>OZ020233.1:19540162-20740162 GCA_963971235.1 Cryptus armator
GTGGATGACGGAATGTACCCTCCACGGGATTTCCCGGCGGCTGAACGTGTTGCGGAAGCTGCACGTGACTACCGTCGAACTGTGGCTGACCTCCTTCGACGGGACTTTTTCCATCTACGAAGTTTCCACAGCAAATTAGAATGAGATAAACATATATAATAACGCGAAAATGAAAAGTAAGAGTTTCCGCGAAGATTCCGCGAGAGTAGAGATTTCTTTGTTAGTAATATATCTTTGTACCATTTTTTTTTTTTTCTTTTTCGATGGATAAAACATTCTAATTACCTTGACTCCAAGATCCAGCGAGAGGTTCCATTTTTTTGGTAAGCTGTTGACGCTGAAGAAGATCGCGAAGTTGTCGATTCACCTCGGGTTGCTGATTGAAGATCTCCGACGCTGGGGGTTCCTGACGCGATTCCGGTCTCGGCGACGTGTAACTCGGCGCCGGGGAGGGTGTGGATGGTTGATTGCTATAAGGATCAGGAGTACGTGATGGAGCGTAGACATGGGTGGAAAAACGCGGTGTTGGAGGATTGAATACGGGTCGCGGTGTGCCCGGCGGTTGGGAAAAAACGTCGTTACGCGGCGATGTCGCGTATGTCGGCGTACCGGCTATCATCGATCTCGGCGTTTGGGAACCCGGCGGTGCGTACGACTCGTTCCCGGACTCGAAACTTTGGAAATGTTCCTGTTGCGATTGCGACGATGCCGGCGATTGCGGAAAATCGTGAGGCGATTGCGGTGCCTGCGGCGAAAACGGCGACGGCGGTTGGGTAAATGTATTCGGCATTCCCGTTCGCACAACCGCACCAACCGGTCGCGTTACCATGCCGCATGTCTGCTGATTCGGCAAACGTGGAATACCTTGGAGAGGACTCTGCGGCGCTACGTTTCGCGTAACCTTCATCGGCGGCGCGGCAAACGTACCACGCGAACCCGGCGATGGTGATGTCAAAGGGCCCATCAGATTCCCATCCTATGAAATATTTTTATTTAATGATATGACGAACGGCAGAGAGAGGTAAATGTAAATTTCGCATTAATTTCGAAGATATAAATACTTTTTTTTTTTTCGTATAATAGACAATATTTCGCACAATATTTTTTTTTTCAAATAATCGAATACCTGTTTTTGGTCAGTCGATTGTTCAATTTTATGAAAGTCATTATTTTTTTTCGGACCACAAATACAATAAGATAATAGATTTTTTCATCGATTGTCGTTTAGATACGAGAAAAACTGTGACGCAATCGCTCACCTGCGACGTTGAAACTTGCAACTGCGTCGTGAGACCAGTTGTATTTTCGGGATTCAATTGTGGAGTTCCGTCGTCACTGATTTGTCTGTGAACCCTCGCCATGGCTAGAAAAGAAAGAAAAGAAAAACCCAATCAATAAAAATATCAATGAAACGTTCGGAAAAGTGTATTTATCAAAAAAAAAAAAAGTAGTATTCTCTAATAATAACCTTTGGCTGCTATATTGACATTTTTCGGCGCTCCTAGTAAAATGCAGTCTGTGAGGAGGGGTGCTTCAGTACAGTTTTACGAAGAATGAATAGAAAAAAAAAAGAAAACCAAAACATTCGATGATATACAAACAGGAATATGAGTACTTAAGGAACATTCATTTCAAGTGATTATGCGATGTCTCGGAGTTTGAAAAAAATTGAATTTACAAAAAAAAAAAAAATTTCTAGAACGCAGGAAATTCGAAGCATATGCTACCGTAAAATTTTCAACGCAATGTTGATAACCGAAACAATTTTTTTTTTTGCTGTTATTGCGATGTCTCGAAGTTTTGAAAATTTAATTTACACAAAAAAAAAATTCGAGAACGCAGGAAATTAGAAGCATATGCTACCGTAAAATTTTCAACGCAATGTTGATAACCCAAAACAATTTTTTTTTTTTTTTACTATTTCACAAATTCTGCGATATTTTTCATATTTTTTTTAACAATGTTTTTCGTAGAATTTTAATCGGCGTTCAACATACCATTGAGTCGTTGCTCGTGAATGGATTGTTGCTGATGTTGCGCCTGCTGTTGTCTCTGTGCCTGCAGTTGTTTCCATTGTCGTTCCTGTTCAGCCTCCCGCGACGTACGATCGCGATTCGTAAGCCGATCTTGTTCCTATCGAAGATCAGTCAATTACATCTGGATATTCGATTCTACGCTCGGGTCATTACATCCTGTATAATATTCTTCATCTAAAAAAATTTAATACGTAATTTATCTCAAATCTCGAGTGACACACGCGGTCATCTCGAACTTCGGATGTAATGACCTCTTTACGTGTTTTGTTTTTTTTTTATAGTTTCTCTTTTCGTTTTTTTTTTTTTTTTATAAATTTAAACAGTCGGACAAGGCGTCGTAGACAACCAGCCAAAAATGATACACCAATGTTAAAACATTCACACAAAAAAAAAATAATATAATAATAGAAAAAAAAAAAACAAGAGCACCGATACTCAATATCCAATGATTCGAGGTACAGCCGTTTCGAGATATCGAAAGGTATTTTTTTACCCTCATTTTGTGCAATAAAAATTGTATACCAGAGCCAATAACCAGCCACCGTTGAGAATAATAAAATATAGAAGAAAACACAATAAAAAAGTAATACAAAAACATTCACGCTTTCGGCACAGCGATTGTGTCTTATAATACACAATAAAACAAATGATACTGCAGCCTCTAAATTGATCGCGAAAAAAATTACGTGCAAATTCGATCGAAGAAAACAATTTCTTTTTTTTTTTTTTTTTTTTTTTTTTTTTTTTTTTCAAATTAAAAAATCTTATTTCTTGCGATGTCTAAATTTTTCTTTTCGTTCTTCGCATTTCTCTTTTTTTTTTTCGTTATCCCGCAGAAACTCGTAGAAGTTAAGGGGAACCCGTTAAAACTGAGTTTCGTGAACAGCGAATTTTACGAACAATCGATTGACAACAAAGAAGCGTCTATGAGGATAGAATGAAAAAAAAAAAAAAAAAAACACATATGACAATTTCACTAATTATCGAAATAACGGCAAAGAGATATATATGTATATATATGTAAATATATATATATAAGTATATACTAGCAACAGTACAATACGAATCTACAACCACCCAAAAAGATAAAAATAAAAAGATCACAAAGTAAACACTGATGTTAGTAATGGATGGGGGTTGAGGATTTTTCCGGGAAAGTATAAGGATCCGGTGGTTGACTCGAAGATATATATATCCGAAAATATTTTGAGGGATGATATATGAAAGAAAAAAAAATATAAATATATATATAGATGTTGCTACGAGACGTCTGTAACATGCCAACAACGAAACATGGGCTATCGATAGAGGTGTAACGACGATCATTGATAAGAGAAGAGAGAGAAAAAAAAAAAAAATAAGATAGCGAACGATGTTGCAATATCGAATATATCGTAACGGTCACCCAGAAAAAATAGATGCATCTTCAAGAAAGTGGAATGCTGAAGAAAAAACTCAAAAATCGAACATTCCAAATAATAGACGATGAGCTAACAGCGGAAAAAAAATTTCATAAAAAAGAAAAAAAAAACCGATACAGGGACACGTCATTGTATACTTTCGAGTTAACAAAAGAGAAAGTAAAACTGACATTAAACCCCTTCGCTTCCGACAATTTTTTTTTTTTTTATCGCGTAGTCATCTATTACAAAACAAAATTTCGAATAAATTTGAGACTCAAATACATATTTTTTTACGATAAAAAAGTTTCAGTATCAATTATAGTCCCAATGATTACAAATTCACAAACTGACTTCTCACGTTTCAGAAAATTCCACCGGAACTCAACAACTATCAAAGTGCATCGATCGGCAAAACTTTTTCTAAATGCAAAAAGTATGTCATTACAAAACTACCGAAGTTTTCGTAACAAACAGCGAATGATAAAAAAAAAAAAATCTTTTCTCGACTTTAACATGAATTTGCGTAAACTACGAAAACCGAAAGTTTAAAAAACGAATGACCCGAAGAAGAATAATGTAATAAGATAAAGAAAAAAAAAAAAAAAAAAAAGATATATATGTCGATTGGATACGTGGTCACAAGGCAAGACACTAGAGGCACAGAGATAGATGGCTCACCATAGCCGGGGACTGTACAGGTACAGTGTGAATAATTGCAGTGGGTGACGGATCGTAGTGCTCCTGGCTGAGGGAAGGGAGGGTGCGCATTATTTCGGAGGGGGTGAGCACTCTAATCTGATGATCTACCGAGGACAATTGTCGTACTGTGGTAGATGCGAGAACGGCAATCGGGCCATTGGCATTGGGAGATGCCTGGGAAACGCTCGAGCTGTTAGCGACGTTAATACTTGTACTGTTCGTGATATGAGCGGGTGATTGTGCGGGACGTTGCTGGATTGGTGACGCTTGTTGCTGACCATCACCGACGACCGTGTTGCAGTAAGAAGAAGCATTTGACGTTGTGCAATTGGTTGTTGCCGGCGACTGTGTTAGTCTAACATTGCCACCAGTACCGGCTATTAATTCTTGGTGCGTAAGGCTGTTAATGATATTATTCGTGTTGGAATTTACGGGGCTCGGTCTTGGCGACGAGGATGAGGCTGTAGAGGAAGGTGAGGGGCTTTGGGAATTAGATGTTAGCTGCCTCGGCGGTCCCTGCACCGCACACACCTCCGCTAGATGGCCACCGATCGTCGACGATGCAACTTGTGATGTTCCGCTGGAGCATTGATTCGTCATTCCTGTCTTCTCCTGTTGGGACTTATCGGTCCCCTGCACAGAGGCCAAAAGTCCAATTTGCTTTTGACCAGCGGCCATAGCTACTACCGGAGATACTTGAGCTGATGTCATAGTTGTGACGGGTTTGGTGGTGATGGTGGGTGCGCTTGTTGCAGTGACTGGGGTCGTGCTTGGTATATCCTTGGGTATCTGTCGGTTTCAACGGGTCCCACGTTCACACACTTTTACAATTACATTTTGTTTTGTTTTTTTTTTTGGGGGTTTTTTTGGGGCTTTTTTTGGTTTATTACGAAACTAGAGTAACAATGGTTTTTTTTTTTTTCATGGGATCAGCGGGTAACATCGGTTGGATAAATATTGCGGATAAGTTATATTTTGAAATACAGGCTATTTATGTTTTTCTGGGTTTCTCGGGGAATAAAGGGCTATTTCAACGGGGCGGGGAACGAAGATCAATGCAATACTTATATGTTATGACTATAGAGACGTATGGAGAATTAACAACGGTTATCTAATGATCGATTATCGTTTGGAAAGCTTTGATGACAATGTAGTCGCGAAAAAGCCAATTGAAAAATTGCAAACCGATCGTTCTTTTTTTTTTTATCGAAAGACACTTTCTTCGTGGTGAATATGTTTTTTAATAAAGAATGCATTTGATTTTGAAATTTCGCTTTAAAAGATCGATATTCAGATCGATTGAAAATTGTATTTTAGCCGCGAATTCAGGAAAGTGCCGAATAGAACGAAACACGGAGTTATTCGTGAGACGAGTCGAGCATCAGAAACGCTCTGTTAAAAAAAAAAAAATTTTTTAAATTGTGGAATTAATAAAATTTTGTCAAATTTTCTTTACGATTCAAATGTGTAAACTTTTTTTTTTTTACTTTTCTTTACTTTTCATTGGCAATTTCCGACCGCAGTGTCAGAAAAACAATCTCTCGATAGATGAAAGGTTGAGGGGCGACTGTGGGGGAACATTTATCGCAATGGTTGGTGTTTATTCAATTACTGATTCGATGTATCGACTGCCGAGAGACAGAAGAACGCATTCCACATCATTTAACAATGTAAAACGATGTTCGATGCGCCTATTTGTTTCGCAGCAGTGAAAATCTCGTTATTTCGTCGCGAAACATAACATTCCATTAATTAACGCAATTAGAAAAAGGAAAACCTGTTGAATGATAATTTGCGTACAAGTTACGGACACGTGTTTTGGTTCTTTTATTCCGCGTATTCGAGATTAACAACGCAAACATTGATACCGCTACTTTGTCTTTTTTTTCACGAATTTCAGGGTTCATTCCCAATTAAATTTTATTTGTCACGTGGCGAAATAACCAATCCGCGAATATTCGAACGTCGAAAAAAATTAATTTGCCTTTACAGCAGAAACAAACGTACGATTAGTGTTAACTTCATTGAATTACGAAGAATCCGTAAATGCTACGTTAAAAAAACACCAGCCATTCCTTTGTTTCACTTTTGTTTTTGGATTTTTTTTGTTGTTGTTCTTTATAATACATTGACTAATTGCTAGACGTGGCACAATGAGACACAAAGGACGAGCTGTTAGTTTGACTTATCATGTTAGCACAAGAAAAAAAAACCTCGATGTAAGAGATAAACTACATGTTGGCGGTATAGATGATTCAAAAAATTATATCGAATAGATAAAAGTGAAAATTTTGGCGTATGAATAAAATGACGATTATCATAATCGTCATTATCGATTTTATCGATAAATCGTAATTCTCTTACCGGCTGTGTCTTCTTTATACGGATTGCCGCTCTGTTGTCACGGGCCTGCGCCAGATACGGTGCCCTTTTGTCGTTCGGCAGGGCGCGCCACTTTTTCAATATTTGTTTGCATCGCTCGGACCACGCTGAAAAAAAAGCCGCAAGCATATTGAATAGGAATTTCTCAACTTTTCGAAATTTCGCGAAAATCCAAATTAACGCAAGCGAGTAAAATACGTGGAGAAGTGAGTTGTAGGGAAAAGGATTTTTTTTTTTCGGATCGCAAAACCTAATTGAGAAACTTTTTATTTATCTTGATGGCGACTTTGGAAAGATCTGAAGTCTTTTTCGTTTTTTACCTTTCAATTTTATTCTTTTTATTCATTCTCCTTTATCTTCTTCGCTTTATTTTTATTCGTCTTTATCGTCATCGCCAGTGTTCGAAAAAAGGAACGAAAACTGGAGATGACGATATAAAGAAAATAAAAAAAAAATGAAGAAGATGAAGGAAAATGAAAATTAATAACTATTACTTAAGTACATTCCAAAGACGCAGCCAAGAAAATGAAAAAGTTGCTAAATCGGACACTGCATCATCGTAATATAATAGAAAAACGTTGAGTTACCTGGATACTCGGTCTTCCATTCCGGATGATTCATATTCGCGTAAAGAACCGAAGATATCGTTGCGCTTGTGCCTAAAGCCTCGTCGGATTCCATTTTCTGATTGCTTCGCTGATTGTACGATATGGGATTACCGCCGGAAGTTCCGGAACCTTCGTCGTCCGGGTTAACCCACGGACTCGGGGGTTCCGAAAATGCGGGACTGCTGTAAACCGGGCTGCTGCTAATTGAAGTGACATTTTAGTAAAAATATCAACAACGATCGAGAAAAAAAATGGCACCGATTAATTAAAGTTAAAACGAAAACCATAGTGGCCACTAATATCAAAGAAAAAAAGTTATATGTGTACGAAATACGATAATACATTTTTCTACGTAAATTATTTGAATTCTCAACACCTTATTTTTATGGATTAAGAATACCTAACATGTGAAAGAAAAAAAGATTTTACTTTTTTTTTTTTCGTTTTCTGTACTGTTACACATTTTCTCTGACCAATAAAAAAAATTCCTGACAGTTCCCTGATTTCCAGGTTTTCCCGGACCAGTGGCCGCCATGAAAACAAAGTCGCGGGAGATATTTAATTAAAATATCTACGACGTACTTGCTATATTCGGATTGATATGGTGATGGTGGTGGAAAGCTCATCGGTGAATTAAGAGCCGATTGGCCAACCGACGGTAACGAACCCGGTACCTGCGGTCTTCCTAACGGCAGATTCCCTTGCATACCTGTGGGCACATTAACAAATTGCACATTTAATATCAAATTTGACAAAAACTTATATTTTAATCTCAAAGAATCGTCGCTATCGCGTTACTCTTTATTTCGTTTTTTATTTATCGCTCACCTGGATGCGGCGAGGGTGAGACGAGTGGCGTGGTAGCCGCCGAAGTATGCGGTGCTTGCGACTGCATCGGAAAAACCGAAGATTCTTGAGACTCCTGCGATTCATCGGTGAGAACTCCTTTGAAAATTTCTTCGACATCCTTGCTATCCATATTCGGTAAACCCGTGTCTCGTACCATCGATTCGAGATTGAAGTGCGGACTGAGAATATCCGTGAGTTCGTCTTTGCTGGGACCCGGTGCATCGTCCAATTCCTCGAGAGCTTCGCTCGCTTTAGCGAGATCCTCGTCGGGTTCATTCATAATTGTATTTACGAGATCGCTGTCCAGCAAATCCGATGTCATCGGCAATATATCACCGAGAGCTTCGGTATCGCTTCCGTCCTCTTCCATTATTTCTTCTCTCTTGATATTCGCTTCATTCGGTAATTTCTCATCGTCCTTTTCCGTCTCGTTGTCATTTTTGTTACTCTTAACTTGTTCGATGGCCTTCAGTTCATCCTGCGATAATAAAATCGTATCCGCGCTGCCAGAAACATTTTTTTCATCCTCGGAGTCGCTGCTGCTTTTAATATCCTTGTCTTTGGTGGTATCCATAAGATCTTTTCCGAAAAATGCCTCCTGCATGTACTGCGGAAAACATTCGGAGAGTTTGGTCTTTGGTTTTCTTCTCTGTACCTTTCTCCGTGGTTTTTCCTCGTTTATCGTCAGCGTCGTACCATCGCTCGGTTTCGTTTCGCCTTCGACTTCGTCATCCTTTTCTTTGCGTGTACCGCGCAATCTAACGAGGAATCCTCCTATACCTAATTTTTGCAGATTCCTTTGTCGTTTTCTTCGCAAAACGGGAACACCGTTTTCCGTCGTGTAAATGCTAAAACCCTCGGGCGGCGGTTGATCGCCCCTCGGTGTCCATACCATACCCTCCTTCAGTACTTCGCAACCCGTTTCATCTTTAACATCCAATAGTTCCAATTTTCCATTATCTTCCAATGAATTATCCAAACTACCGCCGGCAACGACCGACTCTATCGTCGCCATTATATCCGCCTCCTTGTCGACGAGCGGCAACAATTTTCTTCGTTTTTTCCGCGTCTGCTGCTGTTCGAAAGTCAACGATTTTATGTGACTCATACCGGCCTCTGAGAGATAAACGCCGTCTACCAAATACTGTTGTGGCGTTGGTTTGTACAATTCGGGACTTGGAACGATCGGCGGTGGTGGCGAACGTACCGCGTATTTGTTCGGTTGTGGTTTCGGTAGATTGCACGCTATGTGAGGCGGTGGAACGTCACGAGGACGACAGAGTATGCAGTTGTAACCCTCTTCGGCGCATTTCTCAGCCTCTGCTTCGGTTTTTATGTGATCGCAGGCGCAGTGAAGCCATCGCTCGCATTGTATGCATTGTATTATAAGATCGCCTTCGTTGTACGGCTCTTGACACGATGTGCAGGCCGTGTGCGATGCGCACGGTCCGCACTGTGTGTAATTCTTTTGCCAACTACTGTTGAATCCGGGATCGTTGGAACCGCAGGTTTGACACTGCGCGCACCACTTGCACTTCCACGTGCCGTGGGGCACGTAGTCGAGCGGCGGATCCATGCAGTATATATGGTAACTTATGTCGCAATCGTCGCAGAGAATCAAACGACTCTCGTCGTTGCGCTCGCCGCAACCCTCGCATACCGTGCAGTCGAGACAACGCCAACCTTTCTGAAGAATGACTTTCGTCACCTTTACACTGGCGCAGTAAGGATGATAACATTGGCCGCACTGAGCGCAAGCGATCAGACAACCCTCCTGATCGGTACCGATCGCTCCGCACATCACGCAGATATCTTGCGTCAAGACGAATTTATCTTTTGCCGAGCAGAGGACCAAACGATTCTCAACTCCCGGCTCGTCGTCTTTAGAAAAAGAGTCGGATATTGGACGCTGGAAAAAAAAAAATTAGACAATCGTTACTTCAAAATAATTTTAGTAAAGAAAAAATTCATTACGTATCTTTGTATTTTTACCTGTAATCCAACACCCGGTACACCAAAAATTCCTCTCATTTTCGCCTTTGGTCCCCTCTTCCGCCCAAATTCGTTCATCTTCTGTCGCTTCTGATAGCCAACTTTACCAACGCCCTTTGGTCTCCCGACGATTCCACCGCCGAGACCCAATCTTTTCTTAGCTACTTTCGACGCGCAAAATGGTTTACCTTTTCCTAAACCAATCGAAAACAACGAATCCTCGGGTCCACCGGAAAAATCGAATTCCGACGAATCACCGTCCCCGTAGAGACTCTCCTGCGACGCTGTTAAACTCGAATCCCCACCGTAATCGTCGACGTTGTCTTTGCGCTTTACAAGCGCCATACTTTTGCAGTGAAGACAAACGTATTCGTAGTCCGGTTTCGTTTCCTTGCGATGACCAAACGTTAATGGATCGGCTTCGGGATCGCAGGTGCCGTGAACGAATTTTTTACACGAACTACACTGCACCATTTCCCGATAAGCAGCCGCGCGATATGCCTTTCTACATAGTGGACACGAGAAACCTTTGTTTCTCTGCTGATAACAGGAATCGCATACAGTGTAGTGCGAGTGCCATCGCGATGACAGACCGGCACCTGGCGTACGGGAACCGCAGTCAGTGCAAACGCGACAACACTTGCACTTCCATCCGTATTTCGGTATCGAAGTTACGATCGGACGCAAGCAACCCGGATGATACGCCTTGTCGCACTGCTCGCACAGCATCACCTTCGATGCGTCCTCCGGCTGACGACAAACCTGACAAAGGCGACATGTCGAACATTGCCATCCCGCGCGAACCCCCGGTAACAGCGCCAGACCCACGCAACTTCCGTGATAATGCTCCCCGCAACGGGAACACATCACGAGATTCGAAACGTCGCCCATCCCGTAGCAATTCATACAAGTCACGTCGCCGTTCACTGGAAAAATTAATTTTACACGATTTTAGTTGATATTTAGGAAATATGAAAAGTATGGAAAATTTTTTTTTTTTTAGAAATTCAATAAAATTAAAAAAAATATATGTATTCATATTTGCATAATCAGAATGCGAATTTGATTTTTTTTTTTTTAATAACGAAACATCAATATTTTTTTTTTTAGAATTTGGATTGTTACGGAAAAAAATTATACTTACGCAACAGAGGAACCTGTCCGAGATGTTGACTGCAGAACAGCGCCAGAGTTTTGGTATCTTGAAAACAGCTCGATGCAGCCGCGCACGGTAAATGGAAGTAACGATTGCACGAATCCACCTGAATGAAAAGAATTTTTTTTAAATTCGAAGTGTTAGGATATCGTTATTGGAAAATGATTTTTTTTTTTTTTTTTTTTTAATGATAATTGTGATTGATTGCGTACTTTGCAAGGTATTCCCGCTCCATAGTGAGAACAATAAGCACAGCGACGGGACGACGCTTGAACTATCGCTGTGCTCAGTGTCTCAGTCACCATTTCTTGATTACGACTCGTCCACACGGCGCACGATTGATGTATGTAATAGTGGCCGTTACCCTCGAACAGTATTCCTACTTCCGGTTCCTCCAAATATCCTACTATGGTTAACTCCTCCACCGGCTCCGTGAAATTCGATAGACTAGCATTTCTGAAAGTTAATTCGAACCGGAAAATCCCGATTAGTCAACATCGAGGGGACAAAAAGTAAAACATTCGCCGGTATAATTCTAATCGGGATTTTCTCGATTCATAATAAGACAATAATCACATTCTACTATCGTCTCCCTGAGATCTCGATATTTCTACTTAACGAAAGTGAAGTTAATTCAAATAACGTTAACCCTTAACGTACGGAGAACGTAAATATACATCCGAATTTTTCAACCGCTCGTTACCTTCAATCGCCCCATTTAACTACAAAAAATCGCGAAAAAATTCTGAAAAAAATTGTGAAATAACGTTGAACTGTTTTATCGATGTTTCAAAGGGATTTGTTTTACGTTATTGCGTATTGTTGTCACGGCAAACAAAATTGGCGTTCTACTTGGCCGGCAAAAAGTCTCCTGAGTACCTGAGGGGTTAATCGTGGAACTTTTGACGATACGTTTTCTTTTTTTCTTTTTTTTTTTATACATTAATGAATATTGTGACGTCAATATACCGAAAAACTGTGATTTTGCTTCTTCCGATCATTTTTATCAAAATCGGACCTCTCTCTGGCGATTTTGTTTAAATGGATTGAAATTTTTTTTATTCCGAAGTGCGCGCTTACCTGCATTTCGCCAGACTCTTCTGCCGGCGGCACGTTACGGCCCCGGGACCCGCGGCTCGCGGGCTTTTATCACCGGTGGAAGACACGTCGACGAGACACGCCTCTGTTGTCTCGTCGCGATTTATATTTTTCTCCGGTACGAAACCCTCCGGACAGGATAATCTCACCAATTCGCCTTGTCCCAACTGACTTCTTTCTCCCAAATTACAAAATGCACAAACTTTTCCAGGCCTACCGAAGACGAAAAACAAACGATTTATTCGATTAGTAAAATGTTTATCGATCGTTATAACGGAACGAAATTTTTAACATTTCGTAGTGTTCGATACATTTTTTATTTTTTATCAAAAAAAATAATAATAATAATTAAAAAGTTTCATTATTTCGAATGCTTTGGGAAGATTAATGGATTTTTCGCGATACTGCGATTCAGATCGTCAAATATTTTTATCTCAGCATTTAATTTTCTATTATTACAATTCGGATATAAAAAAAATAATATTTCTTTGCAGCCCTCGTGATAATTATATAAAAATTTGAGAAAATTGAATAAAAATTCGATAAAATTGTCATTTTTCGACCAATTCTCGTGATGGAGAATGTAAAATCTACGAATGCATTAATTTCGCATTAACGCTTTGAAAGACCAATAGAAACATCGAAACTAATCGGAACATCTTGTTTCCGGGTTTTTCGTGTATTTGAATGTTCGAACTTTCAAAAGATAAAGAAGTTAATTTCTATGAAAAAAATGCAGCAGAGGGAAGGAGATAAGATCGGTTTTTTGTCACCGGACAGTGGGGTGCATTGCTGTGGAACGCCCTTAAACAATTAACTAACGTCATACCATAGCTCCGGGACGTACGGCGGCTCTTCCGGCGCCGGCATTGATCTATCCACACCGGACGATTCACCGTCACCGCTTTGATCGTCCACCAGCCGCAAAGGACTCTGCGACTCTGAATGCGTATCGTCATCTTTGCTCTTCGTACGACGCGGCATACCTCTCGCATATCCCAGTCTAAACATTTTTTTAATTATTGTAATTTTATTTATTGAAACAAAAGTCTGATGAATGACAATAGCGCTGATAAACGTATAAAGGCTTTTGAATTATTCGAATGAAACGCGGCGTAACGTTTGATCCGATCGACTCGTCGCGAAGATGTCTTCGAAATCATTTAGTGATTCTTATAATTAATTTTTATTCTATTTTCCACGCAAACGTCTGTTAGAAAGTAAGGATTGTCATCGCGATAGCGGTACATCAGTTTTGGAATATAAACGATATTTTGCTATTTCCAAAAATATTGCCAATCGAATGTGTTATTGTTGCGAGTAGAGAATGAATATTTTTTATTATTTTTTGTACTCTGTATATTGTAAATATTGCAGACAAAGCTTTAAAACGATTTAATTTCAAATTCCGAGTTTTTGACAAAAAATATAATCCTTTCTCAACGTCTGAAGACGCGAGTACATGACTTGCCGATTTTGCGTTGCTATGAAGTATATCTTTATGACGCGATTTACGTTACATTTTTTTTACTGCATACATCCCGGAAACGGAACGTTTTATCTCTGAAATTTTTCTCGGGACAAACTTCCCGATAGAATATAAAAACTTTGGAATTGTAAGTTATATATATATATATATTTTTTTTTTTTTTTGCAAAAGCGGTTCTATAACTAACTTTTTAGTGCGACGAACACGTATGCGCATCAATAACCCTTTTTTTTTGCTAATGAATTATTTAACTCGCGCTATGTACTGTGATTCACTTTTATGATTTCGCGCGCTATGAAATGGAATAGAAATCAATAACTCGCATGAAAAGTAAAAACTAATTTTACAAACGAATTAAAAATACAAACGCAAGAAATAAATCATTTTCCGACTCTGACAGAAATGTTTATAACAATAGCGCTAAAACGTACACAATACATAATTCGATGTACTCTTTTCCCGCTGAAAACGAAAGTTATAGTAGTTAAGACCTAAAATCCATCAAAATTTTGCTAATTACTGAAAAAAAAAAAATTCTCGTTTCCAGCGCTATTCGACGTGGAAGATATTTATTATCGGAAAAATAAAATCGACGCGTTTTTTAAATTAAAAAAACATGTTTTTTTTTTTTTTTTTTAAGAAAAGTGTATTTATTACGTAAAATGATCGATAATACGAATACTTCGAAAAAAATTGATTAAATTCTTACCCTTTGCCTCTGGATCCTCTGCCAAAAGGTCGACGCGTACCGCCGCCACGTGTAAATCCCAGAGGTCTCTCTTTCCTTGGTCTGCCCGGACCCCGCCTTATGTTTAAAGGCTTTCCACCGGGAAGTGGGAACTTCTGATACGGCAAAGGATCGTGGAAAGCTTCGTCCGGAGTGACTGATACGAAAATGTTAATTGACGATCATTGAAATTTGAAAACTCGTGAAAAAACAGCGAATAACAATTCATTTGATTATTTCATCGAATAAATTACGATATTCACCATTTCCCGGAGTCGGTATTGTTCCTAAAAGTTGATCGGAATTAGCCGGCGAAACTGGTATCCCCGTAGTCTCGTCGTCGTCGTCGTCCCCGTCCGAAGCTTCGTCGAGCTCCATTTCTTCATCGCCCTCGAGACGCTCTTCATCGTCCATGATACTTTGTACGAGACTTGCGCCTTCTGCACCTGTATTTCATAAAAAACACCAATTCTCAAAATTCGCAATATCGACAAATGTGAACGATATTTTTACGCATTTCTTTGTTTTTTCGTTTCTTTTTTTTTTTAACCACATGTAGTCAGGTGGGAGTTGACTTAAAATTTTCTCAAATTTTCAAATGTTCGCGAAATTGAATTTTTTAAACACGTAGATTTACCGAAACACATACAATACAGGAAAATCTAATGATACCTCAAACATCAAGAAACGATTTAGATTTTATGTGATAATTTTAAACGTTATAAATTGCAAGTCTATACTAAAAATAAATAGTGTTTTTTTCATAATGACAAATTGTGTTAAAATTCGAATGTCACATTAAAACACGAAAAAAAATCGATGTATTATGAAAAAAAAACCGGCACATTTGATTTTCAAATTTTACCATTGAATAACTTTGCTAAAACAAAATAATGTGGATTTTCTGAAGGAAAAGTCAGTTTCTATTTTGTGAAAAAATGATTTTCATTCAATTAATCGGATGTCAAAGAAAAACTGTGGTCAATGCTCCGAAAAATGTTTCTGGTGAAAAATTATCTTGCAAGTGTCGTAACTGTTTTTTCATACAACAAAAATGAGTGAAAGAATAAAAAAAATGTCCTCTTTCATCTTAAATGAAAAAGATGAAAAATCAAACTTTCAATATTGTTCTTTGCACTCAAACTATTTGGAGCACCAAGGCATTTTTTTTAGATATCCGGAGCATTTATTATCGTATAATGAGAAATTTAAAACAAATACATTCAAAAACCCGAAAGGGGTTCTCTGTACCAATGTCACAACGAATAACGAAGCAAAAGTTGTGTTTCCCAACATATCGTACTCTTTGTGTCGCAAGAATTTGCAAATTCAAAATAGTTTTTCCGCACAATAAAACAACTCAAACCTCTTTCTAATTTTTTTTTATTCACTAAACAGCTGATAGCATGTCATGTCTTTTTTTCAATCGCTACGCAAGAATTAGAATACATTCCACATTAACACCCGTAGCTGTTTTATTATCAAAAATCGACGTACCACTTGATTCTCTTGTAACTCTTAAAACGTTATCAAGAACATAAAATGAGACAAAACACCCATTTGTTTTATCCTCCAACTGAAAATTACCTTGAAACTGTCGTAATTTCGCGTGTAAACTCAAAAGTGAATTTGTCGCTCTATTATGCATGAAAATGCAATTTTTATTAAACTCGCTCCCGTGGAAAAATCACAGTGGCATTAATTGTTTTTACACGCCTTTCCCCCGCCGCCGCCACCGCTCTCGTGTCGCCGAAAGACCCGCGACGACCCTCCCCCACGACGGATAACCAGGAGTCCGAGCATAATCGTCGTAATCGACAAAACTTTTTCGAAAGATTCGTCGATTTTTCGCGGGAACAACGGTCCGAGCCGTTGCATTCGAAAATTGGTTTTTTTTTGTTTTTTTCGTAAAATAATTGACGAACAAATGAAAGATGCTTGGAAATTACGAGGATGGGGACGTAGGGAAAAGTCTTTGGGGGCTCTTGGGGCACTGGGTATACGTTCGCGGCAGGATGGCGTGCCGCTAGGCGATCCGCGCTCGACCCACTGGTACATATGCACGACACACTACGCGCACGTAAACCACCCGCCACACTCTTCGCCACTCCTTTGCTATTTTATCGTAAATATATCATCGTTAATCACGAATTTCATGAACAACATTTCTTTTTTTTTATTATTATTATTTCGATCAACGATCGTTAGTTTATTGGATTTCCGGCACGAATCGGAGAACTTTGGGGGGGTAAATAAACCGAAGTTTCATTTGGGTTTTGTTGGCACGGTGGGACTCCTCGGGGACGACAGAAACGCCATTGCTATGTCAGGGGTTTTGTAGGCTATAAACACAGAGGCGTAACGACGCGATTAAAAAACGTTTTACACGTACCTCACGATTATTGGGGTCCCGTTATCGAATCCATCGCGCTTTTGTATCCTGGTTTTTGGTTTTCAACGGCTAATATTTCACAGTCGATACGAGTAAACATCTTGTAGCAACAGAAAAAAATGTCACAAGCTACTCAAACGGAAGAGTACGCGACGAGCGAAACACTAGTGTCACGGAGTTATCGCAACTCTTCGCGCGAGCGATCCCTCCCCTCTCCCTTCGCCTTTCGCCATTGGGGAACCGAGGCAGCAGTAACAACGCGGCGCGTCGCGGGCGGCGCTTCGACTTGCTTCGACTCTCACGGTACGTGGCGCCTCCAACGATATCATAACATTCAAGCTGCGATATTGGCAATACGAAAAGATGAATTGGCGACGCCAATTCTTGATTAAACAACTTTTTTTACTTTTTTCGGTACAATGTACGGAAAATTCTTCTGGGAAATAAATTTTCAACCGTTTAGATTATAAAAATGGAACTTTGAGAATAACGACCAATCGTAAGTCGAACAAACTGTTTTCCAGGATTCTGATTGGCTATTGCGGGGCTATTTAAAGTTTAGTTCATTATTTTGGACGGGGAGCTGATTTTTTTCCCTTATATACATATATTCGTTGACCGACGAGACGATTTTGCTAAAAATATCCTTTAATACTTCATGGAAATTGTACTCGGATCCTCAATATAGATTTGTTTAAGTTAATAACTGTAGTGAGATCTAAAAAAATGTATATGCCAAATGACAATAAATATACGGTTTATCCGTAACGCTCTTTTTTTAAATTTTATTTATTAATATCGTAAAACTTATCAAATGTTCACAGTTTTCGTTTCAACAATAGAAAAGCGGAGATAGAAGCCAGAAAAAAAAAGGGGAAAAATAATTGACGAGGATTGGCCGCGCGCTGAGTTATTCTTCGGTTCGCCACTTGAGGTCGCAACCCGCGAGAGCAAAACGTCGAACGCGCTGGACAATCGGGTTCTGTGACAGCCACAAGTTGTGTCAATACCCTCTTTAGAAGTAATTTTCGTTTATAAATAAAGATTTGAAAAAAATTTAAACAAAGAATAAAATGCCATAAAGCTTTACAAAATAAATATAAGTTATTTCAGTTTATGCCGCAATTACCAAGCTGTTCAAATAATATAACAATAATGTTTCGTCGATCGACGTAATGTAACCTATAATAATCTCGATACATCGGAATTACTATTTTTTTAATCGATAAAAGGAATTACTCGTCGTAAGTATTTCTTATTCTTCTCAAAGTTGTCTACGAATTAGTTAAACATCGAAGTATTTTTGTTCATCAGAAAATTTCGGAATTTATTTATTATCGTTATTTTTAAGATGGTTAGAAGTCGCACACCTTCGCCCGCAAGAAGAAGAGAACGTTCCCGAGAACGTGACAGAGATCGGGATCGTCGCAGACGGAGGTCTCGAGAAAGACGCCGAAGGTAAAAAATGGAACTTACTATCCTTTTGCCTTCATGTGCGTAGCGGTCTTTTTGCATTGGTTATGTTTTGAAACATCAATAATTCCAGATCTACAGATCGGGAACGTGGAAAATCCAGGGAACGGGACAGAGAACGCGATAGAGAACGTGAAAGACACAGAAGATCATTCAGTAGATCCAGATCAAGATCCAGGGACCGGGAGCGACCTAAACCCAAACACAAGCCTGCAACTGCTGAGAGACCTATAATCACAGGTAACCCTATATTTGCAGTTATGTATAAATTCTAAATCCAGAATAAAAAAATTAAAAATTAAATCCAAAAGAAAAATTGAAAATTAAATTCAAAAAAACCAAAATCAAAAATTAAATCCAAAAAGAAACAAAATCAAAAATTAAATAAAAAAAACCAAAAAATTTAATCCAAAAATGACTTTTTTGTTAGAATGTTTTGATACCGGAAAATATCCCAAAATTCCAATACAAAAAATGTAAAAAAAAAATGTCTTTAGAAATAATGTAAATAGTTTTCTATAAAATCAATGGAAAATTACAATGCGTACCTAAAATCTTTGCTATTTGGCTTATTATTTGACAAATTATGATTATCATGCGAAATTGTTTTTTTCCAGAGGCTGATCTTCTCGGCAAATCGCCGGAAGAGCAGGAAATGATGAGAATGATGGGATTTTGCGGTTTCGACACGACGAAAGGAAAGAAAGTTGAGGGTAACGATAGCGGAGCAGTACACGTGATATTGAAACGAAAGTACAGACAATACATGAATAGAAAGGGCGGTTTCAACAGACCACTCGATTTCGTAGCTTAAATATCGTGAAATAACTTTTACCCTTTATTATTGATGTGCAAAGAAAATAAACACAACAGTTTATCATTCAATACAGTGAGATTCAAAGTTTCCATTCTGAATAATAATAACACTTTCACAGTATCAAAGACCCATCGAAATATAGACAATCAAAAAATCGGAACATTTCTAATAACATTATCACAATTTCAAATATCGACTGAGAACACTCTTTAGTTTAAAAATCTGTAAAACAACAGCGCATATGAAAAATAAATATATACAATCGATCGGGAAGAGTAGATTAACTTCGTATTGCCGATATTAAGTTGCTTCACTGATAAAGTCAAAAGACGTGACAATAACGGAATAATAATGGATTTTCAAATGTGCGATTAGTTTTCGAATTTCTCCGAAACGTTGATATTTTGAGTCGTGTCGAGTATTTCCGTCAATTTCAATTCGTCCGAAAGATCGGTGAAATTTTCCTCATTAATCTGCGGTTCGTTCTGAAAAATCCACAGGAGGACACAACCGTAAAGTTGATTGATAAAATTTTACATGTAAGTGGAATTATTTTCACAATATCTTATATTCCATACCGAGTTCCCTCGAATGTCGTTGAACAGATCATCCACCGTCTTTCCATTTCTCTCGTAACGATACATGATAATGGATAATAATTGAAGGAATAACATCGCGAGGAATGCTTCGATTCCCGTAATTTGACTCCATTGCTTCAACCACTTCATGAATTGATCGGTTTCGGCGCTCCTGAGATTAAACATTTCCAAAAGCATAGACGTCGCGTCCAAGAGAATCGAAGTAGTCGAATAGGACATTCTTTCTTCGCCTGTACTCTCCAAATGGGCTTTAGCCAACGCGTGAATTGTTTTTATGAGACCTGAAAGAAAATGTTGAAGAACACTTTAGCGGTCTCTGGACGCATATGTGTGACTTTGAAATTTTCAATTGAGTTTTACATCGTAAAATTTTGCATGGAATACGGTATGAAGTAAAGAAAGAAACTTCTACTTTATGAATTTGAAATTAAATTAATTATTGTAAATGAGAAACTAACACGTTGGATAAACTATCATCGATAGATCCGCGAAAACAGAACTATTCAAATATTCGCGTAAATTCTGATAAAACTTTTTATATCCTTCTTGATCGACGTCCTTCAGCGCTACAGCGCTCCAAAAAAGTACCGTAGCATTTTCCAGAATGTAACTCTGAGCGTCCAAACTTTTTTGGAGCACAAAACCCGCATTTTCTCGAGTCATCCAGAAGGTCGAATACCTGAAAAAAATCGGCTTAAAACTTTTTATGGCGGTCTTTTTTTTTTTTTTTTACAACTTTTCGTGAAAAAGTAATGGAAATACATAATACAATAATGGAAATGCCACAGTTTTAATCGCAATTACTAACGAATATATCAAGTAAACCGCTTTCCGTATCGTAGCTAAGTCCGTCATACTGTAGGAAAACTGTTTAAGTCTTTCAAGATGACTGTAACTTTGTGCATCAGTGGCGCTACCGTTTTGTTCTTCCGCCGTTTTAGTCATGAAAAGCCCCTAAAAAAAATCGTTTGCAAATTTGTTTATAAACAAAAAAAATTAAATACAAATTAATTAAATTAAAGTAAATAAAATATTTTTTAAATTAAAGTTAATTAAATTTAAAAAAAATTTAATAAAATTAAATTAAATTTTTTTAAATTAAATTAAAGCAAATTAAAATTTAAAAATACTGAATTTCTTAATTGTCGTTGTTGCTAATCGTTAAATTTCTTGTTTGTTTATTAATTCCAATTATTGTGGACGAAAAATTCGAATTTGTAGTCTTCATACCTTGCTAAACCCGATGATTCCGGAATAACTCCTGTAGAGATAACTATCAGCTTGTGTAGCTCTCTAAAATGATTATTTACTCAACATACATGGAAAAGTTAAATTATCGGCCATATAACGTTTATATTAAAGAAAAAAAAAACGAAACAACGCGCAGCATACTTTACTGAATCTAATCAGCTCATTGTATCCATGAAAAAGTTTGTTCACTTTGTTCTGTTCTTCGTTCGTTATAAGCCGCGTAAATCTCTGATAAAAAAAACACAATAATTATCGTCTATAATTTTAACATTTTCCGTGAAAATGACAAAATGAAAAATCGATAAAAAATTTCAATTACTTTAGTAAATCCGACAACGGCATTATAATCTTTGTGAACGCTGGTCACAGTTTTAGACACAGCAACGCTGTCCGCGTTACAATTGATTTTTCCGCCGCCATTTATAGATTTTGATCCGATAGCGGAAGCATCGCTTCTACAAGCTTTCAGCGACTCGTAAACTATCGCCATGAGTTTCAAACTATGAAATTTGTTTTGATTACCGGCATTTTCCAGTAGTATATTTTTTTGATTATCCTTAAAAAACAATGTTATATTCGGAGTATCAGTAGATTTATCGGAAATAAGTAGATTTCCCAGATTCCGAGGCACGCGTTATAAATAAAGTATTTTTTACCACATCCGTCTGCGTAGTTCGCTTGCTGATAGTTTCTACAACTTTCGATACTTTTTCGAACGATCCACCGGTTTTCGACGCCATTTTTTTCACTGCTTTTATGTACTCACTGTTTTTTCCGGTCTTGTAGTGAATTATAGGAAAAATTTGGCAGTCTGCTCGTTAAAACATATTGGATCGATGTACGATCGGCGAAGCCGCTTGTCGGCAGTGCCGCGAATAACTATCAACCGCACGCGTCACAACAAGTAAGGTGCTCTCTGTTAAAGCAAACGACAAACGGCAAGTTGCGGGAGGGGGTCTGGCGGGGGGACTCCATTGAAAACGTCAGTCGTCACACGGGAGACGGGAGTTGCGCTTCGCGAACGATGCATAAAATGATAATGCTGCATATCTTTCGTTTATTGGATTAATCTTCATGACTAGACGGCGATTAACCTTGAAATTTTTACCTATTCTTGATGAATACTTGCAATCTGTTAGTTTTTTTATTCAGATCGAAGCGACAATGTCGAAAAAAATCGTTACATTGTATTCTCGTTTACTAGTATTCTGCAAGTTTCTACGTAAAAGTACTGAGTTTTCGCTTCGCATTGCCGAAAAACCACAATGTTAGAAAATATTTAAAAATTATAATCAATTCAGCGTATTATTCTCTACAAACTACCGGCGTCTTATTCCGATTAAACGAACAGAATTTGACGAAAATATTTGCGATTATTAGACGCGTTGCGTAGCGAAATCTTCCCGAAAGCTTGAAAAATTAATATCTCACGAAATAGCAATTATATAACTTGAAAACGACACGGAGAACCAATGGATGTTAAAATAGCTCTTTTTTTTTACAAACACGTCTATCTATAGAAATGAATTCATTATTTGAGTTTCTATTGAAAAGCTCGTTGCCAAGTGTCGCAGTGATATTAGTCGTCTGAATGAGGACTTAGCAAAGGAAACCGGCAACCGGCAGTGATTACGGGAGACTTGGGAATAGGGGTATTTTACACTATACATACAGTGAAATCTCGATTACTCGCGGCGAGCGGGAGAAGGGCTGCCTACCGGTAAATGCGAAACGATCGCAAAATTTATTTTATTTTATCCGATGAAACATCTCAAAACAACATTTTTCGTCACAAACGATAATACACTCCAAAATAATACAAAATATCGATACATTATTTAAAAACTTCCGATATTATCGATTTTTGCGTATTCTTCATAGCGAATTTGTCGTCACCGTCGTAGAAACAAGAGTCCTGAAACAAAAAATGCAATCTTTGTCTTGTAAATCCAAAAAAAAAAAAAAAATTTAATCAAAAAAATATATATACGGGAAATAGAAATTAATTATTTTTTTTACCGAATTCATAGTTTATCGTGCGAAGAAATTCGTGAGCAACGAGAAAACGACATTTCCATAAAATAGTTTTTTTTTTACACACCTTTTCCGTCGGTAATTCAGAACCGTTGAAACCGCTCATTGCATTTTGCATAATCAATTTCGCATCTTTGACTATTGGCGATTTTTCCACAGATGTCGATATCTTATTCTGCAAAATTACGTTTATTAATTATGACTTAACGTGTCGATATGCGATTGAAAATCCTCCGTTCGATATTCGTGTAGTACTCACCGAGAGCGCTGCATCACACCTGCGATGGATTTAGCGAGAAAAAAAGTACCCAAGGAGGCTGCAAAAGATCTGTCGGAATCTGTTTCTTTCGTATTTATCGTCGAACTTTGAAAATCGTTCGGATCGTTTTTATCGTTTTGCATCACAAATTCCGAACTTTTCGCCGATTGAAAGTCCGCATCGCTGATAGATGTCTATAAAAATTCGTTAAATAAAAATTGTTTTGGAACGACGACTGTCGCGAATGTTTGGAAAAGAGCAATCGATGTTAAAGTAACTCTATTACCGCATTGAGATTCGTCGATTCGATCGGTTTATCGGTCGAAAATTGGACGTACGCTTCGTCGTTCAGTATTCCCGGATCTTCCACCGATCGCGAATTATCCCCCGCGAATGGTGCGCTCTGCAAAATTCATTACGACGCAACATCACCGTTTATTCGAATCGAATGTTTAAAAGAACAAAATAACTTTTAAAGAAGTATTTAGTATACCGTATCGATCGATTCCTCGACCGACTCTTGGATTTTTGCCGAATCCCGCAATACTTCGGGATCTTCGACCGTTTCAGGATTGTCCTCCGTGAACGTCGGCGCATCCTGAAAATTATTTTAAAAATTGTTGTTACACAGGGATACAAGAATTACACATTCAATATACCGATGCAGAAGAATACCGTGTCAATCGTAGCAGCATTTTCAAAAGTACCGGATGTTGACATATTTTCGGCGCATTCCCTAAGACTTGGGAACCAATCGCTGATCATAGAAAATAGTCCGAAGTCCGGCAACCAACCGATTAGCGCTTTGATGAAAAGCATTTGCAATAATTTGCAGACTGCCGTTATACCCATTTGAAATCATAAAAATTGCGGATTTTTTTTTTAAGTATCTTGAAAATTTTATATATAAACGATTTTTTACTCAACTATACAGTATATCTGTGCGTTAAGAATACAAAAAAAATTTGCCTATTACTTTGAACAATATGCGTGTTTCTTATAGTTTTTTTTTTCTGTATCATAAACAAAAAAAATGGATCTTAAGAACTTTAAACGATTTTTTTAAAACGTTTTTTGGACTTTATGATGTTATTAAAATAACAGTTTAAACATTGAAAGTGTGAAACTTAAATATCGTTGCTGCTTTCCATATTTCGTATTTCGAAAAACAACGTAAATATTTTTAGGAAAATTAGCGATCTTATAAATCGCGGGATGACTCGATAAAATTATTATTTTCGTAAAATGCGCTACTCACATAAATGTATAATGGTCTTGAGACGTTTCGTAAGATTAAATGACAAATTGAATGACCATTTTTTCGTAGTATCTTTGTCTTCGTTCAAATTTCTGGTCCGCTAAAAAAAAAAACAAAAAAAAAACGACGAATTCTTACAATTGCCGTGAACACGAGGGTACTATTGCTACAATAATGTACCTTCCCAAACTCGACGTTGATAAACACGGTTTCTGTTTCTGTTTTTATTTTTTCGTCATTTTTCTTAATATAACTTTCATGAATTTTCTGAAAAATAATTTTTTTTTTTTTTTTTTTTTACAAACGAAGAATGCTTCACAAATCCAAATGAGTATCTCAAAAATAATAGGTGAGAACAATACCATAATCCATTCGCAAAGTATCCGACAATTATATTGATAATGCAATATTTTTATTCAAAATTTATTCATTTTATTCACATATAAAATTAATATTTATACATCATAATAAATAGTATATATAAAATGTATGTGAAGGAATTAAAAAAAAAAAAAAAATATAACATTTATTTGTTATTAAATAAATATCAAGAGGTACGGTAGCGCCTCGATGCCAAGTACTGGAAAAAAAGTATAAGGCGTGACGCTACTGTGTATATCTACGTAATAAACTAGCGCGTACCTTGCTGAATTCGACGGCTTCACTGTATTTCTGTGCGGCTCCAACACCAGCATTTTTAAATCTATTTTTACTTTCCGCAGCGACCTGAGAAAACCGTTGGGTAGCATTGCTTGAAGCATCAATTCCATGCGCTCTCAATGCGTCGACAAATTCTCCAGAGTGCAATTTTTTTAACAATGTTGAATTGTCTTGCAATGGTTTCTGGTCGTCCTTAATAAAGAAGGAATCAATACATGGATACATAGTTCGACAAAGAACGTCAAATTTCACAATCATCGAAGTTATAGAGATGTTATTAATTGTTACCAAATTCAAATGTTTCCGTTTGTTGTTCGCTGTTTTGACAGTTTTTTTGCCGAGTGTTCCGAATATTCGCGACACGGTCTGCTCACATGCCTCATATTTTTTCAATACTCGTATGTAAATCGTTTTCATGGTGACGGAGATTCAATTCAATAAAAAAAAACTCGTCGTATAAAAGTCCAAGTGCGAACTTCGACTGTCAATACCGGGAGAATATTGTTATATTTTACGTACCGACCGCCATTTTATTAGCATACACAATACCTGTGGAAACACGCGATTGATAAAACAAATCGAGCGAACGATAACGAAACCCATGCGAGATTCTCTCAAGGGGAATACCCGTTGTTATTCGTAGAATATATAATTATGTTATTTTCGCGAACAAATAAAAAAGGAATCTTTTCACCAGTGACAGCCAGAAAAACTCTCTATTCTAATAAAAGCGTCAAAACATTTCTAGCCGCGGAATGTATCGTTTAAATTGTTGAAATTTATTTCTCAACTAATTTTCGGGGCCCATGAATATATAGACAATGCCAGCAACGCGTAAAGTCGTGGAGGTCATCTCGCAACTGATGAACTGATGATCGCCACGCAGTGGTTGCCTCTTCCATGCTTCTTGGTTCGTTCTTTAGACAGAACAACGGGCGAACGGGCTGATTCGTCGCGTGTAGTAGAAGTTATTTATTTTCTGGTTGGCTCCGGTGAGCGCACGATAGCAGCGCCGTAACGATACGGCCATTTGCTGATACTATAGTTGGACGACGAAGAGGCCATCGGCGCGCGAAGGCGTTTGGTGTTTTAAAGACGTCTATTAAGCTAGCACAACAAAATGAGCACAATCAATCGAAATTAACATATCATTTAGTGCTCTTTTAGTGCTATTTTATTGCTCTATTGCCGATTTTTGTGCTCGACAAATTTCGCGACAAATTTCCTAAATTAAAAAATTCATCGAAACCGGAGTTTTTAGGTCTCTCTTAGTAGAGGAACCTCTCGTAGGAGGTTCTCTCTTGTCTATAGACAAAATCTATCATCAGATTCGTATTCTGCACGAAAAAATACGTGAAATATGAAGTGGACAAGAATTTTCTAGCGATTTTAGATTTTGACGGCAAAAAAGTGCTGAAAACGCCAAATTCGATTATTACAGGATAGAAAAAAGCGTTTAAAGTTGTGGCTTCTTCCCGACGACGTGACGGTATCAATAAACGCTTCTGCTATTCGTTGGTCACTCTATATTGTGTATTTTTTCACGTACATACATTTACGAATGAAACATCACTTTAAATTTCCACCTTTTCTCGATTATTTATCGATTGATTAATCATCGATTTTCTTCGAAAAATATTACTTACGGTTGATCAACCGGATCAACCGTAAGTAACATTTTTCTCGATAGTTTTCCGCGCATATCGTCGATAAGTTTCCGACGTTTGGTAAAACGTCGGCTACTGCAGAGATCGTTTTATTTGGCGATCGCACTTGTTTGCGTACAATCGGTAAATTGTTGCGAGCAGATAATGTCGATATCTATTTACCTGTAGGGATTAAAAAAAATAGTTTGCCTTCATTTCCATTGAATATCTTTCAAATATCATGTTGTAAGAACATTAACTTATTCCCAGAGGCCAATTAAAAAAAATTAAGGGTATATTAAAAAAAATAAAAATAAAAACGATTTTTTAAATGAAACATACAGCGCCATGATAAAATAATCCGAGAGGCCCTCATAGTCTCGGTGATTTCACTCGTATGCAATTTAGATCACTTCCTCCATCGTATTCGATCGATCGTTTCGCTGAAAAATTAATTATTCTAAACTCGCTATAAGAATTACGACACAACGTTGTTGCGCCAGTCTGGCGCTTTGCCTACAGTATCGTACGCTAACAAAATGATCGTTGACGATCGACGAATAAATTCCATCGTCCCCGCGTCTACGAAATAGACGCGACGTTCTTCGATCGTTCTAACGAGCATTGAAATAATAATGTTTTTTAGTTTGGCGAATTCGTATTCGCGATTAAATAACAGGTACACAGATGCCAAGATATCCCATAACTAATGTATAAGGTACCGTTATAGTCACAGAGTCCGGGTACGCGGAGATAATACCCTTGTTGATCTATCGCGACATATCTATCACATGCACACGCGTGTGGCATTAATTGGATAAAAAATTTAACTAGTCTGATATATACTCTCGTTCTCCACGCATGTAAGGCTCGAGCGACGAAAATTGCGATCAGTTTACGCTGAGCGTTGAGATATAGACTGCTGAACTCGCGTATCCTATCGTTTCCTTCCAATATGCCTACCAATAGGCCTTCCAATGTATATAGTTGCACACGAATGTCTCTCGCGAATAGGTCGCGTAATCGAGGACGTGGCCATTACGGGTGAAACATATCATAAGCAATTTTATTCATAATGTATGTGACGTGTTAATCGAGACAAGTTGTCATAAACTTTTTCGATTGTAAATAAATATGTAACGCATGTATCAGAATTGCTCGGAAAATCGGTGGAAGTTTATTTAACATACGACTTGTCCGGAAGTTTCGATTTATTAGAATTACGTATTTCTGCATAAGGCGACTGTATTGAGTAAACAGTAATTACGAAAAAAATCGATTATGCTCAATATTTTTGAGATTAGACCGCTGCTTTTTGGAAAAAAAAATATTTTGGAACCACAAAAATTGAAACAGGAATTGTAATTGCAAGTAAATAAAAAAAAAAAAAAAATTCCAGGTACTTTCGAAAAGATTATTTCTTTTCCGATAAAAAAAGAGAAATAGACTTTAAGGCGCCTAAAATACTATTTATCACTAATTAAAAAGTATTGGGTTTCTGGGTAATTCTCGCATTTTCCAATTACATTTTCTCACTGCCAATCAACGTTTCACTTTCGGACTTTAATCGTTCCTCTAATGATGGTATCACTTGCGTGCGATCATCGATATTCCGATCATCGTAATTAACTGAACGGTCGTTAAATTCTCACGAATATGAAAGAGTTGAACTCGAGAAGATCGGAGTAATTTATCATCGGATTTTAGTTATGAAGTCGCTGCAGTTCATTAGAGATTGAAATTGCTTAACCGGAGACGGATCATCGCGGATCCTGTTTTCATCGCGATAAAAACGCGAATGGACGGTTCAATTTCTCTATCGACAAGTTTGCGAGTTATGAATTTTCGCTGTATGCAGTCGTTTGCTACTTGTATGCGTAGGACATAGTTTTTAAATACAGACGTGTGCGTGAGGTGTGCGTACGCACAATGATATTTAGGACCGCGATGCTTCACGCTCTACTAGATATGTGGGTCCCGGTAGAGACCGAGTGCTCTCTTACACTACCTCGCGGCAACCCGAGGTATACTTTGCGATTAAGATCGATGTTATGTAATCGAATTCACGTGGTCGATTCGAGAGCACATGATCAATGCTACGTGATGCAGAGGCGTAAAGTCTCGTTATAACTTTGTACGCGCGTCACGCACGAGCGTCGCGTGGCCCGAAAGACGTACATACAACAAAAAAAAAAAACACAACACAAATCCGCAGTCCTAGAAATCACGAAATAAGGATAACATACTGTGAAATATTGTACAATAAGGAAAAAAAAAAGTGAATGCATTATTTTCGGTTTCTCACCCTTTCGAAATCGCGTAAAAAAAAAAAGCAAAATTTCGTACCAATAACTTATTGCAATTTTTTTTTTTTATTGGATTGTTAAAATGAGTTTCTTGAGATATATTGTAAATTGAAGTCGAGATAAAGCGTATATCTGATAAAGTGAAATGTCGCGCGTCGGCGTCTCTTCGACATTTGCGCCGATCTGTATCTCGCGAAATACTCGATCGCTTGTACTATCGTTCCAAGGCGAAGGTGGAAAAACATTATTATCAGGAATTCCATTGAACGTACCCGTCGGTAATATTACTACGACCTACACGCGTACATACTACGCGCATTAACGTCGTCGGCTCGGGTGTTGTATATACGTTACATCGACGCCCACGAAACAGAAGGGCATATCTGACGCAATTTAACAAGTAAAACGATATGGGATACGATTTTCTGTTTCTCGGTGATCGATTGGTGTATTCTAAGAAACAGAAGGTTGTATCCTATATTATTTTAGCTGTTAAATCGTGTTGAATGCACCCTTCTGTTGCACGAGACTCGATATGCATATTTCAAGACACCATTCGCTTCAGTAGAAAACCGCAAAGATTACTCATTTGCATTGACTGCTATATAGTTATACAAAGTCGAACGTAGGAGAGCAATCCTCTGCGGCGCATGGTGCACCTATAACGTAAATTTTTTATTTTATTTTTATATTTTTTTTTTACTGTTCGCGTTGTACAGTTGTTGCGGCTGACCACCTTAGCGCGGTGGCAGAATGAATGCATTCATGAGTTTTACCCTTCGCACATAACCGAACGATACGTGTTATTACGTGTCGTGTTGATTCTT
This sequence comes from Cryptus armator, assembly GCA_963971235.1. NCBI lineage: Eukaryota > Metazoa > Arthropoda > Insecta > Hymenoptera > Ichneumonidae > Cryptus > Cryptus armator. The sequence continues at coordinate 19,570,124 of OZ020233.1, forward strand.
GGATCGGTAAGCTAAACGGTCGGTAATTCGCGACGGCGACTCTCTTATTATAATGAATACCGCAGAGCATTTGCTTCGAGAGACAGAAGAGGATAAATAAATTTTAACCGTATATAATAATGCGCGACTACCGTGTATCCGCGGTTCGGTTATTCCTCAGTTGCCGACACTCGTGACTAACAACATGACGCTAGCGATCTGGAGCTTTAACCGACTATGGGAAACTCAACACCCACCGGGTGTTTTGTCGATACTTGGAAAAGAGGCGCAGCCTATTCTATTCATTTACGCGTTTAACTACCCACGCGTGTGCACCGTATGGTTATCGAGTGACGAGGATAATGCGGATCACCCTTATTGCAAAGTCGGACAGATATTAAAATAATGAAACTAAAAGAATTTTCGAAGTGAAAAAGGAAACATCGTTATCGTTTTTTTCTCATCGAAATGTTTTTTTTTTTTTATTACTTATCTGATAAATAAGTTATCGGAATAATTTTCATGTAATGATGGCGCGAACTTTATAGATCTTTATAGATCTTCGAAGGTCAGCCGTATCAAAGTTCTTTTATGATAAAAAAAACTCCCGATTTCATAAGGAGTCTAATAATCGATTTATATTAACGAACAAGTGTTAAAAAATAAATTATTATTCTCAATATTCTTTCTGTAGACTTAAAGACGATAAATCACTCGATTTTGATATGCAAATAATGAACGTGTTGTTTTACGATTTTTTTTTAAATACAATTTGTTTATTATGCGCCTTTTATCAGTCGCGAATTCTTCAATTAATGTACATATATATTTTTTTCCATCGTTTTTGAAGTACAAACCTATATGGTCCTCTGACGTGAGGCGGACTATGGCGAGAAAGTCGATAGTCGATATATAGACGATTATGATGTTCCATTTCGATATCGGCGAAGTAGGTGTTTCGTAAAAATGTTATATTTTCATGAATTTATAGTTAATCTTAATTATTAATAGAAAAAAAAAAAATCGATTTGCCAAATTTCGTTACGTAATTTTTTGCTGTTCTGAGCTGATAGCCGTGAAACGCGCAGTTCTCGTATTTTCACCCTTCGGGCAGTTTGGAGTTACAATTGTTTTTTAACAGAAAAATATATATATACTCCTCGGTTGACCCCAATTTTCTCAATCCTTCTCTCCCCTAAGAAAACTACTCAACGGCACGCAAACGCAAAATGCATTCCGTGGCTTCTTTAAGAAGCAAATCCGCTCCCATTAACCGAACCGCAAATATTTCCCTTCTCGGTTCACGCACTATTAGTCACAGGTTCCAGCGTTATTTTTCTTCTTCGGCATCGTCGATTACAACGATCAAAGATGTAAAACGGCGTGAAAACTACGCTTTCCCACGAACCTTCGTCTCGGCATAAAGATAACGAGTTATACTTTATGTTCGATAGGTATGGCGAATACTTATCGAACATAAAGGTAATTTTATCATATCTATACGTCCCCATATAATTTCTTTATTTATTTTCTATTTATCGCAATTAAATGGCGAATTTAGCATTTGCAAACTTGTCCGATGGCTTGTTTACTGCATTATAAGTGTTCGGGATTCGATGCAATTTTAATGCAGTTAAAATCGTCAGTTTTTATTTACTTTTTGCATTGAATATATGGTAATTGTCGGCTGATAATGCCGTCGAGAAAATTAGTGCAGTCTCTGGTGGTATTGCGCTGCCGTTGCAATACAAGTGGAAACACTTTAATCGTCGAAGCGTAGTTCAGGCGTTGTCCAGACGTTTTTTTCGTCGTAAAATCATCGAGGTAAGACGACGGAGATAGGGATAGATTATTAAATGCAGTTCCGTCGTGCGTGTCGCGCTTACTTTTACGCATCGCGAAACAACCATCAATCTCGCAGACGTCTATGACGAGAGGGACTCGCCGATCGGGTGTCTCGCACGCTTATGGCTTATCTTAACAACGGACAGATAAACGACGACGATTAATTGATCATCTCGGTGAAGGACTGTTCTCGCGACGAAGGCTCCTAAATTGTTTTTTTTTTTTAACTTTCGAATGTCATTTAGCTAAAGTTAATCAAGAATTCTTTTTTAACGGTTATACTTTTACGATTGCAATTAATAGTTTTTTGACCCTTAAATTTTGGTTTTCGATAATAATTTTTTTTACAAACGTGAATGATAATTTTGGTGATTCAATGTTAATGCAAATATCGCGAGAAGTTAATTAAAAAAAAAAATTTTAACTGCACCAAAGTTTCGAAAAATTTACGATTGAAGATCGAAAATGACGCGGAGCTTTTGAAATCGATTAAATATTCGTTATACGTCGGTGTGGCGCACGCAAAGTCGAGAAACAATGAATGTAAGACAAGAACCAATCCCTTTTCATTTCCAGCGTTTGCTAACTAAGTGCATCACTTAGTGGCTCTACGCGGGTATAAAAATTATTACACGCACCAGGTCTCCACTAGCGTAGAGCTCATAAATTGGTATGTGGCTTGGAACAAAAACACGCATACCGTGACTCACGTGCGCGTAATTACAAGCGCGTAAGAAATTTTTCTCGTCGAACGGAAAGGATGAAAGGGGGTCAAGAGCAAAAATAAAAATAAAAAAAAATGAAAAAAGTATCACGAGACATCACGAGAGCTAAGTATCTATCTAATTATCCGTACGCGTAAGTCTCGGATATTTTTATTCATTGAAGATTATGAGATATTCAGAATCGTCGTTATTTCCAGTATCGTGCAAACGGCCCGTAGTTTCAAATACACGCTTCGATCGCTCGTCATATCGTTAAATATATAATTTATAAAAACATAAGTGGACAATGACCGTTGCAGTCGGCGGGTCATTTTTGTCGGAGAATTTCGCAATTAGCGTCGATCTGTGTCACACACACCTGAGGGATTACGTTGAATAATTCTTTGACACGAAACTCAATTTGAAGGGCAAATTACAGGCGCTATTTCGCGATCTGAGAATTCAGGGGTAATTCGGGTCATCGTATGAATTGCAGTCCTATTCAGATATTCTGTGATCTCACGTGGAAAAAATTATATGCTAAGTATATATCAGAAATACATTAAAAATATATGGAATTTTACGTATTTATATAATTAATATATATATTTGGTGACATGTATCCTAAAAATACGACCGTAATATAGCATCTCCCGATTAAAAAAAAAAATCAGATATATTATAGATGAATTTTGCTGTAAACTTTTTTTCAATTTGGCGTTTGCGGATTCTTTTTTTTATTTTATTAAAAATTGAGAGCTTTTTAAATATTCCATAATATTGTTAATATTTTATATACATCGACTCGCATAGCAGATAATAGACTTTTCATAACAAAAAAAAAAAACATAATGGATTTGTATATATAATCTTAGTTAATGGTTAAAAAAAATCTGATGATTACCTTTCCGAGCTCTGCGAAGTCACGACGCAAGCTTCGCAAACACATCGGCCAAATTATTGTGCAATAAAGTTTATAAATGCTCTCAATTCGTCAGACGTTATCGCTGTACTGAAATATGAGTCGAGTCTATTGGGGGTCCAAGAGACAGCTACGTGTAGCCCTGAAGTTGTTGGTTGTATATCTCGGGTTATTATTGCAACGTTTCTGCATGAAGTAGGTGATTTATATTACTGCCGTTCGGGTCGTTGTAAAGAAGGCAAATATAATGAGGCTGGGCGCTCGACTTATTACGGTCGATCGCATTGTCGGCTTCGCAATCGTTTTTTCTTTTTTTTTTTTTCGCGGCATCAACAAATTTTATCTTATTATAGTTTATGCGACACGTCGATCCGGTCGTCTAGGAACGGTCGATCTATTTCTCAGCGTTCTTGATCGCTCCGGAGCGATTATTATCTTAGAATCAATTCGAATTGCTCGTAATGAAGATAATTTTAATTAAGAAATAATTACTTTGTGCACAAAACAAATTATCGATTTTTCTATAAGAAAAAAAAAAAAAAAAAAAAAATAGAAGATATTCATTCCTTTGAAAAAACAATTTTTAAGGAATTTTTTAATTGTTATATGTCTGCGAAATGAAATAAATACCGACGGAAGAAAGAGCCAATTAATCACAATCGCTACGCCGATTTTCGCTCTTCTTCACGTTTTCCGTCGAGATAAATTAACGACGGTGTGCATTCTCTTCGTATGTACATTACAGTCCGCAAACTAAATGCACACGTAGTCACTTTAGCCGTCGAAGTGACCGCATGAGTTATTGAATATTGCATCTCATTTACTTCACGGCATTTTCCCTGCACACGCGGGTTTCCGGCATTCAGCAACGCGCGAGAGTATCACGATGTATATTCTCCGGAGCGCTCTCTGTATGCATAGAATGGAATAGAGTTCTTGCGAGTACACGTGCTTTTACATGGAGAACGCGGTACACCTCACGTCTGTCCGATTCAATATTACTACTCGTTTTGTTTTTCAAGTCGACGTCTCTATTGTTCGACTGACGAACGTACCGCGGTACACTTGACGCCTATGTGCCGACTACGACAAGTCTTTACGACACGAACCATTGAATATCAATTTCTACATAATTTAACATGAGAAAATAACCGACCATAAAAAATATTAGTTAATTTGGTATATATTGATTTTTTAGACAAATAGAAGTCAAACTAAATTTCTGAATATAAAAAACCAAAAAATTGAGAATTTCTCGCGATATGCTAATTATTTTGCAGTCAGTTGATTGCGGCATAAAAATTGCTTGCAAAATCAAAAATTTAATGATATCGTTAAAAACATATTTCTCGTAATTCTTTCGTATTTTTTTGACTGGTAAAACTTACATAAGGATACATAGATATCGTCTCGACGATATGTTCCGGAAACGGCGGACAAACTATCGAATAATCGCGCGGTTTCAAGCGCGACGAAGGCGACGAGGTGAGAGCGCGAGTATCCAGCTGTGCGTTGCATCGCAGGAAGTGCGTTTGAATATTATCCCCGAGACTGCAATACAAACCCAATGGTCACGGAAAAACTTTCGCACCTATTCTCGCTTCGCTTGCCGAGGATCCGCGTTATGATGCTTAGAAACCCTCGAGTTGAATAATCGCAACGAGAGTTTCTAAAGGTATTCACTTGGCACCGGTGTTCCGTCGTTTCCGAGTGACAAAGGCGTTTTATAATTTTTTTTTATAAAAACAAAAAAACAACCAATTTTTTTTTCCATTATATATTTCCAAATCAAATGCAACATTTTTTTTTTACATAATAGTTAAAAAAAAAAAAGTCGTAAAAATTCGTGTAATAAATTGCGTTGAATTTTTTCGATCTCTGCACCACTCACTCACACACGCGCGACATTCGCACAATGTACATAATTACATCTAAATTATGCTACGAGCGTTGCTAACGATATTGTATAAATTTCATTGCACAACGCCCGCGCGATATGCAAAGACTATTACAGTTATGTATGTAAACGATTACGATTATTCCTATTCTATCTACGTATCCGGTGTTACAGACGGCAGGATATGTTATATCCTCCGCCCGCTAACAGTAATTCGCTTCTTCATCATTGTAACTCGTATATACTTAATTGTATCCTCCCTTCCAGGTACTTACGCGTTGTTATTATAAAACAAAACAAAAATAAATAATCTTCGTATTTATGAACGTAATAATAAAGACACTATAATCGACCTATTATCATCAAAGACGCATACACGCGTGAGACTTATTGTGTCATTTGCGATGGTATCTCACGCCGGCGGACTTGCAATCGCGTTACGTGCGGTGTTACGTGCAATAAACGTTTACGCGTTACGTATGAATTTCAATATTTAGAAAATGCATTATTGTCGGAAATGAATAACTTTTGAAAAAAATCGATGCGTTACCGAAGTCGAACTTCGAAACCAATGTTCCTCTTATTTTTTTAACACTTTTTCGGGTCGGTAATTAAAAAAAAAATGCTATAAGAAATATAAGTAACGATTCACAATCGTTATTTATCAAATCGGAATAGTTGACTTGAAACGATTTTAACTGGCGATCCAGGATTACCGATTAGAATAAATTTCTAATAATTCATTTATAATCGTCGTAAAACGCTAAAGTACAATTATCCTTTAAAACAACATGTTGTTTCCGCTTTCAAGGCCCTCGCAAGTCTCGTCGATTTGAATACGCGACACTATCGTCGAGTTTCATTTTTTTTTTTTTTTTTTTTTTTTTTTTTTTTTTTTTTCTGAACACATTATTGATAAAATCGTTTCTATATACACACAAATACGTACGTTTGCCTTCGGATAATAGAGATTGGTTAATATCCCGCAAAATTATCGCAACGTTATTCGGTCGGCAGCGAAGTTCGAAGAGCCCGTAATCCTTGCGTGAAAAATGACCAGCGGTGCAGTTGCCACACGCAGCTCCATCGGAATTTCCGTCTAGTCGTTCGTTCCCCGCGAGAGGCTAAAGTACGCGCGACTTCGTTCCCTCGATCGAGGTCTCCGAGATTGGCGCGCGACAGTCTCGAAGGTGGTCCAGTGTTCGAGAATGGATTTCGATCTCTCGTCCGCAACTCTTTTGGCGAAAGGCAACTCGCTAACCGGACATTCCCTTGAATCGTCAAGGTCACCACGTCCGATTTCGCTCGACCTCTCGTCTCGAGTGAACGCGCCTGCCGCGTCCTCGACGCCTTCGACTTCCGGTCTGCCACCGTATCGCTGACCCCCCGACGGTCCAGCATCCTTCTTCGTGTTGTACGCTTAGTAGAAATACGCAAGGAAACCTGTAACAGCAAACGAAATACGAACTCGTGTTTGACTTTTATTGGAGGTCAGACGCAGTAATTCTATACACACATATATGTATATATATGTATAGAATTGCTTTGCATTATTATCGATATCCCCCTCGTGGTCAGGATGGGGAAAGAGTAAAAAAAAGAAAAATGTACCATCGATCGAAAGGTTCGCCTTGAATTTTTTCGAATCTCGCGACGATCGATCGGAGGCTATTTATTTCCAAAGTTACTCAACCTCTTCAAGGTCACTATTTGCAATCGATGATTTGTGCGTTTCGCACTTTTTTCTGGAATTTCGTGACGCAAAGATCGCATGCTAATTATAGAATATCGGGGCGATTAATGCGCCACGAAATCGATCGTGTAGCTAAATCGATTAGGAAACTATATCGTTTATTGCGAAATTCCGATCATTCCGACCTTCGATTTTTTCCGATTAAATGAAAAAATGTCGAGGTTGCGCAACCAATAATAGTTTTTCAAGGTCACGCCGTCTGCGCTCCATAAGTTCTGCGCGGTCATTTTTGACCAATCGATGCCAGTCGAGGTATTCAGATTTTTGTTGCAAAGGTCTATGCTAATTACGATTTCTTATCGATTAATTTGTGAGTTACGATATTAGCGAGAGTTAAAAAAAAAATTCAGGACATTCGTTGCAAAAGTTTCGAAGTATCGATAAATTTCGGAATAAATCGCACGGAATATTACGGGGGAAACGAGACGTGACGTATGCAGGACGTCGTTACTAGTCGAGATGATTGTCGGTCGAATAGGCGGCGCCAGAGAGGAAGTTACGAGTGCTTTGTATATATATATATATATAGTGTACCCACAACTGTAATAAGTATATAGTAGTGTATCCGAGCGACGAACTTGACCACGAAGTGAGTTCAGAGATCGTTGATCCCGTCGAACGACGAGCAAAGCGCAAACGGCGATCGTAGCCCGGGGGCGATCGGTAACCGAAGGTCACGAAACTCGACGTGATCTTCTCTCGTCTCTCACGACCTTGCAGTTGGGTATATGTATTTATCCTATCGTGTCTCACGACCTCGCGTAACCCGTTACGCATACGTTGTGTTTAACTATGTATACAACAGGGATGAGGAAGGTTACGAGTAAAACGGGTTTGCGAAGCCCCGAGGCTTCGTGGTCCGAGGCGATTCACTTTCGCTCGCTTCGTGACGAATCGGAAGGTATCACTGTCCCGTATATAACCCGTATTAATTTTACTGCTTGATTATGCCACGATGTTTTGACGGCGCGAAAAGATCGCGGCGACTTTTTGTACTTCCGGAATTTTTTTTTTTTTTTTTTTTTCGAATCGATTTGCAGTGAAAATTGTTTTTGGAGAGAAAGTTAAAACTCAATATCGGGCTAATCAAGCAGTTTGTAGTTAAATACTAATTAAATCTGAGGGTTTTGAGATTAATAATTTCAATGTAAATTTGCAACGACAATTCAACGATTAATTAAACTTCGAGGAGTAAATGTGGGACGAGAACTTTGTAAATTTCTCATAGCAACGCTTCGATGTTACGAGAGAATCGATACAAAACTCCGGAAGTACATTTGTAGTTTCGCGTCTTTGTTTGTAACGTGAAAGTAATAGAGACAAAAGAGGAAGTTTGCAGAGAACGAAGAGGAAGTCAGTTCTAACAATGTTTCCGTTACGATATCTAAAGTCGCTATCTATCTGTTCAATCGACTAAATTTATCTCTTGTCCGACGTCTCGATCGTGTGGAGGTTTAGGACGGGAAACTTGGATCGCAGTGCCTCATGGCATCGAGATCCGTTAATGATTTATCTACGAAAGTCAATTAGTGCCTCGCGAGAGAAGCAACACGTGCAGCTTTGTCCGGCAGTCTCTCTAATATACTTCTCGGGATCTGTATTCCAAAGCAATTTCTTCCATACAATTATTATTAGTAACTTCGCACTACACTCCACAATGCAACCAGTGAATTATTCGCTTGTGCCGGAGAACATTATCTTTTTCTTCGCTCTGAGAACACAATTAGTTCGTCCGTTTTGCGTTGCCATCGGTAACTCGTTAAATTCACAAGGTTAGCCGACAGTTAGGGTGCAATTCCTATGTTACTATTTTACACGTGCGTAATTGTCGATCCGACGTTGCGTTCACCATGAGGCGGAAGATCCTTCGCATCCGGATCGATGAGCGGGGGGGTAGGGTTACGGGTTTTACTTTTATTTTTCAACCTCGAGGGAAGGGGTTGGTTAATTTTTGCGAAAAGATCTTTTTTTTTAAATCCTTTTTTTCATCTAAATACTATGTTAAGATGTTACTGTACAATTCCGAATCAGTCGTGGCGACAATTCCTTTTTTTTTTTTTGCTCCAAAGATCGAAGTATATTTGCCAAGAAATTCAGCAGTTTGCGTTTTTTTTTGTTTTTCCTCACAGATCGTAAGGACAAACTGATTTAAAAATCAAATATGCTTGTTAATTTTGTTCTTTTGTATTTTGTGCGTCGCAAATCCGCGTTGGATTTGTCGTTGAATTTATTAATCGGGTATAGTCCGGGTAAACCAGGTTTGTTAAAAACGTGTGTGAAACATAAATAGTTTATTGGTGGTTGATGTTTGTTTTTTTTTTTTTTTTTTTTTTTTTTCGATTTGTGATTATTTGTATATTATATCGAGCGATGGAAACAAGTGGGATGATAACGATAATGATAACACGACTGCTGTGTCGTTTATCGCATAAATATCGATTGATGATAACACTAAAGCGATTTTTTTTCTACGGCTAAGTCTTGTTGTTTTTTTTTTGTTCTGTATGTACACGTGCGAAGTTTGACGGTACAAAGCGAATTTTCGATGTCTGTGATCGTTTCGCACCACATTCGTCATTGGTTTTTTTTTTTGCGTTACGATGTACTCTTAACCGCCGAGTGGTTTACCTGCGTTGGGAGGCACGAAGCCGAAACCGCTCGCTCCTACGATAACGCCGCTGGTATCAGCGTTGTTTGGTGGGGGTCCCGGGGGAAATAAAACCGGACCTGCAAAATGACAAAAAACAAAAAAAAATAAGATAAACATTCGTAAAAAAAAAAATTCGAAACTATTATAATTTATGCAAATTGATCGATATCTTTAGTTTCGTAATTAAAAAAAAAAAAAAAAAGATGATCCCAAGTCTGTTCAGTTTTGTGCTTTACTCACGAGAACGCAAAAAAAGTTTCAATAAATTTAGTACAAAAAAAATCTAAACTCAATTCCAAAAACTTCGTAACGTTTAGAATTATGATAGAAAAATAGTTGCGAAATCCTATTTTTTTTTTTTTTTTTAACCTTTTCTCCCTTAAATTTGTATATTCCGAACGCATTGATAAGAGATAAAAATTTAATTTCACATACTTTGAATAGAATTAATAAGAATAAATTTCGTTTCAATCAAATTGATTTGAATGAAAGACAAATCGTTTTTTTCAAAGCACTTCCTCGTAACGAGAAACAATGCATAGCTATCGAGCATCCGTAATACTTGTTCATTGTCAATTAGCCTTGACGACAGTCGTTAACTGGATCACGGTGCATTGGCGGAATGCATAGCTTAGACGAGATTCCATTCATCGAAGCATAAAAGGTTGTCCGGTAGCGATATAACTCCTCAACGCCTCCGTTATGATCGATTCGCTCATTATAGAAATGCAGCGATTATATCGAAAAGGGAAGTACAGGAATTACGTCGGAATGGAAAACGAGTAGCGCGATTATAATCGACGTGCGATCAATTGAGTAGATATATAACGTTGTTGTCTGAATGACTTATAGTCTCCGTTGCGGTACAACGCGCTGACTTTGTATACATCGTTGCTTCTGTTTTATGCAAATCAATTGACGTAAAATCAATAAAATTAACTCGAAGAACGCCGAGTTCTTCTGAGTATATTGCGTGATTAATAGCCATTATAACTGTCCTTGTGAGATTCATTGAATATTCGTATATCATCACCTGTGTTGGATCTCGCATCTCGAAGACCCGAACTCTGCTGAAGATAGGGTCCGAATCCGGCGAACAATTGACTATAGTCCTGAGCGCTGACCGCGCACGCCATTACCGCCAAAATCACTGCGACTAATGCGATCTGTAACACGATAATAAAAAAAAAAAAAAAATTAGCAAAAAATCCATTGTTTCATCGTTCAATCAATGATCAAGTTATCGATTAGTTATTTCTTTCATCTCAGCAGAGTCACGCTTGAGATGGGATCATGGAAGTTACAGGTAATTTATTGCTTTGGTTGCACGAGCGGAAATAAAGGTTTATGTCCTTCGGAATCATTATATCTATAGCGGTTTTTTTTTTTTTTTTTTTTTTTTCGTTATCTCGTTAACCGAATTTCAACTCACGATCCCGGAATATCGTTGTGTCCGCGAGGCATTTAACTATCGAACTTCATTGATCTTTTCCAAAGCGAAACTGAATCGCTCTTTTTCTATCTTTCAGTAAAAAAGAGTACCGATAAAACTCACATACGTTACGAGGAGAAACTCTGATATAGGAATAACACACACGTATAAATATAAGTAAATCGATTAACGTTTTGCGAACGGCAATCAATTAGCTATAACGACCATCAGCCGTTAGTATGCACCGCCGTTAAATTTCGCAAGAGTCAGACCCATGGCGCATTCAGGATTAGCCGCGCGCGGTGGCGGCAAGAGACCCCGAGTCGCGTCCAATGGGTTTCGCAGTGGGAAAGAGACTCTTAGGCAAACTAATCCACTGATCCACGAACGATATCGAAGAAGTTGAGAGTATCCGTTGCAACAAGAATTATCGTTTGCTACGTTCGATGCTTTCGTTCGGTTTCAGACACTTCGCTCGGGGATCATCTTGTTATTTTAATCTCACGATGAAAAGCAAACTGCACGTGTTTCGTGGACCCATTCAACGGCAGAGTATTGACGATCAGAATTTTGCATAATATTCTCAAGGAATTAATAGTTTTTTTTTTTTTTACATTTTTACAACTTTTTTCGCCATTGTTTTCCAGAGTAATTCGAGATTTTCTAAAGGGTTTACCGTTAGATAAATTGTTTTTCTCGTTTTCAGCTAAAGTCAGTAATTTCGAGTACATGGAAATTCTGAGATATAAATTCGGCACAGAATAATCGAAAAAAAATTCCATGAAAGATAGAATCTTTTTTTTTTTTTTTTTTCAATTTTTTTTCTCCAATTTTTGTTGCATGAGATTAATTGTTCGAAACGAAGAAAAGTTAATTACGACATTTTTATCGGTAAAATGATTGGCTTGTTATCCAATTCCTAATACGATTGAGTGATAAAAATATCGCGCTTTCTCTTCGAAAAGATTTCTGAATAACGTTTTTAATAAAAAAAAAAAAAAATCGCGATAAAAATCGACAAAAAATCGAAAGTTTGCTTCTTTTTCGGTAATTTGTTTAAATTCTACGCGTATGAATCTTCGAAATAATAATTTCAATCCATTTTCTCAAATCATCACTCCGTTTGTTATCTTCGTGTTTAATGACTACCTGTTAACATCGTACTACGCCTCGATCGATCACTGGTTTCGTACGATATCGCTATATAAAAATATTAGAATGTTCCCGTCGTCGCAACAGGCGTCTGGGAACAATGTTAATGAACTGACTGTACGGCTGTTGTCGAGAGGCGTGTGTATTATCCTTAATAATTATAATTAATAGCAATAGAGAGAGCCGTTGTGGAGGAGATTGACGCGGAACGAGTTTCTTGCTCGCCGTCGGCTTAAAATCCCATTGGCTGTGGGTTCTTCGACGCTGAAGGCACGCGCGTAAATTATGTGTTTGCGATCTTATTCTCTTGTGGTACCTATATTTATTGACCCGAGAAGTCTCACGTTATTCCTCCCCGTTCGTCCAACGCAGTGCTAAGCGTTCTGCTTGAATATAAAATTTCTATGCTGAGAAATAACAGCGAAATATCGCGACTATGAATATATATATACGCGATTTTTTAGCAGTAGTTTGAGCCGTCGACAGGTGCGTCATATAGCGGACAAGCAAAACTCGGGTAGATTTTGCAAATGAATTTTACGACGTGCGGGACCCGATCGCGAGTCGATAGTTTCTTGTCAGTGAATTCGAGAGTCTGCTGAGCGAATTTCCTTGCCCCGAGAAATTCGTACGCCTCGAAGTATATAATACGAATAGAGAAGCCGAGAAATCCCAGTGAAATTGCGCGAAACTCCATCGCGTATCGTTGTCGATACCGCACATAGATATATAAATACATACATCCATATATATACATATAAAGAAGTAGCAATAATATATGTACAGTTATATACGGTATGGAACTCTACACTCGTTCACGAAACTCGATTTCGATCGTAAATCTCACCGGCAACGTGTCTCGTTATAACGGCCGATGAAGACGCGAGCGATAGCAAGTTACGTATTTTTTTTATTCGCCTCTAAAGTTTACAATTTCATTGGTCTCGTTGCGTAAAAAAAAAAAGAAGAAAAAAAAAATAAATAGCGTGACGAAACTCGTTACGGTGAGTCTATTCGTCGTTCAATCATTGAAATAAGACCAGAGGCCGCGGCTGATACCATCGGTGTCTATAGACATACGTAATAAGAAGGCAGAGGTAGTCTTGTGAATTTTACAACCCCCTACGGTGCTGCGCGGGAAATTATGATGGACGTCGGCGCACGTTGATTACAGACAATAATGATGTTTTGGATTATTGGTCTAACATGCGTAGACGACTGTAATATCAAGCAGATTGCATGCTATTGCGTTGTACTGCGTAACTGAGTCATTTGATGTAATTATTCCGGTCGTTGATCGAGAACTCGTTGCAACGATTGTCGAGGCGAAAATGCAGGAAATAAAAATAGTTCGAAGGTCAACATTTTACAATTTTAAACGACGCTTCGAATAAAAAGTATTGGTTACGATCGATGGTCATGAGTTGCCAGAGATAAATCATTCAAAATAATAAATTTAAAAATAAAAAAAAAAATCATCAAAAAATCATTGATTCATTTTAAATCATTTAATATAATAAATTCAAAAATAAAAAAAAAATCATCAAGAAATCAATTATTCATTTTAAATAATTTAATATAATAAATTCAAAAATAAAAAAAAATCATTAATTCATTTTAAATATTTTAATATAATAAATTTAAAAATATCAAAATAACCATTGGCCTCCTTTTTCGTGAAAGAGATTACTTAACTGTTTTTTTCGACACTTTTTAATACCCGTGATGTAATTTATGTCTCAATGAGTGAAACACTTATATTACTCACATTCCGTGAATCAGATACACATATCTCTCGACGTATCTGTTATATAATAAAATTTGTGATGCACGAGCGAAGGACACGAGCGAAGGATTCCTCTACCGATGATTATTGTGATATACTTGAGAATAAATACGCACGCGTTTCTATAAGTTAGAAGGAAGATAAGGCAAAGTTACTCTTGTCGATGGGGAGATGCGGACAAATTCTGCAATGAACGTTAGTCCCGCGTATACGCATTTGTTTCTGCCCACTTATTACGCGGCCAACCAACCGTCTCTATCTTCAACCATTCTATACCCTCCGTCCGCCTCGGTATACCTTGCGATCATATCGTATGAATTAAATCAGAATAACGTTCAGAATAACGCACTTTTCTGTGTTATAAGTATATAAAATACGCCCTTTTGATTTTAATTACGCTGTATAGCCTTTTCGTAATTAATAGAATTAAAAACAATCTCTATCTTCCACAATTCTATAATATTCCTCGTATTTCTAATTGTGATGATATCACCTGAATAAAATCAGAAAAACGCGCCGCAAAATGTATTTTTCTGTATTGTAAGCATATAAAATTACAAAAATTAATATAATAAAAAAGGAAGGAAAAAAAATTATATTTGCGCCTCAAACACGTAACGTATCTACGAACGATAGATGAATAGGAAATAAATCGCGATAACGCCTTCCGCGAAACTTCGAGTTCTAAGTACACCCCAAGGAGATCCGTGATATTTTCGGCGTATCTCGGCTGAGACTGGGTGATAGATACTTTCACGCTTCCCGCGAGCGATCGTGTTTCGATCTCGCGCCTCGGTAGCCGCAGGTAACCGCTCGGTAACCGTAGGGAACACCCGCTGCGACATTAGTCCGCAGAATGCAAAGTTATTGCTTCTGTTATACATAACGCGGGGCTCAGGGGAGACGTGCCAAATTGATGTGTTAACTTCGAAATAGAATACGGTACATTAACTGTCGAGCGTAATATAGAGCTGCCAGGCTGCCGACAACGCGACTGCGCAAAAGTCCGGCCGGACGTTCCGGCGGCGTGTCGATCACGTTACGGAGTCGAGGATACGAGAAATTTCTTTGCTATCGCGAAACGCGTTTAAGTTTAATCTTTGGAATCTCGCAGAGACACAGACGCCCAACTGGGTTCGTTAGCGACACGCGAGAATCGCGCTTTTACGGTCTTTCAAAAATTTCACGCAACGAAAGACACAACGGGTACAAGAGACGATGAGTAAATTAATGACGACTGTGGATCATGAGAATCTTTTTTTTTTTGTTTTTACGTACGCGATGTTTTAATGTCGTCAACGTGGAAGTGTGAAAAGGTCCGCGCGTATTCGACCTCATCGTAAGGCATAAAGCGAGGTCACCATCAGTCGGTAAGGTGTGACACACATGTGCGATCACCGTGACCCGAGATCGGGCCATTGCGATATTTCTTCTCTATTTCTTGTAGCAAGAGAGGTATATAAAATCATACCACGTGTATAAGTGAGTTTTATCGACTACTGAATTACAAAAGGGCGTAATCCTTTGCACCTTAACATTGCCGTTACGTCTTTTCGTTATTCCGCAGTCGATAAGATTCTCGCATTATCTCGGCTATCGTGCATTGTGGAAGCTGCAATAGCTGCACTCCGTACGTGAGCCCCACTTCTCGGTGTCACAATGCGATTCCAGTTCGTTATTATGCGGACCGAAAACGAAATGAGTTTGCCGCGGCAACGAGCGCGTGATTGTCCGACTGGCCGAGTTTTAAGCGCGTGAGAGCGCGATACGAAAAAGGGAGATGAATCCATTTTTAAATATTCAACGGAAAGTCTGCTTGTTTCGTATATACGCTTTCCCACCCGATTCTAGCGATAAGCATTTTATTTTGAACAGTTTAAAGAAAAAAACGATCGGAGGAAATTAATTTCGATTTCGCAGTTTTTTGTTTCCGTAATTTTCGATTTTTTTCTTTATGAATAGAACTCCTTAAAAATGTCCATATACCGGCAGTAATGGGTAAAAATTGAAAAAAAAAAAAAGTTCGCAGTCGGCGGATGGATAATATTTTTTTAATGTTTTGTCACATTCGATGCCAGTCATTCGACAATATTTTTTTTTTTCGTAACCAACGAAAGAAAGTTTCTTTAAGTTTTTTTTACGAGAGACAGAAAATATAAATAGTAAGAAGAACGCGAATTTACCAAACTACGCTGAGTCATTGATCACTTTCTCCAATATCATCGTTCCACGCTTTTCCTCTGTTCGCTCCCCTCGCGTTCATATATACATTTTCTTTCCCTATTTACTCGCCGTTTTCTAATGCGTTCGCACCTTGATGATTAGACTGGCCTGTGAATTGGATAATCATCCTACACCTTGGCTCATTATCCCGCACATTCACCGTGACTAAATGTAAATAATGAAAATTTCTGTATTATTAGAGAGACGCTTCTTCGTGAGTTACGACGCCGAACCCGTCGCTGTCTTAAAGCGAACCCTATCATTTAACTAAGTGTTTCGTATTTCCTTTAAAAACCATCCCGTACTTTGCACCTCTTTCAACTCTTCCGCAATATACGAAACTAATAAAGAAAAAAAATGTTGACACGATTTTTTTTTTTTTTTTTTTTTTTTTTTTTTTAGATACGCAACATTGTATCGGTTTAATTTAAATTTCTCTTTCCCAAGCTTTTCAACTATCTCCAGTCTCAATTCTTATACTAATCGCTTACGACCGTAAAATATTTCGCATCGACCAATTCTAAATTCGCCGGACTCGGAATTACGCAAACTTCGACGATCGACAAATCGCCATCCATTTCTATACGACTTTGAATAGATTGCCTCGTTTTCTTGTCCGCTCTTTCGTTCTTTTTTTTTTCTTGTAGATCGGACTAAACCAAAGAAATGTGAATATATTCGCCCGTCGAATTCGCGTCTCGTGGCTCGTGCTTCGTACGCTCGCATTGCTTGTACGCCATGCAAGTCGAGCGCGAGATCGTTTTTTTTTCCTCTGTCGTGGGCCCAGGAGAGTCTCGGAAAGTCGTGTCTGTTCGTTACGGTTCAGTTTCACTTTCGATTTCGTATCAATAACCAGAGATATTTTTTTTTCAATTCGTCAAAGAAATTACCCGAGTCTGCGCGCCATACAAAAGCCGCAGGAAACATGAATTACGTTACTTTCGAACGTATGCCTCGAATTTTTTCGTGTTTTTTCTTTACCTTTTCGTTCGTTCCTAACGAAGGAACAAACGAGTTCCGTTTTCGAAATTATTCATCTGTGACTCGAACGCACTGCAGCGCGTGGGGTCTGCTACCCGATGCGAACTTTTTCCACTTGCGCACGCAGTCTGCTCGAGTTTCTGAGACTCTGTGTGTAGGCCTACAGGGGTTATGGTCCACTTCCCCCGGCATGAGGCCTCAACGTATCAACAACGACCATTTGACCGATATATTAGTTGTTTTACTAGATTTCCGGGGGGCTCGGCTATAATAAACTATGATATATCTGCAATATGTCGCGTGATGCAAATGATACATTTCGCGATATGGAGTTTCGAACTTTCAAGGCTCTTGTCGCGTTCGAATTCGCATAATTTATTATATCTTTTCGTCTGCTATCACGAATACATTATGTGGATTTCATAATGTTTGTATATTATTATATATTGAAATAAACGGGTCGCGTGTAACGGCAAAGAAAAATAATTCAATGCCGGATTTAATGTATCTGCGGTAGAATTGATTTTTCACGTTCTTAAGCAGTTAAAGTATCGATTGAAAAAAAAAATAATTTTAAAAAATTACGTTTCGATAAGTAGAGCAGACCGGAGGCATTCGACACACTGAATTTTTGCAAAGTTTACATATTAACGCAAGAAATTAAATGAATCAATTGTCATTTTTCGCAAAATTAAAAATACGAAAAGAAAAAATGACGCGTTTTCGTAATAGAAAAAAATCGATAAAATTATTTAAAAATTGAGTTTTGCTGATGTGCAATTAACTGTAAACTCTCACGAACTTTCCAATAATTGATTCCACTCTTATCGCGACGCGAACAAATTTTTACCGTTGTAACGCCGATTGCGTGAAATGAGTAACCCGCGTACCTGCGGAATCATTCCGCAGGTCTGACGTTTCCGATGTTGCGTTTTCCCGGCGATAAGTCAACCACCATAACGCAGTCGGCATGTATGCGAATCCCTTAGCAATTGTGGAATCTGTAAGCGTGCAAATGCGAGTCGGAGGAACTTCTCTTATTACACTAGTAGCTTACAGGCCTCGTGTACCACCGGGAGTTCACTGTATCACTATACGGTTTTACGTTACGGTGTCTACGCCCGCATGAAAGCATATACAGGACTACTCCTCAGTGATATACATATATGTGTGTATATATCTATATCTATTCCATAATGCTTTGCTGAGATCCGCACCGCACCGTTATTATTTTCTCGTGTCTCTCCCGCATCTCTCGCTCAACGTCCCGGAAACTCGCTACTTCTCTCGGTTAATCTCCACGTACGGGCTTCTCGTACGGTGTCCTGTTGTTGTTTTTTTTTTTAATTCTTCCTTTCCGTTTCTCTCGTCGACATGCTCTCCCGAGCGCAAAAGACTGAGTCTGCAATGATGACTGTACTTCGTATACTCTACGTTCGGCTCTCGAGAAAATTTTCGTTTTGTATCGGTGGTGTCGCGGAGAAGTCGGAATATATTTATCTTTCTTTATACTATATATATATGTATGTGTGTTAAGCCACCGCTTCGGAGTTCAGGTATATACTCTTCGAAGACTCTCTCTTTCTATCCTTTCATTCTCTCCGGTGTTTCACTGCAATTACATTCAACTGGGAAGTAAAGCTCCGTACTCTCGTGACTCTCGAGAGCGAATCGAGAGTCGCCGAGCATTCGCTTGTACTCTCGTGCGCATACCCACCCCGAGTCTCTTTAGAAACGAACTCGCGTTCGCTCTGCATCGATTCCTCGATCGATCCTCTCTTCCTCCAACGTTAAATCGATGAGTTTTCGCGATAAGACTTCTCTCGAAGCGAGCAGAGAGACTCACTTGCCGGAAGAGAATGGACGCGAGTCGGTGTTTCTACTCGATACGCTCAAACCTTCGCTACGCTGCTCTAGATAGTGGCAAAAGGAGCAAATTTGCCACGTTATCGTGTTCCGGTCGAATACCGTAGCCGTATTCGGGATACATAACTTTCGTTGATTTTGTTCCATAGAAAAATAATAATAACTCCTTTAGTAAGTAGCGGTAATAGCTCCATTTTAGCGGAGAGTTGAAAAAAATGTCGGGAAAGGTGATGACTCGTTTTTTTTTTTTTTTTTTTTTTTTTCTTTACCATTTTGCGCGGCAATGTATGAAACGGTTGCTCCAAATAGTTATCACCACCGTGGCGTGTAGTTTTAACACTTCGTCTGTCAGAAATTGTATTTTCACAACGGGCAATACTTTGACGAAGGAAATTAAGACGTGAATGGAAATGGAATCGTAAAAATGGACTATGAGACTAAATTTGAACTGTTTTCGTTGGAGTAAACTATGAAACAGTTAAGCTAAATGGTTATCGTCATTAAATAGGCAGTTTAACACTTTGACTATTAAAAATCGAATCTCAATATTTAACAGACCGTGAATACAGAAATTGGGTGAAAAACAAAACGAATTTATTAGTACGATTGCCAAAATTTTTTTTTTTTTGTTTTTTTTTTCGTTCGGTTAATTCATTCAGTTTTATTACGTTTTCCGTGACTCACTGAGGAGTTAAGAAATTCCATTGAAAAACCAATGAAATACTTGATACGATAAACCACCGTTGGCACTAAAACGAGAACATTTTTTTTGTTGTTTTTTTTTCATAACTGTACCTCGCAGCATTCGACGGAATATCGTTACACTTATTTCCGTGAATGAGTAAAACGAGACGATAAGAATTTCTACGAAAGCGCAGTAAGATTGTGGAAACTGCTGCGAGTTTGTTCATTGCACCGTGAATGCGTTCGAAGTGCTTGTTTAGGCGTAAAGGTTTACTTGCGAACGGCAAGTCCCACCGAGTAAACGTCTCGGAATCGCGCAAAGTATCCACCGCGAGCGAGAATTTGAGAGCGAAACTTTGTATATACATCGCGCAACGCGCCGTGGAGCTCTCGCGATCACAGCTGAACGCATTTCCAAATTACGCCGTGTCGTCAAGTGACGCAACACGACTACACACGACGCACTGCCGCGTAAAATGAAAAAGTTCTACTTCACAATACATAATAGAACGGAATTCGTGTGTGGCGTTCCGCGACGTCGAATAATGCGAAGAGAAAAAAAAAAAAAAAAAAAAAAATGAGTGTAATAATAATGGAAAAGGAAAAAAAATTAAACAAAATACAAACTCAGCGAAGCCATTAGAGAACACCACGCTTTACAGTTTCGCGCGTCCAAATTAGTCCATCCGAATCTAAAAATTCATCAGAGACTATGAAATACGCGAGTAAACCACCGAATTATATTTACTAATATAATTCCGTCCGGCAAATCTTACGAAACTACCGCGCAACTAAGATCGGAGAAAGTATGTGTATTGTATACGTTCGGAGTATTTCGACGCTGGAGCCGTAACGGAAAGGGTAGATCGCTACCACACACGCGGGGCGGGATAGGATCTAAAGATTTTTCTGCGGAGACACGCGCAACACGCCAGAGACAAGAGACGATGATAAAAATGTATGTATTAGTTATTCCACGACGATAGTATAGAAGAGATCGAAGAAAAACTGAATAACAGATAGAAGACACTTTCTCGTGTCGTGTTTATTTTTTTTATCCTTTACCATCGATATTATAGCAAGTAAATTGACCAATTCTCGAATAACGCTGCCTGCAGTATGTTTACGAGTTATGCTCATGTTACTTAATATTATGTATTATTGGTAAACGGTTCGCGGCACGTGCAGATTTGACTTTTCACGAGTAGCTCGCCTCTCCACGAAAGACGAAAGTTTTGCCTGTTTTTTAATTTTTTAAAATTTTTTCTTTAATATATCATATGCATGCGTGTAGCCACAACGACTTGCAGACAGCGACTTATCGATAGAGCAGACATTCACGAGGCCACCTGGCTATGTTGTGTGTGTATTCGATGATTTTAACGCACGCAGCAGCATCAGAATGTGTCATGTGTGTCGATACGTGGACTTACTAATGGCAATTTATATGAATATCATTAATACGAACCGGTGAATTTTCACGGTTCGACAACGACGAGCTTAAGACTCTCTCGAGAGATTTTCAGACATAAGCGTGGGGCGCGATTGCCGCTCGTATAAGCGAACCCGAGCGCTCTGAATTTTCTGCTCCAAAGAGAACTCTTTTGCCTCTGGAACGGCGCCGCGCTAAGATTTCACGGTGAAACCCGAGCGCGGAATCTTGCCGTTGGAACAGAAATAAATGAGAATAAAAGGCCTCCGTGGTATAGTCTCGAACGCGCGGGAACAACTGGTTTTCTTGGCAAATCGCGCGGTGTTCACCCACGAGATCGGATAAAATCATATTACATGAAATTACGTGCTTTTTCTTTTCACCTATAAGAATACACGTCGCTATCCATCGCGTTATTATTTCTCAAGAGAAATTATCGACGTGTTTGCGGACTGATCGATTCTGTCGGAAACGTGTCACGTACGATTAAAAAAAAAAGAAAAAAAAAATACTATTAGATCGGAACAAATGCTCTCTGTGTTTGTCGCGCATTCGTATTGTATCTCTGTATCTTCTGGAGAATGTGATGAATTATTGATAAATTTGTATCACGTTCGTTTGCCATTACAATTATCATAGAAATATCGTTTTCATAGTTATTTCACCTTTTTTACGAAAGCGAAATATTTCTTGCAATTTTTGAAAATACATTGCACGTCGCGTGTCGGAATAACAAAACACGCTAATGGAGATAATGTAATGCGTGGATTAGTGTTTCATAAACGATTTTCTGTTCTCAAACAACCGATACATGCTGCACGATGTTTCACGGGAATTGGAAAAGTGGATTAACCATAAGTTCCACCGAAGTGTTACGTGCGTGCGGTTCACGTTAATCACGATAATTCGTACGAGAGACGTCGAACATTATACCGTTGTTTAGTACCAGCGATATATATTGTAAGAGTAGCAATGCTCTGCTACGTGCAGAGACTGAGTTCAAGGAAGTCGCCGAACGATACAGAGTTACGGAGTAACTAAGTAAGTAAGTGAATATGGAAGGTATAATAGTTTATCGGGAATGCCGCGGCTCTCTCGCTTCTGTGCATTCGGTTGCGTGACTCGGGCGATTTGCCAGACAATGCGCGCGTCAGGGTACATCGCAATCATTTATGTATCGACAGATCGATCGCATCGGCACATCTTCTGTTGCGCCGCAAAATCACGATGTTTTATATTATTCTATACCGTAAACCGATTCCCCGCTACTGATAAGCGGATATTAACGTAAAAACAATAAGCGTTCAGCCACACGTTTCCCAGTCTTTAGGCATTTATGAAAAAAAAAAAAAGAAAAAAATAAAGAAAAAATAGCGTGCAGTAATGAATGAGATTAGCGTATACACTGTGTACCATTTACCGTATCGTGTCTATAAATGTGCATCGTTACTACACGACTCAGTGCCTGCGTGCGTCAAACAATTTTGTCGTTAGGTTTCGCCGCGTGTGAGCCTCGAAATTATATCGAAACTTTCGATATTTCACCTAAGATGCATGAAATTTTTACTGGAATTATTAGAAAAATGGGAAAGCTGAATAAGTCTAAGTATCGCGAGGCGCAAACAATCGATTATATTTTTTCAATAATTCTTATAAAAAAATTTAATCGTAAAATTTATCATTCAGAATTTGCGATATATTCAAATTTACCAAATTCTTATGAAATTTTCATCGATATTGAAAGTCGGGTTTTCGTATTTTTTTATTTATTTTTTTCAAAGTAATAACTTTATTTTGCAACTTCATAGCTGCAAGAAATACATGGAAACTTGAACTTCGAAGGGTTGAAGACTGTTATACATATATCTATCGATATCTATCGATATCTATCGATACATATCTTCGTATCTTATCGTATCGATAACCAGCTGCACCTTTGCTGAGAGTTTTTTTTTACAATTCGTGAATTAGCTTGTGACCGACCGGTATACCAACTTTTCAATTCCTTCAATCATGCGTCTCCGATCCTTCCTTTCTCACGTGTTCAATGCGTGGCAAAGGTGGAGCGCGAGAGTGTCGCGCGGAGTGTGCAAAGAACGCACGCGCATAAGTCTCTACGTTTAAAGAGACGTGAGGTAAACCCCTGAGAAAATCTGATGCTTTAACTCGATCGTGAGTAATTTTTTTTTTTCCATTTTTTATTTTCCTTGAATGTTGATCGGGCATATCGAAACGATTGTATACGCACGTTGGAGGCGCCGTTAACACTCGCAACCCCAGCCTCGGATTATAAAGCCGCAACATACTCTATATCCTTCCTATATGCAGAAAGGAAGCCCGCTGGACCGTAAAGTTTATACGCCGATCGCAGGATCTAGAATCGAGAGTGGGTTATACCGTTGCCCCGCGCGCACGCACTCCTATAGGCCGGCAAAACACGCGCCAACAGACTGGCCGGGGGGCGAACTGCTTGCCAGCGAAATATCTGGGAGTCTGTTATTAGGAGTAAATCCGAACTGACTGGTATGTGCCAATACATAATGTTGCAAAATATCGACTGGGAGTGTCGGAAGACGTTAGAGACGCGTGAATAACCCCGTCGTAAGAAAAGAAGAAAAAAGATTGACGCTTTAATCCTGGAAAATTCTCGTGAAGCAGTATATATTTTACAATAAAGTAACGCGCTTTTGACACTGTTGGGGACTATCATCATCGCCGATTTTAATAATTCTTCGATAAATCTTTCACGCTTCGTCGCGAGGCGGAGTTAAATGTACGGTAATTGGAAGCTTAAGGGGACACTTCACAGTTATATTTTTTCGTCAACACTCCACCCATTTTCTCTTCGATCGAAGACTTATTTACGAGGATAGATGTTTAATTTTCATTTTTTTTTTTTTTTTTTTTCGATTTTTGCGAGAATAGAATTTATGTTTGTGAAATGGAATGTACCGATTTTTCGTCTAAGGGAGAATGTAGCTACTTGACGCGATCGACCTTGTGGTATTATAGGCTTGCGGTAAGAAATGTAATTGACTAGAGGCGTCGTGATCTTATTTTTTTTTTTTTATCTAACAGATAAACACCACTTTCGATGTGTGCCAAAGGGAAAATTGATACTTCGTACAATGAGGATAAATACGAATTACAAAATAACTTCGATCTACTCAACAGTACTTTCGTGTTCGATCTTAGCTTAGACTCGAAACTATCAAATCGATTTATAATGATAACCGGTTTTTATCAATTTTCGAAGTGAAAAACCGAAGAAAAAAACGTGTAGAATCGTTATAACGAGTGAAATCTTCGGCTCGACAAAAAGTTGCAAGAAATACGCGCATTTCTTCGCGACTATAAAGTTCGTTAATGGCGACGTTTCTCGGGATGGTCTT
Source organism: Cryptus armator (assembly GCA_963971235.1). Lineage (NCBI taxonomy): Eukaryota > Metazoa > Arthropoda > Insecta > Hymenoptera > Ichneumonidae > Cryptus > Cryptus armator. Next base: position 19,594,822 of record OZ020233.1, read on the forward strand.
CGCCCAGTCGTTCGACAAAATTTATGTTATCACTTTCGATTTCATTCTCGTTAGCCTTCGCGAGTCAACGCGACTCTCAGGTATGTTTATGATATATATACACACCATAATACGCAACGATGAATTCACGGTTCACCGTAATGTATACCACACGTAGGTACAGAAGTTTACGCAACTTTCGATTTTTTTATTTTTTTTATTAATGCTAAAAAGGACGCGAATAGCGTACCGTTCTGGAGGTCGCAGATTCGTCGTCGTCTGCGTCATTCCACAAGTGCACAGAAGCCACTTGAAGTATTATGGTATTACATTACTGGGCACACAGTGGGGTATTATTGTACCGTAATAATCCCGCCCCGGTTTGTAATTAACTTAGCATAACCAGTCCGCGATTTCGATTGCGCGTGACCCCCTCACCGGGGGGTTAGCGAGAACATTACAGCGTATTAATTCAACCCGCGAGGCTCAGGGTACTTCTTTTTCTTTATGTGTGCGTTTATTAGTCTTTAAAATTCTCCCCGGTGTTGTACTTCTCAACGAGAAGTCCGCCTATGTATCCGCCTTAATGTTTTACACACATTTGTTAATTCGCGTGTTGGCAACTCTGCGGCCGCGCAAAAGCTCTCCGGACACACATACACACATCGTACCGTTAGCGTTTTAATAGTTTACGACCAGGTGGAGATCTCGAGGCGCGCGCGTTCACGAATTCGTGAAAACAGGTTTTCGTCGAGTCTGTTTACCCGCGGGAACTATACGGTTATTCTTGTTAGTACTGCGCTATTGCATTGGACACCCTGCCGTTTCGCGTGTCCATTCCTTTGCCGTATTGCAAGTTTGTTTTCAAACCCCCGTGCATTTGATGCAAATAACCGACTGACCGATGGATATTGAGACCTAATTTTATGGCTCATAAGTGTATATAGCTTTGTGCTGATTGCCCACACGCTAAAATTCCGCGGGGGCGTTTTGCACGACGGACACGAGTATCGGGATAATTGGTGGGTACAAGTGTTTGAAAAGTACTTTGCGAAAAAAAAAAAGATAAAAAAAATAAGACATTTTTTGAAAACGGCACACTTTCACCGGTTAATCAACTTTTAACTATTTGAAACTTGATAGTCTGTTCCATTACTATGCAATTTACAACGTTGAATTTATCAAACAGCTCAATGAAATAACTGTAATTATGAATATACAAGAGATTTTTTTTTTACTATTCTTTATAAATATGAAATTTTGAAAAAGCGTTGCGTAGCGTCGTCGTAAGGTTAAGAAGAGGTTTAAGGGTTAAGGGTTAAGTGTTGCGTAACGAGGATTCCAGATTATTCGTCGTTCGAACATTATTTTTTTTCTCTACGAAAAACGAGATTGTACCGTTTAAATCCTGTTAACCCTTCAGTTATGTCGCAAACCATCGCGGAAAATTCGTTCAACGATTAGATAATTCGAATATTAGCTTTAACTCCTCTGTTTTGCGCTCTGAAATGGTTATGAAGTATGTGAAAAGCTGTGACACTATGTTAATTCTATGATTGAATCGTTAACCCGAAGATTAATAGGTTAACGCGATGTTTAATTAAACGGTGATAGGTACGGGATAGTCGCACTTGTTACGCGTATATCTGTAGAGTTAAAGATCCGAGAGCAGCAGGTGTTCCGCGAGCCTCTGGCAAGGTCGTGCGGACCAGCCTCGCCCTGGGCTATGAGTCGATCGCGGCGTTCGGAGTAGTGCACTAGGGTACCCCAAGAATCTCATGAATGAATTTCACCTCTCGAACCAACTTTGAATCTTAATCAACATCTCCGTATATAAAACGCCTCCGCGGAATTTATCCTCGAGGCAATTCTTCGCGTATCTATTAACGACGCAACAACGTTATTATTCTTCTATCCGGATACCGGAAGTTACCACCGTTCTCGCACTCGTTTCACGAGTCCGGAACTATTTTTTTTATTTTTTTTAAACACTGATTTACATAATTTAAGAGTATACAGTGATCGGGTACTGCCACGGCGCGTGTTTCCATCGGGGAAATCGATGCGAACGTCTATCCGCGTTCTGCACAATTCTCTCTGCATCTCGGAACTCTCTTTCACTGTTCGAAACTTCAATACTTATTCTTTCACTTCGATTTGCCAATTACAAAAAACAACAAAAAAAAACCGCATCACGACTCTAAATTACCACACTAAAAATTTGTCATAATTCTCCGCGATTATATTTTTTTTTTAAATACAATAACACTCGTCAAATTAAATTTCATCCAAGTCACAAATGAACTGCACGGAAAATAACGTTTTTTCGTATCCAAGATGATAAAAGAAAAATGAAACTCGATGAAACACACTGTCGAAATAATGTCGAATTTTCAAAAAAAAATTTCGCAACTTACGAATTTCATGATTGCTGCTCCAAGTTTCACGGACGTGTCTCCTTGTTTTTTTTCCGAAGAGTAGCTCTTCTAGGCCGTTGCACCGCTCGTTAACTTTACGAATTAGCCACGGGGCGCTGCTCACGCGTCGTTCGTATCAAAGTGACGACGAGAAAGAAAAAAAGAGCAAAAAAAAACGAAAAAAAATTGTTTTTTTTTCTGGGGTAATTTCACTGAACGATGGAAGGGGATGACGGGACCGGAAGTGATGGGCCCCGAGAGTTAAGTAGAAGTGAACGTGGCTCGTCGTGTTCCGGAACGGTCAGCACCGGTTACTCGACTATCGAGACTGAGTCGTCTGTACTGTTGTATATGCTTTGGCTCTCGGAATAGGCCAACAGAGCCTATGGAGTAGAGGAGAGAACTCGGGTGGTAAAGTTACCGAGTGTAGTTTATAGAAACAAACCACGTGGGTTCGGACGTACGGACGGACGGGCTGCTTCGTACTTGTGCGGTCCGCTGAGACGTGGCTATTCGTTTGACGCAAGGTGGGGGCCCAACCGGGGACTTATATATCTCTGTGGTGGAGGCCGCGGAGACGGACACTTCTTCTCGTCCCCCCCTCTCCGTTCATCATTTGCCTCAGGGGGGACCTCCCTCCGTCGACGACGGTCAAGGTAACCCTTACCCTCGGGCTTCAGGGTTAATACAGACGAGTGATATAAAGTGGAAAGAGATATCCAAGAGAAGACGCGAGAGGAACGGTGCGGAAGGGGATATTCAGTAGGTAAGGCACGTATGATGCAGACATCGATATTACGAACTTCTATATAACTATATATACAAAGCACACTACGGAACCGCGGAAGAAAGTCTCTCGTGATGTTGCACGACCTTCCTGGAGGTTATTATTACGAATTGTATATCGCCTATCCAGTCATTAGGGTTAATGAGCTCCCGAGATACATCGTACGCGGGGGAGCATTTGCGAGACGATGGGAATCTGATGAAAAAAAAATCACTTTCGAGACGGATGTGGCGATAATTGACGGATTTCCTTTGGCACTTTTTTTTCTAATTGCTTTAATCGAATTGAGATCTTATTTGGGGTTTGAGATGAGATATAACTTAATTGGGGGTCAAATGTCGTCCGGATAATGATGATGAAATATCATTGCTAATTGTGTGAGCAATTTAACCCTTCGAGGATCACTGGAAATACCTTTCTTGGAAGTAAAAAGCCATTCAGTTGATTATAATTATAAGATAATAAAAATTTTTAATCATTTTATTTCAACATAAAAATCCACAGAGACAGAAAGGAAAACATTAATGACGATTGTCGTTAAATTTGCAGTTTTCGTGAAAATATTTCGATTGATCTGTTGACCCTTTCATTTGCGTCGTAGCAACTGAAGGGGTTAAAAGGTTAAAAGTTGTGTAAATCACAACAATATTCGAAACTATTTTAATCTCGCAACCGATTGCGCGTAAGAAAAAAATTCTAATCTCACTTTATCTCGTCATTAGATACCGGGAGCTCGGCGGTGACATTTCAATCCGTTCACTCTAAATCTGATATTAAAACGATCTAAAAAAAAAAAAAAAAAATAAAAAAAAATTGAAAATAACAAATTCATTACGCAAAACAAATCGTTCGATAGCGCGAATTTCTCATGAGGAAGTGAAAGGTTTTATCGGATACGCCACGGCCCCGAAACAAGTGACGATTCAGCGTTATAACTTTGATATCGAATCGCACATTAGTTTATTAACAGTTGTCATGATCATTGGGACAGATCCGAGAGGTGATTGCACCGAGTATCAGCGGCCCGTAAATTAATTAGCCGTGACAATCGCGTTATCGCCATATCGTATCTCAGCGTCAGAATAAACGAGTGAACTCGCGCGGCTCGACACACGATGTTTGTTACATACACAGTGTAAAGTTGCGAGTAATGGATTCTCCACGCGTGTACCCATAGAAGCACATACCTCTCAATGCCGTCCGCATCCGAGTGTACAGCTTGGAATCCGGATCTCCGTAATACCTCGTAGTACGCGGTCTCCACTCGCGACGTGGATTAGACTACGATGACGTCAAATTCCAGAGTCACGAGATCGATAATCGAGTAATACGAATAATAATTCGTAACGTAACGCGGCATAATGTGCCCCTATGCATCCTCGTTAAAATATTCGTCATCTTTTTCCTCCCTTTCAATCGATTAGCAATTAACGCACAAAAAAAAAAAACAATTACACGTGGGAATAATAAATACTAAATTTTCTTCGTAACAACGGTAGAAGACACGTCATAGTCGCAAGCGGTACGAATAATAATTCGACACGTAATACGGTATAATGTCCCTATGCATCCCCGTTAAAATATTCGTCGTCTTTTTTCCTCGAATCCCTTTCAATCGATTCGCAATTAATGCACAAAAAAAAACTTACACGTGGGAATAATAAATACAAAATCATTGTCTTCGTAACAACCGTACCAGCGATGTCGGAGTCGGAGGCTCGCTGTTTCAATAATCGTTGAATTATAGACTCCTTTTTTTTTTTTTTTTTCTTTTTACTATAATAGCGATTATGTTTATTCTTCGAAAGACTTGATTAAACAATCTGCGATTACTGTTATACGGAAAAAAAAATCATCGTTGCCTATCTATTGCGTAAGATGAACGGCATATCTGATAGCGGTAGCGTATCCGATTGCATATCTATTATTGCATAATACAAATAGGATAATTATTTAATTATTAATGTTATTTATCGTCTTATCGTACGGGATTTACTTTCACTGCGAATAAACTAACGACGTGGATACAATAATTCGAGAGATAGTTTTTTCAATTGGCACTTTGTATCGGGTGCAATATGCTCGGAATTAGTGTTTGTGTCGCTCCTTTTGTGTTACTACAGTGATACCGATATCCTGCACTTGGTGAAAGTAATTATCAAAGTCGAAGCGAACGTGCGCCTTTCGTTTTTGCTTCCGTGATCATTGGTGCAATATCGTTCTGTCATCGTACACCAATGCGCCACACTTGCTGATTTTATGGTGCCAATACTTTGTACCGCATGCGACAATAACGATGCGAGCGTTTTAATTGGATTCGTGACGTGAACGCGTCGAGTATTTCTGCGCTTTTAATCGGATCACAGTCGTATATCACATGCAGATTTATTATAGCAAAGTTAACCGCGGGGTGTTAGTTGTAATTGTCGTCACTACATTTTTATGGCACTTAAATAAAAATTAAGATTTTTCATTGCGATCTTAAACCTTTCTGTTTGCATCTGAAAATTAATTGGATAAATTGAAAATGAACTTTTTCGTCTCGAATATAATTAATTTTAGGTTTTTAGATGGAAAGAAATTAAAGACACGATTTTTAAAAAATTTAATTTCTGTTACATTTTTTTTTAGAGGTTATCGTCGAACGAAACGCCCTGTAGAAATTCGTAATTACGTATTAACCACGTCCTACCGTTAGAAAGGACCGAAACTTTAATCGCAACGTTTATACGTTGACTTACGATAGCCAACAATCGTCGTTGCACCATTACGCAGCCTCTTTTATTGTCTCGCTGAACCCATAATCAACAAGACTCCAATCAGTGGCTCCTCGGTCCTGTTTTTTTCGGATTATCTAACGCCAAATATTGTTTTTTCGAGCGTATCGGCTCGCGGGGGCTTAAAATTAACTTGAATTGTAAGTACGGCAACCTCGAGCGAAGAGCCCGGTGACTCCCCGGCAACGTTTAAGGACCCTGAACACTCCGGTTAGCCTTAATTTTCTAAATTCGGCATCCGAATATCGTAACGAGGTCGGGCCGATCTCGACCGGTAGCGATCGAGACGCGGTCACCACCGCCGTTTCGTAAACGCTAAACGGTTGCTATTAACGTTTTTTTTTTTTTTTTTTTTTTTTTTCGGAGCTTCGAGGTTCGGCTATTAACCGATGAAATAGCTCTCGGGTACAATCTTAACGTGAATCGAGAATTTTCAGGGACGCGTTCGAAATTTTTTTCGATTTCGATACGGATTTGACTTTCAATTTTTCGGAAGAAGTGAAAAAAAAAAAAAAAAAATTTCGATCGCGTATAGCGATTTCTATATTATTATTTGAAAAACAATTACTAGGAAATCCAAATAATATACATTTTTTTATAATCAATTGTCGATTCGCCTCGAATTTTTTTTACTATTCGCTACAATGTCGAGTCGCGCACCGTCCTTGTGAATTACGTTTATCGTATCGCATAAATTTCTCGGGCACCACAATCAGCGAGTTATTCATCAATGAGCTTACGATTGTTAGTCTTCGAGAGTTATACATTGTAAAAATCTGTCGTTAAGACGCGGATAATTATCCTTCAATTAGTATAACAGCTGCGTTGACCATCGTCGTCGTCGAAGGTTTCGTTGAATAAAGAACAGTCGTTCCGTCAACGGGATTCTCAGATGTTATGAACGCTCTTTAACGTTATTACTCTCGTAAATGGAAATTTCAAAAGAGTTATAGAATATCTCGAGTGACTCGTATGATTGCGATAGCGAGTCCGCGCGGTATTGAAATTAGTTAACCGATTCCTCATTCGCGATACGAGGTTCGTAGCCTCGTGAGACCATTCGTCTCGCTGTCGAAACCTAAGCCCTTGATAATTTATTTCACTATTGACTCATTGTTCGGGATTTGCCCTTTTTGACGCTGAGCCAAGGAAACTGTTGTAAGCCTCGAAGGCCAAAGGGTCGTTAAATGTCTCGAAGCGAGAAAAGTAAAAAAAAAACGAACTAAGAAATCAATCAATGATTTGGCTCACGGCTCTACGTTTTTAATGCATCTTAACACGGAATTTCGTTGTTACGCGTGTACATGCAACACTACCGGTGACTGGAGGATATTTCACATACCATTGGTTCGTTCCTTTTGTACATAGAAATATCACCTTGAGACGCGTATATCGTAACGAAACAGCCTCGTGGACCGTCGTGCGATCAGCTGATCTTTGGTCCGCTTTGACGTGCCCTCGGAACAGGACTGGTATTTGAAGCCGTGAGCTCTTTCACCCTATGGCCAGTCCAGGTTACCGTCAAGTTGGCACGATAGCTATAAGCTATATAAGTATAAGCATAGCGAGTCCATGGAGCCCCATTCTCTTTGGCTCCGGGGACAGTGGCCGAACGCGTAACCGTCCCTGAACCGCAGTCACGCATGACCACTAAATTCTTCCCGTGGCTCCCCTTGATACGCCGGAAGTTTCGCGAAGACAAACATGTCAAACGAGAGAGACGTTTCGCGAAAAAAAAAAAAAAAAAAAAATACATCGAGAGATTGATCGATCAAATTCAATAACACGCGGATCCAAAACAGTCCCAAGTTTACAAACGAAAAAGCCTCTTATCTCTATTTTAATCTCCGTAACTCGTTTCGTAAGTACACAAGTTTGTAACGATCGAGCTGTGAAAGTGTCGAAATAGCAATTGGTAAACGCGAGTAGCCGTCATACAAATGTGATATATGTAATGGGCTTTCAATTAAAATGCCAAAACAGGAAACAATTTGTTGTCAGTAAGAATAATTTATCACGAAAGTCGGGTGTAACATTGTAGAGAAATAATTGAGATATGTTTTTTGTTATTGAAAAATCTGAGTCTCCCTGCGAATTATTACATTTTCGTCTGTAAGGTTGTATTTGCAAAAGCCTTTTGACCTCTCAAACATTTTTTTAATTCTAACAAACGAATCTGATTAATTTATTTTTTAACGGGAATTATGGCAGAAAAACGGCTCACGTCGTTCGTACTTAATAATTACAGTAGATGTCGCTGTGAATGCGAATGATCACTGGAAGTTCTGATGATGTCTCTCCTACATAATTCCCCTTTTTGTTGCTAATTCCCAGGAGTACCTTTAGGTATTCGTGTTGTGTCCGATATCCGATCGTTAGGTCCTCAATGGTACAATAATTGTATTCACTTTCTGAATTGTGTGTATGGAAGCCAAGGCGAGCCTGTAATTGCTATAACTCGATGGGCATAACCCAGATTTCATTTCTCAAGTTCCTTACTGATATAGTACAAGTCTGTAATATATAGGTTCCGCCCTTGGAGCTGATATTCTGAATTATAATGATTTTAATTGCATCGCCGGGTGGGGTAGTATCCATAGAGCTGTAATGAACTATTTATAATCGAAGCCCCCGCCTCGATCGTTCAAGAGACTCTCGGTTCGTTTCCTCCGTTAATTCACGTGACTGTGCTGCCGAGTGCACTGTAACCCGGATACCCGATGTGAATAGAACTGGTAAGGTACCGAGGCACATAGAGGTCTGGACACGTACTTAGTGCGCCACACCAGCAATGAAACGATCTATTCATTGCACTGCTGACTATCGAGATCCGACGGCAATTAAATTGTACATGCCTTAGGGTATCGAAAATCAATTAGCGATTTTCTCGCTGTCGACGACGCATGGCTATTGGAAGGTCGAGATCTCTGCGTTGTGGCTATCGAGAAATCGTGCAAAACGTTATTATACCTGCCGACGGAAGCTTACCTACTTAAACATTATCGTATAATATGTAGAGGAACAGGTGGAAATATGGAACATTACTTTTCTTTTTTATTTTTTACTTTTTTTTTTTTTTATAGATTTCGTAAGAAATAGACAAGAACTTTTTTATTCTAAACAATTTTTTTTTTTCAGTTGTTAACTTGTTTTCAAAGATTAGAACTTTGGACCGCAAATTAAAAAATTGGGATTTCGACAAAATTATATCTATTCCATACCGTAGTTAAAGAGACGCATTAGTTCTTTACAAATATAACTAAATTTGGTCGAAATCTCAGTTTTTCAGATTTGAGTTTCAAAGTGGTGAACTTTGGAAAATCAGTTATGAAACTGAATAAAAAGTTGTTTAGAATTGAATCGACAGAGGATAACAAAAATGGCATTAGAGATTATGTTTCAGAAATAACCAAAAAATCACTGTCGTAAAAAAGAAAAGTGGTTCATATTCCTACCATGTTTCATATTCGCACCAGTTCCGCCATATCTAAACGAAACTTTTTCCACTTCCTTCCGTTTGAGAACAGATTCAGTTCACGGTCTACGCCCGTGCGTAATGACGCATCGAGGAAATTACTAATCAGCCAATTACAGAAGGCGATTTCGATTCATTGAAATTAGCCTAATTGGCTGTGGGAATGCTAGTTTTTTTTTTTTTTTTTTTTTTTTTTTCATTGTGACCATTTTTTTTTTACTGAAGGTTAAAATCGATCACCTTCGAGAACGCTTCATTACTGTGTGACGATTTTTTTTTATCCGTTTGCCCTCCCGCGCCGAGACTCTATCTCTGTCCCATTATTTCCACCTTGTGGTCGCTATCATTCGGTAGCAAAACGTTTCGTCTATATATATATATTCAACCAGCATATTTGTTTTTCGTTTCTTGCCTCTGATAATCTCGATCGTTCATTAGTTTCGACAGGGGACAACTATGTTTCGAAATTTCAGTCGAATGTCCGGTCTCGAGACACACCACAGACTGGAAACTCAGACCGACCAATCTTACACCAGTTCCGAACAGATACGATCGATCGAACACCGGCTTACCGTTGCCTTAGCGGAATCAAATAAAAAATGAATAAAAAACTAACATCAAACCTGAATTCCATGCCTATCAATAAAAATTTAACTGCCAACTCACACCCCGTTTCGTACTCTGTTGATCATAGTTGCGCTACTTGACGCCCACAAACCAACGACATTTTGGTTCCTGTTATTGAACAACGTAAACGACTATCCCGCGCCCCGCACACAAGCGTTCATCCAATGTACGACGTGTTCGTTACACGAATTACGAGACGGACAACATAATTCTGTCTCGAGACATAACAACAGTGTGCTCCACTAGAAGGAGCAACCGGAATGACTAAGCAAAGAAAGTTTATGATATTCTATCGTAGGACGTTCTGTGGTCGTATTTCTATTCATAGGAACCGACAGTAGATCAGGTTCTCGTTGGTATTACAAGTATTAGGGTCATAGGCAATGGGGTATTATAACAATTGAATTGTTTCTGACAATTACGTGTGACTACGTGACCCGAGCGACCCGCACGGTGCGCGTAGTCGCTCACTCTTTATCTATCCCTACTTTCGTTGCGACGTGCTGAACTCCCAGTCGAACGTTCTGCAAGATGCATAGCTTGCGATGCAGTAACAATGAAACGATATAAGTATCCCGCTGCAAGCGTGTGCCTTACTTTTCCAATTGGCAAATAGGAAAATAGGCTTTATTTGCAATGACTGTAGTTAATTTATCCGATGGAGTGACTCGTTTGGTCAGTTCGATCCGTCGAATGAACAACGAGTCCCGTACGTGTGAAAGTGGCGAACATCTGAGCGGAATGCATGCATTAGAGACGTAAGCAAACGCAGTGCCGCTACAAAAGCGGTGACGGCTGGGTGACGAAATTGAGTCGACGCTGCGACCAGCAAGTTAAACAGACTTGGAATGCTTTTCATTTCATTTTTATTTATTGCATGATACTTTGGGAGAGAGCGGCATCTACCTGCCGGACATAAAGTTTACCAAGAATCGATGAAAACGCGCGCTTTTACGTAGATCTCTACCAGCGTTTTCTACTTGTCCTGTTAGCGCTACAGTGACGGCGAGAGGTACGAGTAGGTGAATTGCGAATGTTTCGTTGCGGGAATGTGTTTCAATGCCGGACGAGAGATGGAAGCAGCGTCGAGTAGCGTGAATGCCTTTGCCTGCTTTTGAAGACAATGAGAAGCAGTCGACGAATCAACAACGTCCGGTCATTAGGACATAATCGCTTCGGTAGTTGACCCGCGTCTTCAGGGTCTTTAAAATCCTATCGGTTCGCCGTTCTTTCGGTTCTCATCTCGCAGCCAGCGGTACAGAGGTCGAAAATAAGCCAAAAGGCCTTTCGTCTGCATGGTTCTTGATCCCGTGAAACCCTCCATTGCCGCCGGCCAGGATTTGCTTGAACCGAGTTTCATCATTTGTCTGCAGAAAAAGCATTGTCTACTATTTCTGTGATCAATTTATTGCAGTCAAGAGACTTATTTTCGACGACCAATCAACATAACAACTTTAGCGTGTCGAACGGATATACGGTCAGCGAAGCCAGTGAATTAACAGTCAGACATTTCCTTATTTGTACTGAGTAATTGGCAAAAAAAAAAGTGTTTGTGCCTTTTAATCGTTGCAAACCGCGCAGTTTTATCAGATAGCGCGTAGATTTTTTGAAATTTTTTAGCTATCATACGGTATTGATTGTTCATTCGCTGGCCTTGACTGTTCCTTCGCTGCATCGATTCGCTACACGTGTGTTAGTCGATCACTGTAGGCTTTCTATGGAGACATCGGTTCGCCCGCTGATAGGATTATGATTAAGCTTAGCTCCACCACCGGGATTACCTTAATCCAAGACCGCCCTCGTTGCTACCGTAAAGATCACATCTGTACAGAGGCCTGCGAACGTTGCCAGCCTCGTAGCGTCCCGAAGCTAGGCAAGCAGCTTCCAGGAATTGAAATTGTATTATAAAGCTGACGAAGTACCTGAAAGCTTTGGCTACGTTAATACGAACAAATCCAAGGATCATGGAGATGTTTTTCTTTATCTTACCGTATGTACGGTACACTCGCGGCAATGTGGTACTTGGATCCCGGATCGAAGTCGTTTTTACTGCGATCCAGTGGCGGCTCGATGCCCTGTATGTTCGCCCTGCGAATCCATAGATCTGTTTGTTTCAGTGAATCACTCTGAAGGACAGAGGATGTGTCTGTCTGCTGTTTGTACTGAATTACAATAAGAGTTTATTTGGGAAGGTGGGGGAGAGAGAGACCTTAATTGCCACCAAAGGCCATTGTAACTGTCGGGTACAGTGTCATTGCCGAAGACGATCCATCGCCATTTGTCAACGCAATAAGCGAACGGTAGAAAAGCAACTTTTTGCAGAGCCATGACAAACAGGAAATTGATGTCACTGCGAGTGTCGTATGAGCTGTTCTCGGTGAGACCCAAACGCGACGTGTGAGGAGGTGATGACACTGACAGTGCTATGGTGTCGCCTATCGCCTCGTGGAAACCTACTTGTATCGCTAATTAATGTCTCCATATTTTGTTTAAATTGTTTTGGATGTCGTACGACTTTTGCAAATTGGATTTTAATTTAATGACATTGGTTAAAAGAGTTAATTCATAAGCGGACGGAGGCAGATTAATTCTGTGGACTTTTTCGTTGATAAAACTTCAACTTTAATCTTTCTGAAGACTAATCAATCATTTTTTCTACTTATATGAAATTTAATTCTAAAACTGGCAAATACGAGATTTTCATTGTTACGAAACTTTATAAAAAATAAATATTTTTAAATCGAATCGTAGTTAAATCGAAACGCGAGGATGTAAGGAAGATGTCTGTTGTGGCGTAATATTGATATAGAAAAAAAAAATAGAAATTAAAGGTTAAAAAGTCCTAAAACGCGCTGAACTTTGAATAATTTCGGGTTTTCTTGAAACGGATCGAGTCCAGCAGACCACTTTGTGGTGTTTTAGGGTTAAATATGGATATCGAAGTGTTGGCACTTAAATTTAAAGAATCACGAGGTGTTCGACACTCACCGGGATTAGCACCTTCACGAAACACGACTGGCTGATCTTTGTACTGTATGTAATAGTGCACGTGACCCATTTCGTGATGAACGATTACGAGATCTTCGTACGTGACTCTCGTACACATTTTTATCCTGCGACGCGTACGCATTTGCTATACCCTAATGCACCGAACTTGTTCATCGTAGGCTATCGCTTAAATTTATTCCACTGATCGCTTAACGCTCGCAATGCAGTTAGATCTATATTTTCATTTGTCTATTTCGTTACCGGAAGTCTTTGCCATCGTACATATCCCAAGCGGAACCGTGACAGACTAATTCACGATCGTCGTCGGGCCGCTCGAGAATCGAATTCTTCCAGAAGGTCTCCGGCAACCAGGGAAATCCGATTGAGTGAAAAAAATCTTCGGCTTGTTTGAAAAACTTCATTGGCGTGTATTTCTGCGAGAGAAAGTATTGCGTCGTCGCAACGTCGATTGCGAAAGAAAAAAAAAAATGTTTCGGTTAAATTATTCGATTGGGTTATCGATGTATGGAGGTGAAATTTATAATTTACGACTATAGAGGCGCTGTGACTGGAAGAAAGTCGTATCGATTAAAATAATTTACTTTTTTTACGAGAGCCTCAGTAAAATCGGTTCCGTTGAGCTCCGGATAGGGAAGAGCAAATCTCTGCACGTGGATCCATGATTGTGCCCACATGTCACCTGTTGTAAAACTCTTTTACGATCGCTGTTACAGCGAACGATTGACAATGGCAACATTAACTCTGAGATCGTTCTAAATTTTTATCTTAGTTATTGACTTTTATGTCTTTTTTTATTACGAAGAGAAATCATAGTCATTGGAATCCAATCAGTTGAAAAAAAATCGACTGTAAATCTGCATCGACATGACACATATCATCAATTTTTACCATTATTTTAACGTAATCTGTTCTAAAAAAAATCAATAGGGTTTTTTTTTCTTTCTTTGCGAATAAAAATAGTAATAATTGTGGGGCATCGTATACTCGACTTACCTAACAAATGGGCGGGAATGTAATTGCTGCTCTTCGGCACTTTCTTCGTTCCGTACTTAGCGCGAACGCGATTTCTCACGTAAGCGTGAAGCTGCAGATACAGAGGTTTGACTTCCTTCCAGAGTTGTTCTATCGTACCTTCCAAATCTGCATCGTCGTATGCGCTCGTCCAATACTTGCCTGCTGTCGAAAAGCCTGCATTCAAATGAAAAGCTCTTGTTGTATATTGGATTCTCGGTCGTCCGCGGATTGAGACACGAATGGGTGTGAAAAGAATTGCATGAACACGATATCTCCCATACTCTCCCTTCGTGATACCTTCGCTGTACCGACCTCTCAGAATTCTTATATACAGATATATAAGCGAATAATACCAGCGGCAAAGTTTTATCGAACCTCTTACCGTTCAACAAAGCCACCTCCTTCATCAGACCGACGTACTCGACATATTTCTTCCGCATCCTCTTACCCGTGGCATCGTGCCAAGACTTCCACACGTACAACAACTCTTCCGGATCCTCGGATGCAGCCATGATCTCGAGTAGCTCTATATAAATCCTCGTGAGTAGGTATATTTTCGCAATTCCCGCATATATGTTATAATCAGAGTCGCGGCGAAGTTGTCGTCATTTGTCAAAAGTGCACCTGGTTCCAATCTCAGCTTTTCTACTATTTTCTCCTTTGATTTCTTCCCTTTATTCATCTGTTCTTTTTTCGCCTCCGCGAGAATTGTTCGCCCAATTTTTTTACTTTGGATCGTCGACTTCGCGGGACCTTTTTTTAATTTTGTTATCGACTTATTCGTGTGCTTCTTCCTCGGAGATTTTGGCAATTTTTTGTACGGCAGAATCGTCGCTGTGCCATAGATTGTTTCCATCTCATTGATTAGTCTGTCGAGCTTTTTTTTTTTTTTTTTTTTTTTTAAGGAAAACCCCGAGATAATGAGAAATATATTGGAATTTTTTTTCACTGCGTTTATCAATTAATTCTGAAACGACTGGTTACCCTTCGAAATTTGTCATCGGACAGTGCCGCTACACCGAGTACAGCAAGCATCTCAAACTGTCTCTTCCAACCCGTGGATTCGTTGAACTTTTGCCAATCGTATTGCATCGCTGCTCGCCAGACGGATCGCTGGAATCTTGCGAGACGCTCTGACGACTTTAGCTACACGATAATCAATGAAAACTTTTGAGACTGTTGCCGATTTTATTAAATTGACAAACTTTTACCGCTGCCAGACGTGTCGGCTCCGTTATATTGCTCTCGAAGTTCCATTGATCGATCGCGTTACGATTGTACTCGACGAGACTCAAATTATTCGCCAATGACAAAAACTGTTAAGATTTTTAGAATTTTTTTTTTATTTTATAAAGTAATTATACGTGTGTTACACGTCCTATCGAGCAATCGATTTTACGTCATCGTAATTAAGCGAAAAAAATAGAATACTAAATTCATTAAATGAATCTCCTGCACCAAACTCCACGATTAAAAGAATACGCAACTAACGACATCGGGCTCCGGAAGGTTTGATTCCGGTACCGACTTTCGGTGCTGCGCAACGCCATCATCCCGTCGTCGCGATGGCACCGTCGCGTTTTTCACACTTCCGGGAAAGTTCGCCCTGATATTATTCTTCTTTACGTGGTTATGTCGCGGATCTATCACGACTACCATCGAAATTACGGCGAATAAATGTAGAAATAATAACGTTTTCAGCGTCAACGCTGACATGTCATCGACAATTGTATTTTTTTTTTTTTTTTTTTTTTTTTTTGAGACTTCCGGTGTGAAAACAGAGAAGAATCGAGAGCTCGAATAGGCCTCGAAATAAAATTTTCATTCAAACCTCGATTCACAATTGTGTCTATTTTACGTGTCCTCGTAACTTCACAAAGCTGCCGTACCCACCATTCCATGTTTGTTGCTCGTTTTTAAGTCTCCGGAAAGAAGAAAACAAAAAGTTCTGCGCTGGAAATCGCGACGTGACGGGACGCGCGGATGGCCATGAATTCTCGAGCCGCCGTGCTACGCAGCGAGTCCCTCGAAATCTCGAAGAACTCGAAGTAAATAGTCGCTTTTACTTTGACGGTCGGTCGAGTGAGTGACGTCTACGTGGAATTCTTTTTACTCACGTTGTTCCGTTCTATAAGGTAAGACCTCGTCGAAGTTTGTTTTTTTTCCCTCTTTTTTTATTACTTCAGACACCACAAAGAGATTCATTCCGCGAAAATGAAATAATTTCGGAGCGATTTGAAATCGCGTCTACGAGAGTCAATTTTTTTTGCAATTAGACGAAAGCAAACTCGTTAACGTCGCTCCGTATCTTGATAGCAATTTTGCGTTAATGACACAGTGTGCATTCTATGTACGAATGGCGAAATGCCGTTTGTCTACTGTATACGTGAGTAATATTGATCTTCAGGAGAAAAAACGAGCGGTGAGTAAACGCCGAGGCAGACTCGGAGCGAAGACCAG
Source organism: Cryptus armator (assembly GCA_963971235.1). NCBI lineage: Eukaryota > Metazoa > Arthropoda > Insecta > Hymenoptera > Ichneumonidae > Cryptus > Cryptus armator. The sequence continues at coordinate 19,611,367 of OZ020233.1, forward strand.
AATTTCAAATAGACCACAAGATATGCAGATACGCGGTTCGTTCCTTTAAAAATGGAATTGCAACTTCTCAGACTACTAATCTATATAGTTCTTCACCATTACAAAAAAAAAGATTTATCGGGAATTTCATTAAAAGTTTAATTACGATCAGAAAATTCGCGTCTAATTTCAATACGAAGCATCAATGATTTTAACGTATTAGCTAATTACAACAAATCTTTAAAAAAATTCGTGAAGATTGTAATTAGGATCACAAATACTTACATTTAATCACATATAATTAAAAGTCAATAAAAAATTGAATACGGAATCCTAAAAAAAAAAAAAAGCGCAATAAGCACGAAAAAATGTACTATTAATTTAGCGAAATGTCTTTTCACAAAAATTGCGAAAAATGTCATAAAACAGGCGAATCCTTGGTCCCGAAACCGTGAACTAAATAATTCGTTACTTCACTCGGAAAGATTTCATTATGCGTGTTAATGCGTAGATATAGTTCCGTCGTCTGTAATTTCAGTGGTAATTGCTTACGCGAGTTTGTAGTTCAGCCGCTACCCAGTGACCGGGTCACCGCCAGTAGGTAATTAAACCCCATCCTCCGCTTGGTTGACACAAACACACCGAAAAACTTCATTTGCCTCAGCGTCGGAGTGATCCATCAGCAGTTTAAACTTCTGAAAGTAAACTAAATAATTAGCCGAATAATCTTAAGTGTTAAACAATTACCCGGAGATTTCAAGTTCTTTTAACCGTCTGCCAAGTTGTTTATCATCGCGAGTTACGATTTCGAAGAGTTTATTATTCGCGAAAGCGGGATAATAGCACAAACTTAAGTATATTTTCTTTCTCCACTCGTTATATTATAGCGGCGCTGTACGCCCCGGTTAATCGAGTTGGAGTTTCGCCCTGTTTCGGACGGATAAATGGTACTTGGCGGCTGGTAGTCCTTGGCAAACTGTCCAACTCCGTCGCAGGACCAGTTCACTATCTTACAGTCGCTTGAAATACAATTTCGAGGGAGAATCGCGACCTAATTCCCAAAATTGTAATCAAATAAGTTCGCCCATCCAATAGGCGGAAGTTCTTTTCTTTGCGGACGGAATTACAAAAAAAAAAAAGAGTTAACAAACAATCAATTATTTTATTAATTAAAATCATTTAAAAAAAATGACCAAACCTTATCGACAATTAATTTGATGCTATCGAAATTTTTCGTTAATCAAAGAGATGATAAATTAGTTACAGCATCGCTACACTACTGAACTCTGTAAATGAATGGCAGAAATTTAATGTTTTTAAAAAAAATTAAAACGTTTTAAAAAAATTAAAACGTCCATTAAAAATCGGAGTTCCATAATATTTGTATTCATCGACGGCATTTTAAATCCAAGAAATCTCATTGATCCGAAATCATAACCCTGAATGATGTTAAATCGGTTGAGGTCACCGTATTATAGAACAAATCGTTACAGTCGATCGACAAATCCTACAAGAAATCGTTGGTATCGCATCCAACAATTTCCCTTTCTGGATGTCCACTTTTTCCTGAATTTTTTTTTCGTTTCTCTCGCACTTCTTGCAAGCAAAGGCCATTGCCTGCGACACGCTTCGCCTACAGTTGTGTACTCTGGAGCTCCGGTTACGCGCCGAGAGACCGCGAGATATGCATTCTACGGCGTTGAGCCGAGTGCCGCGCGGTACCTGATGTACCAGCGTCTCGAGAAACACAATATCTTAACAACCGATGACTCAGATCAGGACTGAGGTAACGTTAATCGCGATACATCGCCATAACATAGCATATGTACTGCACGTTACGCAGCAAACTGGCGCTTCACGCGTCTATTTTTCATTAATAACGCTTAATGGACTCGTAACCGATATTTATCTGCGGGTGTAGATTAAAATAGCGAAGTGTAAAATGCAACATTTCGTAAAGGAAAAAAACAAAAGAATCAGAATCATGAATATGTTGGCAATGATATACTATATATGATATATAATATTTCCGCTTACGCAACTAATGAGAAGGTCATCCGACGGACCATCCGCCGGGATTCTCGTGGCCATCGTCGTCGGTAATGACTGCATTAGTTACTTTGAATCTTATCTACATAGCCACGACATTCCATACGATCCAACGGAAGATTCCGAAGCGAATCGGTTTGAAATTAATGCTCAACTTCCAGAATTATTCGATCGGAATTTTGAAAAAAAAAAAAAGAAAAAAAAACAATGCCGTTCCGTTATCATTGCAACTGCGTTCGAGTTAAGTGACGTGAGAACGCATATTAAATCCTTGAAGAACTATCGAGAGAGGATCTTTGTTTCGTTCCATCGTTATCGGGACTTTTGCTGTTGTTTTTTTCTTTTTTTATCTTCGTTTTTAAATATGTTACTTAATGGATTCTATGTGTTTCCGCGTGTTACCTCTTTACCGACATACGTAAGAAGTTGCAGTCGTTTTCGCATTAACTAATTATAAGTATTACGCTTACGAGGCTATATCTTTGTTTCTCACGCTCGGGATTCAATGACTACGAGAACTCTCGGCTCTCGAGAGCAAACACCAGGGAGAGGCTGAGTTTATCTTTGGTTCTCTGTTCACTGACACGTTACTATTATTTTATCGTTGCTCCCCTCTTAGGATAATCTTCGATTGATATTTATGCGCATATTAAATCCCCGGAATGCATATCGCATCGTATTAATATAATAATAATAGAACGAGAGATGCTGTTAACGAACGATGAGTCGATTATGCATCAAGTTTGAGTCATCAAATTCTCGGAAAAATTTGCGATGTGACGAATATCCGCACCCATACGATTCATCGTGAATCGTCGACTAATTATCGTTCTTATAGTCCGGCGGGCTGAAGGAACTCTAACGAAATAATTAAAAGTTTTTTTCTCGATCATTTTCCCGATATTTCGTTGGAAAGCAAAGATATTCTCATTTAAAAACCCGAAAGACAAAAAAATTGCTTAAAACGCGTCAGGTAAATAAAATAGTGTCGCTTTTCGTTGAATCCCTCAGGTATGTGAGACTTTTTGTTGGTCGCGTATAACGCTGCGTAAGTATGTGAAAAAAAATGTCTTTCAGTTGCATATTTTCACGATATTTTACAGCTAAATGGTCAATTTACAGATAATTACAGATAATGACCGGTTAAAAAATCCGGACGTACATTTTCGTCATCCATACATAATTCGATTTTTTTTTCTTCGCGCAATAAAAAAAATTACGAACGCGAAAAAAAAAAAAAAAAAAAAATTACGATGCTTACGCGTTGCGATGATCTCTTTGCGTGGCTCGCGTAACTGCAACCGAGTTCGGGTCTCCGTAAGTTTTTTCAAGGATGCAGCGCGCGAATACAATCGCCATAGTTGGTCTACAGCGTAACAACGTTAATTATAATTCATTATTCGTTGATGATCGCGATGTGTTTATCGTCTCTGCATTATTTCAGCAACGATATTAGCAACAGGAGACGTATATCAGAGGCGGTAAAGACCTACGTAGAGAAGCGAAGTGCGGTGTAAGTTGCGAAGAGACGAGAAAAAAGCGGTAAGTATGCGCTCACCTTACGCGTACTTGAACCCCGCAGATTTGTGGCCGCGTTCTCTACCCCGGCGAATCTCTCGTGGGACCGGCACTCGTTATCTCCCGATGAGATTGGCATTGTCCGCGATGCGAATTTACGCTATTATACGAATGCCGCGTTTCACTACGCTGCGCTTTTCCCTTCTCGCCATTTCGATTCTATAGAAACGGCTAACATCTTTCTTCGCGGGAGGATACCCCTCAATGGGATAGTCCCGTCTCTATAGTCCTACCCCCCCCCCCCCCCCTCCCCCTCCCCCTGTCATAGTCCTTCGGCAACGCAGCATTATGAAAGTACAATTGCAATTCCGCAATTTTCTGTGCTATCGAACGAAGCCGGAAATTTTGATTAAAGATACGAACGTCACGTTTACTTTGCCTTGTGGAGAACTTTTAATTACCAAGTCAATACACGGAGGTGCAATCTTCAGTGATAAAAATCAATTGCCTTCATGCAATGAGTTTGAACTTTTGATTCTCGATGACTCGTGATACCCACGTGATTCGTCACGCAATTTTATTATGCATTTCCTGCTGATTGTAACCGCAATATCATCGTCCTTCTGTCGATATTCCTATTTCGTATGATTGACAAATACGGTTAATAATAACATTCGTTAAACGAAATATCAACGCGGTAAATTAAAAAAATATTAAACAGTAATTTACACTCTGTGATATTTAAATTATTTTTCCATCGGCATCCCAACTTCTCAATCGTATTGCTTTACATCTTGCCGTACCGATTCACTGTGAAATCGAGGAAAAAAAAAAGTTGATTGTCGATGACATTGCGCAACGAGAATTGTAAACTTATTTGCATCGTATAAACGAAATTTTTCAAATTTTTTGTCTTCACATTCGATGTGTTTATTACGTTTCAATAGCTTTTTACTCGCAATACCGCATGTTTAGAATTTTTTTCTCATTCCAATGTTCTCCTACTTCAGCGATACATTTGTCTCGTCACCGAGACCTACATATTAATTGTAACGTCACGCGGCATCGTTTAGACTACGTGCTGCCTACGCGTTGTTTTCCCTTCGATATTGTTTTCTTTTTTTTTTCATCTGTTTATCAACGTCACCAGAGGTGACCAAGCGTACAATACGCAAGGGACACACGCAATGAACTATTTCGATCGATATAGGTAGCTTAGCCCGAGGTATCGCTTCATCGTTGAATGAATCCCACAGATACACAACGTTAGCTATTCATTCTTTTCTCCGCGACCGCTTCTACCAACGTTATGCTATCCTATTCTATCCTCCAACTATTCCTTTCGCTTCTTTTTTCAATCATAACTACACGCGTACGTTTAATAAATCAGGAGGACTCGCGGCCCGAAGTCTTTTTAACGTATATCCACTGCGCATTTTATTCCGCGCCGACAAAAGGTAAAAAATGATAAAATAAAATAAAATGTGCACCGAGACAATCGCTTCATAAGTGGAAGAAGGACGTTTACCGTGGGTTTCTTTGTTTCTTACAAATGGATTTACTTTACATTCGTGATTTCGTACTCTGTTTACGGGAGGGAGATCCTTACCTCTTGTTACGTAAGCACACGCGGCGGGTGGACGGACAATTTACGCCACACAAGACACGTAAGAGGTAAAGACATCGTCGTTGTCGTCTCCGGCACAAGTCTTCAAGGTCTAAACTCTGAGGACTGCTGGCCTAGAGATTTGCTTGCAATAATGTAGGTAAATACGTATACATAGATTTATACCTTCGCAACAGTTAGTAAAGTGCTATGTACGCTGCTCCAGATCATCGTGGGACTATCCTCGGTGTTGATTTTTTACTGGGTGCGGTTTTTTATTCGCCGCAAGACTTGGTTCTCGCGGTGAAGACTAAAGGCGCGCGAATACTCGATTCTCTGTCATCTCTGCAGAACTTCTGCTCGATCGCCCGCGACTGATACAAGTTGACGTATTTTTTTCTCGATCTTAAGACACCACTAAGATGGGAATGCGATACTTATTGATTCGTCATAATACGAATCCGTAAAGTTACGATGGATTTTCATGTTGATGCAAAACGGTAGCAGGAAGAGGCCGAAGGAGTTTCACGAGCTGCGGAGGTTCTCGATGGCTTTGCCAGATACGAGATACAGTTCGCGGCTCCAAGATTTTCTCACAGCAGCGCCAACGAACACGTGGCAAGTATACCGTGAATCATTTATATTTGCATGAACGGTGGAACGGTCAAGGCGACGGTGCATTATAGCGTAATCGCGATGAAGTACGATGAAAATAAGTAATTAGTATCAATGCCGCGTGTGAAGAATCTCTTAACGGCATTTGTTAACTGTCTCACGGTGTTATTCGCTCATTCAGCTCTGTAAGAGAGGATTTCATAGGCAAACTTTGATCTTTCATTCAATGCGCGGCGTTCTATGTGGCAAAATCTAAATTTTCATAACGCGGATTCGTCGATAAATTGAATTTTCGAAATTTCGAGCGATTCGATTTCTAATCGAATCTCGAAGAATAAAAGGCAATTTTGAAGGGTAAAAGCTGCAAAAACGGTTTTTCGAGATTTCTGAAATCTCAACAATTAAAATTTCATTATAATATCGTCGAACAAGAAATTGGTAGAAAAAATAAGCAAAAATAAGAACAGTTCGTCGGAAAATTCGTCAATTTAACTACGTCGTTGCTGGTCTGTGATTTTATTTTTCTACCGAATAAAACTTCGGGGAACGAAGGTTCACACCGCAGGATAATACGCTCTTCGTTCGGCTCTTCGTCATTATTAAATAACAGGGTATTCTAGTGGAATCCAAGAAGAATACTTGGAAGTGCTTTTTCTAGTTTCTTCATTCTGTTCGTTTAATATTCCATTCAGGATTTCACGAGTATATTTATCACAACCGAGCAGTGCATCATCGAGACTTTTCATTGCACAGAGTTCAACCAGCGAACGCAGGATAATTGTTGCGTTGTTCGAACGACAGCGTTGAGTCTTTCGGTAGATAATTCTACGTGTTCTATATCCATCAGTAATACCTACATATAGCGTCGTTCATCATTCGCGTTCAACTCCACGATTAACGATGAATCAGAATAAATCGTGTCGTGTGTCTAATGACATCGAGTCATCAAGTCGCATGCATATTATCCATACGTACATCGGGTTCCGATGTAATAGAACACTTCCGATCTGTTTATCGGAGTCGTCACGATCGAAACGTTGGTTTCTACTTGCGCTACGCAAACGTTACATACGCGTAATTTCGAGTCAATGAAATATCCAAAACTCCCCGAAGCCGATACAAAACTCGTGACTTTTCAGTGGAACTTTTTTTAGAAATATTCCCGAATCAGCATCCGCACAGAAAAACCAAATTTGAGTTTCCCGACTTAAAAAAAAAAAAAAAAAAAAATTCGTAAGATCGACTCGCGTTGCTGAACTATTGCTGAAATTCTACTCGCCGTATATGTTACATGTGTACAAATAATATGCACGAACAGTGAGTAATATACGTGCTTATTAAACGAACGTTGAGTGGAGCGGGGGACACGTGCGCCTCCGCAGAGCAGACAATGGTCCTCATTGAGTCTCGTTGTCTCCGCTACCTAACACCGCGCGTCTCCATAACTCGCGGGGGAAATCCACCGACGAAGAAGACCATCGTCGTCGGTGGAGGACGCGACGAAAATGAAGAAAAAGGACGAAGAGGTCACGCGCGCGCATATACCACGTTGTAGCGTTGGTTTCTCGCGGATAAACCAGCGGCAACCGACAACGTGGGAAAATTGGTCGCGATGTTGCAAGTGACCTCCTCCACCTCCACTAACGCGCTCTATACTTCTACTCCGTTTCTTCGCATGTTTCCACGCGTCTGCTCTCCTGCAGGCTTCGAGTTACGGCGTCGCGCACGCTTACAATAATGCCGAACGTCTCTCCCTCTTTTTAGTAGTTTTTTCCTTCCTATCAACGTTTTTTTTTCTCTCGTTCCCCTCCGTTCGGTCTATTCGTGTTTTTTTTTTCTCTCTTTTCTCGACCCGTTCTGTTCGTCCTCGCCGACGCCTCGTTCGTTCTTTGCCCACACCCCCCACATCATCGTCGTTGACGTAGCATAAGCTTCGTATTCTAAGCAGTAGGATAGTTTTGTACAGTAGATATGTCTCTTTGGCGGGCGTTTGCGAACCTCCACACCAGGACAGGTGTATCTCTCGTCCCCCCACTTCCACTACGTTACACCGTTGATGACCTCTCGTGTCGCTCGAACTCGTAGCACGCAGTGAGATAAATGTATACGGTTGTGCCTATGTCACTTTTAGTAACACAACGAGCTAAGGAACGATCGGGTCAGTCGGGCGGGACAAACGATACGCGCGCGAAATTTTTTGATTTATCGAAAGAAACGAAGTTAAGAATATAACAGACTCTTGATAAACGTGAATTTAAGTTCGGTGCATCAGAGTTATTAGTAACGTACTCCGGAGAACGTGGAGAACTCGGTTTTTCAGGGTGAAAATCACAGATACTATTCGTGATACGAGATATTAGTTATGGAAGTGCTGCATCGACGGATCATCGTGGTCGTCGTCGGTCAGAGTGGAAGATGTTCTGTAAGTCGTTGCATATGACGAAACGAAACGTTTTTTCTTCAATTAAAGTATAATTATCACGGGGAATTAAATGCATAATAAAATGGGACGATTTTAAAGGGGCAATGATACTCTCCGCGACACCCCATAGTTATTGTCGCGAGTGCCCGGGGAGCGATTAATCGGTGGCGCGACTATACGTAGGTGGGAACCGGAGGGTGAATTCTATCGATCCGCTGACGGAATATATTTTCGTGGTTCCACGAGGCGGCGCAATAGAGAATTAATTATTAACGAGTCTATATATCGTACGATGTCGTGTAGTATGTCGTTCTCACGAAAATTGCCCAACGACCATTAACCCGTAATACGGTATTAAAATTTGTGTAAAATCAGTTATTTCTCGCGTACACCTTTCACTTTATTTCTTTATTCATTCCACCATCGTATTGATGAATTAATTTTTCTACTTTTCGGTGCATAAAACATTACCAATTTTTTTCGTAAAAACGCTATTTACCTTTTTTCATTTTAGATACAATTCTATATTCGATAAAACATTTTTTTTTATTTTCGCTGAGAATTTTTGTTAATAATTTTTTATTTTTATTTCGAAATGTTTGAGAATATTTATGAAGCCAATATATTGATTTTATTGATTTCATTGATGTTACAGATAATCACAGGATTTTTCCTGTGTCTTCTTCTGTCGATCGTCTCCTGCCAGTTGGATCTTCCGCCGTTGAGAGACGACAGAACAAACGGTTTCAATCGTCAACCCGACGATAGAACAAACGGTTTTAATCGTCAACCCGACGACAGATACGATGGTTACGATCCGCAGCAAGGACCGCGAAGGCCCGCGAATAATCTCGACTATCGAAACGTTTTGGCGCGTCTCGATTTTCTCGGTGCCGAGAGATGCAGCAACAACGTTGCCGCCCAATGGAACTACGAGACTAACGTCAACGAATACACACAATTGCAAGCGGTGCGTATTTAAATTTGTGTTAATAGAACCGCTGAGAAGCAGAACGGCATGTCTCACGTCGTTTTTCGTATTCAATGGACTGTGAGACATCCTTCCGTTTCTCAGCAGTCGATACAACTCGTCTTCGTCAGTCATCCGTCGTTTTTTTTTGGGACACTCGTTAACGAGTACTTATCTACAGCACGCGACAACTTTCGCTACCGACTCTAACGCAATTCACTTTCGGTGGTTTATCGACCCGCGTAGTCAATTCCGTATATTCTCGCGCCGCCCGTATTATTGTTTGAAGATTGTACGAGGAAACGTGTGTTTATTTAGGATTAGAAAAAGGCGTCGCTATACGTGTTTTACCTTTGGCTATAGCTGTTACGACGGACTGTCGCTTTATCGTAGAGTGGCGCAATGTATTTGATGGATTGCTCTTCATCCCTTAGGGGCGTCACTTGCGAGTATTTCTGGTAAATATTAATATTTGACCCAAAAAAAAAAAATTTATCAAAAAAATAGTCTATACTCCGCGCGTATCGATTCATTTATAAAAGTTACAATATCGGTGAAAATTTGAAAAAAAAAAAAAAATTGGTTTATCAAAAAATTAAAAATAACTTTATTCTTTTTTAGACTCAAATTTTTCGAGAAATTTTTTTATAATTTTTTATCATTTCTTGTAAAATCGCGATGACCTCATTCTCGACTTCTTTCGAATTTTCATCGTAACACAAGCGAAACTTAAAGAGTCTATAAAGAATTCCGCATAGAGTCCTCGACCTCATCTCTCGCCGGCGAGACTCCTTGATTCGTGAGACCCGATGCCACGGATTCGTACTTTTCCTCGCGTTTCCTCCGTTTCGCCTGTTTTACACGAGAAACGAGAATTTCCCTGAGTCCGAGAGCGTCAGGCAATCGCGCTGTCTTTTTTTTTTTTCTTGTGTCTCTTTTCCTCTTTCGGGGGGACGGCGAGAAAGGGCGTGCAGAGCGCTCACCCGCGTGGCTCGCTAATGTATGCTTACATACGGGAAATGTTCCCAGGTGATGCCATTGTGACTGCAGCAGTTGCGATTAGGATTGAGTAACAGCAGGGAGGCCTCTGGAACTTTATTCGCCTCGCGGCTCGCGCAGCACACGACAAGCTTAACGTCAACTAGTAGACAAACCAGTAAAACCCCTTTCCCGTCTCGCGTTCCTTGAAAAAGAATCTCCGAGAGACGACTTGCCTTGTAACAATCATAATTGTTATTACTCGACGATTACGCACACATTTTTTTTTTATCTCAATTACATTTTTACCGGAAAAACTGTAAGCGTTCATTTTTTTTTAACATTCCTATTTCACGAAGATTACGGGGAAAAAAAGATTTGTCGTGTGCCGTACGTTAAATAATTCAGATATTGTTTAATAAATATTAAATGATCGGTGGGTAGAGAATCGGAGCTCATTGTACGATATTCATAATGCGAAAAGCGATCGAAAGTAGTCGACAGAACAAGTTTCTGGTTTCGATGCGCGCTGCATGTTGCCGGAAGGAAACTCGAACGCTTCCCCTTATCGGTAACGGTAAAGCTGTTAGCGCGCGAGAGTCCCACTGCACTTGTCGGTCACCGCAAAAGTAGTTCACCATCTGCACTGATAACGCTGTAGGGATATTTCCCCCGAAGGGAACGGGAACGGCGCAGATAAACACGTGAGAATCGCAAGGCAAAGTTCCTCGAAAAAATTCGTCTTTACTTCGATACTCCGACGACGCAACGTTTGTTAATGAAACAGATACGATAGTTGCACAATGGTTTTTATTAAAGACGTCGTAATGGGATTCGGTTAAATTTCATGGGAACAAAAAGAGTACTCGGGAGATGAGAACACATGTCTTTCGCGGTGTCTTTGTTAAAAATTACGTCAAACTCATGAATAGATCTTACAATAGACATAATCTTAAATGGACTCACAATAGACATAATCGCATTTAAGTATAATTCTCAGGTAATTTAGAATTGCGATAATATACTTTTTTTTTTTACTTTTATTATGTTGTACATTTGCCGTTTCAGCTCGAGGCACAGCGACAGTACGCGGACTTCCAGAATCAGGCGTGGCAATTGATCTCAAGATTGGACGCGTCTGGCTTCAGGGATCCGAATGTGGCGCGACGCTTGAGATATCTCTCTACTGTCGGTCCCGCTGCACTACCACCGGATCAACTCGACAGGGTGAGTTCCGCCCATCTGATTTCGTTATTTGACGAACGCCGCGCGTTGCTTTAAAATTCGATTAAAAAACGCAATGAACGAAATCGGATTCTAAATCAAAGAAACTGATTGAATCCGATTTCAGGATACGAGCGGTTCAATGTCTCATTAGCGAACATTTTCGATGAAACTGGATTAAGCCTTTTACCGCAAAATCTTTCGACAGTTGAAAAAAAAAAGAACATCTTTTTTTTTAATCCTTGAATTCCTCTCCGATATCTCGATTCTCGAATTATTCGAAAAATTCTTTTTTTTTAAGATAATTTTTTACATATAAATTGAATTTTTTTTTTTACAGTTCTGAATGAAAAATTAAATTTAAAATGTATTAAAAATAAGAACTATCCAATTGTATCTTTAAATTTGTATTTTTATTATTTCATTGCGAATCAAATTTTCGTCTTTGGCACCGAAAGAACGATTCATATCTACTGATAAAAAAAGAAATGCCGACGTATCTTGCCAATTTAATTTCTTGGCACGCGTTTGCAACGTTTGAACGTTGCAAGGTCACGTGTCTCTAGTAGGTCTCTCCACTGCATTTAAATAAAAATCAAAGAGTTATTCCGCCAAAAACAACGCACCGTCTGCGAGCGAAATCACAATTACGAGGTCACGTGTCTCAGAGAGTAAAGTAAATTCACGAAAACGGTAAAAAAAAAAGTCCGTCACGCGACGACGATTGCAGCGGACACCTACGCGAAAAGAAATCCTTTCAATCCGAGAGTTATTATTACTCGTGTGTCTCGAATAACTCATTTGTCAAATGCGCGAGAAAAATTAAGAACACGAAGGAGAAGAGCCATTAGGGTGAATGAGGTTCTTCGGTACAGTAGCGCCTACTTAATCCATCCGACTTACTTGCGTCATCCGTGCCAAACATAGATCGCTCGAGTTTTTTTGTCAAATTTTTTACGTCTTCAATTTATTTAACTCGTTCATCCCGAGCGACGATTAGCGATAATTGCAGCATCGATCAACGAGCTGTAGGAAATACTTCCGGTTTCCTATATGTCCGTTTCACACGAGCGTCACAAATAAAAATGCGTACCATTGGGAAAGCAACTCTTACGGCTCGAAGGAAAGGATTATTTATTTTTTTATATTGTTGTTTCCTTATTATAGCACATCTGGTGTATGTGCAGTTTTACGATCTTAAGTGCACTCGAGCGCAACTGACCGTAGGTGCATCGAGACACGCATGTTGAACGGCGGTGATCGTGTGCATCGAGACACATACACCGAAGCTGCGCTTCGCTTTTATTATCAATTAATCTGCTTTCTCCCGTTGTCTTGTTTCAGTACAATCGAATTATAAACGACATGCTTAGCATATACAATTCAGCTACTATATGCGCCTATAACGATCCTTTTCGATGTGGACTTCGCCTTTATCCAGGTGAGATAAACGAAATTTAATAATTTATTTTTTATTTATTCATTGAAAAAATGCCCAATGCACCGATTAATTGCCATAGAGTTTGTTTTTTTCTTGTTGTGGTTTGTCGAATTTCTCGCACAGTAAAACATCGAAACGATCGTTGCTACGTGTAACGATGAAACAAACCGCAATGATCGCCTCTCGCTTTGCGCCGAAGAGCTAAGTAATTTTCTACAACCGCGAAGTTGGTTTTGCCTGCGAATGCTGTATCGGACGGTACTCCGTCTACCGTGAAAGCGACGAATCATTTCTCGAATATTATATATCACTGAGACTGCAGAATTGCGCGATTAAAGTGAAAATTCCTCGTGTCCTCGATGATGAGTCTCTCGGGACTTTCCGACATAATGAAATGAGTAGTAAAAAACTATATAAGAATCTATTAATAATTGTTATTATAATGATGCGAACAGATGTCTCGAAGATTATGGCGAAAAGCCGCGACTGGGATGAACTTCAGTGGATATGGGTGGAATGGAGAAGACGAAGCGGATCCCAAATACGCGATTTGTATGGACAACTCGTTCAATTGAACAATGAAGCGGCAAAATTAAACAGTAAGTTCACTTTTTCGATTTCTTTTCCTAATTTATTCAATAGTTGGGATTCGTTAATAATTTTTTTTTTTTTGTATATAAACGTTTCTACACGAAAAGAATTTTCAATTTTATCACTAAACGATATATTTTCGTTAATAAAAAAAAAATAAAAAAAATCCAAAAAAAAAATAAAAAAAAATGAGTTTAGGATCTTCGATTTTTACGCAACGCTGCTAAGAGACTTTATCTTTGAAAAAATACGTCGGAGGAAAATGTTTTTGTCAGACTATCGTTTTCTCAGACTTCACCGATGCGGCAGAATATTGGACGTTCCCTTACGAGACCGAGAACTTTCAGGAAGAGATCGATGGAGTTTGGGAAAGCATAAGGCCGCTGTACGAGGAGCTTCACGCGTACATAAGAAAGAAGCTTCGTGATCTTTATGGACCGGAGAAAATTGGAGGACACACACCACTACCGGCGCACATATTAGGTATATCGTTGGTCCGGTAGGGGGATAAACGACGTCGTCAATTCAGCTTCCGGCGAACAGGCGATAAAATTTTTTGGAAAAAATGAAAAATCATCGTACGATCCTCGTTTTTTCATCTTTTAGGAAACGTGTGGGCGCAATCGTGGACCAACCTAATCGACTTGGCGACGCCGTATCCCGGAAAATATTACATGGATGTGACGGAGGAAATGCAAGCGCAGGTAAACCAATGTTCGAAATCCGTTAGAAATTCACAAACATAAAGTAATAAAATCATATCTGACGTTAAAAATTGACCGATCATCGCTTTAGAAATTTTTTAGCGCATCGTATATCGAACGTTTTCGTTCGTTAAACTTCAATCGCTCGTTACTCGAAAGTATTATTTATTTCTCAATGTTAAATAAAGACTCGAGACATCGTCAATATCTTTTATTTTCTTCTACTAAACACAATTCTTTTGTAACTCGGGTTCGATCATCAATTACTTCGTAACGCGGAGTAATTATTCATCTCGCATTATATCCGTCAAGGAGACCTATGGCTTTAACGTTAATTCATCATATTACGCAGGAAAACGAGATACAGACAGTTGTCGTGTCTCGGATATTAATTCTCGTTAAATCTTACAGTGTTTTTTTTTTTTTTTTTTCTTTTTTTTTTTTTTTTTTTTGCTATAGGGGTACCGACCGATCGATATGTTCCGTGTAGCCGAGGAGTTTTATCTCTCTTTGAATCTCACTGGTATGCCTCCGGAGTTCTGGGCAGGAAGTGTATTGGCAGATCCCGGCGATCGTCCATTAATTTGTCAAGCATCCGCTTGGGACTTTTGCAATCGTCTCGACTACAGGTGGATAAATTTAGAAATCGTGTAGCGAAAAAAAAAAAAAAGCCACTCGAACGTTGACAAAAAAATTATATTTGCTTATTCGAGTGCACGAGTTTTCGATGGCTGATTGATCGATCTTTTTTTTTTTTTTTTTTTCTAAGGATCAAGATGTGCACGAAGGTCACAATGAAGGATCTCATCACTGTACATCACGAAATGGCACACGTCCAATACTTTCTCCGGTACAGCGGTTTACCTCGAGAATTTCGCGACGGAGCGAATCCAGGTAAAGAAATGAAACGCCGTATAAGGTGAAAAAAAAAATCCAAAAAACAACATTTTTTTGCCTTCTTAAAAAAAATCAATATTTCGAGTTTGAAAAACTTTAAACCACCGAGTCGATTTTTTACGGCTTTTTATACTTTATAACGCCGTTTAATATCTTAGAATATTCTTTAAGGCACTCAAAAACAAACAAAAAGAATCGAAAAGCCAACAAATTTTTTTTTTAATTCAAAAGCCAATTTTTGCCAATTTTTCATGACTTCTCAAAAAAGAATTAATATGTCGACATTGAAATATTTTATCTATTTTGCGCGTTGAGTGAATTACTGGTTATCGCAAACGTTCAGTTATCCGAAACTATAAAAGTTTTTTATTAGGAAAATAACATCTAAGAGTGTTTCATACAGTATATTATTACTCTTAATAACACATTAATTGATATTTGAAATTCAAAAAATACGAATACTAATGATTATTCGCGAAAAAAAAAACGAAGTTTATTACGTCAGTTCTGACTGTAGATGCCAACGAAATATTTAAAAATTCGGATGCAAATACTGAAAATCAATAAAAATAATTTCAAATGAAATTCATTTATTCACTGAATAAGTTAGAAGAAAAAAATTAACAATTCCAAAGGGTGGCGACTAATGATACATCTTCTGCAGTCCAAGAGATGCTGTAGAAGATGATAGGAGCCGTTGCTTGTTACGATGCGGAAGGCACTGCCCGCTTTTACATTTAATGGGTCGAAAGCGAACTCGCGAGTCGCTTCGACACGCTCGAGATAAATTTCTAAACTACGGATAAGGTTCGTCCCAAACGATTTCAGAGATCGAATAACAATTTGCATCGCGAGTTTATTGACCGAATGCGATGCTATCCGATGATAGTACGTAGTAGTTGGATTATTCGTAGTCAATCGAACCGCATAATACATTCATAATATTCATAATAAACGATTCCCCAAGCAAATCACATTGCATATGAATATCGATAAGTTCGCAAATAACAGTTGTGAGCAAAATAGCTCCGTTTAATCTGCAAGCGATTCGTGCACCGAAGTGTACGAACAGCTTATGCACGATACATACGTGTGGAATATTTTTTTATTACGTCGTACCGTAATTATTGCACTTTCACCGGTTGCGAGCTCCGCGATACGCTCGGTCGTCCTCGCGCACCGGAACTACCGGGGAGCTCCCTTCGAATAAACTGAAACGCGGTACCGACCGGGGAAATCTCGAACCTCATAGGCGTACCGCTTGTCCTCGCAATATGATATCTCGTCGTCAACAAACCTTAATAATTGCAATCATACTGACTAAATGGTTAGCAAAAGAATTACAGAGATCCAAAGACATAAATACCGTAATCATAAACTTATGAACAATTAATAAATTTGTAGAGATTAATGTATGTTATTTAATATGATTTTCCGGAATAATACGTCCACTAAAAAAAAAAAAGAATAGTCTATTTAAAAAAGTACAGTGATCTTTGACAAAATGAGTTCAGTAAATTCCAATGATTAATTATAGAGTCCAAATGGTTTTTTTTTTTTTTTTTTTTTTTCGTCGGCCAATTTCTTTTCATTGCATATCAAAATGTTGTCAAGTTTCATGTTGTAAGAACGTACAGTTTGACTTCCTAGACGCTGATAATTATCCGCAAACTTTCCTTAACTCCAATTTTCACATATTTTCCTTCCGAGACATCTCTACTCGAACTGCCGACTTCCGGATACGAAAGTTAAAACAAAGATTTTGCCGTTTATTTGCTAGGATTCCATGAGGCAGTTGGCGAGGCTATCGCTCTAAGTGTAGGAACGCCGAAGCATCTGGAGACACTTGGATTGGCGCACAAATACGTTTACGAACCGGCGGCTGATATAAATTATCTATTTTCTCTGGCGATGGAAAAACTCGTTCTGCTGCCATTCAGCATCGCGGTGGACAGATGGCGATGGGACTTATTTCGCGGTCTCATTAATCGCGAAGAGTACAATTGTCATTGGCATCGACTGATGGAACGTTACGCCGGAACGAAACCACCCGTTTTACGTTCCGAAGACGATTTCGATCCCGGCGCGAAATATCACGTACCGGCCAACGTTCCCTATATAAGGTGAGTACTCGGAAATCTTTCTAACTTGTTATCTGATTTTTATACATATAATTTAATGGAAATTGTTTGGAATTGCATTATGGCAATGAATTTGCGCGCACCGCGCGTATCGATCTTGATTCGCGCTTTTCGCCATTGGCGTCTTATCGAGAGAGTCTTTGGCGTTTCGCATATACATTTCGATTTCACCGACGCTTCGGGTATAAATAAATTATTTAATGGGAGTAATGATCCATAGAAATTCGACGTCGATTAGGAAGTTGGATCGGAATAAATTTCCTTTCGAATGTTCTTTTGTATTTTTTCTTTGGTTTTATTCATCGAGAAAAAGCACATTAATTTGTGTCGTTAACATCGTAGAAAAAATTATACATTTCACATATATATATTTTTTTTCATTGTGATAATATTGGTAACAGTCTCACCGTGGCAACGGGTAGATAAAAACTATTTTCTACCGTGTATACAATAGGTATAAAGAAAAGGTACATAATGCAAGAGCGCTCTACCATCGTCAACATATATCACCGTTCATGAGTTTGTCAACCGTGATGCGCGATTGTAGTCAACAACAGAAGCGTCGAGAACAATTTCACAAAAATAAAAGAATTTTTTTCTTTGTTTTTTTTTTTTGCGCAAAGCTAAAATCGTAAAGCTTTGAAAGGATTTCGGAGTTACGAAAGCTTCTTAACTTCGTATCTGATTTGTATATCTTTGTCGAATACGAAATATCCTCGTCGACCATTTCACGTATCACAGAAAACGGCAAACTCATTATACCCAGAGATCGGCAATATTGAATTTTTCAATTGCGGAATATACACAAAAATTTTTCAAAATTTTTCAAAAGAAAAATTACAACTTGTCGATCACTGATTTTATTCCTACCGAGTGACGCGGCTCGTGTAGAAATAACCCAAAAAAAAAAAATGAAAAATTAGCAAATAACGTTCATTGATATGTATCAATGATTCTGTTATTGGCTGTCGATACTTCCTCGGAGTTAATAACTCTCGTGACCGGATTCGTAGCCACCGCCGTAATCGCCTCCTCCGTAGCTTTCGCCTCCCCCGTAGCTTTCCCCGCCACTGCTTCCGAAACCAGAGTGTCCGTAATCACCGCCACCGCCGCCGCCACCTCCGCCTCCTCCGCCTCCTCCGCCGGAGGAGTGTTCGTGATGAACGGGATAGGGTACGGGAACTTTAACGGGATAGGGTACGTGTTTCTCGACGGGATAGGGAACATGTTTAGTTACATGTACGGGAACAGGTCTTTCGACGGGAACCTTTACCGCATAGGGCACTGGTTTTTCGACCGGATAGGGTACGTGTTTCTCAACTGGATAGGGTGCGGGTACCGGAACCTTCACGTGCACTGGTACGGGTTTTTCAACGTGGACGGGAACGGGTCGGTCCACGTGAACCTTTACCGGGTAGGGTACTGGTTTTTCCACTGGATACGGCACATGTTTCTCGACATGTACCGGATAGGGTTTGTAAACGTGAACGGGATACGGGCGATCGACCGGTATCTTCACTGGATACGGTGCCGGTTTTTCAACGGGATAAGGCGCCGGCACATGGACCGGAACCTTCACTGCGTATGGGACGTGCTTTTCAATTGGGTAAGGTGCTGGAACCGGCACTTTGACCTCATAAGGAATCTTCTTTTCGACGGGATACGGCTGGGGAACGTAAACTTTGTACGGCACAGGTCGCTCGACGGGAACGTGAACCGGATAGGGCACTTTCTTCTCAACTGGATAAGGCGCTGGTATGTGCACAGGTACCTTCACGAGAACCTTTACCGGATAATGTATCTTCTTCTCGACCGGATAAGGTTGCGGAACCTTCACGTGTACGGGATACGGCACCTGTTTCTCCACAGGATAATGTACTTTCTTTTCAACTGGATACGGAATCTTAACGTTCTTCACTATCGTTATCTGCTTTATTTTTCCCTCGTCGTGTCCACCACCTTCTCCTCCTCCGATTGAACCTCCGCTCTCATATCCGTGTCCTCCGGCGTAAAATCCACCGAAATCATGTCCACCGCCACTTTCGCCACCACCACCACCACCGCCGCCGCCGCCGCCGTCGTGGCCGCCTCCGTATCCACCCTCGAAATGATGCAGTCCGCGCTTTTCTTGCTTCTTCTCGTCACCCGCCTCCACCGCACTCTCGCCACCTGATGAACTTTCGGCTGATTTGTTATCTTTGCTTTTCGACTCCTTTATGTCCTCTTCTTTGCTGTGCGCCAAACCTATCAGCAGAGCCGACACGACAAGTGTCGAGAGCTGAAAGAAGTATTGTCAAGAAAACGTTTGATAAAAAAACTGAAGTTCACAAACGGTTGTAACGAGAAAGACTTTGAAAGAAATTTCGTCTGACTTACCGAAATCCGCATTGTATCGAGTCCCTCGTAAACTGGCGAGTGTCCAGAAGTTTACTGGATGGGTCCCCCCAAGAGGCCGAAGTCTTTATATATACTACCATCGGGGAGTGCGCTTTCCCCGCCAACGTTGAGTTCCTCTTGGAGCCGTTACCCGTCGAAAGTGAAACACTTGCGTACACACGTATGTGTTTGCTGTTCATGTGCGAATGCACGCGGGTTTATCTTATGCCTTGCCGAGAGCATCGGGGTCCGATCTACAGCTATTTCTTCTATGGATACACATAAATACGTGTGAAAACACTGCGTGTATAACTTTTGCGTATATTCCGTGGCAACTACTTCTGCCAGTCACGATGGCTACATAATGAATTTTTTTTTGGCAAAAAAATAGAGAAGTGATCAGTGGTGCCAGAAGTCGGTTATTCAGAATCAGCAATATACTTTTTTTGGTTATTTAAATCACCGAGGATTGAATAACCGATTTCTGGTAACGCCGGAACAAATAGATTCTATGGGTCAATTCTGTTTCGGCATAACGCGGACCCGGAGAAAACAGGTGTGCGAAATATAGTCCGCAATTGTAGACGAATAGTAAATTTTGCTATACTTCTGGCGCTTTGATCCGAGTCATAGCAAATGTTACCAGAATTATAATAAAATTATTTATCAATCATTTCGGGTCTTTCTTCATTCTGGTAATCCAACTCTGCAAGCGTCGAGAACCGCATCTTCGCAGAGAAAAATTTCATCAATTCGAGAAATGATTTCCATGGAATCCTCATTTGTTTTCTATACCACATCACATTGTTTCCTTCACATTGAGAAACTAATGGCCGCAGTACTCCAATCACCGTAATGTTAATAACACGCAAAGCTATAACATCAAACTACAGCCGAGCTATAAAACGGCGGTGTGTACACTAATTTCATTCAGCCGGAAGAGAAAGGAAGATAGATAACAGAGTCAGATTGACCAGACGTATGTCCGGACGCCGAAACGGCATAGCCGGAAGAGTTGATTTTTGTTAGTCCGAAGTGCTCTGCGCAGTGTTAAAGCAGTGCCCCTCCCGTCAGTAACCAAAACCAGTAAATCTTATCGTTACTTTCGATAGACACGAAGCAATCGCGAGAAAGGTACAAATTAGGAACAATCCGAGTACTATTGCGCAACGTATTTGTACAGTGAAATTGTTCATCGCATAAGGATAATACACCGAGGAACTTATAGGAGGGGAGCCGAAGAAGGAAAAGAAGAAAGATGGAAGAAAGAAAAAAAAAAAAAGAAAAAAAAAAAAAACGGTGCGACGACGGTAAATCCACCGCGAAGTATTCGTACATTATTATAGGAGAGTGTTATGCCGCTCTCGGTTCTACTATGAATACACATTACACACCAAACAGATATACCCGCAATACACATACCGTCTTAGCAGTGAAAGTGTAATTTAAAATGAACGCGCAGATGACGTGATATTCCCGCGGCGCTTCCATCCGTTACTTTCGACTAAATCTAATGATATAGCGGCTACCTGTCGACTTCCTACATTGTACATTGAGTAACACAATGCACGTCCGTTACATGAATACACGAAAATAATCGAGGAAATGATGTTTTCCATGTGCCTCGTTAGGTCCACATTGGAAAACTTTTCCCGACTGGATTCAATTTCAAAGTAACGAAGATATAGAATTTCATCAATATTACGATCGCCAATCATTGCAGAAGTGGGAATTCCTCTAAAAATCTTTTTTTTTTCATACATTTTTTCACAACTACGCACCTGTTACAAATCGCGAGTGAAAGGAAAATGTAATACGATCCCAACTAAGTAATTAACGATGTTTTTATGGAGCACTCGTTTATTTTCAAGAACTATTGGCGTTGCGTACAGTTCCTGATACTCATCGGGATAACAAATTCCAATGCTTTTTTAAGTGCGTTTTAAGTTTTCCTCGGTATCTCTTTCGATTCAGCTAATTTATAGTACAAATCGACGCGATTCGAATGCGCATCATTTTTTATCGATAAACTATAAGTAGCAGTACTTTGGTGGAGGCTGAAAATCTTACGAGAAAAAAAACGCTTCATTTTGTAAGGTCATCGGGGAACCCATCCTTGACCCGGTCTCCTGCCGTAATCATTGACGACAGCGTAATCTCCGGTGTTGGCGAACCGCGTTGGTCGATTGTCGGTAGAATGTTGATAGGTCACGGGGGAAGTGGAGGTTGGAATTGGAACCGATGAGACTGTTACCGGTACAACGTGAAACAGCTGTAGTGGATATGGCTTAGTTGTCTTGATGGCGAAGACCTTGACCGGGTACAATGAAGGAAATTGGTCTCCGTCTCGAACGTCGTAGACTTTACCGGGCGGAAGTCTTTGCCGGCGTTGCTGCTGGCGTTCTCCGTCTTTTGCAACTGTTGCGTCGGAAC
This sequence comes from Cryptus armator, assembly GCA_963971235.1. Lineage (NCBI taxonomy): Eukaryota > Metazoa > Arthropoda > Insecta > Hymenoptera > Ichneumonidae > Cryptus > Cryptus armator. The sequence goes on from OZ020233.1 coordinate 19,633,311, forward strand.
TTTCATAGCCACTGACCGGAAACGGAAGTTGCCTCGTAACGTCGAACGGCTTCGAGATGGGGGAAGCAACTTCTGGAAGGTTCTTGTAGTTCTGCAGCTGCGGCTGCTGCTGCTGCTGCTGCTGTTGCTGTTGCTGTTGCTGTTGCTGTTGCTGTTGCTGTTGGTTGTAGTTGCTTTGACTTTGCTGATCACTATCCCCTTCCAGTGACTGACTGGAATCGGCTCTTCTGTTATCCACTGAACGCTTCAGCAATGCTGCGGCTCTCTCGCCTGCCTCACGCTCCTTCATAATCCTGTCGTACTCGTGACGCTCAGCGGGCGTGTATCCAGTACCCGGAAGTTGCAGAGTCTTGTCGGACTTCCTCACGCTAGAGTACGACTCTCGTATCGTCTCGGTTTCGGTCGTCGAGTTACCACTTTCGAGAGCCTTCTCCACGGCCCTCTCCGCAGCTCGTTCAGCCGCACGCTCGACCGCCAACTCGGCGGCGCGCTCGAGGTCCTCCTTTTTAGTCGCCCAACCAATCTCTGATACGCACAGCCAGAGAAAGGCAAACGCCATCACTCGTAACTCCTGTATATATACAAAAATACACATATCCAGTTTGCGCGGAGTATCGAGAAAATCGTATTATGATATTGAATCATTTTAGTATGACACATCGGATTGTGCAAATAGAAATTGTTGGACTGTTTATCGAGATCTCTGGAACTCCGGATTTGGAACGTTGAATAATGTTTAACGATCTTATATTTTTTAATGTGATCACTTGAAGATACGATTAAGAAAGCCATTCGGATGGAGAAATTTTTGGAAATTGAAGATATCGAAATATCTTCACAACGCATGAAATTTCGTTTGAAATTGGAACTCATTATACCTAATTTTCAATCCTCATTTGATTTCTTTAGTAACGCGATGAACACGCAATCGGTGTTAATCAGAGTCATTTCACCCCACTTTTTGACCACTTGTTTCGAATCCAACAAAATAGATCGATAAATCACTCGCGGCATTAAACAGAAGATATATCGATGTGAAACGTTCGAAGCTTTCGGGAAATCGAGAATATCAAAGAAGTACAAACCATAGCGATTTTTCCCATGCTGCCGATGACAATAGCGTTGGTATGTACGAAGGTTTGTTAAACGGTGTCCGACTGTGAACTGAATAGCAGTGGAAAGGTGTCCAGCATTATATTTATATACCAAAGACTAGACTTTCCCCGGTCCATATAAAACCGGAGGCTTTAAAGCCTCCGTGCAATTATCTTTTCTCTAAGACGATCGGTATTGTTTCTTGCTCCGCTGTTATATTATTATCAATGTATCTCGGAGCGTTTACTCCGGGTAATTTTCCACATACCTCTCTCGCCCACTCTGTCCAACAAAACTGCGTCTCGCCAGGACACCTGTTTCTCGAATATTCTTCGAAAATTGTACAATGTTCCATTGTCCAACGTTAAATCCAACTCAATATTATCGGGTCGGGATATGAATGAAGTAAAGATCGCGATAAAGAGAAAAAACATCGAGTAATTGTCAAGAATTTACATACAATATTTTATTCAACATACAAATAGAACTGGAGGCTGATTTCGTCGTTTATTCGCCCGTTCTCCGTTCAAACTCATTGCCCGTACTGTTTAGGGCCGTAGAAAAAAATTCACAGAATACCCATTGTACCTGGAATATCCATATAACTATAAGTAACGATAGTAACAAAGTAGTCAGATACTTTCTCGGGAATCGTAAAATCACAGAATCCCTGCGACCGCCGTTCAACAACAATCGTCGTTCCGTAGTGTTTTTTTTTTTTTTTTTAATTTTTTTATTTGCGCCACAATACCAAGAAACGCTTCGCACGTGATTGAAGTGCGACGTTAGTTTACAACGAAGAAACTCGTTGATGGAAGCAGTAGTGATTTTTCATTTTCTCTCGAGTATTGACTAGAAGTCTATGTAGTTGGTACTTGAGTACAATATAAAAAAAATATATATTTTTAAATGTAACATCAGTTCCGAACGGTCGTTGGTGTCGCTGGTACGAAGCGAACATTCGTCATAGATTTTTACAGCCTGTAGCCAACAGCCACTTTCATTTTACTCGGAGCGCTGCGCCTGACGCTATGCAACCCGATATGCGCTGAAACATGTCGGGTCGGTTCTGCTCGCAGCCAACAGCATTGCGGCTGCCACCTGGCGGCTAATGAGCGAATATTCCATACACTATAAATATACTATAAATAATACATATAAAAATGCTATAAAAGAAATTAATGAGAAGTTAATGTAGAATGTACACGAAGAATAATTAATCATTAACACGAGAGCGGCAAAGAAAGTAATTATGAATTCTGCAGCTATTGAATCTATTGTTTCTATTGTTTTGGATGTTGAAAAGAATTCTTTTCTTTTTTTTCACTTTTTCAATAAGTTTTGCCACTATGTAACGATGAAGAGAAAAACATCGGGAATATCGATCGATTTAATAATCATCTAAATCAAAATCAGATTTTTACCATTCTACTGGGTTTTGCTTCCCGATTTCCTTGCTATTTTGTCTTCACTTTTCGATTCACTTTTCACTGAGCTCCCGGTCGACGTTTCGACTTTGTCGATTTTCTTCTCTGGTTGGTCGGATTGGATGTCTTCATCGTCGGAATAGGAGTGATCATCGTCAACGGGAACGGGAACAGGTACTTCAACGGGATAAGGGACTTTCTTCTCGACGGTGTAGGGGACGTGTTTGGTGACATGTACCGGATAGGGTCTCTCGACAGGAACTTCAACAGGATAGGGCACACGTTTTACCACAGGGAACGGTACTTCCTTTTCAACGGGATACGGTTGGGGAACATGTACTTTGACCGGATATGGAACGTGCTTAACGACTTCTACGGGAATCGGTCGATCAACGTTGACCTCTACTCGCACCGGTCTTGTATTATAAACGGGATAGGGTACCGGTTTGTCGACGGTGATTGGATAGGGTTTGGGTACTTCAACAGCCACGGGTCGGTCGACCTTCACCTCTACAGGATAATGCACTCTCTTTTCAACTGGAAACGGTTGCAATACGTGTTCATGAACCTTCACTGGTACCGGTATTTTTCGCTCAATCGGGAAGGGCTCGGGTACCGGTATTTTAACCTCGTAGTGAACTTTCCTCTCAACTGGATAAGGCTTCGGAACATAAACGTTGTAGGGCACAGGCCTTTCGACGGGAACTTCAACGGCGTACGGTACTTCTTTGTAGATGGGTATCGGTTTTGGAATCTTTACCGGTACTTTGATCATCACTTTGACCGGATAGGGTACTTGTTTTTCTACTGGATAGGGTTGAACAATCGGTACTTTAACGGGGTAAGGAATCTTCTTGACGATCGGATAACGAATTGTCTTCTCGACTGGATAGGGTACAGCGACGTTCTTGACTATCGTTACGGTCTTCTGAACGTCTTCCTGCACATGGTGACCTATGACTTGAGATTCCGCTTCATTGTCGCCTGTTTCGTCGGCTCCGGTTTCCAAATCTTCGACAGTATCGTCATCCGTTTTAGACTGCATCTGCATACCGCTCAAGTCCATTGATTCTATGCCGCGTTGGTACTCAAACATGTCCTCAGCTCTGAGGACTCCTGGATAATAGGCAACGCGAGAGAATACTTGTTGATCAATGATTCTGTACACTTTCGTTATTCCTCTGAGTTTTTGTTGAATAGACTCTAACGATATTGGATCAGTATGGATAGAAAGGTGTCACATCAATATACATTGATATGATTTACATTGATGTGTCTAAATGATCACGCGATTAAGAACTTTCTAAAAAGATTAAGAATAGAAGTTTGCAATCTGCTCGTATAAGTCGCGACAATTATGAACACAGATCACAATCTGATAGGCAGCTATCGTCACTTATAATCAGGACATACCAACGTTAGGATCCGCGAGATCGTTTGGATCCATGGTATGATAGCCCGAACGGTCCTGCATCCTTGGTCTCCCGTACACGCACCGCATATCCCGATAACCCTCGTAAGAACAACTATACATGTGCCATCCTGCTATTGTCGTAGATACTTTCGCGAAAAACGCTAGTAGAACGATCAAATGATTCTGGAAACGAGTTCAGTAATTTTTATTTAATATCTTCCAGTTGCACTGCAATGATTACAATTTTTTTTTTAATTTGAATTTATCCGCTTTCCGACACTCACCACGTGTGACATGATAATTTTCGGCACTACAATTTTTTTTTTTTTTTTTCGTACTATCGAAAATTCGATGAAAAATTATACTCTTCCAGCTAAGCTTGCGGCTGACGTCCAACTGACATTGTCCACCCGCGGATTTTTCCTCTATATAATACACTCACTCCCGTTAGGTGTGTTTCACCGTCGCGTTTCGGGGGATACGTGCACAGAGCTGTGTCCAATGGGTTTTTCTTCGAGTGCAAGGGAAACGACGTGAAACTTAGAATTGGCGGGGGATAGGGTTCGCTTTCTTGATTTCGAGATCTTGCGATTCTTAGCCACGAGGGTCCACGACCCGGTTCGCCAAGGCGTGCAAGTCGAGGAGCTTCGAAAGTGAAACAGTTAACATCGCTGAAACACGCGCTACTTCGGCTTGTTGTATCATTAATACAACAATGCAAGTGCCTCAAGAACGAGAGAATACGGGAGAGGCTGTCGGCGTATAGTTAATTTTTGTTAATATTAAGATTCGCAACTTCTCACACCGCGCAGAATCGCGATTGGCGATCGTTTGAGTTTCCTAATTGGTTGGAGATTCATTAATCTCGTTCGAGTTTAGATCGATTTAAAACTCAGCGATCTGTAACGGTTTTATGCAAAAATTTCAAGATGGTGCGCGATTTATGAATAATATCACGCCGCGTATCTCGCCGCGAGCGGTATATGGCATTCTGACTAATTTAACTGACCGCATCCACGGCAGAGTCCAAGTCCTTTCACAAATTCTAATTTCGCTCGAGCGTATAAACGAGTCTGAGTTATTTTTACTATCGTATACACCACCGTCTCTCTACCCGTATATAGCAAAATTATATGCATATATGTATATCATAACTGAAAAGCGTAAACTGTGTCAACGCAGTTGAAGTTACAGTCACGACATCCTTAAACGCAAGTAAACGAGCGTATAAAGCAATTTGAGAAAAGTTTTCATATACCACTTCATAAATATAAATATATATATAAATAACCCCAATTCCACTGAGAACCCTCTTTACCGGGAGGGCCTCTTGACTGTGGCGAACTTTGCTCGCGTCGATCCTACATATTCTCTTTATTTACCCGATTTCTACGGCAAAACAGCCTTCACACCCACTTACAGTTTTTATATATTTTTTTACCGCATTTCATCTTAATGTTTCAATTTGTTTCGAAAAAAAAAAAAAAAAAAATCTAACAATTGTTCCGCTGTGGAAAAAAAATATATATCTAGAAACAAAAAACATGCCGTGTCTGTAAATAATTATAGGCATCAAGACGTATTCATTAGTAACAACAGATTCCGATACGCGATAGCGACACAAGGATGTTAAAGTTTAAGATCCCAAAACAATATGCATATCTAATAGCTCTCGCAGCAGCGAGATAAGCGAAAGACTGATCCGTAAATCGGTAAATGTACCGGACTCGCGAGTGCAAGAGGATTTTCACGCTCGGCACGCGATCCCTCTCGAGCGCGTGTTACGAACCGAGAATAAACTATCCACGATAAGTCTTGTCACGCCAGGTATTAAACGCTCTTTGCCGACTGGCCACACCGTTTTACATTTAACCTGAGGGTGGGAAGTGTTTGAGAGTATTTAACTGTATCGCAATTGTGTGGCGCTACAGTACAGCAATACTACACAAAGAATTCACCAACACTTCGATCAATTAATAGGAACTTTAGAGAATGTGTGCATTTAACGAATGTGTTGGTGCATCGTGCCGGCGGATCGTTCGCAACGGTTTACGAACAGAAGTAGATACAGCAGTGTATGCACAGCCAACGCACGCTTCGGTGAGATCGATGAAGTTATTGCATGCAACTATCGCACACACGAAGCGCAAACGTTGGCGGATACCTCTCTTCGCATCCCCGGCAATGGGAATCGGAGGATTCTCTTCCCTTGCCTCGGGTATAAAAGCGGCGGGAGAATGACAGTCGTCGCATCATAGCGACGTATACCCACTGCCTGCTACACAGAACGTTGGACAGCCTCCGTTATATTGTTGCGAGTAAAATCCTTTTGGTTGTCAACGTCTTTTCATATTGTGACTCTTCATTGTTTCTTCTCTCACCGTATCTCTACGTTTATACGTTACGACATCATACATGACGGTTATAATTTTGCAAATAGCAGTGCGAATCGCGGCAGAGTCCGTAAATAAACATTGAAGTATCGAATGCAATATGAATTTTCTTTTTTAAGCATCGAAATCAACATTTTTCTTTTATTGCATTACGTCTCATACGGTAAAACTGTTTTGTATTGAGGAAATCGCGCACTCTTTACGCTGCAGTGGGACACCGCAAGCGAGCGGTCGACATCGGTATCGACTGCTTCACTGGCAATAAGTTCGCTCGAGTTCCACAGTCTCTATCGCGGCTCTCGCTGACAATTTCCACAGTGAATGGAACGGTTGCGGTTTGAGTAATGAAATTGCGGTAACAGATACAAATGCGAGTTAAAACGCAATGAAGATGAGTTTTCGATGCTTGAAACATTTTGGGATCTTTCCAATTGTTAGCATTTTTTTAAACAAATAACATTCTAAACGTATTCTTTGCGACCTCCTTTTCGTTGGAACTTCTCCCATCAGAGTGGCGCGCGAAAGCGTTAAGTCGCCGCAATTTCCACGAAGAAGATGTCAAATGTGCGCATTATTATTTACGATAATAATAGGGAGGTTCTCGAAGTAAGAAATAAACAGCGAAACACGATTGTTGTCTATACCGGTGTCACACAATGCTTACCGTTCCGCGGCGGACGTTTCTTCTTTACCTTGTTAGTCACGGTGAAGTTCGCACGTTTTTTTTTTGACGACGATTCACAAATGTACCTGAAACGAGAATGTGGCAAAAACTTTTTCTTCCACGTTTTGTCACTTGCATAATGTTTAAAAGTTATATAAAAAAAAAACGCCGAAGAGTTCTTTGTTTTTATCAGATTGATAATTTGCAATGGTGTCTTTTTCCGCGCCGAAAAAAAAACGCTGAAGAGTTCTTTGTTTTTATCAGATTGTTAATTTGCAATGTTATCTTTTTCCGCGCCGAAAAAAAAACGCTGAAGAGTTCTGTTTTTATCAGATTGTTAATTTGCAATGTTATCTTCCGCGTAAAACAAAAATGTATTATTTTCATTATTATTAATGATTCTCTTGATTTTAAGGGGAAACAGCTGATATACTTGTATTTAGTGGGAAATATACGGGTTTAAGCATTTTTTTGATACTTCCATTTAAGAATAAAATTCTTACCTCTATTGGGCATTTTCTACGTTAATTAATGGCCGGAAATCATTTTCTAAAAATCAGTTCCCAATCGATGCTAAATACACTATCTCGTCAATTTTTTCCCCGTGGTACATGATAAGCGTCGCTGTTTTATCGATTTACTATCAGCAAGTAAAGATGTGGAACATTGTTCTTTCGGAGCCAATCACGAAATTGTCACTTATTTCACTACTGGATTAATATTTGAGACGAAAACTCGGGTCAGTAGAAAAAAAAATCAAAATTAATTTTGGCAATTAAAAATCTTTCATGATTTTAGAATTTCTTTTATAATTGACAAAAGCAGATTTTTACACTCTGTAATTTTCATTACAATGAGTAATTTTTTTGGAAAATCGCCGTGAAATTTTAAGGCTATTTTTCTGATATTTACACATCTGTGATAGAAGATAAAATTGGTAGTCTAAGGTCGATTCGCCCCTTAATGCGGTCAAAAGAGCAGCAAATAGTATGCGAGAAAACAGATGTGGGAAGATTTCGATGCGTGTCTGGTCTATTCCGTCCTACACTACTGAAAGCCGCGTCGATGTGATCGCGCAGCGCGAAGAGAGTAGTAGTAACGGTCGCCCACGTCAGACTCTTACTTTCAGGCTTCACGTTCGTCGCTCCCGGTACGATTACCCGGTTGCATAATTTACCGCTACCTCTCCTCGACTTAGCGAGAGTAAACAGACTCGCGAATGCAAGAACGAGATTCCCCGTTTCGAGAGTTTCTCCAATGTTCGTAGACGCGCCATTTCCTCGACATCCCGCAAAAAAAAAATGATCGAAAGCCCCGTCGATCGTTTGTGTGCAAATGAGAATGTTTTTTCGCTCTTCTTTTTTTTTTTTTCGGAAACCGTGTGCTCACATAACAATGACGACCTACTTGTCGCCGTTTCATGATCATGAAACTTCCTTGGTGAGTTTCGAATTGTCAAGTAAAAGTTTCCATTCAATTCGATTCGAAAAAAAGATCGCGAAAAAGTTGTTCCCAACGCTGTACCAACGATTTAATTTTAGAAAATAGGAATAATAAGGATTATGGGATTCAGGATGAATTTTGAAAAAAATCGTAAATTCAGTTTAAATTTTTTTTTTTTTTTACTGTATCATACAAAAATACACATTTACTTTGCTTCTATCGGTACAAAAGAGCGTCTACTGTTCAGTACCTATTTTTTTCTCGTATAAAAATAATATTATCTTAACATTCGAGCTGAGAGTCTGAAGCAACAGACCGACATGGTGCGCTTTGCTTGACAAGCGAAAAGGCCGATATTAATGAGCCCACTGTACGGCGTCATACTTATTAAAAAAAAAAACACACTACGGACGGAAGACGAATTGGCATGGAATATCGTTCAAAAGCGGACCCACCAATAATCGCTTGAAATTATGCTATATATATATATCTGTACATTTGATCGATCGTATTATGATTTTCTTATCGTTGATTGTCTGCACCCCGCGTATTTATACCCGTATATAATTACGAGGGCGCTATATTTTTTAACAGTAAAAGAAACTTCTCTTTACCCAAGCGATCCCATTGCGTGAGTCCGTAATCAAGATACCAAATGCCTCTCCGGATGTATAAGATTCTTTTTTTCTGGATCAGTTCGCAGAGAAGATCGCGATCGTCGAACGATCCCGGTCGTCTCTGCGTTCCGGACTGTTGTAGCAATACAGTTATTTAAATTAAACAAAGAAACACATCTATATATAATTATGCATATATATAAAAGTATTCGCAGGTCATCGAAGTGATTGCGCGTTTTTTTTTATACCCGTTGGTTCTCTACTTTGTCTACGTTAATGCGTTCTCGTTTTTTGTTCTCTATCTCCTTTACCCGCTGATTTCGAATTAAATCGACAGTATTGATGTCTGTGTTGAGATCCATCATCGCGTCGACGGAATCCTTGTTGAAGAAAAAAAAAAAAGTAGAAACAAGCGAACGCGTTGATCAGCTTCTCCGTCGTTTAGTGATGATGTTCGTAGCCGGAGTGCTCGTAGTGATCGTAACCACCGTGGGGTGCACCGTAAGACTCGTATCCACCGTGATGTTGATGTTCCTGATGATGTTCGTAGTGTACAGGAACAGCTACTGGCACCTTGACTGGGTAGGGTACCGGCTTCTCGACTGGGTAAGGCACGTGCTTCTCAACGTGGACGGGGTACGGTCTGTCGACGGGTACCTTGACGGGGTAAGGCACGGGTTTTTCTACTGGGTAAGGGATGTGCTTCTCGACGGGATAGGGAGCTGGTACCGGGACCTTAACGGGCACTGGAACGTGTTTCTCGACATGGACGGGGTAAGGTCTGTCGACCGGAACCTTAACGGCGTAGGGTACAGGCCTGTCGACTGGATACGGAACGTGTTTCTCAACATGGACTGGGTACGGTTGTGGCACATGGACGGGGTAAGGTCTGTCAACGTTGACCTTCACTGGGTAAGGCACGAGCTTCTCGACGGGGTAAGGCTGGGGTACGTGAACGGGTACCTTGACTGGGTAGGGTATGCGTTTTTCAACGGGGTACGGTTGCGGTACGGGTACCTTGACTGGGTAAGGAATGTGCTTCTCGACCGGGTACGGTTGGGGCACGAGGACCTTGACGGGGTAAGGACGGTCAACTGGTACATGAACCGGATACGGCACCTTCTTCTCAACTGGGTACGGCTGGGGCACGTGGACGGGGACCTTCACGTAAACCTTAACTGGATACGGTACATGTTTCTCAACGGGGTACGGTTGCGGTACCGGTACCTTGACTGGATAAGGTATGTGCTTCTCAACCGGATACGGTATATGCTTCTCAACCGGATATGGCACAGCTACGTTCTTCACAACAGTCACGGTTTTCACGTGATGTTCGCCATGGTAACCACCACCGTATCCTCCGTATCCGCCGTCGGAATGACCACCGAAGTCGTAACCACCGCCCGAGTGAAGTCCATGAGCTGAACCTCCCCCGATGTCGTAACCACCGACGTCGTAACCGTAACCGTAACCCAATCCGAGGATTCCACGCTTCTCTTGCTTCTTCGACGAGCTCGAATCTTCCGCCTTCGTCTCACCAGCGGCGGACTTCTTATCTCCGGCTAACGCCGCGTGGGCCAAAAGGGCCACCAACGCCACGTACAACTGAAAAAACACCGATAAGACAAATAGTTAGAAAACAAAAGCGTTGCGCAAAGGGATGCGATGGAGTGAAGAATAGAGATGAAAAAAAGGGACCAAGTTAAGATAATGTACAGAACAAGTGGATTAAAAAACACGATTCTTTCGATTTTTTTAACGACGATGCAAATCCGCGATGGTAACGACACTTGTTAAATAATTTTTTTCGATTTTTTTTTTTTTTTTTCGAAGAACTCGCAGAACCGAAAGTCGAAAACCAAACTCGGCAAGTCCGAAGCACATGATTGAAGCCAAAAATTCGTGATATTTTTTTGAAATTTTAAGGGTTTTTTTTTCGCGTTTCACGGTACGATGATGCGGTTGTGAGATAACCCTCGTGAGATTTAAATTCGCCAACGTACCAGGCTTCTCATTTTTGCTTTCGCGATGTTCCGGGTACGTCCAGGAGTGAACTGGATGCTGATTGCCGGTCGTTCGGGGCCTTATATACACGGCACACTTTCGCCTTCCTCGCAGAAGGCCCAGCCGCCCGAGTACCCCCGCCGTTCTTTGTTCGTTACCACCGATGCTGGGTAACCGATTCTGTGACCGACACACCGATACACGGGCCCCCGACCAGTACGACCAACCACCGGCCTACCAACCGGCCACCACTCCCCCTTGGGACATGCGGCTACTCGTCACGATTCTATGACTCGATTTCGTGCCCTGTTCCTTTTTTTTTTTTTTTTTCTTAACGTAATCTATTCACTGCGTAGAACACGCATACGTGTTCACGCGTGAAACACACTGAAAGCGAATCTTATAGAACGGAGAAAAAAAATCGTGTGTGTGGGAAAACTCGAATTTCGACTCAATCGGCATAGATAGACGCGAAACTGCACGCGTGTCGGTCATTAACGCGTGACAACTCATTGGCTTAATTAAATTAATAGAAAATCTCGTATATATCACGGAAACAGGTCGTGTCGCCTCGGCGACATTGAGAATCTATCGATATGTCGAGAAAACAAATCTTCTCTTTTGATTTTTTTTTTTTTTTTCATTTTTTTTTTAATCGAAATATTTCATCGATGTCTTGGAAAGCATGTGTGCCGTTGCTACTGCTGCTGGCGTACCCATGCCGGATGGCGCGGATAGGACCGCGTCGTAATTCACGAGGCGAGACGCGCAACGGTGTGCGTATCGCTCGGTCTCGGGCCTTATTACGTAAAGGACGAAGTGCTTCGTCGACGACGAGATACGCGGAGAAACTTACCTACTTAATACAGCCTATATCTTCGCGGGTTTATTCGTCTCTCATATCTCCGTATCGTTTTGATTTTCGATTTTTCTCGCAACACATTCGGCCGCCAATTATCGTCATCTATCTACATATATATATACGTATATATCCACTTAACGGGAATAAAATTCGTGAAGATACGAGATCTACGAAGACGAGTTTCCCAGTATCGGGATCTACGCGTTTGCGTACGCGTCGCGAATGAGAGAAATTATCGAACTCTGAAATTTTATAATTGCTTTCACTTTAGCGCCGAATTAAAGAGACTGTGATTGATTCTCGCCGCGTGAATTTGACTGGCTGCACCTCCATCATTCATCATTCGCGCGAATAAAAAAGTCTATTTCTGCTCTCTTTTTTCTTTCGCTCTATAGCAAACTGAATATCAACAGATTATATTAATATTTAATCGAAGAAATCTCGAAATGCAAATAAATGATATTTTTAATCGCATACGAAATTTTGCAAATTCGTGATCTACATATTTTTTATTGCTTATCGAGAAACTTGCTGTTGGATATGCATAAAGTATGAAAGTAGAAATGGTTCGTAGCGCTTGGACCGCAGATTTAAGATAGAATGTCCCATACATCGATCGATCAAAGGGACGGAATTGCTATGTTACGAAATACATTGGTTTTTTTTTTTTATTGTTTTAATTGCAGAAATTTCGTAGCCGGTGTACTCCAATTTCAATTGTATCGCGGACTTTGTCAAGCCGCCGGGCAGAGATTCCCGAACGATCCGCGACGACCTTTGCACAGATGTGATTTCTACAGAAGTCCAGAAGCCGGCAGAGTATTGGCGTAAGTATCTCTCTCTCTATATATATATATGTATTCGATTGCAATGCTACGAATAATCGTTGCTCCTGTGTCTGTCTCTCCCATGAATTATTTACCGATCGTTTGCTACGCTCCGACAGACGGATACGCGAAACTATCGTTAGCAGAAACGGGATTAGAATCTACACTTTAGTTAATTACCGGGTGCCTTCGGTATGACGACGTTAGTTACTACGATATTTACTACGTGTATCGTATGAAGCGTTGCAAGCTCTGGAAAGGCGATGGTACCGCATGGAAGAACGTCGCGCAATATACTTGATACAACGTCAGGCGCGGGTAGTGCCTTTTCCTTTTCATCATAAGTCATAATATATATGTATGTATGATGTGTGTGTCGTTGTTTTATTCATTCTCTTTACGTTTCGTCTCGTACATTGTCGGCGCGTTGTTATTCACGTACGAGAAAAACGGCTGTGTAACACACGACGTGGCATCAGTCAGCCTGGTGGCCGTTCCAGAATGCGGAGCAGTGTGTCACAAGTAAACGAGGCAAGTGAGAGGGAAATTAGAGCGACTTGACGACTGTCTATTCCGTTAATCTCAGTGCCTCATGACAAGGCTATTATAATTGAATGAAAGAAAGTAAAAAAAAGAAAAAATTGTGAAATTTTCTTGAAAATATTCTCTCGCATTCCCGTGAATTTTTTTTTTTTTTTTTTCCTAATAAAAACATTATATTTCCTAAATTTTCTTAAACTTCTAAAAAAAATAATTGACTATAGTTGCGTCGATAGATTTCTTTTTTCTAATATTTTTTCTTCTAACAAAGACGTAAAAATTCTTAATTTTTTTAAACTTAAACGAAAAGAAATTAAAAAAGAAAAAATTGTGAAATTTTCTTGAAAATATTCTTCTGCATTCCCGTGAATTTTTTCTTTTTTTTTTCTAATAAAAACATTAAATTTCCTAAATTTTCTTAAACTTCTAAAAAAAATAATTGACGATAGTTGCGTCGATAGATTTTTTTTCCAATATTTCTTCTTCTAATAAAGACGTAAAATTTCTTAATTTTTTAAAACTTAAACAAAAAGAAATTGTCGACCGTAAATTTTGAGTAGTTTGTGATATTTGCGACGGTAGATTTTTTGTTCCAATATTTTTTCTTTTAATAAAGACGTAAAATATCTTAATTATTCTTGAAATTCTGAAAAAAATAAAAAATTTGCCTAAACTTTTCGTGGGTTGTAAAATTCGCGTCGGTAGATATATTTTTTTATTGTAATGTTTTGAAGACCAAAAAATTTTTTATTCGGTCAACAAAGCCGGATGTTCCCTGCCGACAAGTTCATAAAAATCACTGAATGACGATGACGAAATCGCCCTCTCTTAATGTCATCTCGAAATTCCATGATCCCAATGAAATTTATGCTGTTCAACGGATACTCGATGTTTCTTGTCTGACGCTGACACACGATAGTTACGGAACTATTTCGAGAGCTCGAGATCTCCATGTTGTCCGGGTGGATATTACCAATCGAATATCTTGACATTTTGATTCTCATTAAAATTCAAGGGTGGCGAGTTCGCGAAACACATTTGTGCTTTTATAGTATAGTATAATTGCCTCTAACAGCACTCATCACTTATTAGCAACGAACTATCAGCGTTTTTTCAAATCTATTCACAACGGATCGACATTTATAAATGAAAGATAGTAGCAACTTTAAGATTCAAATATTTGCTCACGCAGATCGTGTCGTATCGATATATTTCATTTATAATTGAGACTCTGATACATATATTTACTACTATACATATGAATGTATATATATTGTATGTTAACTTCGACGTTTCACATTGAGTGGCATAACGATTCCTCATCATGACGAAAGCCGTAACTAATATTTCGATGTTTCTCAAGGTATATTGAAATCCGTTATACATAACGTTCCACGCCTCTCGTAACGATCTCTCATCATGTCATCGTACACCACACGGCATATACATACATATAACTTTATGCATGCCTTCCTATCGCGTCTGAATATTTATTATATTTTACCTCATCTATTGTTTCACTTAGAATTTCATTATTACGCACTCTCGACGCATCGCGGACTTTGCGTTATTATTCTTAATCTTGTTTTTTCTTTTTTTTTTTCTTTCTTATAATGACTCGAGACAATAAAATTTTTCGTTACGCGAACTATTGTTCTTATTCCTTTTCGACGGATAATATATGGATGTTACATGTATATATATGTATAACATATATATATCTACAGCGCTGTATCACCTTTCGTTTTTATTCCTAATAGAGGAGGTATACTACACGTTCGTACGACTCTCATGCAAATTGTTTCCCATCGGTACTGAGAGCGAAACTAAATAACATAGACAGCGAAGCGAAGCGAGTAAAGTTAGTTCTGTAGAGTTCGTGCTATTGCCTTAGTGCAGCTAATACTATCTCGCAGTCTCGCGGTGTGTAATCCTTTACTCCACTAACCCACAACGCTGCAAAACACGAATGTGTATCCCTTATTCTCTCACGTGCGCCTTATTCACAAAGATATTCATACATCATCGTTGCCAACGATAAACGGTGGGGTAAGATGGGAAATTATTGTTGCGAATGAAACGCAGTATTCCGTTTTGTAAACTTCTTCATGAATTAATTGAAGAAAAATTTTTACAAAAATAAATGCCCTACCAGTTTAGTCTCGAAGTTCCGTATTCGGTAGTTAACCCTTTACGGCTCTGACGCCTCGTTAAAATACTGTATCTTTTCAAGAAATGAATGAAAAATTATGAAATTTCTGTCACGTATTCACAGAATCGATAACTATCTTCGAGAATTTTTTTGATTTTTTTTCTTTTTAAATTTGGTCAAAAATAATTGACAAAGTTTCGTATTCGGTGGTTAAGACGAATACGGCGCTAGCGCCTCGTTAAAATACTGTATCTTTTTGACAACTGTTTGAAAAATTATCAAAATAATATCACGTATTCATCGAATCGATACCTATATCCGAGAATTTTTTTGATTTTTTTTCTTTTTAAATTTGGTCAAAAATAATTGACAAAGTTTCGTATTCGGTGGTTAAGACGAATACGGCGCTAGCGCCTCGTTAAAATACTGTATCTTTTTGACAACTGTTTGAAAAATTATCAAAATAATATCACGTATTCATCGAATCGATACCTATCGTCAAGAATTTTTTCGATTTTTTTCCCCATATAAAACATTTCGTTTTCACAAAAATAAAAAAAATAACAACGTTTCCTATACTCGTCTTCTTAAAGATGTACGTAATCACGTATATTAAATTAAAGCCTTTGATTCGATTAATGAAAAGTTCATCTTAGCCCACCTTCGGGGAAACCCGTGCGAGTCGCTGCATAATTCTTACAAGATGTGCGCTCATTGCGCGTATCAGTAAATAATCTATAGTATTAAAGCTCTTGTATGGGTACTCGAGAACGCGGGTAATCCATCAGGTGATTTAATACGCTAACGAGAGGATGCGGAGAGGGGGATCTGTTATAATCCGCGCAGTGCGTCAAACTCGATCCCCTTTCGTCGTACCGTTTGTCGTTGTCAAGACTTTTCCGTTAGCTATTCGTATGTATACTCGCCGCTTGTATCTCTGACGTATCTAAATGTGTATAACGCGAATGGAAGATGTGTGTTATATATACAGTTTTACAGAGTAAAACGTAGACGTTAGGATTTAGTAGGGCGATCGTTGTACCGTAACCAACGGCAAGAGTTTACCCCGCGAGTAGGCCGAGTGCCGTTCTCGTACCTGATACACGATGTGCTTCTGCTGCCGCTTGTCTCGTACTATAGTTCAATAATCACTGCATCGACTATACCTTCCATTGCATATGTATATATATTTATATATCTATGTATTGCATTGCATATTACATGTATGTAAGCTTTATGCAGAGCACACGTTTCCAATGTCCTGCGTGTCTCGGCACGACTCCCCGTGCTGCTCCTCATGCAAGTTTCATGCTCCACGGCACACGAACGATTTCCAAGTTCTCCGACTGCGACGTCGCCTTTTTTTTTTGTCTTTTTCTTCCTATTTCTACTTCGTCTCATTCGGATCGTAAGTACTGCAGCGGTGCTGAAACTGTCGACACCTCGATCGGGTAAACGACAAATTTACTTTGGCCTCCGAGTTGAATGGATAGTTTAGAACTTATAGTTAGAATTGGCAAAAAATAACAACAGTTTGCTGTTTGTTTTTTTATTTTTTATTTTTTCCGTTTATCGAAGGCATTAGTTGCTAAAAAAAATAACAGTATGTCGATGCAAATAGTTTATTTTATATTGTATAAATTTTAACTTCTTTTAAACTCTTTTTTTTTTTATTTCTTGTATTTGCATAACATCGTTTTCTTCGGAGGGTCAAAGTTTCGATTAGCAACGGTACACGATGCTCGTTCGTCCGCTTCATTCTCGCGTGTCTGGTATTTTTAATCCCGTAGAACAAAAGGACGCTTCACGGAACAGTTACAGCGAAGAAAAAAAAAGGAGAATCTCCTCATTTCGCTGAGGGAAGTTAATCTACAAGAGAGTAGTATACATACACATCAAAGAGGATTATTATCGCTCAAGCGAAACTCCTCCGCCCGACCGGTTTATGTATTCTTCATTATCGTTTAATTAATTCGCTTTCCGAACCCTCGAATTAAAAAAACGAGAGTCCGAGAGACAAAAAAAAAACTAAAAACGACTGCGGCAGTCAGTAACGGGAGAAACGTAGACTCGCGACGATATGCTTAGTGGAAACTCCTCACTTACTTCGCACCAAAAAAAACTAAAAAATTAAATAAAAAAAAATAAAAAATCCTTTATTTTGTCGTAAAAATCGTCGATGGCTTGTCGCGCACAACATTCTAGAGACGCTTGAGACTCGAACGCGTAACACGGCACGTAACGTGAACTACGTGCGATTTATATATAGAGTTGGAGATAAATGTCGCGTTGTTGTTTTTTTTTTTTTTTTTTTTTTTTTTTCTTCAAGTAGTGTGTAAAAACCGTTAAAATAGGTGCGCTTGTGGAGTCTCGGCACTGGTATTACTTGCACTCTTCCTGCAAATGGAAGACAAGACGATCGTAAACTCTCTCGCTGCGCTTACGGAGACTCCGAGACCGTTAGCCGTTTCTTGGCGGTTTGTGTTGCAGACGTATTTACGACGGTTACGAAAGTTATTCGGGTGTTTGTATCTGTTAATCTGCTAATCGCTTCATTCTAATAACACACATATAACTTCTATTTACTGCCGGTGCCACGTAAGCGCATCGGGGAGGTGGCAATTTTTGGTGAAGTGGAGTGAAACATTTCGATTAATCCTTCTAAATCGTGCGCCGAAGTTAGTTTAGATAAACCCATCGCACAGTCGCATTAGGATAATTGTACCAGTGGTACACTACACGACAAACTTCGCTGAGAAGGCTGTGATCCTCGCGGTGTACCTACTCTCCAATTAACGCCGCATGTTTGCCTCAGCGACGAGCGTAATTACCCCAAAAGCTACCGAAAATTTATCTCACTGTCGACAGTAGTTCTGGTAATTTTTTTTTTTTTTACTGTACAGTATTACAGTTATGATTACTCCAAATTGCTCCAAAAGCTTTGGAAAAGCTATGGAAAATTATTTATGCCACTTTCGGCCCATCGATTCCGATACTTAGTTTCCGTAATTGATATTCAATGCCAAAAATTAAAATCGCGAAATTTTTCGGATTCGGACGATTTTTTTTTTTTTTTATTATTCATTGTTACAGCTATGAATTGAATTATCAACTGCCGCATAATTGACATGGTAAACGTTGTTAAAAGTCCAAGTGACGAAATAACTGTTACCAAGTCGCTGTCAATTCCTTAACAGGAAAGTCGCGACTTTAACTCTCGTGTTCGCCTCGCCCTCTTGGCCCTCCCGTATCGGAAATTGTAAGATCGATCAATTGCGGACAAGCGAAAGCATACCAAAAGTTCTTGCGCTCCCGTTTGGTGAATGTTTCTCACGGATCGTTTTCTCGTACCTTTCGCGTTCGTTTAACACGTAGAGATATGGTTCACAAGATTTCGTGTCCATGCAAAATAAATATATATAGGTGCGACACTGCATGATACGAATGGTGCGCACGAAATACTTATTAAACGTTATTAAAATACGACACGAAAGAGGGAATACGAAGAAAGTTAAAAAAAAAAAGGATAAATAAAAAACGGTAATCGAAAGTGTTTCTCGTTATCGAGAATACTTCGAGTTATATCCGGACTAACTTTCCTGTCACCTGTCGGAGATACAGGCGCCGATACGCGTAGATTTCGTATAAGACTCGTAGCCAATGGCACTTTGCTTACATATAAATACATAACGTGCAGCGCACAACCATCGAACACGAGTCTTACATACATAATAAACTTTTCATGCATCGCTTACGAAAGACAGTGGGAGTTTAAGTCATCCGCCGCTGTTATGCAAATATATACGTCGTCGGTACAACACACCCTATAACGAGTGCCCATTCATGATGTTTGTGGCCCCCAAACACGACGAGTACACCGATAGACGACGTGTTGTCGGTGCCGCACTTGTCGGTAACTAAGTCGAGTGTCGCCCGCGCGACAGACTCTCCTCGAACGAAAGTGAAAGAACAGGAAAAATATAGAATGCGAAGAGGACCGGTAGCCTTGAGCTAATTGCGTACCGGAGAAACGACTCTTATGAAATTTCGTTGCGTTAGACGATAGAGATCGGTGTACGAAAAATTTCTTTTTGAAATCTAATAAAATGCAAATGATTTAAAAAAAAAAATGAATAGCAACGGATCAGTTAATTTCGAAATATTTAAAAAAATCGGCAATTATTTTATCACGTAAAATTATTTAAAATAGTGATTATCTGCATCGATTTTTCACTGTGGATTAAAAGAATTTTAAAAAATACGAAAGTAATTTTTTTCGATTGGATTACTTCGGTCTGTTTATCATATAAATTAAAATCAATTTGAGAGAAAACAATTGCAAATTCAATTACAAATTAAAGAACAATGTTAGAGATTTATCGTAAAATTTACTCTGCAATTAGTACTTTTTTTTTTATATTAAAAAAAAAATAGAAATTTTGTTATCTCTTTTCCCAACTTATGTAGAGACAACTCCGAGATGTCGGTTCGGAATTTTTTTTTTTTTTTCATCTCTTTAGATATATTGATGCATCCGGTTACGCAGGAAAGTGCATTTAATTGCCTCTATTCCTGACGTAACGTGATACATATTTCTATCATTAAAATACACACTGTAATGCACCGATGAATATATGTGTGAAAGAATTTAACATTAAACTCTCGCGGTGTTATTTATTAAAAAGTGAAATTGCAGATCGGTAGGAAATTGAGAGGTTTCCGAGTTCGACGCGTTCGATCTTTCTGTTGGTTCGCTGCCGGGTTAATGGCACATAACGATATAGAATTACGTTACATACGCGTGAGAGAGAGATGACGCGACGACGAGAGGTCCAAGTCGGCAGCCTGAGGCTAAAATGATTCCGAAGTCTCGTGGGTTCTGATAAACTCGACCCACCAGTGTGAGAATCTCATTTGTATCCTATCGGCCGCTATATTCTATGGATACACTACTGATAATACGAATACTAATAAAAACCGCCACCTGCGAAGATAGTTGTGAACACTAAAGACACGACTCGTATAATACTGTTAGAGACCTTCGAAAGTTCAAGTGCACGTGAGGGGTCACGATGTAATATACGCCGGTGGCCGACAGCCGAGAATAACGCCGACGGCTATATATCGCCGCGCGCGACTCCCGCATCAACGGCACGCGTATATGGATATCCACGTCGTATGTACCGTAAAAGCCCAACCACTCCGGAACCTTCACGTTCGATGTATAACTCTATTTACAATCGACGTGTTGACACGCGAGATTTTCATCTCACGCGTCTTAATTTCTCATTAAAATTCGGCGATCTCGATATATTAATAAATTAATATTAAACGCTATCGTATCATTGGATTCTCCTGATTATTGAATTTCAATTAAAAAAAATCCATTTTTCGCAATCCTTTTTTTTTAATTAAAAATAGAAAAAAAAAATTTATTTGAATTTAAATGACTTCAATTCAATAAAATGATTATTATCGAAAAATCGAGAAAAATATGTAAAAACGTCGGATAAAATTGCAATTCACATATTTTCGATAACAAAATTAATAGTCGATAGTTTTATAGCACAACTAACATTGAAAGGTTGTGCGCAACTGAAACGGGTTTTTAATTACATTATGTCGCAATTTCTCAATAAAATTGGAATGCGCGACAAACAGTTTGCCGGCGATTGGCTGTACCGTAGTGATTTGCATCGCGTAAAGCTACAATTATAAATCCGAACTGAAAGAACCGATTCGTCAAAATCGTGTAAATAATTTATTTGATCGAAGAGCTAAAACAGTAGAATGTGATGTAACGAAATTGGATGTTAATACTCATTAATAGCAGCGAGAGTTGTGTTGAATCATCGATAGGAAAACGTGGGGAATAGGAAGTTGGTATTTGCTTATCTCCGACGTTAAAATTTTTTATTCAAAACCGCATTTATAGAAAGTGTCGGGTATCCTATTGCTAAATATGTGTTTATAGTCGTATAGTATGCGATACTAATGCCTCCGCACAACGGTAGAGTAGGTTTACACGATGTCCGTTGAATATATAAAGTTTCAAACGAACGGTTTCCCGCGTAGTTTCGTTGACAAAATCCCCTTCTCCTCCGTCTCTCTTCCTTACCGTCGGTCACGTTTAACCCGTTTAAAAAACTTCTCTTTACCAATGTATCGCACCGTTTTCACTTGTGCAGAAGATTGATGGAGAAAGGATCTTCGAGACCGTGGCAAGAGACTCTGCAGGAAGCGATCGGTGAGTTCCGACTCGACGGCAATGCTTTGCGTGAATACTTCAGACCGCTCGAGGACTGGTTGAGATCGGAAAATCTTAGGAGTGGCGAGGTCGTTGGGTGGTCGTACGGTGAGTTTACTTCACGCATACTTAATCCGCTTGTCCCGTATTTCACGAAAAATAAACCAAAAATGTTCACTCATGAAACGCATTCCGTTCACTTGGCATATTTTGTCGCTCAGTGATTTTCCTTTCATTATTATTTTTTTCCCCCGAAAACATTAGATAATACATCAATTATCACCAACATTATAAAACTTCCAAAGTTACATACGCGATTCGAGTTAAAGATAAAAAAAAAAAAAAAAAAGATCGAAAATAAAAGATAAACAATTTAAAAAATCAATTTAAACTCCAATTTGTTTAACGGCACGGAAACAAATTGGTAGTTAAAAAGTTAGCGTTGTTATTACGAAGAAAAGGCAAATAATATAGAGTTTCGTTTCCGGCAAAAAGATTTCTCGCACGTGATTATGACACGCAAAGTAATAGGTCGGGTTGAGAATAAGTTCGACAAATTAGTTGTGTAAAATTCACAAGAGTTTTCGTTGTGGTGTGCAAAACGTTTTGCCGTGAGATAGTGGGGGTCAACTTCATCGTATTGAACGGAGAGTTGCGACACGTATAATCTCGGCAAACGATAAATCGGTGTGCAAGAATTTCATTGATTATCGGGTCATAATGCAAGAGATACCCCCGGGGGTTTCCGCGTGTCGCGTAACGGAAACGATCGGACGAGAATATAATTCGAGCGGAAACGTTTGTTGCTTAGAATCACGAGGCACGAACATATTTTACAATCTGAATTGGTCGGCTTGCACGCCCCTTACAGACCGATTATCATTATTCTTTTTTTTTAAATCGCATCCGCCAAGTGTACGCTGTGATATAGATATATAAATACGAATCGATCGTTGAGAAACGGAAGAGCGTATCTCGTGTCGTTTTACACGATACATGACGCAAGTTAAGTCCGTCTGTTACTGTAAGAGTCGATATATATATATAATCGCAAGAGTTAGAGACCGAAGCAGGCTGTTGGCTGTCACCGGGGTAGAAGGAAGGCGATAGTCGAGCCCCTCATTCGATTGTAAAGTCCGTCCCGCTGCCGCGAGTTCCGTGGGACACTACGGCAAGAGAGAGAGATTCTTAGCTCTCGCGGTGACTGAGCTCCGGTTGTAAGGGGGAAATTACGAAATGGGTGGAGAACGAGAGCGAAAGGGACCGTCGGATTCAACCTCCGCACGGGATCTATTCGCGGAGACTCGAGCGAGCAATAGCCAAGAACTACTGCGCTAAAGTCGAACCCCCTTCTCGAGCTTAACATCGCTTTACCTTCGCGTTCATAGACCGGATTTGAAAACAAATCCTGATAATCGGCGTAATAAAAATAATTCATCGTGACATCGTCGAGGATTTGAATTACATCGGCGGGATTTCCTTGCGTCACGGAGTCTAAAGTTACTCAACGAGGAAAAAGTCACTTAAAAGTGCGAATAACGATTATTTCGAAGGATTTTCCCAATTATATAATTGAAAGCGATATTTACTTTTTTCATATCGGAGTTATTGAAAATTTGTAAAAAATAAGTAAAAATGACTAAAAATCGTCAAAAAGCTTCGCGATTCATATTTTTAAATTTATTTTCGAACAAAAGTGTCGACAACTTTTTCGGAAAAAAATTTATTTCAAAATCGAGTCCAGCGATAGTTTCAAGTTTAAGACGAAAAAAAAAAAAAAAAAAAACGGAATGGGAGGAAATCGGTGGAATAATAAAGGAATATAAATCCCGGGGTAGCATTCGCACAAATAGGAGCGTCGATAGGCCCGAGTCGTGAGACACGTTCGACGGCTCCCGCGTGGAGACGGCGCCCCCACCCTCTTGACATCGTCGTCGCGATCTCATTTCCATGCCTCGTTGCTCTTTGTTTTGGTCTCACGACATACTTATCTCTCTATATACGCCGCTGTGTATAGTTATATCCCCCTTTCGACTATTTCTCTTCAAACTTACTGACTTTATAAAATATATCGGGTAATAGTTACAACAATTGTCAATGCGACAGTGATCGGCCATTCTACAGCGATACCCCTGTAAAGCGGATAAAACAAAACATACGAAAACTATGCCAACGACAGCGACAGATGAATTATTTTTACGTGCCAATCACCGAACCATTTATTTTCAACGTACAAAAAACTTTGCCGCAAAAGTCGCTTTGTAATGCGATCTCATTCGAGGTGTACTCACGGCGATTCGCAATTTCTCGCGATCAACAACACTCCCCTAACAATGCGGGCGTAACAATCCGTTGCGATGTAATCGACCTATACGCCAGCGACTGTATTTTTTTTCCCTCTTTTCTTTTACTATTCTTTTCTTCTCTCAAATTGGATTCTCGTAGACATCTACTATGTAGTGCAGTAGGGTACACGTATCGTTGAAATAAGCAATTATATAGACTCCCACAGGCGCGAGCGCGAGACGAACAATGTTATCCGTCCTCCGCAATTCGCTCGTATCAGTATCCACCGTTAGATCTCGAAGTTCCCAGCGTTTATAATCTACAAAGCTATATATGCGCGTATTACCGTGGCGCCGATTAACGCTCTCGTAATCAACGATATTTAAATATTGTTTTCTTTGTTACTCTCTTCCAGACGGTGACTACTGTAAAAGGAGCATCGAGACAGTGGGTCTTCAGGTACTTGGAAGCGGTTATTACAATTCCGTTGGCAGTGTTCACGGGTCATCGATGATGTCAGCAAAAATTGGAATACTCTTGAGTTTTATTCTCGTCGTAAGCTCGTCTCGTCTTCTTCTCCGTTCGTCGAGTCACTAGAGAAACTATCGATCCCCCTTTGCGTTTGCGGGATGTGTCCTCTCGAAGCTTATGGAAGGT
Organism: Cryptus armator; assembly: GCA_963971235.1. NCBI lineage: Eukaryota > Metazoa > Arthropoda > Insecta > Hymenoptera > Ichneumonidae > Cryptus > Cryptus armator. The sequence goes on from OZ020233.1 coordinate 19,657,939, forward strand.
GCCGCCCGTCGTCTTTGTTCGTCGTCGTCGATCGTGTCAAGAGGTTTAGGGGGCGTCGAGGGTCTATCCGCTATCGTATACCACTCGATATGTGTCAATGGAAACTCAACCGGAAATATACGAAAGCGTATCAATATAGAGTGGGGGCTGTGTGACCTCTCTGTGCGCTTGAAAAAACGACGTAATAAAAAACGCGCCGAATGGTTGCGACGAGAGGAAACAAAAGGAGAAACGATACGGAAGGCAAGAAAAATGTATACGAATTTGATCGGTCGGCTCACGTGCGAAAGATAATAGGTAGCGGGAGGCACAGCGATGTTTCAACGATTCCAACAAAGCTTTCAGGACACATAATGATTAGTTTCGTTTTACAATGAAAAAAAAAAAAATCGAACAAAGATTCCTTCGCGATACTTTCACTTAACCCGACGGTAATCGAATTTATTCAACTTCTGTTCGACTCCTATCGCACGAATAATCGAACACAACTGAGGAACACGTCGATCCGAACAAAGCTTTGAGGACAAAAGAGGAAACATTTTTTTTTCTACGATTATTCTACGAGATACTTTCACTCGACGAACGATAGTCGAATTTACTATTGTCTTCGAAATCCAATCGACGACATAATCAAACAATGAATTAAAAATCGAGAAAGGATATCGATACGAACAAAGCTGAGAGGATATTAAAAAAAAAAAAAAGTTTGTTCCACAATGATTCTTCGAGATACTTTCACTTTTCCGACGGCAGTCGAATTCAACGAAGAATTCGGCGAATGAGGATTAATATAATAATCGCAAGGTGAACAGCTCGAGGAATTTTGATATTCGGGATAAAAAAAAATCGTCCGACATCCATAAAATAGATTAATTTTTTTTTTTTTATGTCGTTCTCGATTATGTTCTCTTTTTGCAAATTGAATTGGGAGTTCTTCTCGTGGATATACGTTTATATATATGTGTCCAATGTCTGCGCGAAATACATCGCGAGCTTCTCATCAATATTAATGCCGGCGAATCGGTCTTAATGACCGCAAGTCACGCATTTTCAAATGGGCTCTCGGGGTCTTCGCGTATACAGACGACTTGGATTAGTTAGACGAGAAATGGTTTGTAAAGAACGGGTTTCGTTGTACATTGTCTACCGCACGATGTTCGTTACCTTCCCTTTCAGAAGCGCGTATATTTAACCGACGAGCGCAGTTGTGCGTTACGCGGGTAACTATATCGTGCAATATCTCGGTCATCACGCTCGCTGGGTGAACGGGAAGACGATCGTGTCTCGTAGAAGTCGCGAACGGAATGCGGAAAGAGTGACCGTTTGCTGGTCGCGTATGTAACTCTTTGTATATCTCAAGCGCTCTGTTTCGCTCCCTTACTTACTCCGGTAGTAATCCTCTTTCTACGGATGGACATCGGAGTACCGAGGAGAGTTTGCGAGTGCGTGCTGCGCGCTGTTCCTCATGTTAAAAAGAAGGCGCAAAGCAGATCCGATATCCCGATTGCCACGAACGTTAGTCGAGAGCAGCGGTACTCTCGCTTTCCCAATGAGAACAACACGCACTTGCGGTTTCTTCGCGGCGAGTCGGAACAAAATTCTTATTTCACTTGCATTGCCCTGTTAAATGTTGAGACTCGAGTCAAGTTTCATAGTTGGTTTTGTACCGTAAATTCTGTCTTCTCTTCGGTTAACCGATTTTTGTCGTAATGTACGGAAATTTAGTTTCCAGTTTATTGACCTCCAAAAAATAACATGAGTTCCGGAAAATAATACGAGAATAAAAGAACCGGAAGATCACATAAAAGATCGAACAATTAATTACCGGTAGTGAAAATAATTCGATCTTTGCTTTGATTCTTAATGATCTTAAAAACGCTGTTAACCTTTTGAAAAATACTGATTTTCCAATTATTCCGAATTATTTGAAAATTCATCAATCAATATTAGTTTTTTTGTTGTCAGGAAGAACTGTGCGAAGCTCCGGATTAAAATTGGCATTGAATTAACGAAATAAGAATATAATCGGTTGGATAGACAGTGATGATTTGCGATCTCTGACGCGTGAACAGAAACCGCGAAAGTGTCGTCTACGAGTTACGCACTTCATGGGGAATAACGACGAAACTGACCGAAAACTGGTCCGTGGAGGTTGCGCAATCGGAAGACCGGGAAGTCGAGATTTTTTCCGCGAACGCGCCGCGTCTCGACGACGACGACGACGGTGGTGAACAATGAGACCGCCGCCCCACGGGCGAAGGCGAAACTCGACTTCGCTTTCACCGTTTATGGATATAACCGGGTTTATCCCTGAGACGAGACCGATGCCATTCCCTCCCTTCACATTTTTTGTTTTCTTCTCTTCGCACGTATGTTTCTCTTATATCGAGACACGCGTGCAGATGCGAAAAAAAAAAAAAAAAAAAAAAAAACGCTCTCATCAAAAGAGAAACGAAAATGCCAAGGCGATCGGAGGAGCTTCGCTGCCGTTAGAACGATCGCGATATTTTATTTTATTTGTTGACGAAAGTTTCATGAGGATAAATATCAAATGTAACTTTCTAAATCACAGAAAACTCATCGGTTAACCGAACATACGGAGAGAGAATATCCAATGCGGCCAATCAAGAGAGCGATGCAAATAGCTGTTTTTTTTTATACAGTTATGAAATCGAACCAAAAAATTTTGACGAGTTACGAAAAACAAAAATTTGACGATTTTTTCATTTTTACACCTACCGATGAATGCAGATCTGCTATCCTTCATAATCATCTATAATTCTATTTTTGTACAGGAAATTTTGTATTCATTTTTTTTTTTTTTTTTTTCAATGATTAACATTTTTATCGATCAAAAATATATTTTTAAAGATTGCATCAGTCGAAATTCCATAACTCGGCGCGTTATGTTTTTTTCTCTTCGGATCTTCCGCCGAGAGAGGTACGAGAGATATGGGCGTAAAATCCTTTAACTTCGCGAACCTTCCGAGAAATCTGCGAAGGAATATAAAGCGTTTACATGCGAAAGACGAGGATAGACATAGGGAAAGGGATCCAAGATCCGAGTCCGAGCCCTGCACACCGCGCACACAAACACATCGCACATATATACGCCAATCTTGCAACGGCAACAGAAGCAACAAAATGCTCCGGTTACGTCTCACCGCCAATCCTTTCGTTCTCTCGCCTTTCACGAGGATCTCGCCTGTGGGCTCACGAGATACAACGTAAACGCTAATGATCCGAAGGACAGGTATAATTATGTAACGGTATTTTTTTTAATCGATCGCTCACTCGGCACACCGTATCATTTTTCTTTTTTTTTTCTTTTTCTTTCCGAATATGCAAGAGTGGCGTGTATCGTTGATTCTATTCCTGTACGCTGTCTGTTAATGCCACTGATACACATTGCATTGTCCTATCTACCGTGAGAAAAATCGATATAATCTTCGATAGGAAACAGAACGGCAATGATTTACGTAATTTCGTTACGATATAAAAGATATGAAATTAAAGAGAACAAAAAATTTAAATAAATATGATACAAGTAGATAATAATCCTTCGCAAAGTTCGTAAGCGCCTTCACTTTTGTGCTCTTGTATTTTATCGTTCATTGTTGCAGTCGCTTCTCGAGTTCTCGCCGTCGCGCGGTAACTTACCGACACATAAAATTCTTCGTATACGTGTATTTATTGGTAAGCGCTTCGTGAATTTTAACGAGACGATATTATCGGACGAAAAACCATAAGTAGAATAACAAAGGCACGTGGAAGTCGAGGCCTCCGTGTGAGTCTCGCGGAAATGCATCGTGAAGTCGGGCAAAAGTGTTGCAGACGCTGCTGCACGCGGGAAGAAATTTTCAAGGAAACGGAGTTGAGTGCAGTTTGCAGGAGGTGACAATAAGTCGCGTTCTTTGCGTTCTTCTTTATCCTCTCACTTTGTAGTTTTTTTATCTTTTCGTTTTTTTTTTTTTTTTTTTTACTATTCTCTTTCGCACTCGAGTTTTACATTATGTACATACGAATGACGCCACACGTCTTAGAACCATATAATAATAATGTCATCCCGGTGCTGTTGCGTTACACACAACGGTGAACGTTCTCCTTTCCATGACTATATTTCACGGAGTCGAGAAATTAGCGCTAATGTTAAAATTAAGACTGTTAATAGCTTAGGTCCTCTCACACGCGATGTGTTACTTCCATTCACTATGTGTACTCGTGGCTCGTCTTTATTTTTTTTTTTTTTCCTCATTTTTTTAATATTTTTATTCACGACATTACGTGTCTGTGACATCGATTAAGATGTGATATCAAAAAGAGTTACATTTCTTTAGGAATATAAAAGAATACGACAATGTCACGATGTCTCTTCGTGATTTCGTCGGCGGCTAACATCAACTATGCGACACTGTGACGAATGAAAAGAGTGATTTTAATTTTGTAACCTTTCTCCGGAATTCTAAGAGAGAAAATATCTTTGTAAGATTGTGTGAATAAAGATGTAATGTTGTAATACGATTTGATTTTTTTAAATTTTTTAAACATTTTTTTTTTAAATTTGATTTTTAAGGGGATTTTTTTTAACAGTGATAATTCGGCTTTGCGACGTATTTTCGATAAAATCAAAGTGCCTTACGGAAAATATGTGACTGTGACGTCATTTTTCGGAAAAAAAATTCTTTCGATGAAGTCACGAGAAATAGGAAGTCTATGAAATAAAAATAGAAACGAAACGATATTTGGGTAATTGAAATTCCGGCTTAACTACGGACGTCGGGAAAACACGTGTTCTCGTAGTCGCAAAGTCGCGCGATGTACGGTTGAAGATTATGGAATCAACGTGTAGAGCGGCGAAAAGAGGGGGAAAGGAGGAAAAATTCGGTGTGAGGGAAGCAAAGAATCGTTAAAACCATTAGCCACCCGACACTGCCGGATCGTTCTCGGCGATGCCGGAGCGCGGAGAGGGACCGCCATCAGCGAGGGATGCTGCTGCCGCTGCTGCTTTATCGAGGACCGTGAGAGACTCACGATTGCTCGCTAGACGTGCCGCTTCGATAATTATCGCGGGGTACAAAGCGGCAAAGAGCCGTTTGGCACGTGAGAAATTTCGATTCATAGATTAGTATTTATCTCGTATTCGACAGAATGAAAAATAATACTATAAAAAAGTAAAAATTGAATTATCATTCTCGTTTACCGTATATGCGCTCGAACGTCGTGTGAAAGTGACCCATTTACGAAATATATTCAAAAGTCGATTTAATCGTTATAATCTATTTTTCGCGTCAAATTTCATCGCCACGAAAGATGCTTCTTCGCTGCTAATAGTTTATCTCGATATAAGATCTTCGTATTTCGTGCGAAAGTGGCTGAGTTACTGAATATATGTAAAATCGTATTTAATCAATTTTTTAAATCGTATTTCCGGCAGACTACAGATATCCCGAGGATTACGCGATTTGTGCTCCAGATTCGTCGAGCATTAAGAAATTATCGACTTTCACGGCGAGAATTGATTTTAACTACGTAATAAAATAGAGGATTCGCAGTTTAAAATAAATTAGATTCGTATTCGATACAACTACAATTGGTAAGACTTTCGCTCATTTTCGTTGACGCATCAGGACTTTCCAAGGATACGTTACGAGTTTATCAAGGTTACCATCGAAATCAATATTATCCGGGAGATTGCCTCCGCCACGTAATCATCGATTTCGTCGAGAATACACTACAATAACGTGGCGCTATAAGTATAGTAGTGAATATTATGTATATGAAGCTGCTGTGTGCCTCTACCGATGAGTTTATATAGTAATACTAAACTCAACGTAAGTATAGGGTCTCCGCTCGTCGACCGGATGAAAGATGTGGTTTTACGATTAACGATCGCGCGGTCCCACCGGGTGCGTCCAGTGCTCTCGTCTCTCCTATCTCCGTTCCACTGTACTACTTTACTATAATATATATCTTGTATCTTAGATTCCACAACTCGTCGAGGAGCAACGTAACGAAAGCTCGTTACGTAAAAAAAAAAAAAAAAAAAAAAAAAAAAAAAAAAACGGGTGTCAGCGCTGACACATGACATTTGCGTCACAATAAGTAGACGCGAAATAATTGCCTGTGACGTTATTATTGTTATTACGAATAGTGTAGAAAAAGTCGTTTAACGGGGGCAAATGAGATCAGAGTATAAGACCAACTAAATTAGGTTCGATCCATTGTATATTAAAAAAAACACTCTTTTTATAGTAAAAGAAAGTTAACTATCCATGAAATTAATTTTCGTAGCTATGAATAAAATTTCAGATTGCCGTATATATTTTTTTTTTTTTAATTCGCGATGTCAATTAAAAACCGGGCAAATGAGATCGAAGTATAAGAATAACTAAATTATGGTAAAAAAAAAAAACAGTTAACTCTCTCCATGAAATTTATTTTTATAGTTATGATTCAAGTTTTAGATTACAGTATATTTTTTTTTTTTTTTTTACGATGGAGACAAAAAATTGGACCACACATCAGTACGCGCGATCGTAAATATGCAGTAAAATGAATATGCGTACACCGTTCGTTCGATAGAATAAACAAAGCTATAGAAAATATTTCGTCTATAAGCGATGACACAAAGTCCCAACGCGGTCGCTCGTCGTCTTTCCTCTTCCAAGCCTACGAACTCACAAGAACGTGTATACCGACGACAGCCGCACACATTTACGCGTCATTATCGTTGTCATCGTATTCCCCACGCACAGGCAGCAGCAGCACCCTTTAACTAGCCGACGAGAACGGAATGAATGGACGACGGAGAGGGGAGGGCACAAGGGTCGGAGTTCATTGTGCCACAAGTGCATTCCGAGTGTAGCAACGCGTCCAATTGCCCGCGGGTTTTATACGGGGACCTCTCTGATATACTATAGTTCTATCACTCGTGACTGTTGAACCGAAAAAAAGGGAGTTGGTACGGAGTTGTCGCAGTTACCAGTCGACAAGTTCATCGTCCATCTCGCTATATACGAGTTTCTCCTTCAATACACCCCTATGTTTGATTAGAATAAAAAAAAAAAAAAAAACATTGAATTTCCCGAAAATTAAATCGTTGAAAGATAATAAAAAAAAAATTTATCTACAAAAGTGTACTATCAATTTTTATAAATCGTGTAGTTACGGTGATAATGGATCCGGATGATGAGGCGTGGATCGCTGTGATGTAACAACGGTAAATACTCGATAAATCGCTCGAGAAAGTTGTGCGAGATTGACGATCAGTGTTTCTGTCTATCGTGGGATCGTGTTAAATAGAAATCGAAATAGAGGAAAGCATTTGAAAAAAACAGAAAACAGTTAATAAATCTGTTTTTTTTTTTGTTTGCGGTATTCTCGTGAATTCGTGAGATACCGGATCGTATCACGACGGCGATTTCGATGGAGTACTTTTTTCATCTCGAATACCGTGTCGTTGGCACGAACAAAACTCGCCGATAGTCGAACGAGTTTTCCGAGCGCGGAAGATCGGGATACTGTGCGAGGAATTATTGTGTTGCGGGAGCTATGCGGGAACAGCAACGTTCTATAATACCCCGACGTGTAACGTTTCGTAATTTTCTCGTGAGTTATCCGATCGTCTTGTATATCCCGCATCTGTCCGGTTGGCGTCATCAAATGGTCACGCGCTCGCTGTTGCTGCCTTAGAAATCTACGGAGTTGTCTGAAGGTACGATTATTCTCTAACTCGGCGCTCGTTTATATCTCACGAAGCTCGTTTGATTTTATATATATCTACATGCGTGCGTGTTCTGTAACGACTGTTCCCCGCGTCTCACGTAATGTGAATGTGACATCGCGGCTTAGATACGCGATATAGGCGGACAGCGCACGAGTGACTTTAGTCGGAGAATTTTGTGAAATCTCTTGAGGATTATCCACCAAACTCGAGCGAAAGACGAAAAAAAAAAAAAAAAATGGGGCGCGTTTATAATTTTTTTTAATACCACTTAGAAAGCGGCGAGAATCTCGACTTTTAGGCGCGAATTTTGAAAAAAAAAAAGCGCAAAAATGCAGACTTCTAGACATGAATTTGATAAAAAAAAATATATATAGCCGAACAAAACTATAAACAAACGATGGACGTGAGATTCGCGCATATATTGCTCCAAGAATAGTTCATGAGTCATTAATAAATAATGCAATTCGAATAAAATTACCAGCGTTCACGTCTCGCAGACACTTCGATCCTTAACGTGAATAATGAATTGGAAAAAAAGAAACAAGCCTCGCAGCATAACTTAACGATCCGATAAAATCCATTCATAATTTTCATCATAACACTTAAATATGCACATAAGAATAATACGCGAAGTTCTGGGATAATCGTCGCTGTAATTAGTGCGTTTAATATCACAAGTTTTATAACGGCGTTATTCTCGGTACTCGGAGTCGCATCATACACAGTGGTATCGGATATATCGCTCTTCTCGATGTGTTTTATAAAATATTTTCAATGTGTAACCATAGCCCGGAGCGATACGTAGTAAAACGATCTCTCGATGAGACCGTTCGTCGGCTCTGTTACCGTGCGACGTATACTTATCGCATTGCTAATATCGTCGGGGTAAAACTCTACGACGATTGTCATTGGCCAATACGAGGCTCGGTAGACAAAGCGAGACAGTCGTGTCTCGTCGAAGACGCGAAATCATCGACGGGCGCATTAATTAATCATAATTCGTCGCGAAATCTCGAAACGTGTCTCGTGAATAAATCATTTGGCCCGGCAGGGCGCCTACGTGTTACGGATTTCATTTTGTTTTTTTTTTTTTTTTCGTCAACCGAAACGCGTCTAAGAGACCGCCGACGAAAAAAAAAAAAAACGACGTTTGTGTCGTTTGTGTCGCAATAAAAAAATCTACTTTGCAGTCCGGTTGTGTGTTGCATGCATGTCGAAGGCGCGTGCGTAGCGAGAAGAGATAATAAATTACAAAGGTGAAGAAAAGCGACTGGGCGCCTCGCCGTCTGATAGCGGCTGATCGAGACCCTGACCGACCGTATATCTCTACCTTCGATTTTACCGCGGGTTGCCAACACTAAAGATATACCGGTGGGATATAACAACATTGTAGTGAGTACTGCGCACATACAACGAACCGCAACAAATCCGAGGCAAAGGCTCCCGAGTGCAACGCACCTTGGCGCAAAGATCTCGCGATTGGTAATCCGCTCGGGGGGCCTATGCGATATAATGTTACGTAGATTTCCCTACTTTAGATCGGTGGTTATCGGGTGATATCGTTGGGGAACGAACGATCCAGCGACCTAGAGCTGTCGACGCCCCTATACAGCTTTATCATTTAATACACGCGAACCTTCCGCAGGTAGTTATTTATTAGATCAAAGGATTTATAATGCACATGCGTAGGTAGATTATAGTAATTAATAAAAAAATTGCAACATTTAATTTTTTTTATTGCGTGAAAGTATTGAAATCTAATTCGCGCTTATATCGCGCCATTTTTAATATCTCATTTTTCCCCGAGCAATTAATCGTAAAATAATTCAAAAAATGGAGGAAATAATTAATGTATAATTAACCCATTTCTCCGATAATATTTAATAACAATTTTATTTAAATGAAGTTTGTCTTCTCGTGACTAATTAATGATTAAAAAATTGTAAAAAAAAAAACAAAAAATTTTCCCCCAAATCGAAAGTAAACAATGTTTTTATACCGCGATCGTGAATCCATTGGTCAATTGTTTGTTTTTTTTTCACACGCATTCTACAAGTTAAATTATAGTTTACAATTATTAATTACAGTTATAGAAAAAAAAAAACTTTTTTTTTTTCGAATTTATTTTTATACCAATTGCGTAAATTATCATTTGGATAACAAGTAGAATGTGTTAAAAAAAGATAATTGACTAATGCATTAACGATTCCGGTGTAAAAAGATTGCTTAATTTTGAATCGTGATACAGGTGCGCACCCTCGATACGCCCCGCGTTGCACATCCTCAGTATTACATGCATATGCACCTTTGTAACGTGTTCATCGTAGTGTTATAACGCAGCTTTCAGCGAATTATCAAGCCGTTGGTCAGTAAGCCGCGAGATGGGTTTATCCTGGTTGAGGCAACGCGACCTCGTCCTCGTCCTTGTCCTGGTAATGGTAACGTCGTCCGCTATCGAGCTCACCGGAGACAACGTGTGCCACCGGGTGGAAAAGTGAGCTGTGCACATTTAACACTTTCGCTATTTTATGCTTAGTTATATAGACACCTACCGGCTGTTATAGCGTACCGAGAGCATGAAGCACGCAGTAAACTTCATTACAGTATTTCTCACGAAAACTTTAACAATCGTTAAAATAACTGGAAATTCGTCAATTTTCGTTGCTCCATTTTTTATACATACGAAACTATTTATTATTTTTCAAAAAAATGAAAAAAAATTTCACCCGTTTAACATCGTAGAATATTTTTAATAATATTGCGATTATTTATTTAATGATATTTTTATTTTGTTCATTAGAATTTATATCGCCTTAATTACGATGCAAAAAAAGTGCAACATGCGTGTTAAGATTTAAAAAAAAAAAGAATGATTTTTTTTTTTTTGTGATAAAAATAGATTTTCTCCATCATGTGTTGCATAATAAGTCAGACTTTGACCGACTGAACTATTCCAGAATCACATTTATTCTCGAAGTTTTTCAATGCTCAGCGCCTTGTATGGAAGTAACTCTCGTAGAGTTCGCATTACTTTTACTACCTGCTGCTCGCCTCTCGTTTCACGGCTCATTTTCAATTTTACTCAAGTTAATTCCTCTCTGTGTAACTATGTAACAACGCACACCGGGGAGACCCATTGCCGCTAACGCTATAACAGAATTACACTTACTTTTTTTTTTTCCTGCTCGCGTTAACCCAGTTATCATAACTGGGATATGATCGCGCGATGAGCCGGAGCCCCTCCGATGTTTTCATCACATCTCCTGCGCTCTCGTGATTCATCATCTCTCGGACGCTTCAACTATATATATATAGATATACCAACTGTGTACTAATCCACGTAATCGTCCACCTGTTACCGCGTCGTCAATTACTCCGGTACCCTCTCTCGGATAGGTCTTTGGTCCACGGATATGAATGCTTGAACCGCACGCACTGTAATCGTACCTACTTAACTCGATTCACGGAACAAACCCGTTATTGTGTGAGTGTATTGGATTTGTCTAGACAACTCGAATGATAATAGACTGATTGTGCCGAAGTACCTTAGCTGTGTATTCAATCGGGCGAATGTATACAGTCGGCTTGTGGACTCACTTAATCCTATGTATGTGTGCAACTGATGCATTATTTTCCCAACGAATCCGAACTTCGATAATTTTTTTATAATTTCTTTTGTCAATCGATTATCGATAAGATTATGAATAAAATTAAGCGTTCGTCATAATTTCTCTGATTTTAGCGATTTTTTTATTCTAATAGCAAACAAATAATTTTTTTTTTACATAAGGTTTTTTTTTTTTTTTTTTTTTTTTTCGAATGATAAATTGATTGATTTATGAACGATTACATCAAAATTACTTATACGCTCACGCAATTTGGAAATAATTGGTTTTTTCGTATTTAACATGAAATCATATTACTTGTATACAACTCCAATAGAATTTATCACCGATGTTCGCAGATCACGATAACACGTACGAAAGATAAATATTTGTTGCACGATGGACAAAAATGTATTATTATTATGTAAGTTAATAAAGCTTATGCTTTTTTTGGAGTTCATTAAAGTCTTTTCTAGCCGTTTAATTGGGTCAATTTCTTCACTTGTTTTTCTCGCTGCAAATTAACGATTGAAAACGTTTCGTATTAAAAAATGCTTAACTGTTGGTAATAGAAAAAAAGAAAGAAAAAAATGCCGTCGTCGGCGTACAGAAGAACAGCGGCGGGTTGTATGCACGCATAGCTTATCCGCTTTGAGGCGCGATTATGTGTTTCCAAACACAGGAAGCTTTTGCGACATCATCGTACCCTACTGGCATACGCGACTCTCGTCTTCGAATGATATATCAACTGCTGAGAAAGAGAAAGGCTTCTCCTACACCCTTTAACACGTCAAACGTTCTGGTATACGCCATTCTGCTTCTCAGTGGTCGATATATACGAGAAAATAACTAGCGAGAGAAGCAACATAGTTGTTTTTGCGTAGAGAGACTTTCGATCTCTGTGTACCCGATGGGAATAACTTCACGCGCCGACTGTTGGCGGCCTTGAATTCTTTTGATCACGCGAGATTCTTCGTGAGCAGAAAGGCGTGAATCTGGAGATGCCGTGATTCACAATAAACGACCTCGGGAAACGGAGGCGAAAAATTTGTGACAAAAAAACGTAAAGACGATAGAAAAAACGAAAAAAAAGCGTCCGGAACATCGCTTGACACTGTATTTACGAATACCTTTATCTATTATCTCTATGATTCTCTATTCTATTTCTATTACTCTCTATCTATATCTATTATCTCGATCGTTTCATTTATTTGTTCTACTTTTTCGGCTTAATTTTTTGTATTACATTTCAATCCTTCGCACGTACATCTTTCGACGAATCGAGATTATCATCTCGTTGGAGATATACACTTTACGCCTCTTCTTGCTTTCTAAAATTTTTTTTCGATCTAAAATGAAAACTTCGACATTACGCGGCGGCAAATATAATTGTTACCTCTTTAATTTATTCATTAAGGGAGCATAGGCCACAGCTGTTTCGCTCTATAAACTCAAAATATTAACATCCAACCTATTTTTTTTTTCCTCGAAGACAGTTTGATGAAATGGAGATAAAAGAAGACGATGGGATCGGATTCGGTGTTAATTAGTGGCGGCTAATTAATTTTTTCAAATTATATTTACGTTTTTATTTATAAATAAATTTTTTTTTTTTTTTTTTTTTTCGTAAATTTGTTTTTGAGAAAAATAGGGTTTTGATTTTTTTTTTAAGTCTGCTTATCGAAGAGAAATTCTAACTCCTTCTCACGCACTTCGTTTCTATTTGTCAATCTATGAAATTATCGGGATATGTAATTAATGTTCGGTGAAAATTTTAGTTACACTGTGACGTTCAGGGAGAGTTACAAGGAACCTGTGATCGTTAACACGGTAACCTGGTGCTTACAAATACCACCGAGGTGTCCGAGATCGCGAATCGAGATGCGCGAACGGTGGCGAATAAAAGTGAGTATAATAATCGTAAATCAATTTTATTCAAAATATGATTGATGCCACAGTGCAATATTTCTCGTACATTATTACATGACGAATATCGCCACATAACATAATATTACAAGGAAGCAATTGCATATGTTTAACCCCTTCGTTGACATTAACGGAATGCGGCATTGATACGCAGGACGCGTCAACGCACCGAAGTAGAGTCGAATGTAGAAGAAAAAAAAAAGATATCGCGTTTTATCGAATAAAAATGAATCGAATCAAATTTAATTGGTCGAATTTTAATGAATTGTCAATGATTTTCATTATTAAAAATTATTAAATAAAATAATTAAAAAAAAAAAAATTATTAAAAAATATTAAAATACAATTTTTTTTAACATCGGCATTTTTTTTTTTTTTTCGTATTCACTTATAAATTCCTCTAGGAATCCTCTTGCGTAATATTCTTAGCATATTGACTAACGAACGAAAGGAAGTTTGTAAAAGTATTTTTTTATAAACTCGAGAATTGATAGACGAAACGAAAGGGGGGCAGTCGATCAATCGTTCTCGTCGGTCCGGGGATTGCACTCGCGGAGAATGCTTGACTCATCGTCGAAGTCACTTTGCAAGTATCGTAATCGTTGAAAACGTGTGAGTGTAAGATTGGTACATGTGTGTTGCCGTTGCCCGGTTACGCCGTTGTAGTTACTTCTCGCGGTCGTTCTCAGTTGCGCGCGTGAGTGTGCGTATTGTATACGTGCGATTCGAACCGCTTTATGACCGCTCATTACGGGGAAAGCGAGTGGAGGCTCGTCGCGGCATCCGCGGCAGCAGTAGTAAATAACGGAGCACCTAATTAAATAACTGTTCGGAAGATGGGATAGATAAACCATAGGCGGTATATTCGCCGGTACGGTAGTCTCGTTTAATTTGTGTATCGCGGGTGGTAGTTTTGTACATAGTACCGGACCCACAGTAGATAGACCAATACGATCAGCTGTAAAGCATTGAGCGCAGGTATACATAATAATAATATATATAGGAACGTTCACTCGATTACGTAGTTTGCGGGCTTATAATCAACGCTGCATAAGTTACAACGAATTAATAAAAAATGAACATGTTAACTGGAAGATCGCGATGTAAAGTTTACCGCTAATTATCGACTGTCGAGGGGTAAATAATTATCTCGATAAGCAATTAATGCATAAATAAGGCTTTAGCACGCTTCGAAGAGTCGCTGTAAAAGAAAATTCCTTACACACGGTAACCCTATTATGTAGGAGATGCCCATGTTAATGGACATTTAAGCTTCGATACGGAAATGTGTTACTTCGGGAGGAGACTGCGTAGATAAGTAGCTATGGAAAGATCGTGTACTCGTATGGGGCATTTATGCATCGCGTGAATAAGGAAAACGGCGAAAGGCGAGGGCAGCTGCCGCGTTATAGATAGTATTAAAAAAAAAATAAAAAAAAAAAAAAAAAAAAAAACGGGAACGGTAACACCACGTGCGCAACTATACGAGCGAAGGTGAGAGAGAAAGGCGAGACTCTCGTTCGCGAAAACAGAAACATTTTTTTTTCCTGATGTGAGGTTAGTCGTTATGTTCTTCTGGGCCTCTAACACGGTCGACCGACGAACATAGACCGAAGTAATCCCCCGAGAGAATTATTACGAATAATGGTATTACGTAGGCGTTCCCGGAGTACTTACAGGGTACACGGGCGAGATAAACGTCGATACACTCTCGTGTGTTTATGTACCTCGAAGAGTTGATAATAACGAAACTGGGACCATTTCTACTTCCTTTAGCTTGCAGATATATAAATATCTAATTGAACGTTTCAGGACGATTGATTATTCATTAAAAAAAAATAAAAAAAATTCAATAACATTTTTTTAATTGTCTATTAAATTATTAAAAAATAGACATTTTCTAAATAAAAAATTAAATTATAAAAAAAAAAAAAAAACTTTTTACAGGTTTTTTATATCGACTAATTTTATCTTTTTACAAAAGCTCGCGATGCCGAGATTATCCGGAATTTTCACGAGTCTTTTTTTCGCAACGTCTTCGATTATATTTTCTCTCCCGTCTAGACAGAGACCAGACAGAGAAAATTAATGGACTGCTGCAAAGGATACGTCGCCAAGACGACAAGAGGAAAAGACGATAATACCAGTGTGTGCGAACCACACTGCGACATGTGCCACTTCGGTGATTGCGTGGCTCCCAACACGTGCGAATGCTATCCCGGTTATGCAGGAACCATCTGTGCTTTCAGTGAGTTTTCGACACAATTTTTCATTTCATCAATTCCTGTCCCCTCTTTCAATAATATTTACTATGTTACGTTACAATCAGCTTCGCGTCATCGACCTATTTTCTGCGGTATACGATACAATACATATATTTCTTTCTACAAATTCTTTACCAATCCATATTCCTTTTTTTTTTAATGCAAAAAAAAAAAAACGGCATTTTTTCAAAAACGTCTTTAATGAATGACTTTTCAAAAATACGCGAAATCTCCGTCAATAACGAAAATAACAATAACAACATATTCGCTTAAAAGGAATATCGGAAAAATGTTGAAAAAACTCTTCGCAGAGACGTATCTTGACTGTAAAGCTATACAAATTTTGCAATATTACGCCGTTAAAAAGTTCCGGTACTTCAAAGGAAGCAGTAAACGTATACTACTGTTCTTTAAGGGGGTCAAATACAGCGAGGTAACGCCTTGGGTATCGTGAATCGAGAATAAACGTGTGTAATATATGCGCAGTCCGGGGCACTCCCAAGTGAATTTCTTCCACGTCATCGTCGCCGCATGCACTCGCGGACAGATACAATAACGTAGTGTAATGTAGAAGTCGTATCCACGCATGAAACACACGTGGTTTTGCGAGAGAGGCGGTGTGGTTACGTCGGTGTTGGGTACGGCTTTTGCCTTACGTTGACAGTACGAACGCCTCGAAAGTTGCGGAAGCCCGGAAGTGGTATGACTCCGAAACTTTCGCAAGGACTTTCGAGAGGCCTCGCGGCCGGTGTGTCCAGTGTACCCGCAGCCGTCGTTGCAGGGCGGACGAAGCTGAGAGACTCTGACCGAAGCCGTAGCCTCGCCCACGACGAGACTACTATATCCCTCTCGTAAACTGCCCGTTCGCCTCACTTGTACTTTCCGCGTCTTGTATTACATTCGCGAAAGTAACGGACGAGAATGATTCCGGTAGGAGAATTATTATATGCCGACTATACGTAAAAGATATATAACCGGTGCGCTCACGATGGTCCGAGAGTAATATATTCCGGTAATTACGTACACTCGTAAGACGTTAATAGGTCTGGAAAGTGATATATATCATTTGTTATGATATTTTTGTACTATTTTTTTTTTCTTTAAATTGAATAACCTTTGAAAATTAATAAATGTGCCACATAACGGAGAATTTTATTTTGACAAATTGAATTTTTTTTTTTTAATTTGTATATTGAAATATTTTATTATCCAATTTAATGAATATTATAAAAATTGTGATATAATATTGCAATAATATATAATAATAAATTAATCTTGATATTAATATTATTTTATTTGGAATTTTTATTTCATTTCGAAATTCCATACTACACATTTTTTTTTTGTTCGAAAATCTCTTTTTTTTTTTTTTTTTCACTTTATTGGTATTATTTTTTTTAATCAATGAATTTGATATTATTTAAATAATATTCATCAATGAATTTACCGCGCGAAAATTATGAAAAATATTTTTGTTTTCTTTTGTGTAATTTGTAGGAAATGCTCAACGGGTGTCATAATTATTGATTGGATTTGATTGTAGGTATTATCATGTAGAAATATGTCTCGCTTTCTAGACTATTTAATATGTAATAATAACACACGTATGTTACTTTTATTTTTAGTAAGTATACATTACTACTGTCTACAGTACTGCGTAAAAGAATAATAATATCTCACCGATCTCTCGGCATAGTTACATGTCTTGTAATCGTCGACATTGCGAATATAATTAATTGGATTCTCGTGCGCTCGCGCGCGCGCGCGCATACGCGCGGTTTTACCGTGAAAGTAACGAGTTAAAAGTCGCATATAGTGTCGTCGTATATAAAAGCATATTGGCGAGTAAAGAAATAACTTGTTTCGAAGTACCGGAAGCCACTGTGAATATCATCAGAGGTTATTTTCATCGCAACGGCACCTCGAATCTCGTCCCGAGATACCGGAAGAAAAATCAACGACGTTGTCGATCCTCGGTACTTAATCTCAAGGAAGAAAAACATAGTATTGATGTTCTTCTGTTAGATTATCTCGACGTTTTCATATAAACTAACTGCATCATCGCACATACGAGAAATCCTGAAGGTTTCGAAGTAATTGATGGTAATTTATTATTGCCGTTAAAAAAAGAAAAAAAAATCAATAGCAATCGATAAATCACTATAAAGTATTTTTGTATCAGTTTTTCGTGTTGAATCCGGGAGTAAAATAACTAAGAGACTCGTCATCAGTGGGAAAAAATGTTATTAATATAGCTTTGAAACGATAAGCGGCAAAAAATGTTTTTCGATCAATTTTCGAAAAATATGACACTTTTTTTTAAACGGCAATTTATTGGTTTTCGAGCGGTCAATGGGCGACAAAAAACATTAAAAAAATATGACACGCCAGTCATTCGCGATTGTAATTTTTAGCGAAAAATGAAAAAGGATCTAAAAAAAGATCTTTGACTCAAAATCAAGCGATTTATTGTTAATTAACATCACTCATTTTTTTTTTTTGTTTTTGGCTATTTTTTAATTTTTTTTAACTAAGAAATTGAGTTGCCGGCGCCATCGACGTTTCCCTTGTGGTTTCTTGCCATTTGCCATTACTCGTTGACGTTTCTAATTCGAGCGAAAAGCTGAAAATGGGTAGTTTCGCGTTAAGACCAAATGATCAGAGTCCACGAGAGACGAGAGCATCGGGGGAACAATATTGTTCGGCCACTGGCTCTCCCGGAGCGACCATCGACCGGCGGCGCGCGGGATAGCAGCAATAATTTAAAGCAAATTGGCTTTTTGCCGCGAGCTGCATAGCAGACTGTTCGTCCTTCGATCGCTCGAACTCACTTTCTATACTCACTCCCTTTTGCGCATTAGTAGTAGTAATAGCAGTATAGTTGTAGTAGTAGATTTCGTTTCGTCGTCGTTCGTCGGATGACGAAGAGTTCTTTAGCTCGTCTGAGTGTTGGTCTACAGTAGAGACTCGGTAACACACACATCGCGACTGTGCTGCAGTGATAGTTTACGATCGAAATTCTCACGGCCGAACGTGTATATCGAACGGACGGATTTTAATAGAACCGTCCCAATTCTCGATAATTTATTCCAGAATACTTCGTATCGGAACCTTTCCTATGCCTTTTTTTGTACATTGATAGATTATCGATGAAATCCAATCGCATAGTTATATCTACTTAACGAAGGGTTTTTTCGTAATTTCATAGAGAACGAGAGGAAATGGGGAACGATTTTAAATAACGAATTTCATTGATCAGATCGACGATCATAATTAATTTGCCTTCGCGAATTTATGGGGCAAAAAAGTAAACTTAAGAATTTCGATGCTTTAAAAATTTCATCGGGTATCGACGATCGTCGTTTGACATTCAACCTTTTTTATTTTTTTATCGTATAGACTGCCCGACGGGTACATGGGGCGCTGAATGCCTCGAAAAATGCAACTGTCGCCGCAACGAGATCTGCAATAACGTAAACGGAACGTGTACCTGTCCACGGGGATGGCGTGGATTCAAGTAAAGTTCATTGATCGCAAAAAAAAATTAAAGTCGTATATTATTTTTTTCGAGAGCAGTTATACATTTTTATTATTATTTTTGTCTACTAAAGCTGCGAAGAGAAATGCCCGGCAGGCAAGTGGGGTTTGGATTGCGCGAATTCTTGCCGTTGTAATAAAAAACGGAAAGGTAATGAAAGCGATACGCCATTAGAGGCACGAAAATTATCGTCGATTTGTCATCACGAGACCGGTGAGTGTTTCGACCGAACGGCGGAACCGCTTATCACGGTGATGGATAATTCGAGTGGTGGCAATAAAATCAACGAAGGTACAAGTTCCACCGCAACGATTGCCTTCGTTCCACCGCCTTCAACAGAATCGACGATCGGCAATCGAATCGAAAGTTCAACATCGAACTTCGATTACGACAATATCGATACCGATGGAGAATCTGAGGACGACGATGATGTCGATCCTGAGGGCGATCGTGTCACTACGAGATTTCCAAGGCCTGCCGATCGAGAAATCGGTGAGTGGAACTAATTGAGAAAAAAATATATATACCGATCTATAAAATTACTAATCGATTTTTTACCGATCTTTTAGTGACTAACCTTTTTTTTCTCGCGTATGCAGTGAAGAGTTTCAAATGACTTTTGCGAAAAATTGTGCAAAAAAATAATTACCGATCTTTACAATAACTAATCGATTTTTTAATCAAATTTTTTGCCATTAACACTATTTTTCTCAGTCGTTCAGTTAAATGGTTCAAATTACTTTTATGACAAAATCGTGCAAAAAAATTCAATATTCTTTCAATCTTACGAAACTTTTACGATCTGAAGTCGTAGAACATTTTTTTAATGAAAAAATGATTAAATAATAATTATTTTATTTGAAATTACTTACCGATTATTATGTAATTGTTATCGATAGGAACATTTTTGATAAAATTTTCAGTCAATCGCGATCAGTCCGTAAGATCGCCGGCGAGTATCGAGAAAAGTTTAAGTAAGATATCGGCAAATCCGGTAGTGCTTGAGATAAGTACGATCGAGACGAGTTCAATTGTAACGAGTACCGTCACGAATAAGAACGATAATTACAATGGGCAACAGAGAAACGAGAGAATCGACACGAAAGTTCCACGGGTCAAAAAGCCGGCGACCCCGGGCCCCATAGTCGCTGTAGTTCACGTTTCCGGCAATGGTTCGCCCGGTCACGATGGACCTATGATAATGACGCCTTTGGGTTCAGGTAAACTTTACAATAGAAAAGCTTTAAAAATTTTTTTTAATCCATGTAAAATTTATATTTATAATGTATAATCATAATAATAACAAATATAATACGAATATCATTTTTTTTAAATGTATAATTTATATTTAATTCACGTTTTATAAACTCTTTCCACGTTTTCGCATATAAAATCCGCAGAAAAAATACCGACACACGCAGTACCAATGCCTATAGACATCGCGGCTCTGATTGTCGTCGGTTCAATAATATCTCTCGGTCTTACGACTCTCGCCGTTCTTGCGGTACTTCACATACGTTCCCGACTGTTCGAGACAATACGTTTGTCGATTTACGACGCGGCGGAGAAGCGCGACGCCACGACAAACGAAACGATACGACGCGGCGTTGGGGAGAAGGGAGACAATGGTAGAATTTCGTCGATTGGCTGCAACAGTGGCATAATCCCTTGCGAATACGGTACGTAAACAGCATTACTATGTATTAACCATCGCTAATTAAATATTAACTAATGCGTCGTACGACGAAACGACTGGCGAATTCGTTACACGCGCCTACTGCCTGTTTACATTTACTTGTATTGGTAAATTCATAGCCATCACGTGTCGCATAGCGTATCTCGTGTACACCTAACTTCCAACTCCCCCGTGCGTTAGAGTTGTTGCACGCTTAATGCGTATGGAAATCGTGCGGTTATGATACGGATTAACTTCACCGCGTTTCGAAACCTACCGGGGAATTTCAAACGTACGCAGTAGTTGTTATTCGCGTTGTGTGCGTTCATCGATGCATATACCGTATGTTGCAGCGAAGAAAAGGGGTCTAATCGCTATAAATAGGGTAATGGTGGTCGGGTTTATATTACAAATCATTGTAAAGTTATATCCTCTGATTCTCTGATTAAACTACTCAATAACCATTGAAGACTATTATTTTTATTATACTTTTTATCCATTTTTAAATTATATAAATTGTTGTCCATTTTCAATATATATAATTATAAAATCGTAGCAACGAGATGATAATTTTTATTCTATAGCTACGATTTGTTTTTAATAAATTACGATCGTTTGTAACTTTTATTTATTTATTTCTATAGAAAAAAAAATCTTAAAGTGCATGCAAAAATATATTAAAAATATATGAAATTCCGCGATGTATATAATTAATATATTAAACATGTAATTTGTTATATAGTTCGTGACATATATTTCCAAAAATAAAATCTTAAATTTCTTCGAAAAATATATTAATATGTCATATATAGATTTTGCATTGTTTTTTTTATTGCATTAGATTTTACGAAGATTTTCAATTATTTTTGTTGAAGATATAAAGAAAATTCGCATCGAACATTGATCGATCGAGAAATCTTTATTAGGAACAAATATATATTAATTCTGTTTTAAACAATCGGAGAATTATATGGACCGCTGCGTAGTGCATCGCAATTGCAACTGTTTCATCGGCAACAGTATATAAGCCTTCGAATTATTCATATCAGTTTGACCGCAGGGTACTCGTCTCTTTATATATATGCGCATCTCTAATGTAACTATACAACATAGTTGATACACGTCGTTACAATTGCGATCCCGGCAAACGAATCGTAATTGCGTTTGGAGGCGCATTGCGGCAGGAAAAAAATAAGTGCAAATGGTTACGAATGATTGGTAGATTGCGCCCTTCCGGTTGTCGTTGTTCTGTGTATTCGGTTGTGTGTAAATGTATTTGTGGCAATTCTACTTGAGCACATAATCTTTCACTCCCTCCGGCGAATTTTCCGTTTCGTCGGACAGAGAACTTCACCGATCCTCTCGATAATTTATCGTATTTTTACGCTGCCGCTCTTTGAAACGTCCGATAGATGACATTTTCGAATCGATCACATTCTCTACCCGCAATTTCTGGGTATCGAGATAGATAATGGAGTGTCGAAACTCTGATAATGTTTAACGATTGCGCAATAACAAATGTTTCAGAAACTCCGAGATGCATCGTACCGGAGCATCAAACTCTACCGAGACTCCGACCGCCGTCGTCGTGTACCGATACTATGAAGAAACAAGAGTCGAGCTACGCGAACGATTTTGCGAATATTAGACTGTTCAACAATATTCAAGGTAAAAAAATTAAACGTATGCATGTTATAGCAATTTTTATATTAAAAAAAAAATAAAAGAAATTACAAATCGCCGTTTCATCGCGCCGCGTCTTTCAAAACCGATTGCGTCGCCACGTGTATTAAAATACCACGAGGATTCATCGGAATTTATTAGTTCAATCCGTGATGTGCGCTTTTTCAGAAATACTATCGTAAAACTCGTTGATAAAACGCTGATAAGATGTTCTATTGCCGCGTCAATATAGTAGTTTATCGCCGATCGTTTTGCTGTGACTTTCGCGATTGCATTAGTGGTTTTTCCTGATGAAATATAATATGCTAATATGGAACATAAAAGTGAAAAAAAAAAAAAAAAAAAAAAAAAAAAAAACAGAAAAAATGTATTCATCGGGAAATGTTCTTCCTTTCCCCGAACACGACGATCTATCTTATCTATCGTTTTGCTCCTCGTGCTTCCAAACGACGTGTAAAATGTCCTCCTATACTTCGCTGTACTGCACCTCCACTCTGATCGTTGCATCGACACTGCGTTCGATGGCTTTCGCTGCACGACTGCGCAGCTGTTTTCTCATTGAACTCCCAGACGAATACGTTCCCCGTTCTGTATATAGTATTTAATTCCCACGAATCCTATGCCGCCACTAAAGTTGTGTTTCTTTTATACTTCGAGTTTTATGTTACGCAAGGTAACACGGGCGTTCGTCACACCATTGAACGGTCGTATCTAACTGGATAAATATGCACCGCCATATCCTGTCTAACGTGTGTACCTTCCTTCTTTATTACACATTAATACGCTGACCAGTTATTATTATATGCAAAGATGTCTCGATCTTTGCCGCAATTAAATTTCTTTTCTGCTGCCCTACAATATGAAATTCGGCGTTTTCATGTAATTGTTTTATTAATCATATAATTTGATATATATTTGGCGACATATATTTTCAAAAATATGTCCGCAATATATCATTTTTCGTGGAAAATATATTATATACATCGTAGATAAATTATACAATATATTTTTTTTCAATTTCGATCCTTTTATTTATGAGAGTTAAATAAGATTTATTCTTTGCATTATTGACTATTCGTTGTAAAACAAAAAATTAAAATTATTCTCTAGGATTATTAATATGACTTCATTTTATTTAATTATCATATTTTTTTTCTAATTTTAATACGAATTAATGATTTAACTTCATTTAATGATAATAAACCCCCAGAATTGCTATGAGGCCTTATAATATTAAGGCATTAATATCGATCTTTTAATAATTATTTTGTGTCCAAATTTTGCTGTACAGAAAATCAATTTGAACTGTTAGTACGGAACTAGAAACCGATGAAGGGTGAGAGATAAAAGCTAAAAATTATATCGAGAAAACTAGTGAAAGGGTTGAAGAGATAATCTCGAGTGAGATGTACACGTTGAGATAAGAGATTCCATGTCTCGACACAGTTTAGAACTCTTTTCCTGATCATAAGAACGCAAAAGAAAAAAATCCTTGCTACTCAACTATAGGGACTTTTCCGCGTGCGGCAATTGCTCGGAATCGTTTATTCAGCCTCCTGAATAGATAGGAATCAACGCACCTGCCTACCGGCTTAACGTGTGCTTTCGCGAAAGTAGAGAAATAAGGAAGGTGCCAAGTTTAAACCTCGTAAATGTTAATAGATCCTCCCGCCTCCGGAATCCCACTCTCATTTCTCTGCTTCTCTATTTGGAAGTTTGCCACTTCTACGCGAATCGCCTGTTAATCTAACTAACGTACAGCACCGATCTGAAATTCGATGCTCCGTCTTCTCGTGGCACGTAATAATCCGGCGCACGCTTCGATAAACACACGTTACATAGAATTCTATCACAGGGAAACATCGCACGTGTTTCAGAACTCCTGGAAGCTCACTACGACAGGCCACCGAGCACTTTTCGTCACGCTGTAGTCGACGTCGACGGCGAACACGTTTACGACGAAATTCCACTGCAGTCCAGTACGACTTTTGCCACGAAAAGGGATTCGTGAAATTTTCTTTTTTTTTTTTTTTTACAATACGAAGAATAAAACTTAATTTTCACGAATTTACGTAATTTATGTCGATCTATAAGTTTTGGATACTGCGATTAATTAAATGAATGTTTGTATAATTTTTTTTTAAGATACTTTTTTGCTCCTATGTCGACTCGCGTGTCCCAAAATTTTAAACGAAAAAAAAAAAAAAAAAAAAAAAGAAAAAAAATTGACAAATTTTTTTGTTCCAATTTCGTGTAACATATTTTAATCGTTGAAAAAATAGAAAAAAACAAGTGATACATTGAATAATTTTTGCAAAAGATTTATTCATTTTTTTAAATTTCAGTCTTTAGTCCATTAGTCAGTGCGGAAAAATAAATGTGTGTACGAGACACGAAAACATATGACGGGGGCAACAGAGTTAATCTCTTTATCATGACATAATTATACGAGAGACCAAGTGAACCGATCCAATTTATGCTCACAAAAATGTCGTCAACAATAAACAGATAAATAAAGTTAAAAATATGATAAAAATTAATTTAAAAAAATGTTAGATCGCGTAATTCAGTTGGCCAATCGTATTCTTATGTTGTTATGTTGTAACGTTGTTTCATCGATGCTCTCAGGGCGATTAATGCAACGGGGTCGTCGACAAAATAATTCTGTGAACGTCGTTTTATCGGGTCACTGGAATATTTGGTATGTGCGTAAGTTATTATCGAAATACTGAAAACTCGGCCAACAGATAATTAAACCGGAGCAACAATACTAACGACTTTCGATAGTAGTGACGTTGTTTTGCTTAGAAATACCGAAAGATTGTTATTCAACACGAGGTGGGCGAGTGGAGCAAAAAATGCGCCGTTTGATGATACGACCTCTGTAGAGATGACTTCATATTACAAGAACTGTTTATCTTAACCGCTGCGTATTAGGCGAACGACCAATCGTTTATTCGCTTCCTCCTCTTCCGAAACTATAAACTCTCGTCGTCTTCGTCGTTATATTATTTCATTTCATTGTCCGTTAAGCATTCTTACTGAAAAGATGGAAAGACGCGTACTGCTTTACGGAGCTCTGTTCTTCGTTGCTACGGCTATAACCGTAGCAGAGGAACAGTACGAGGGCGTCAAGGGAGGCCGTTATCAGCAGCAACGCACCTCACGTCCCGCTAATGAGACGGGCCTTTGCTACAAAAGACTACCGTAAGTAAATACCAATTAAGAAAAAGAACATAGTAACGAACTTTTCAATAATTGACATTCTCTAATGATCGCCAGGATTTCGCTGTATTAAAAGTTTTGCGAATGTAATTTGAAAAAAATTTCCTTATAGGAAGCTTCGGTTTAATTTTTTTTTAAACCAATTAACACTTTTTATTTTTTACAATTTTCGTTAAATTGCCGAACCATTTTATGGTTATTTGCCGATCATTGTAAAAAAGGGTTAATTGAAAAGAAAATTAAATCAAAGATTATTCTATAAGGAAATCATTTTTTTTTGTTTTTAACAAAAAGTTTTACATCGATTTGAATTTTCTTAAAAATTACTATCAGCCCTCTGGATAGTGCACTTTTCGGAACATCGGTTTTGATCGTTCTATGCGAATAAATTTGTATCGAACAACGATCAGTATTAAGTTTTGCAAAAATTGTTCGACAATAAAAAAATTTCGGGCTTTTTGCGTTATTTGAATTTCACGAAAACGAGTTAATAAAAATAGCCGATTAACCGAAATGTCCGAATATTTTGATCGGGCGTTTAACGGAAAGTATTATGTATTGTAATATATTCAAGGTCACTTGTTATTTTTGATGATCATTGACGGAGTGCCAGTAAAATGAATTTATATTATACAACTGCCGGTTCGCGAGCACACAGAATATACTTGTTATCTCGAATGCGAAACTCCATGAATTTTCTTGATACGTCGTAAATGTCTCGAGATACAAGTATACACTTGACCCAATGAGCTATGGGCGGAGAGAGCGTGTGAGAGAGAGAGAGAGAGAGAGAGAGAAAGATAAAGATTGAAACGATAATGCGAGAGACTCGTCCATTCGACGACCTCGACCTTTCATCGAACAACATTCTTGACATCGTTAGTGCAGCAATCCATAAATCAAGTCTTCCGACTGTAGACGTGAGATGCATTAAAATCATCGAAACTCAAGCAATAACAATAAAACGGATTTTACGCACCGCTTGCGTCACTTGCAATCGAATTCAACATGCATTTCATTATCTTACAAGTTGCTTAAAAGATTCATCGTTACTGAAAAAATAAATACAAATGTCAAGGTAATTAATTATTAACAAAATAAAAACTTTACATAGTATTGAATTTCGAATCAATCGGAAGTAAATCACAAAAAAATCTCTGGAGTTTAGCGAAACTATCGAAAACCCTTACCGATTTTGTTAACCGATCTTTTTTCGCAATCGATTTTTTTCAATGGTATCCGTATCGAATCAAATAGCAAAATGCCTTTATAACGTACCTAACGATCGCAAAACTTTCGCACATTCTTCCAATTGATTTTACAAAATTTATTATTATTTTTTACCAAAATCAATCGTCATAGATATAGCGAGGCTGTGGAATACAACACAACGGGACATATTCGCATAGTGAACACCGGTGTGAAAACTGTGAGTACGACTACGAACGCTATTTATAAAGATTCGCACATTTTTTATTCGATTTAATACGATTTATCGTATATCTATCAGACTCAACGGAACACTGGTGGCTGGGTGACGGTACTGGACTGTTGCGAAGGATTTACGAGAGACCGTACGACCGGCAAGTGCGCGGCGCACTGCGAAGGGGGTTGTATCGGTGGTGTTTGCCAAATCGGTGGAATATGCGAGTGCGAAACCGGTTATCATCCGGAGAACGGAGTCTGCAAGCCAACCTGCCGAACGCCCTGTCAAAGAAACAAATATTGCTTTGCCCCCGACGTATGCGCTTGCCAATACGGTTGGGAAGAAGACCTCAATGGCGCATGCAAACCGATATGCCCGGGGGGTTGTGAAAACGGTGAATGCGTCGGCTATCAACTCTGCAGTTGCAAACACGGTTACGTCCGGAATGATAACAACAAATGCGAAGCCGTCTGCGAGGGTGGTTGTCCGCATGGAGAATGCACTTCGCCCGGAGTGTGCACCTGTTACAGGGGGTAAGGCTATTTTTATTGCTCGAATCTTTATCTCCGTCACTACAATTTCAAAGTAACAATCAGTCGACAATTCTCATTTCATTTGTGGAATAAGTTGATTAAGTCTAAAGAATATCTTGTGGTCAAATTGTTAACCCACTGAAAATTCTTCGTTAATTCAGATATTTAAATCCACGCGGTGAGACCGAAGCCTGTCTGCCAGATTGCGGACCAAACGACTGTGGTCCGAGTGGCGATTGCCTTTCCCCGGGAATCTGCACTTGCAGACCCGGTTATGAGAGTGACTACTCAACCAGCAACCCACAGACTTGCAAACCCATGTGTCAGACAGCTTGTCCAGAGAACGCACGTTGCATAGCTCCTAATCGTTGCGGCTGCGATTCAGGATTAACTTTGGATCGGCAAGGGCGTAGATGCATCAGCATATATTCCGATGGGTCGTCAATGCCTCATTCTGGTGGTGAGTCGAGTAGTCAAACAGGTAGTCAAACGAGTGGTCAGTACGGTAGCCACACCAGTGGACAATGGGGAAGTCAAAATCGCACTAACACCGGAGGTCAATGGGGAGGACACGAGGGTTCTCAGCCGGGAGGTCAATGGGGAGGACAACAGGGTACTCAGACGGGAGGTCAGTGGGGAGGACAACAGGGAACGCAGACGGGAAGTGAATGGGGTGGACAACCGGGTAATCAGCCATCTGGTCAGTGGGGTGGTCAACCGGGAGGACAACAAGGTAGTCAGACAGGAGGACAGTGGGGTGGTCAACCGGGAGGGCAACACGGTAGTCAGACAGGAGGACAATGGGGTGGTCAACCGGGAGGGCAACACGGTAGTCAGACAGGAGGACAGTGGGGTGGTCAACCGGGAGGGCAACAAGGTAGTCAGACAGGAGGACAGTGGGGTCAACCGGGAGGACAATATGGTAGCCAGACTGGAGGTCAACACGGTAGTCAGACAGGAGGACAGTGGGGTGGTCAACAGGGTAGTCAAACAGGAGGACAGTGGGACGGGCAATCGGGAAGCCAAGCGACTGGCCAATGCGATCGACCCTGTATGAACGGCCAATGTACCGGATGGAACCGTTGCACATGCAACAATGGCTTTCTGCCAGATCCCAGAGATCCAAGCCGTTGCACTCCCGGATGCCCGAGTGGGTGTCCTAATGGTGTTTGTTCCGGACCAAACTTGTGCCTCTGTAAACCCGGTTACACGAAGGATCGCAGCGTCAAAGGAAGCCAGAGATGCATCCCCCGGGAAGAACCCCAATCGTACTGATGTTAAGACAATCATCGTTGTGTAGTCAATAGAATATCTTATTTTTGTACAAACTAATGCTTTCGTGAAATGATTGCAATGATGCTGTTTTCTTGGAAAGCTGAAAAAACTATGCCATTTTTTATATGGTTGAAATAAACTGTTGTTAAAACTTATCTGTCTTCATCCAACAATCTCCAGATATTGATCTTTCAATTCACATCCTTCGTCTTCCATCATCTCCAACCACCGGAACTTTAGTAGAACTTTCAACGTTCGATAATTTAGAAGATAAACTCATCAAGACTTTTCCATCCTGTTCTCAATAATGCTAGGGGACATGTTGCGACAACATTACGTGCGAGTATAAAGGTATTAAAGTGACGATATGATCGGAAACCGCAATGTCATCAACCGCTCTCAGTATACAGAAAATGTGATCATTCCGAAAATACTCTGAACGGAACAGCCAATCGACGATAGAGTTTGCCTCCCGATCGATGTTCCTCCCTCATAGCAAAAAATAAAAAAAGAAAACCATACATCCAAGACCCCCAACTCGTAGCCAGTTAAGCCTCGAATTCGCAGATTCTCGTCGAGCGTCCAGAGGGTGGTATGTGTCTCGTGCAGATGATAGCTACCGGGCAGCTATCGCAGTATATCTCATCGCTTGTGATAAACGTAAGTTTTTCGCAGGGTTTGTAGGTCGTCCCGCTCGGTGGCGCTGAGTTTACGGGGTGTGCGCATTGGGAGTCTAAGGGTTTGCAGGAAGCGTCGAGAGTCCGAACAACCCGGCTGGGGGTGGTGATGGTAGTGGTGGTGGTAGTGCAATACACTCTCTCTCGCCGGCTTCGGCGCGCAATCTCGTTCACCCTCCGGGTTCGCGTCTGTATTCGTAGAATCGTGAACGGGGTGGATGTTAGTAACGGTTACCGTGAATCCCGCCGGTGCTGCTGCTGCTGCTTTTGCTTCTGTACTCCGTTGGTTCTGGCGTTTGCTGGTAGTGCTTTCTGGTCCGATCTTTTCGCGAAAAATCCCACCTCTTGTCGTAATCACACCCGGCCGAGGCACGTAACGCAAGTTTCACCGGAGTATCGCGCGGCGCTACGATCACGGTAGTGTGTCGGTGCGCGACTTTATTATATAGGGCGTTGTGCGGGGTGTGCGCGATGGCGTTCGGAAGAAGACGAGGCGGTGTAGAGGGAGAGAAGAGATGTCGATGCGCCGCCGATGGTCGGTTTCGGGGGTAGACTCGCGCCGCGGGGGCGATGAGCGCACTTCCCTTCGCCCTGAGACTGACCTGCTGCTGTTGCTGCTGGCTGACTTGCTTCGTTATACTTGTACGACCGGTTATCACGGTGACGAACGACGCGAAAGTCGAACTGACGACTGTCAAGGATTCGATACCAGGAGACGCCCAATCGTCCTGGCTAACCAAACTACGTGACGACTATCCACATCGTCGTGACGACGATGACGAAACACCATCAGCCGTCGCTCTCGCCGGTGGCAACGATGCTGTTTACGAAGATGCCAATGGGGATTTGTCGTACGACGAGGACGAGGATTATCTGGATACCAATATCACAGGTACGCCAAAACACTTAACTAAACGAACGTTAACGAGTCTTCGTAGACGGAGACGTTGAACTCGCGGTGACGTCGTTATCCTATCGCGAACTTTCACCCCTGCGAGTACAGCGCCGGGGCGAAAGCTTTTTTTTTCGCGCACAATTTGTAGACAAACCGATGAAAACGGAAAAATATTTTTGTTAGTTTCTCGTGAATTATTTTCGAGTGCAATGTGGCGAAGGTTTGGAGTTACATCGTCGGGGTTGGAAGATCGGGAACGCGCATTACGGGAGAAGTTAAAGGTCGATGTTCCAGTCGATTAATTGAACTCATTTTTTTCCATCGCGATTAAATTGTGAAATATAGATAATTTATCTTTTCTCGAATCCATTGCTACAGGAATAGCAAATAAAGTATCGAACTTTTTTCAATTAATGGAAATTGAGGAAAACTTTCATCTGTATATATCGATCCCGATGAAACATTAATTTTTAATTAATTACAAATTTATCTTATCATCATTTAGAGAGTCGATGGCTCCTTTGGACTTTTTTTAACGTTCGTTAATTATTTCGTGGTGCGATGGCTCCATTTCTAATGAGATTAATTAAATGCGTCGAGTATTCAGATATCGAAATAGCAGATCCGATTAATGGAATTCGGTAAAAATTATAAATTTATTTATGCAAAAAATTCGACTCTCGCGACTTCATCGCGTCGACCGATTCTCGATCGATTCGTGAGAATTTAGTATATACGGATCTTCGGACAACTAATTTAAAGACCTCGATTAGCCATGTGCAGTACGGTAGATGCGTGAGTTCAACGATGCGTGTGATATGTGTAAAGGGAAAAATTGAAATAGAGTTGGAGAATGTAGGTCAACCCCACGCGCGCCCTCGTGTGCGCCCGAGGCTCACCCGAGGGCTAAAGGATTCGCTTGGGTGTGTAACGCCGGTGGTACTACGCATTCGGTATATTGCAGAACATTTTCTCGAAGTCTCGAGACGTTCTTTCGCCCGCACTCAATTTCCTTCGTCTCTTAATTATGCAATTAATTATTATCATTATTTTTCATATTTCTCCGGTTACCGCGAGTGTTAGTCCACTTAATATTCTCCCCGTAATCACGAAGCTTTCTGTGACTAAATCAATTTCTATTTTCATCCCTTGATTATGCAATTAATTGTTGTTATTATTTCAATCTTTTTGTCGTTAGCGAGACTCCAGTTTACACGAACGCAATCGTAATCATGCATCGCTAGTGTGAATGACCCGACCCGGACATCAGACTCGGCAGTCACGAGACGCACGAAAGAAATGAATTTTATACTTTGCAGCTTTTTTTATTTTCGATTATTATCAGAAATGCACAATATGGACGTAAATAATCTTGCAATATTTTTTTTTTTTTTCATTTTTTTTCGGTTGGAGAATTGTTCGGAGAAATGAACAAATAATACGCGGTACAAAAGCGCAAGAGATTTCGAAAACAATGAATTTTAGAAGTTGTTCCAAATTTCAAATTACGTGTAAAATACACGATTTTATGTTTGCTGTTTGCATATCAAACCCATCTGTAATTATATAACACTCCAGAGCCCCTTGCGAGACCGCGTTAGATCGACCATTGATATTCTTCGTCCAATTAATGCTCCCGTATGGAGCTTTCTCTTTTATTTTTTTCTTAATCGAGTTGTTTTACATGTTCGTGGCAAGTAGAAATCGGTGACGGGAAGACCTCGGTTTTTACGTCTCAGTTTGATGATTTTTTGAAAATTAATTTTCCACAGTACACGCCGGACGGCGGTGACTGCATTATAGAGTACTGCGGTTTTATCCTTCTGCGACTTCGCGAAATACGCCCCTCCCTTTGAAACGATCTCAATGTCTCATCCCCTTGAGAATGAGTAAATGAGTTCCGCTTCAGTTGTATATATAGACATGCATTCCTTTAATTCTTTGACGAATTTGTACGATATTACATCTTTACGAAAAGCGAGAGATTCTCGTTTTCATTAATCGAAAACAAAAGAGCCGAATAGATTATCAAAACAAGTTCTGTAAGATTCAAAACTAATTATTATAGCGGAGTCGTCAAACAAAAATGAATTTTTTATCATTTTTTTTATAATCGGGATTTTCAAAGCATATGGCTGAATCCTCATTACTATTATTATATTCATATCGTCTTATAATCAATTTTTCATAATTTCGAATGTGATTCTTATGTACTTCGATGCGCGCTAAGTAGCGTGCATTTATTAACCATTAGGGTCCAACCTTTCCTTCGTGAGAAACGTCGAAGCAGTAAGCCATCTAGCGGCCGAGTGCAGGAATCTGCAAAGAGACACTCGACACCTTGTACGCTTGGCTCGCTTCCCTCTTCATATCTCGCGGTTTATGCTGTTAGCGGTAAAGATTAACCTTTCTCTTAATCTATATACGACCTCTTCAAAATTAGGACCAAAGTCTTTTGCCAATTTTTTTTTTTACTTCCTCCAATTGCGATTTGCGTAGAGAAACCGCTATTCTGCTTACCAACCACTATAACTCTTTACGATATCGATCCGTTGTAATAGCCGTATACATTATAGAAACTTGGCAAGGTGCCGCGAAAACTTTCGTCTGCCTATGACTTCCGTCACGCTATTATACAGAGTTTCGACTGCATTAAAAATTGCATTCGGAGCACTTTCTCGTTCGAGGATAAAGCCGAGAGATATAATCCTTCTCCGTTTGTTATTCTTTTCCATTCGAATTAAACGGTATTTCAATGCATACAATTCACAAAATATGATAATCTGACATTTAAATTTCCGTGCTATAGTTAGACTTTAGTTAAATGAACTTCTTTTTATTCCTTTCTCGCGCCTATGCTTTAGCTACTCTGCTTTTTTTCTCTGTGGAAAGCAATTCGGTAGAACGATGAAAATACATCGCTTTTTGCATTTCTCTTACTTCATATAATATTTGGAACGCATATTTAAATGCCAAAATACTCATTTTCACTTTTTTTGATATTAAAAAACTATCAACACGTGAAATTTGAAAAATAAAACAATGTTCCATTCCAAAATTGTATATTTTTGAAAAATCGTATCATTGAAGTCTAACAAAAATGGCATTTTGTACAATTATAGTATACATTCTAAAAAAATGTCGACGAGTCTCTCAATCGCGTTAACTGGAAATTATCTCGAATGCACCGAAAAAAAAAAAAAAAAAATGTGAACTACATAATTTTTTTCTCAATGATTCATGTATTCGTCCGCGAAACAAGGCGAAGTGTCTAAATATTTATGCACGCCTGCACTCCGTCTCGGTCTCCGGTGTATTGATTTTAAATGGATGCTGCAAACTCTCTCAGACCTCTCCATTTCTCTCACACTGCTGCTGTTGGCGTTAACAAGTAACAGTGCGCGCCATCGTGCCCTACAGTCGCGAGAATAAGCAGCTTTCAAGCGCAAACACTTGACGTGCTCTCGAGTTCTCACGCGCATCCTCAACTCTGCAAAACTTGTGTACATATATATATATATATATATATACATATAATATACATCGAAAAATCTCGAGGATTTGCGAATCTCATTGAAATTCATCTCACGATTCTGTGTCGTTTATAACGAATATGTAAAACCGGCATTCAACGCCGAATAGATTCTCTATATCGCGTCGACTGCTTTGTGCTTTCGATAATCGAGCGGAAAATGTTGCCAGTCATCATTTTCGCATTACCCCGCCATCCGAACGATCGGCCGATCGGCTGAGCGCTAGAAACTTCGCGGCCCAAGCGTGCCGTTTGAAAATTAGCATTTAGTTTTATACCGAGCGTGATATTCAACGAACGATTATACCTGATTGCGATTGCCCGAGAAGCGAATTAGATCGCGGCTGCGATTAACGTAATCGTCCTTGGCCCTTGTACAATATATCCTTCTCTCCAACTACCATTGGTAATAGCTTAACGCCCGTTTGCGTACGTGCTACACACGCGTAGTTATGATCCAATAGCAATATTGTGTTTCTTTTTTTTTTTTTTTTTTTCATTTACACAATTTCGAACTCTCGAACGGATCTCAGGACTGATGGCTGCACGAGTGAGATTGAGTGTTGGGAAATCGTTTGGTATATCGACTGGCAGGTCTATATGTGTAGTATGTGCCGTTATACCGCGAGACTTTGATTTCGCGTTACGTAAAGTCAATTATGGTTCGTAGTAAACACGACGACGGAGCACATTCGATGAGTATATTATCGGGTATATCCCCGATATCACTCTATGGGTTTATTTTTTTTTAATTGATTTATTA
The DNA here is from genome assembly GCA_963971235.1 of Cryptus armator. Taxonomy (NCBI): domain Eukaryota; kingdom Metazoa; phylum Arthropoda; class Insecta; order Hymenoptera; family Ichneumonidae; genus Cryptus; species Cryptus armator. The sequence continues at coordinate 19,692,682 of OZ020233.1, forward strand.
CAGAGAAGGGACGATATCTGGGAAAACCCTGCGACGACACGTGTCATCCGGATTTGCAACACGTACTCTGCGACAGCGTCACCGGCCTCTGCGAATGCGAAAAACTCTATCCCGTTCGTCTTGGGCTTACGAAGGGGTGTGCCAAACGTATGTATTGTTCTAACTTACTTCGCTAATTGCAATGTTTTTTTTTTTTTTTTCCTTTCTTTCATTCAACTTTTCCCTTTGTCGTTAACGACTCGCTTGAATCACAGCCAAGAAACTCGGGGAGCAGTGCTTCTATAAAGCGTCGTGCACTTTTGTGGATCAACACTCGACCTGCGCTCAAGTGCAGCACAATGCACTCTGCGACTGCGATATTGGGTATCACAAGGTCGCCCTGTCGAGACCAAGCAAAAAGGTCTTTTGTGCCGAAGGTAAAGAAAATTATAATTTCATTTAATAAATCTCTTATAATACAAATCGATTTTTTTTAATCTTCTACTTTGCAAATTCAATTAGAATTAATTTATTTTAAATCTATCAGTTAATTACAATAAAATAGAAAAAAAAATCCAATTAATTAATAAAATTTAATGAAATTCTAGAAAAAAAAAAAGAAAAAAAGTTCAGCCATTCCATTCCTGATTTTTAACTTAAAAAATTGCCCCACATATCGAAACGCCATAATTCAAAGTCTCGACCAATGGCAATGCAAATCTCATTATTACGAGAGCTAACGACGCACACATCACTTGTACATCGATAGGTTTCATTGTCCAGCAATTTTTCTCGTTATACGATCGATAAATTAAAGTTTACCAGTCGATACTTATAGACGATTGCGTCTATTTTTTTCGCAGACTTGATACTGATCACAGACACGCCTACCCTCCTCGGAATAGCGTCGGGCCTCGCGGTATTCACGGGATTAATATGTTTCGTTCTAAAGTTATTCAGTCGTGCGAGATACACGAGGCCCCGTCATTACGCCAACGCCAATCACGCACCACCAATGCTATTTTCCAGTGACACAGGTGAGTGTATGTATTATCCACACATTCATATTACTATTATTAATTCTAACGGGATACATTCATACTATTGCTACTGAATCCATATGTAATACTTACATATACATCGAACATGTAATACGTCGTCTTCCACGACTAATACTATCGAAACGACAACTGTTTCCACGTGTCGGCACCTGATGTACGTAATAAATGCGAGAGATCGGCGTGGAGTGTGTGTGCCAGGCGAGTCGGCTTTGTCCGTACGTATCGGAGGACTCAAGAGTTTGCACGGGACAGGCACCTCTCTGTTACTACTGCTACTTCGAACTATTGCCGCAAGCCATTGCGCATACATTTGTTTAATACCTCTATCTACCAGGTCCCGGCAATTCCGTGTGTGTAGTTTATATATACGTATATGTATATATGTTTTTATATATATATGTATAGTACATTGAAAGAACTCTATCAACGACACTTCTCAGTGCAGAACGTTTCGCTTTACCGCGTGTCGACGGTTCTGTGGAGAACCATCGAACACACATACGCAATAGCCATAGATGAATAACGCGTCAGCGTGAAATCGACGTTACGTTTGCGAGACTCTTGTTTATGCATGGAAACTTTCGAGCTTTCAAATGCAGGAGACGAGGTAATGTGAACGTTTCTGAGGAGTTATTTGTGGGTTTTTTCTGTACTTAAAGACCAAAGGTTATACTTTTAGGAGTATAGTTGCCCTTTGACATTTGTACGAAGTTTTTCTGCTGAAATTGAGAAAAATCGATTTTTTTAACCCTTCACCTGACGAAGAAAACACCCTTTGAGGCACTTGTATATATTTTTTAAGAATTTTTTTTTTTTTTTTTAACTTAATTCGCTAAAATTACAGAGATACAGAACTCAGTTGATATTCAACTAAATTTTTATTTTTTAAAGAAATTTAAAAAAATTATATTATCGAGTTGCATTGCTTCGATCTTTTTCACGCATTTATATACTTTTATACGTGTTACGTATTGCGTATTGGAGCAGAAACGATTGTAGTCAACGGCGAAGGTTGTTACGATATTTCAAGATCGTGAACATTATCGCTGTATTGGATCGACACACCTCGACGTATAATAGATCGTCGAGACTAACGAGTACCGGTATTCATTCAACCAGTTCGTGTTCCCCGCGATACATAGACCTACTTGAACACGAGAGACCTCGAGAACACTGCGAATTGTCGCGAATTTTCAATACCAGTTTTCTATTATTCCTCTGTCTTCCTATTTTTTTTATTATTATTTATCTTCATTGATTATGCTTTCGCGACGTTTTTCTTTTTTTTTTTGTTCACTATATAAATGCATAATGCATTGATATAAATGCAACGCGCGATAAACAACAGGTGACCCTATCGGCTTGAACCAGAAAAATCTTTGAGATTTCCGGTCAAAGTCGTGATATCGATCAGAATCGATTGTACTCTTTGAAGCGTAATAGATTTTTTTTTCACACGTTGTCACATGCGATATCGTTTTATTATGCACGTATGCGTTGCATGTGCATTCTATCGTTTTTTCGTTTACTTCCTGTAAATATCTTTCGTCTTTTTCCAATTTTTTTTTTTTTTTTTTTTTGTTTATAAGTAAACATTTTCTACGAATTATTTTTGTGAATCTATTATCGAGGGGCTTGGGTTGTAAATTTCGATTTACAGGCATCCCATTGACCCTCCACGGTGGTAGGCCGTCATCGCGATCGAGTCAGAGAAGCGAAAGCGGCGGACCTCTAAGCTGCGCTGCCTTCAGTCGACGACCCAGCAGTGGCGGAAGTCGTGGACCTCTAGTTCCAGCTTCACGTGCAGGTGCGGCACGTGCCGCGGCCATCTTGCTAATATCGTGTCACCTCCAGGCAGCAACAAAAGGTGGAAACAAGCATCGACGTACCCTTAGCGACGTCGCTGAAGGATCTTCCGACGGCCTCGGTAGACGACCAATCTCAATCTCACTGACGCCTCTCACTGACTATTTCCTATCTATTTTTCTTCTCCAAAAATATTAAAATGACAAAAAAAAAATACGAAAAAAAAAAAAAAAATTTAAGTCGAAACATGAGACATTTATAATTTTATTTATTTTTTTCCTCGTAGAGGAAGCTTTGGTTTTTACCATCGTACTATTATTCTTATCTATCACTGTTGACTCTTATTATTTGTTCACTTTCTATGTACTCTGAGAAACTATCCTGAACTATAATTATTTTCTATGTTTTAAATTTCCTTTTTTTTTTTTTCACTGTCACACCGTCTCGCCTTATGTTCGTAATTAATTATAATTATTACTCATGCCAGGTGCTCTTGACAATGTCCTTCGTGTTGTGTCTCGTGTTTGTTATGCTGTCGATGTTATGGACTCCTTATTATCTATAATTGTCGATGTTATCCATATTTGTTTTATCGTCGAACTGTGACGATTTCCGCATCTACGACGCGGTTTATACGACGAACCGCTAATACGTAAACGCACACACATTCTATCGCTCGGATACTCTCGTTACGAAATGAAAAATTTAATTAATTATATTCTGAATGACAACAAAGACTTCACGTATAAGTTATTTTTTGCAGACAATATCGACATATAAGTTATTGACGAAATCGCGATAATTTTCTGTGAAAAAAAAAAAAAAATCTTTAATAATCTTTTTTGTTAAAAAATTACCAAAAATCTTCTTTTTTTTTTTTTTATAAAAAAAATATCGCAAACCTTTGCGAAAAACGAGTTAAGAATTTTTTTTTTTTTTTTAGTTATCGATTACAGTTCTTTAGAATTCATTCTCTCGTTTGATTTACTTCGTGCCATTAGGCAGTTGTTTTGACGATTCATGTCTGTTAGAGATCACAGCTAGCAAACCGGAGCAATGCGAATAGCGGAATGATTTATCGCCGGTAATTCTCATGTAAGCGCGTAACCCACTGAGAGGAATATGCGATTGGGTATAGAGCTATGTAGGAGCAGTGGGAGCGATGCCCCTCTCGTGTGATATCGATCCTATATGGCTCATCCCTCGCGGCTACTACCGGAGCGAGTGAAACCCCCGTAACACACACCGGTTGTTCTACTTTACTCCGCACGAGCGAACTCGCGCGACGATAAGCATTCACGGGGCGTCGTGCCATTCCTGCGGTTACGAGGACACAATACGCGCCGTGTCGATAGAACTTCCCTTGTTACGTTACTACGCCTATTGGCTCGGCCTGTCGTACATTTCTCGCCTAACGTAGAGACGAGGATAAACGAGACAATTCAGTACAATCCAACAGCACCGCCGCAACCGGCCAATGCCCGAATATCTTGGCGTTTCGCCAAAATCTCGTCTTGGCACGGGATACACTCGGAAAAATGGGATTTTTATTATATCATCGATGCCAGACGTTTCCGCTATAACTTTTTACCCTTTTGTTCGAAAATTTTCAGACTTTCGGTAAAACTCTATTTTTCAGAATATCCAAAAAAAAAGAACCATCGATTCGCAAATGCAATTATGCAATGGCCAAGTCTTTTGGCACAAAAAAACATACATTTTGTTATTAATTTCCTTAAATAGAAATTCTCGCATCATCGATCATTACGTAGAAAAAAAAAAATCCTGAAGCTTAAAGTATTATTATTTTTTCATAATTATCGTGATTACTAGTTAGTATTATTTGTCCTGAAGGCTCGGAATATATGTTTTCTTTTTTTGAAAAAAAAAAAAAAAAAAAAAAAAAAAAAAATTCTAAGATGTAAAAATGCACACAGTAATTAATTTGCTCGGTATTCGCAGTTGTCCCATAATCCTACGCGACCATCTCGTAACTTACTGTATACTTACTTACTTACATATACCCCACTCTTCTAAAACTGCAAAAGATATTTATTGTTGTTTAACACTACGAGACAGCAAGATGGCAGCGGCCCGATAATAAATGTACAATGTATATCTCGTTGCTCATTCATCGAGCATCGCATATATACAATTATCTATATATATATATGTATGTATCAGAATACTGTCATTTTTGGTAAGACGCGCGTTGGCGTTTCGTATAATAACGACGCACAATATAGCTAACTCGCTGCACTCGAGAAATTGCACGTTCACAAAAGCTTTCGCTATTTAGTTTCAGCTTTCAGATAATAATAAAAAGCTTCGATATTCGTCGATACTCTCGTATCGATAAGATAAAAATGTAGTGAACGGACATAGATTTCTTATAAATATTCCGCTGGTATGCGTATGCGATCGAACTATATATTCCATTCCAATTTATTATTATTTTCTGTTCGGTCATTAATTGACGGTAATACTTTTAATATACCGCATGACACATCGAAAAACGATTAAATAAAAAATAAAACGATTCAAATTCACGATCGCAAAATAATACGTTTACTAAAAAAATGTCATTCCCTTCCGGAAAATCGCATATCTTGAAAAAAAAAAAAAAGGCGTAAATTTTTTTTTTTTTTTTAATAAATATTGAGCATTAATTGTGAATATCGTGTGTAACGTCCTGTTAAATCATAGCCCGAGGCTTATGCATCACGCCTAATGTATACTTATCAACCCCGAGCACACAGCATGAATTAATCTAAGCGATGTGTTATACAGTTTTATCCTATTACACGCTTATCTTGTTATTGGAGTTCTCAAGATCGATAATCCTCGTTGTTCTTAAGCCGGGAATACAATTAGTTGACATTTTTACTGCTGATACCATTTTTTTTCTGCTGATTCTCTTTCTCGTTCCTTTATTTATTTATTTTTTTTTTACTCGAAAGAAAAGTGATAGAATAGTTAGAGATTAGAGACGGGGAAGTCGCTATAGCCGAAATATGATCACAGCGCGCATGAGTTATCCTGATTCGGAGCAATACTATATCTGCCTAATATATATTAATATCGATAACAGATTTATTTTTCTTTTATCGTCTATAATAAAGCAGAAACCGTTGACGATAGGAGAAAACTTTCATTCGGCAGGTTCCCGACGTCCGAGTTTGGCATCGGTTCACAGCTCGACATCGTCAGCGAGAAGTTACAGTGCGCGAAGACTCGAACGCGAGAGAAACGACAAGGAGCAGCGTCAGGCTCTTCAGGAATTGCGACTGGCGAGATCGAGAGAACAGCAAGAAATAGCTCAGCAAATCGTCGCACCGACACCGAGTCCGAGGACACCGCACTCGACCGACGAACTACTGCCAGCAGTTGAAGAAGGAAAAGAGGTATTCTACAACGAGGTATCTAATTTTTTCCACCGAGTTCCAGATTATTAAAAAAAATTAAAAAATTCAATAACAATCTGAGGACTTTATGAAAAAAAAAAAAAAAAAAATTTGAATCAATTGAATTCCAATATAATCGCAATTTCATTGAGAAAAAAAAAATTGACTGGACAATGTCATAAAAAGATCGGTATATCATTGATAACCTCCTTTTTCGATCAACGATAAGGTCGACCAACTGTAAGCCAAGTATAACAATCAAACGACGATGTTATCGGAAGAGAGAAAAACGTAATTTTTTTCTACAATTAATTAGCAGGTGGCGACAACGTCCGCGGCAACGGATCCGCTGAGATCGCTAGCGTCAACATCGCTGTCGAAAGAAACTTCGGCATCGTACGAGACGTCAACGATGCCGAAGAGAAGCTCGACAGCGAACGAGACCTCGACGATGCCGAAGAGAAGTTCCGTGACAAACGCGGAGACGGCTTTCGGCACACCGAAGAGGATCTCAGCTTCGAACGAAACGTCGAAGAGGACAACGATGTCGAACGAGGGTTCAACGACCTCGATGAAGAGATCGGCCATGTCAAACGAGAGTTCAACGACCTCAATCAAGAGAACCTCAATGTCGAACGAGACGGCCTTTACCGCCCCTTCAGCCTGCACATCAGCCTTCGCCAAAGAATTATCGTCGAATTGCTCGAGTTCGATCGACATTTTCGAGTCATAACCCGATCGTTAAAAATCATTACGTCCCTTCCGTGTGTCGCCTATTCGTCCGAGATAAATACCCGTTGCGTCGATCTCGTGGATCTTAAAATGCAAAGAGCCTCTGATTCATGAAGAATTTACTAATCCAAGAGTTGCAATAAAATCGATTTTAAAAAATCTGGTCTTCCCAGCGCGCAAACCATTCGCAGAGTAACGTTACAGTTACTCGTCGGTAAAACAGATACCGATAACTATCGATCTCTCTGCTCCGAAAATTCTTGGACAATGAAGAATGCTAAATCAATATCTCAACAACTTCGTCATCATGTAATAATTCTGTTTCTATCGAAGTATTGTAATTTTGAGGGGAAAATTAATAACTTCCTGTTTTATCGACAGAGGATAACAGCATAATAAAAAATGATAATAATATCCACAAATTTATGCTCTTAGGTCAATTTTGCTCCACAAGAACGAGGCAACGCAATTTTTCGAACGACGAATTTTTGTTTCCGTTTATATCGTCAATACAGAAGAGAGCCCGATCGGCGCAAGCGTCGATCATATAAAAAAATATATATATATGTGCGGCAGCTCAAGAAAACGACTTGATCAGATAATGAATATTTCTGTCCGAATTATATCCAACGCGTTACATTACGTCTACCGCATTCATCATAATATAAAAAAAAAAAAAAAAATTGAAAAATTTAAAACAACATAGCGATACCCCCCGACCAAAGAATTGGAATTAAAGTGGGCCGATTGGAGCTCCCCGTGCAGTCTAAAATGTTTCTAGATAAAAAAAAAAAAAAAACAAAAAATAAAAAAAAAATTATGTCAAACACACGCCTTTAACTGTGCATAAAATTCACACGACATGCCGCTGTCGCGTCGACAAAAATTCGCGCAACTATACATAAAAATATATAATAAACTTATATAAATTTGCGCGAGCGCTGTCGAGATCGAGATAATTGGATAAAAAAATGAAAATGGCGCGTTCGTGGAGAGGAAAAACAAATTAATAAAAATAATAATAATTGTCGCGATTGCATTATAATGTAACGGGAGGACAAAAGAGATTCGATGCATCGTCGTTCATTCAACGTGTGTGCCCTTGGCAAATTTTCTTACCGATGCTGCTGACGATGGTCGCACGAAGGATTCCTTGTGCTCGAGTCGCGCGAAAAAAAAAAATTAATAAACGAATAAAAAAAAATACCGAATGGATTTCGAATTCCATATCGCGAACTCGAGCACCTCGTTTCACTTCCGCTTCCATATACCCTAATGAATACGTATATATATGTATATATATTATACTATATATGTATATATACGTATCCATTATATTATCGATTCTACACTTGTTGAATGTAATTATTAGTATTATTTACATCGAGTTTGAGGGATTTTAATTGATATATATAAACATTATATGATACAAGTACGTAATAAGTTTTACTGTAGTTAGCTGTTGGATATTGATGAGAAATTTCGATATACTCCGATGCTGAAGGACTCGCCAGCCACTTTACAATGAATCAATATTTTTTTTTTTTTTTTTTTTCGTAAAAAAAAAAAATAATTATTTTGACTGACGATACATCGTAATTTTTAAAAATATAAACGATAAAGCGAATATTTGTTTATTCTTTACAGAAAAAAAAAAAAAAAATCCGAGAGCCTAACGAATTGTATACACGTATTTACGAATATATTTAGTATTTTTAATCGTTAGACCCCCCAAATCATATCTGACTTATTGTCATTTTTAATGATAAATATTGCGTAACTTTGGAATAATTATTGAAAATGAAATATCGTACGAACGATAAGCGATGTCGTCGAGAAATTGCATGGATTAGTTGGATTGATATATATATTTTTTTTTTTTATTTTTATTTTTTTTCAACTCACGAAGTATGTTTAATCGACGACAAGACGTTGTTTCTCTGTCGAAGAACAGAAATGAAGAAATAAAATACACACTGTCGCTGTCAATGTGTCGAGCTATAAAATTTAGAAGAAAAAAAAAAAAAAATGAATTCCATCGAAAAACTGCCGATTATATCCAGTTATTAAACGGCATCTCAGCCTGCCGCTCGGAAACTTATAATACCTGTATCACATTCTGCGAGAAAAGTGTCACTCAAATATCAAGAAATTACGTTGAAAATATAATCAAACTGTTTATTCATTTTAAATAATAAATCCTCTCGTTTTTCCTTTCCTTAAAATTTCCATATTTCCGATATATGTTTTTTTTTAAGCCGCCGTCCGAGCGGCTTACGTCGTGGGAAGATTGACTCGTTACTGGAGTAATAAGATGGGCTGTTCACTAGGGGACGCACTCGAACTTCCCATATTTCATACGCACCCCAAGGCGAGACGGCAATTTCACATAAATTGCCAACACATACTTTAGATTCCCACACCTGATTTCCTCATCACGCGACATGCCTGCGAACGATACCTCGACACGCGATCGCGATAATCGTAACAAGCTATAAATTTGGGGAAAGAATATAACCCGCTTACGTGAGCCGAATAGCTATTAAAAAATTTAAATACGACACGGAAAATTTGAATATAAATCCCGAAGCTTATTACGTTAACTTTTCTATCGTAAAAAAATATGCAAGTCGAGCACCAAAGATTTAAACCGACGTTATTAAAATCGCTTTCCCGTGAACGGTGCACATTTCTAATGAAAAATGCACAGGCAATTTTTTTTCAATGAGTCGAAGTATTAAAAAAAATTATTTTGTGCCCATAACTCCTATATTTTGGCCGCTGTGCACGAAAACGGTATTAGCTTTGGACTAATGTCGATCGGGACATTATTAATTTTCAGAATTTTTAATTTTTTTTATTACGGAGATCATAATATTTCTCATAAATGACTTCCCGTTTCAAAATACCCATAAAAAATTCGATATACATGAAAATGTGGCAAATTCATTTTTAATAATAATGGGGCCATCAGAATTATGAATTTTATTATTATTCGGTATTCGTGTAAAAAAAAAAACTATCGAACATGCAAAGGGTTGTGAATACTCTTTTCGCAATAAATGCTCGAAATTTTGGATTTAGCAGGAAGCAAACTTTTTACTGTTAAAAGCGTAAAACAGTAACCGTTTAAAAATAAAAAGGTTAATGATAGAAATCTTCATATCTCCAGAACGGGGGTTAAGATGAACGCACCGTCCACTAATTAAATGAATAATTCGTTTCTCTACGCTGTCCTATCGCAGCAACTCATACGAAAGTACGAAAAGATGTTATCACGAAATAGTCGCTATCGCTAAAGAGATACAAGTAAATTGGCAAGGATTGTAATGCATTCGTTTGAATAATTCACGACGATAAGGCACGAGAGGCTAAATTTTTTTAGTCCGAACGATCGTCTCAGAAATGAGGAACGCGCAGTGTGCTGAACGAAGTTCACCGACCACAATTTAGTCTTCAGACGTATCAGTCTCTTTCCCCAAAGTTACGTTAGATTTTAACTCAAAACTCATTCAATTTTATAAAAAAAAAAAAATCTTAAAATTTACATCAGTCTCCGCGACGCTAACGATGATCGACGAGTCATTATCAACGCCAAGGAAAACAATAAAAATGCATCAACCCCCCAAGACAATCGCTAATAAACAAAATAATTACGTGAAAACGCCGTTTCCAAAAGTTTTAAAAAAGAACTAAAAAAAAAGTCGCTCTGTATTTATAAAAAAAAAAAAAAAAAAATAATTGCGTGACTATGCAGTTTTCGAACGAATGAAGAAAAACTCCAAAACAAGAATTATCCAACGCGAGGCACGTTGATAAATGATATTGTAAAAGATACGGGAGACAGAAAAAAAAATCGTACATCGACCTTCGAGAAGAGTTTTCGCAACCCGCGAACAAAGAGATCACAAGAGATGGAGGAGGCGATTAGGGTGAAAATTGATGCGGGTGAAAAGATCCAGTCGGTGGAAGAGATTCTTCGACCGACGACCCTCGTCTGTTGGATTCTCGGGGTCGGTGTTCCGCGACCATTGAACTGTCCTAAAGTGGCAACGAATTTTTTGCGTCTGGTACATTTCATCGTGTGTTCGGTTATCGTCGCCTACGGTGCGATTGATTTTTTTACATTCGGCGGTATTTTTAAGAGCGATACTTTCAAGATAATGTATTACTCCAACAAAGCCGCGTGTTATATATCCTCGTATTACTACGTTTATCACGGAATTCATCACTACAGAAAATGGCCGGAGCTCATGGAACGCATATCGATTATCGATCGAAAAATGCGACGCTTTTCGCTCGACCACGGCGATCGTTCCATCAAAATTTTTCAATATCTCACGCTGTTAACAACTCTCGTACTCGGACCAGTGTCGCTTATCTCTCACGCAGTTTATTACTATTACATTCGTCCCGAAGATATTTTCGCCTCTGATTTATTGCTCTATTACACTATCGCTCAGTCGCTCACCGTTAACTTTGCTTTCGATCTCATAGTCTTTGCCATATATCGAAGATTCAAAGCAGTCAATCGTGCGATACTGAGAATCGACGAAAATTTTACGTCGGCGTTGATTATTCTGGAAATTCGAAGAGCCAGAGAACTGCATCACGGTAGGTAACAAATCGAAAAAATGTATCGTTAATCGAAAAAAAAAAAATCGAATAAATTTTTCACAAGAATTTCGTGAAAAAAATGTCATTCACATTACGGTCAGTGAAAAATTTTAGTTTCGATTCTTTCAGACTTTCAAAAAAATTTCGTCACACAAATTTCATTGATTTTTTATTATTTTTTTTTTTTACATTTTGCTCAACAATTTATAAAAATTATAGTTTTATGGAACAATTGTTCGTTTTATAAATAAATAAAAAAAAAAAATTTTGAAACGAAGAAAAAAAAATGTATCGAAATATATTCTCGAAACTCGACGAGATAAATGATAATTCATATTTATTTCCAGCCGTCAGCGAACTCGTCAGATTTCTAAATGGCATTCATGGTATTCATCTGCTTCTCAGTTCCGTAAACTCCTTTACGATGGTTGTAGCGACACTCTTCAGAATCTATATGGGAGTTGTAGAAATGAGATACACATTTATGTTGATCAACAACGTTATATGGATAACTTATTTAGTTCAGTTCGGCATCACCTGCGGCATATGCACCAAAGCGTGCAAAGAATCCTCGAAGACCGGTGTACTGGTCCACGACGTCGTCTTGAAGTAAGACGAGCGAAAAGTCGAGACGATGATACGGTATTAATTTTTTTTCACAAACATTAATTAATCTTCTTCTTTTTTTTTTTGTATTATAGTCGGGTGACAAAAGCTCGAGCTCTGTGCGACTTATACGCGGTCGACGTCGCGCGAATCTCTTATGATTCGGAAATTTCTCTGAGACACGAGATAAACGATTTTTCGGCTCAATTACAACAGTGCAACGTCGCTTTCACGGCTTGTGAATTTTTCGACATGAACAACGAACTTTTCCGCAGCGTAAGTCTCCGATGTGCAAAAACTAAAAAAAAAAAAAAAAAAAAAAAAAAAAAAACAATTTTTTTTTTTTTTTCATCGTTTTATTAAAACATCGCAAAAAATTTCATACAGCTTCGTAATAATAATGATAACGCTTTACATTAAAATTCTTTCGCAGTTCATCGGTGTCATCACCACGTATCTTATTATTCTCATGCAGTTCTATCAACCCGAGTTACGGGAAACAGAAGAAACATTTACGACTTTGCAACCAGAGGCTATTGATGAGATCTAAGGATGGAGAAGGAGAACAACGATGAGATCAGCGAATGATCGTAATTGTGTCTATAGCGATTTTTTTTTTTTTTTTTTTTTCGAAATATTTCTTGAGATTCTATAGAACTCAAAGTAACTTCCATGTATCAGGTAAATGAAACGATTGCTTTGATTTATCGAAACGAAAAATTAACAATATCGACGTTAGATAAATTTTTTTTATACCGCTTATACTTTGAGTTTTTTAACTCAAAGTAAAAAAAAAAAAAAAAAAAAAAAAAACCGGAAAAATCGGTAAAATCGTTTATTGCTCAATGATCATTCTCTGCTCGCGTTAACGTAATATAGAGGAATATAAGGGATCAAACGTACTTTGTTTTTTTGTTTTTTGTATGCACCTGTTTATCGTCACTGTCATTCGACATCGGAGGTAGGAATAAATATTATTTGTATGTATATATATTTATATATAGATGTATACTAATATGTATAATCAGTCAGTACGTTTGCGACGCGTCGATACTTCGAGTTCAAACTTTGAGATGTTAACGCGTTAAAACTAATCCTATATTTATGTACGAAAAAATCACAAATATAGTTCCACGAAATTGTAGAATTTTTTTTGTTTTTTTTTTTTTTTTGAGAATTTTGGTTTCGTTTTTTTTTTTTTTTTTTTTACTTCTTTAAAATTATAAATTTAAATGTAGATTTGCACGAATTTGAAAGTTCCGGCGACCCGACGAATTTAAAAGTTCCGGCGACCCGACGAACTTGGAACGGCTTGTGCGAGCATTGCGCACAGATCGCGTGCGAAATTTATTGTTTTTTTTTTCTTTTTCTTTTTTTTTTTTATGATTCGAACTTTTTCGCGAGGCGAGACGGTGGGGATTGAGATTTTTATGAATTGGAGAAGTACGACTGATACAACATTCCCATAGCGTTCGTAGCGAATAGCGTAAAACAACTCCACCACGTTGCCAAACCGAGCAAACCGCGAAAAACTTCGGTCGTAAATATGTCTTTCAACGAGCTGAGAGCCAATTGAAATTCTTGAGCCGTTTCTGCGACTGTCTTGTCGATGGCTTCCGAGGCGTTTTTAGATTCAACGATCGATGGCACTTGACTCGCCGAACACGTTTCCGTATCCGCGAAAACGCCGCTCCATGTATATCCGCCTGTGAAAGCGGCGCATCAAATAATTTTAAATTAATTATAATAAAAAAGAAAATCAATTCGAATCGTAAAATACTTCACTTTTAATTATTTTTTAACGCGACGAAAATATCGATTTCATAAGGATTTCGAGTCGATTCACGCGTTTTACAGGTCTCTTCTACTCACCGAGAGTTTTGTACATAAGTGTGAAGAATAGGCAAATCATCAATGGCGCGACAAATTGCAGCGTCACGACGCACAGATAATAAAAGACGGCGGCAATCTGTAACGAAAATGTTTTGTCATTGTAACGTATGAATAAAACATTTAAAAAATCGTTTCACAATCGATGAAAAAAGATTAAAATATATTTAGAGAACCTTTTTCTGCAACTCGACGTTCGTAATTCTACCGGCTTCTTTTTTCTGCACTTCTAATCTCTGTTCAGCGAGATTTAGATACGATTGCAAATATATCGGCATCAGTGATAATTTCAGCAAAATCGTTACAACGACAGCTAAAAGTCTTAGACTCTCGAATGCTGCTGGAGACATACTGAAAATTATAAGAGTAAAGTTAATGGAGAATTGTTGATTTTTTTCCTGATTGTCATTTTTATGCATTTTTTTTTTTTAATTGAAATAAAAAGAACGTTACGATGACTTACATCGGCTCCGTCATACCGGTGAATATTCGAACGGTAAGATAATCTCTGCTGATAGGCTTTATCCACAAACACACGAGTAACAGCGGCAAAGCAAAACTGATGTTTGCCAACAGCGTGAATATTTTTCGATCCTTGTAGTATCTGAAAGAGAAACAATGTTTTCCGTTTTATTCGGAGCAAATTAATTTTTAAAATAATAATTAATTGTCAATTTTTCATCGGCATTACCTTATCGCGTCCCAATGCATTTTCGCCAAACGCAAACCCGGAAAAGTGAAAAGCGAACCGAGCAAACCGCACCACAAGGCGAGGAAAAATTTCAATACAATTTTCGATGCCGGACCTCTGGAAATGAAAAAATAATTTAATAACAATTTTTTAATTATTAAATATTTGTAATTATAATGCGTAATTTAAAAAAAAAAAAAATTTAAACGATGACACGATTGTAGTCAAAAGTCGCGATCCATGAGTCATCGACCGAGTTGCAACAACATTTCTCAGGAAGGAAAAAAAATAATGTTTTTTGCACAAAGAAAAAAAAAAACGAAAAATCGTCGTAAAGACGATTTGAAGGATTATACATAACAACGGGGAATCCTGAACAGCACTTACGAAGAGGAGAGCCCTTGATTACCAAGAAACAATGAAGCGCTGTGATTAAAACTCGTGTAAGCTTTGTCCAATCCGATTTCCAGTGTACTATCATCGACGATGAGAACGATCATCGCTACCAGAAGATAAGCGAATCCCGTTACAATACAAGTAGATCTTTCGCCAACGCTTTCTTCGCCTCTAAAATATTGCGCCCAAAGAGTGATCAACATCTTCCTAATAAATCGTTAAGGATATAATATCATCGAATGAAGAAAAATCGCGAAAACCGATCAAACGAATCGCTGATCGTTAATCGAAGGAATAAAGGATACAGTGCAAATCCCAGAACCAAAGAGCACCAAAGTATACTGAGATTAATTTCATCCTCAATAGGATAGAAATTATTGAAAATCTGTTTACAAGAGATTTACAGAGATTAGCGAAAGATTCAGATCCCCGCGTGACAAACACTGAAACGCAATTCGTCAATTACCTCCGTCAAGACATAGACGACTCCGGCGTAAATGGAAAAATCCAAAAGCCATTGGTACTCCGAATAAAATTTCAAGTGCACAACATCCATCGCAGTTACTTCGGCACTCTCCAGCGTAACTTCCAAATTTCTTGGTACGTGAAATGTATCGCCTGCTCTGCCGTTTTCCGAGTGTTTACCCTTTTTGGGTTTTTCTCTCGGAACGCCAGCCAGCGTTCTTAGCTGCTGATCCGTCGGATACAAGTAACGCGACAATCTGTAAAAAAAAAAAAAAAAATTAATGAACAGCGATGATAGCGATAACGTTAAAATCGATACTTACCCCGTCGAGCAGAGTATCCATCGCGCGAACGAGAAATGTGGACTCAATTTTTGTATGAAGCTCACCATTACCAAAGTAATAACGAGTTGCGCCCCGAGAAGCGCCTGAAAAATAAATAACCGCCGAATTTCATCCACCGATTTCGGCGTTATTTATCTAATAACTGAGGCGACTAAACACGCCCGCGCGTCCATCTTTTAATTCATGAAACAACGGGACACGAAATCGTATTTTTTTTTTCACAACTTTTACTTACCATTGTTGATTCGTGGTGTAAAGCTACAACAACGATATCGTTGCTATCGCTAAAATTATACGAGAGACCATGAAGATTCTCGTGACGTTTCCAATGGCACTCGAGACGTGACAAGGGAGGGGAATATTGGGGAAACGGAAAAAAAAAGTTCAACTCGGGCACAAGATATGAATAGATTTTGAGCTAAAATGCTCTCGTGGTTTTCGTAACGCTCGGGGTAAAATTGGGTTATCCTAACCTCACTGTCAGCTGTTCACGGGGGACGAACGTTTTTTTCATTTGTTGCGAAGATAATTAACACGTTTTTGAATGAAAAATAAATATATTTGTAATAAGTATGGTATTAAAAAAAAACACATTGAATATGTACAAAAAAGAAATATCGGTATATTTCGTAATTTTGAATTGATCGCATGACAGATCTCTGTAATGCTGCACGGCAGTAGACCGTACAAAAACTGCCGGAGTTGAAATTCCGCACGAGTAATTCTCGACTATTCTGAACCTTCGAGAATAGTCGAGATTTACAGCATCTATTTCGTTTTTAATTTTTAATTTTTAATTCCTCTCTCTTTTTAATTCCTCTGTCGAGGAATAAGGTAAACAAACAAAGTTTCGTAAGAAATCTATAGTGTAGTGTACAACGTAAAATCGTAAAATTGCACTGAAAAAAAAATTGATTTAATCGACTAAATCGGTGCTTGCGGGTGGCGAAACAAATATTTCATTAATTGCAAGAAATATCTAATTAATCGTACTAACTGTTAGTTACATTTACTTTTCCTTTCTTACTATGACAATTATTTTGTTGAATGAACTGATTCGCCACCAATTCGTTTCGCCACCCGCAGATGCCGCTTTAGTGGATTCAACCTTTTTTTTCGATGAAACTCATAGGACCTCGTATCCTGAATGTTCGGCACTAAATAATGGTTCGTTTTAGGATTTTCTGTTAAAGTCCCTTCTAATCCCGTGTCTCTGACCTTTGTCAGTCAATTCGGTTATGTGGTTCGAACCCTTTGGCGATCAAAGCCACAGAACCGTTGCTACAGCGTTCCAATAAATTGTCGATTGCTCCGATCGAAAGGGGCGAATATCTAATTTAATCGATCAAAAATATCTAATTCAATTAATCTAAACGTAGGAATATACATTTCAGCTTCGCGTTATCTTATTATCTTCTATTAAGGGGACCAGTGCAGTAAATGGCAAATCAACCCGATAAGTAAAGACAATAGTGGCGGATCGTCAAATAATGACGACCCTTTGGGAATATATCTTCGGCATACCAACATCAATAGATACCGCTATCTCCGATACACCAATTCTGTGTAAACGTTCCGTATTACATTCTGGCAACGACAGAGCTCCAATAGCACAAAGGACACAAGAGAAATGTGGGTACAATTACAAAGGCGCAAATTGCGCTCCATATCGTCAATCGAATACTTCATATAATCAATTGCACACGCTGGAGACACCATGACGAAAGATTACGCAGCGTATCACTGCCTATCGGGGAATTAATTAATTAACGTCCCTCGATCTTTTGTCGCGCATTCGCGCTGCAGAACAATACTAAATATTTTACATAGCATATATAAATCGATTATCCAGTAATTAAAAATCCGGAGAAGTCAATCCAAAACTTGAAAATTTTAAAAATTAATTAATGTTGGAATCATGAATTTCTGATTACACGATTAATAACATAATTCAATTAGGACGTCAAATAAAAATTGTATAAAAAAAAAAAAAACATCGTATTATTGTTTTTGTGCGGATAAACAGATGAGACAAAATTTGTTTTTTTTGCTATCGATCAAAAGTCGGGGTAAGACTCACCTCTATAATTTATCAATTATCTCCATATCGTATACACCTCAACGCCCCCCAATCGCCACCCGCGCCCCGGCGTTACATCGGTCAGTGACGGCTATCGTATTACTATCGAAATACTCAAGACCAATATTTTGATAACGTTAGACATCGATTATTTTTTGTCATAACATAAACACAGATCTATCGAATAAAAAAACACTTTGTCGGTGACCTTTATTATACTTGTGGATAAGTGAGGGAACAGAGGAAGAAAACGTCTGTCATCCCCGCCATTCTGTTTGCTTAAGGTGAAAATTGCAGTCAGCCACTCGCGTATAGCATTAACAGCCTTTACACGAGGAGAGACTGTTCCAGACATGTTTAGCAAGACACTGGAATGGAATATAACGTCGTACACTCCTCACAACCAAATTCAATTCTCTCTTTTCCTTTGTGCGCTATGGTTAAGATTTTCTTTGGACCGATTTTTTTTTTTTTCTCGCCGAGAGTGCGAGGATTGTTTCCATTCTTCATTCGCCCACACAATATTTTTTTTTTATTCTTAAATTCCTTTACTTTTTTCAATTCATTCTCTTTCGCTCTTTCATGACATTACTATTTTCTTATTCTTTTCAAATCTTTTTGAATCATATTACTTTCAACTGGTTATTAAAGTTAATTATGTAAATTTCCGCCTCCATTTTCCTTCGTATCGTTCGTTCCGAGAACCGAATAGCCGGAGACGAGATTATTAATATATATGCGGATTACCCTGAAATATTGGCAGCGCATTGTATTCGAAAATCGCGCCGAAATTTCGTAACTACGTCGTCGTGTGTAATTGATGTTAGAAATTCGAATTTCACGCGATAGAGTTAGAAACTCGATATCAAAGCAAAATCGATCTATAATTATCCGAAAAACTTAATTTTAGTAGTTTGCTGCGAACCCTAAAATTATATTCTCGGAAGGCGAGATTAACGCCGAAACAAAAATGCATCCACGTCGTTGAGTAATTTATTCAAAACTAACCGAACGCTTTGGGTTCAGCGAAATAGCGAAAATCCTGTAATCCTTTGGCATTCAGGAATACGTTATCTACGACAACGCCGTGTCCCTTTGACGTCGGCTAATGAAGGTTTGTTGCGTCGATGTAAATTACATAGAATCTATTGAATAAAGCTTCATCAATCGTCTATTTCGTGCCCTGTAGCGACGGCGCTTTCAATCAACGAATTCAACAATTCCGATATGTCGTCGTCCAATCATCGTTTTTACCCGCGAAAATATGTTCTGTGTTTACGCACGTGAAGATCTATTCTAACTATAATAATCACGCGATACTCTCGTATAATCCAAAAGTCGAGATCACCATTTTAATCATCAGTTTTATTAGAAAAGTTGAATCCAGAAGTAGAATAAGGGAAACGAAAGTTTTCAAGTCGACCGCGAAGCGTTTTACTGGACGCTATCTAACGGTACGTTTGCTGAAAGCAAATAAACTCTGTTCTCAGTGTACAAACCATTAAAAAGGGAGAAAAAAAACATCGCCGAATCAAGCGGTAATAAAAAATAATTCACGATGTTGGATACCGCGCGTTCACAGTCGTAAAATCTAACAACGCGACAGAGCGAACGTGAATAACTCGAATAAATTTTCTCCCTCTTCGCTTTTGCGACGAGTGTTTTAATGACTACGGTAAGCGAAGTTGACGTTTAGGGGATGGAAATTCCGCGGTTGCATACGAAAAAACATAAGAAACGTAAATCGAAAAAAAATCATCGGGTATGCGATGCATGTGGTTCGGGGAATGCGGGAATGAGAGTACACGCTTTCGCACGTGTACGTGCGATTCTGATAGTCGGCACCTGTCTGGGGGCGAATCTCGTGTCTGATATACGTGGGGGTGCGTGTGAGTGCGACAGGATAAGGGTGGGAAACATCGGTAGTCCGATGCGCACGCATCCTTGAATGAACGTGCTTTTGAAGCTCAGTGTGGCAACCAAAGTTCCTTGGGTAAGGTGCTAGAAAACCCGGAGTTTCCGAATCAGTATACCTCTGCCTGCGAACACTTGTTGTTCCGCTCAAAGACGCGACTCCGAACCGCATCGACAAAACTTTTCCATGATTCGCAAATGATTTACATACTCCGGTGTATACATAGTATTGTTTCGTAACTTAATTTAAAATCTTCTGGGATGTGAGTTTGAATTGAGAAAAAAAAAAAAAAAAAATACGAAACTTTGAAAAAATAAAAATAAACCGACGAGTTAAAAAAAAAGCATAAGCGGTGCGCAAATTATACAAAGCGCTGGGAACTAAAACTCGTTACATGTGTTGGTTTAAAATGAAGAGAATATTTTTTTTAATAAAAAAAAGTTTTTCGTATAAAAGTAACGGAGCAAATAAGCTCCGTGGATAAAATTTGTTAAACGCAGTGTTGTTAAAAAAAAAAAAAAAAAAAAAAAAAAAAAAAAAAAAAGAATTAAAGTGAAGGAATTTTAAGGAAAGAATGTATTAATCTTGAGAACTTGATCACCGGGGCGATTTAAAACTCGTTAACTTTGAGAGTTATAACATCGAAGAATGCTAAAGGACACGAGAGAACGTCGTGTAAAAGGAAAAATATGTATTCACGTTTCAAGCCCTTCGAGAGAATTAATATCAACGAAGAAACTATGTTCATTAAGTTTATGGAAATTCACGAAGCGTGGGAAATAAATGCTCGAGAATATTTTGCGAGCTTTCGGAACGCCGCGCGACACGAAGATGATACTATACGCTTTTGACAATATTCGAAAGATATCGGATATTAAATCCGAAACTTTAAGCTCAACGATATATTTGTTAACGTCAATTCATCAGCATCTAGTCGCGAGTTGCGAAGGATATGTGAAGTATATTCCTACGTAAAGTTCATAGTAAAGTATACTTTCTTTCGTAGCCTCGAGAGCACTTAATGTTGCAAACTTTACAATAGAATATTAAGATATAGCGGGGAGATTTCTAGTTGCAGATGACATGAAAAGTCTGCTGAAAGGCCTCGGAGCTATGGAGCTCTTGAGGTACAACAGTACCTGTACACAATAACAAGTTTCCGAAACGGAACAATTTCGCGATCTCGCAAACTGCAGCGAGTCTCGCTTTTCAAACTTTCGTTTCTTAAAACTACTTAACTCGACAATATTGCATCGTTAAAAAAAATAAAATAAACAAAACAACAATTAAAATTTAAATTCATGTATGCAAACGACTAAACTATATACGTGTAAATTGTAGTAAATGTCTTAAAAAAAAAAAAAAAAAATGCATCTTCGGAAAAGCATCGCAGTTGAGAATAACATTTAAAAGTTCGATGATAAGCCAATGTTAAAATTAAAAAAAAAAAACTCAATAAACAAATTTTAAAGTGCAGAATTCGCAAGATTTGCGTTATAATTAAAAATAAAAATAAAATAAATAATAAAAAAAAAATAAAAATGAATGGAGTCAATTTGGATCGTTTGTACAATTGTAGTGCGTCGATTCTCGGACAGGAAATAACGCTTATGCTGGAACACAATCGTAGCGAGTTATTGAATGTTCTCGGTGATGCATTGGCGAGATCGTCCGAACGCGAGGTTTTACGTAAAGTATTCAGAGAATGCCTATTCACGGGTCAACAACGTCCTTTCGATTTGCCATGGTGGCAAAAGCTTTCGTGGTCAATGGTCTTTGC
Source organism: Cryptus armator (assembly GCA_963971235.1). Classification (NCBI taxonomy): domain Eukaryota; kingdom Metazoa; phylum Arthropoda; class Insecta; order Hymenoptera; family Ichneumonidae; genus Cryptus; species Cryptus armator. The sequence continues at coordinate 19,714,448 of OZ020233.1, forward strand.
GGTGATATTACTCATAGCTACCGGCGGTAATATCATCGTTATGTGGATTGTTCTCGGTACGTACATCGATCGATAACTGTATTGCATCGTAGATAGAGAGAGAGAGAGAAAAAAAAAAAAAAAGCTATCACTGTGATGCATTTTTAACATCCGTAAAGTCGAATTCTATTGATTTCATTAGCAAAACGTAAATAAGTGTTAATTGCTTTGAATAATTTAGTGACTTCTATCGTAATTATCCATCTATAATTCAGTGATTTCTAATTAATTATTAATTAGAATAAATAATTAATTATTAATTAGAAATTAATTGGCATATTTAAACGGATATTGAATCGCCGCGATGTTTTTCGTTAGCAAACTAATTTCTCTCGTAATCAACTGTTGCATGATAATAAGTGACCGAAAATTTTATGAATTTTTTTATTTATTTTCTTGTGTAACAGCGATTTATCGATACTTACACATTTATCGATAAATCCCTTTAAACGATATATAATAAAACATTCGTCCGTCTACGGGATTACATATCGTTGATTTCGCATCTAACGAGCTTATTATTCCGAGAAATTGGCTTGGAAGCATTATAAACACAGTCGCTCGATCGTCACTGTTTAATTAGCGCATCGCATCAATATGTATGTTTGCATGTTTCCGCCGTTAGGAAATTCGTTGCGATTATTAGTCGCTCTATCTACGACAATGTAACCATTCATCCCACTGAAGTTGTCATTGATTATTTGAGTTTCCGTCGGGCGGGTAATTGCTAATTATTATTAACGGTTCTTGCACTCCAACGGAACAAACCGCAGTACAACGGTTTCACCAGTTTAGAAATATGTATATACATATCTCTCTATATATATAAAGTTACCGCCGCTGTCGCCGCCGCCGCCGCCGTCGCCGCCGCCGCCGCCGCCGCCGCCGCCGCCGCCGCCGCCGCCGCCGCCGCCGTGTCAGGAATCGAGGAGAGGGCAAAAATATTCTAAGTCCCTCTAAGGGGAATCCCCCTTGGGCACCCCATCGAGCAAAAATATTCTAAGTCCCTCTAAGGGGATTCCCCCTTGGGCAGCCCATCGAGCAAAAATATTCTAAGTCCCCCTTAGGGGGAATCCCCTTAGAGGGACTTAGAATATTTTTCGGGGGGAGGGGGGAGGGGAGAGAAAAATATTCTAAGTCCCTATAAGGGGGACTTAGAATATTTTCGGTCGATGGGGTGCCCAAGGGGGAATCCCCTTAGAGGGACTTAGAATATTTTTCGGGGGGTGGGGGGGGGGGAGGGGGAGGGGAGAGAAAAATATTCTAAGTCCCTCTAAGGGGGACTTAGAATATTTTTGGTCGATGGGGTGGCCAAGGGGGAATCCCCTTAGAGGGACTTAGAATATCTTTCGGGGGGAGGGGGAGGGGGGAGGGGAGAGAAAAATATTCTAAGTCCCTCTAAGGGGGACTTAAAATATTTTTGGTCGATGGGGTGGCCAAGGGGGAAACCCCTTAGAGGGACTTAGAATATTTTTCGGGGGGAGGGGCGTGGGAGGGGAAGGCCAAAATATTCTAAGTACCTTTAGAGGGGACTGTCTAAGTAAAAATACAAAAAAAAGCGGCGGCGGCGCCGGTTGGTGAAAAGTTGCGGCGGTGATGAGACATTTTTATAATGTTGATAAAAGGAATGCGAGCGCGCGAAGCGCGCGAGCCCGGGGAACCTCTAGTATATATATATATATCCGTTTACGATAAACAATGCGCGTAGGTGTGGAAACCCGCGGTTAACCGAATCACGAGTATAATTTCATTGCCATAATAGACAGATAGATCGACACATTAATTAGGTTTGCAACGTCGCTGACTAACCGATGGTCCCGATCTCTCCCCTCGTTGAAATGAATGTCAACCCAAAAGAGACAAATCTTTATCTGTCTAATTCAATAGCTATCGCGTGACGTTACTATCTTAAGTTTCATCGATTGACCTTCGAATCGTTAGGGTTCTTTTTGTTTCCCCCACACTTCGTTTACTTACAATTAGTCACGGAGAAATTTATATTTCGGGATTACATCGGCTGAGGGAGAAAAAGTCGGAGGGTCGGAATCGTAGAAAAATTAGGGAAGAGGGTCGCTTGTTATATGGTAAGAGCACTCGAATCCATCGGGGCGCGTGGAATTCACCGCGACGAAAAGGATACCGTTGCGCGTCTCTCATGTCAAGTACCCTTAAGTGAACACTTACGTACGCGACTAGTAAGTAGTCGAGGTTTGGTTAGTGTCGCTATCGCAATTTTGATGATTGTCTTTTCCGAAGGAATTTCATAAGAATTTGGGTCAATGAAAAATTCATATATTTAAGTCAAAAAATAAATAACACTTTTCTAATTTCTAATAAATTATTTTTTATATTTTTTTTTTTGGTGCATTTAGGTTTCAGAAGTCCAGAGAATTTCATAAAGTGCGGTTGTTATATTGTCGAAAAAGAATTTTACAAATTACAAAGTGAGAGGAATAAATTTCAAAGAGTTAACAACGTTTTAACCGATTCGAAAATCATTTTGTTTGTATCATATTATACCGCGATGAATGTTCTTGTAAATTATTCTACGCTTCTACGTAATTTTCGAACATAAATTGAGTATTGCGTGATTACAAAAGTTCTTCAAACGTTCTGCAACTTTGTGAACGTCGCTGCCATTTTCTGCGGAATTTAATTTATTTTTTAATTACTCGTCGGTGTAACTGAACGTTTACCTTTCACATATCTCCCGGTATAGAAGCTTTGTACCTCACGTGTTAAACGTTCACAGACATTTCTCCGTTTCGAGTGAAATTTTTATCAAGTCGAACAATGGCGATCTACAAACCACCTGACGTCACGCGAGTCAAGTATTATAATGAATAATTTTCTGATATCGGAGTACAAAAATTATTGAATTTCTCGATCCCTTTTTTTTTTCTATTTTTATTCGATTAAAATTACTTTAATTTAAATAAAATTCCAAACTGACAAAAACCATTTGATATTTCGTTCAACGATCGATTAAGTTTTTTAAAATAAACTAAAACGAAGTAACGTTAAAAAAAATATATTTTTCATCATTTTATCGCTTTCATATGGATCTATGGATCATTATACGTTAATGAGGCGCGAAGTTTAATTTGCGAAATCGAGTTATTCATCGGACAGTAAAAGGTGAGTATTGAATATTCGACGGTAGACGATTTAATGTATTGTGGGGTCGGGACACGTCGGAACGCGATCGAGTAAAAGCGTTCGAGAATATAATGCGTCAATTGTTTGCATTGAATTTATTACCTAAATCCCGTCGATTGACCAGATATTCAGCTTAATTACTAATGGCTTCGAACTGTTAGAGAACCAAATACATCGAATCTATTCAATCCCATCAAACGCCGTGAAACTACTACTGCTATTCATAAGCACTAACTATTTTCGTATTATTATTATGAAAAAGTTTATCAATAATCGGATAACCAATAATTTGAATTATTAAACACCTTTATTGCAATGACTTATCGATCTTCGGCACACGAAGTAATTGCTAACGAGGCGAACGACTAAGAATTTCATAATTAAATTACCAAGAATTTCCTAATCTTTCGATTAGCGAGATGAACAAAGTGAGGAGCGCTTGCATCGCTTTTAATATCTCTCGTTCTCTCTACTCGCAGTGTAATTTCCGCGCGATGGAGCGCCGACAGGGACATCCGTTACGTGTTTCAAAGAGACTCGACGGACTTTGCCATAATACATGTATTCATTGCGAAATGATCACAACGATCAAAGAGCGGATTCTGGTCGATTAATGAGCTCAAACGGTTGTAATGCATTTTTTTGAACGAACGCCTGAGAGATATATCACTGATGTTGCGAATTAACGAAGCCGGATGATGCTGATGATTAATTTATCGCATATTGCAACAATTCCCGCGTCGATATCGTACTTTCGTTTCGCTTTAATCGTTCGTCGAGAAATTATATATCGAACTCGAAGAACCCATTACCGCCATTTAGGGCTTCGAACAAAAGGGTGAATTTCACTATTTTCCACAACAACATGAATTCCTTGTAAAACAATGACGATAAATAAACGTATTAATTAATTAATTTTTTTTAATTTATAATTATATATAAATAATTTTTATATCTATCGGGATATAAAAATTATATATGCAATAAAATTTCGAAAAATTAATAACAATAATAATTATTATTATTAATAATAAAATAAAAAATATATAAATTGTATAATAAGATTAACCGGCGATTTTATCGGCTTAGCATGTAAAAACGGTGGAATAATCCTACGAATTTAATTCAACGATGAAAAAATTTTTTTTAGTATTTCGCTCCGATTTTTTAAAATTGACGATCGAAGAATGTTCCAGTAGTGGAGCTCATTAAATAATAACAATATGTAATGAGGGAATAATTAAATAACGAAGTACAGTGGATCGACAATACGGAGTAATGGAGCGATTGTAATGCAATTGAATAGTAAGAATGAACGGATAACGCGCTTCAGTAAGTCTACATTCCGATTGACAGTGTTCGCCGATATCTCCTCGTATACGGTACGTGTCCACTCATCGAATTCCGGACGTTAAAGGTCTCTCGCTGGAAGGTAGAGCATTGCACGTACCCTACAACATCGCATTGTGTTTCTTCGCGTGAGAGTCGAACAGTAAGTATACTTTCGCGTACGAGTCGCCCAAACGGAAGCCCTCCAACAGTCGCGCCATTCGCCAAAGGAGAAAAGAAAATAACCGCCGGGCAAATTTGTTCGTTTACTAGTCCCTCGATAAACATAAAAAAAAAAAAAAAAGTTGAAGGGAGGAACAGATAAAATGGCTGAAGCGGTACTGAGTGATAAAAAAAAACGCTTACAAAGGTCGGTTCAACCTTTTCGCCTTCGTGTCACGATCACCTAACCTATAATCTCGTTACTTTGCACTTCGCAAGACTTTTCTTTTCGTGATTATTTAATTTTAGTTACACTTGTTAACTACAAATGTCTCGTAAGATATTTTATTCTATAATAAAATCGAATTTCCGTGTCAATTCTCTATCTATTTCTCTCGAGGGTTTGCGAAAGTCGTAAACTGCATTTTATCCATCCCCCGAGGGTTTTTCACCTTCGGAGTATCTCGATGAATACCTACAGGTGACAATAGCTGCTTCCTTTAGCTGACGATCCAGTGATTGACTGGAAAAAACTGTTACACAGCTTCGCGAGGGTCAACGATCAAAATAACGATCTTCTTTTACACGATAAACTCGATGTAATCCGAATAAAAGATTTCTTCTCTCCCGAGAATGATGCAAAAAAACATTGATAGTGATGGACGAAAAAATTCAATATATAGACGCGACGACGAAAAAAATTACTACGATTTTCTCTACACATTACCGCGACGCCCCGAAAACTTTGTTATTTTCGCGCATGTGGCGGTATATGTATATAAATGGGTCGACATTCGTTTCTCGAAGAAAGGTCGACAGAGGCTCAACAAGTTCATCGCCGTAGTTCTCCCATCAGTTGGGTTCTACTCGTGTCGTGGCTTCTCCCTGTAAATCACGCGAGCTTTTTGCCGAATTCCATTTATAATGAGTCGTAAAGAACCGAGAGAAACGGCTCATAAATGAATATCTCCGTGTGTACAGGGGTCAAGGGATGCGTGATTTATCAGGATGAAATACTGCTAAACATTTTTCAACGACGAATTCGAAACTTGTTACGTTAAAGGGAAGTCAACGAGGGGGTGAAAGGCAACTATAATCCCGCGGGAAGCCTTTTGGCTTATATGCACACACTGATTTATCGCTGTCTGTTGACGTTGATACCTAAACCACTGTATGTATTTCTGACTCGAAATATTAAAGGTGATATTTCACAAAAAAAAAAAAAAATACATCGCAAACAGGTTGAGGGGCTAAAAATAGCATTGAAATGGTGAAACGATTTGAAAGCTGTAAATAATGATAAGGAGTTCTGTGAAAGATACGTTTATCGAAAACTCGATAGCCCCCCCCCCCCCCCCCCGGTCTTCTTCATCGACTGTACTTGCCGATCGAACGAACCTAAAAAGCAATAATCCCGAAGGAAAAACTCAAAATTCTTTAAGATTCAATTTTTTTTTTTTTTACGCGTAAATTTTTCTCGTCCGCGTTATTTGCCTGTTAACGCGCTGGGAAAAGCTTAACATTTTTTGTAGTAATGGTAAAGGCGCGAAAAACAAAATTTACATATTTATCGAGACTGCAGCAGTGTCAAACGATTTAATGGATTTTTTATCGAAAGATTTAACGAATTTTAGACGAATAGGTATATCATAACGTTGATCCCTATTTAACGTCGTTTTTGCAACAGCGGAATAACCGATGACCGGCTGAGTGCTTCGTGTATATAAATATTCATAAAAATTCAATTACAGTATCACTTACAAATCTGCGAATTTTTACGACAAAAATAATAACAGTTTCCGAGGATAAAAGATTTTTGTAATATTTTTTCTGTGCTCTATACACATCAATCATATCTGTGGACACGTGAGTCTGTTTTCGTTGAATACACATCCCTTACTAAGTCAGTAGCGCGATTAGAATTTATAGACGACAGTCAAGAGATTAAAAAGATTTATGTGGAAAAAGTTAATAATTTTCATTTGTACTCGTCGAGGACTCGAAAAATAAATAATTTATTAGATAATAGCACTTCCGGGTTTACCGCGTAATAAAAGAAATACATCGCGCGGGACGGTAGGGGACAACGACACGACTACCTATCCTACTAATGTGAGAACAGCAAGTCACTACATTAGCCGTTTTTTGTATATATATATATATATATACACACATTTAGCGGAAACAGGATAAGCGAACATTGAAACTAAAATGAAAGTTATGCGTTGAAAACTTCGCGGGTTCGCGAAGGCCGGTGGATATAAATCTTTTGGTTAAAAGTGCAGTTTTATCGGTGATAAACTTGTCGACCATTTTGCGAAGTAATATTACGATGTAAGAGCGATTCAGCGCGGAGCGCACCGGAACTGAGAAAAAAACTTCCTAATAGTTCTTGAATCGTCGCTTCGGAATACTTACTGAAATCTTCTACTTTACATAACTTCGTGGATAGTGATATAACGCGCTGTAATGTTTATTCATTCGTATATACGAAGCAGTACCGGGAACCGACTAATTTTTTGCTTTCCTCGCTTATTTGTGCATTTATTTCACAGTTGGGTAAAAACTCCGAGTACCCAGGAGAGGAAACGAGTGCAAAGTGCATAATCAGCAGCTCCCAGTACTTTAATTCGTATATTTAAGCGACTTATACCTTTCGCCCGAAGATTTTATAGGTTATTTATTCGGAACTAATATTTTTCACAAAAATCAATTTTTTTTTTTTTTTTTTTTTTTTTTTACGAATGCGCAATTTTAATTTATTGGGTCAATGAAAAAATTACGAAAAAAATATTGATAGCTTCCCAGTAAGACGCGAGACTCGGAGAGAATTTCAAATATTTCCCGAATGGTATAAAAATTTGAAAAATTTCAATCACGTAGAAGGCGTTAGGAACACTGATTTTCCGTAATAACAGTTCCAAAAAGTTATTATATTTTGTTTTTATCGATTTTGATATCCATTGAGAAGTATTCGGAATGATACACGTTGTTCAACAGTGAGAGATACAATTTCCAATACTACTGTCTCCATACACGAGGAAAAAGCGTTGGATATAGCAGCACTTTCCTCCGGCAAATAATTGCATTGCACTGGAGAGTACTGCGAGCAACTGATACCAATCGAAGAACAAATCACGTGAATTTATCCATCGTAAGGATTGCGCAATAGTCTTTTTCGACGAGATACACCCGTAGGGTAGACTGCAGGAGACAGCGCGAGGTCATCGGATCCGGGAATTACGAAGCAATTCAATGTTGACGAGGGATATTTCGTTTGATTGCATCTACTATATTCGAGTTAACGAGGCGGACACGTGACACGAGAAAGGAATGAAAATATATTGTATTCCCAGTTTTGCGAACATCAGAAACGATACTGTAGCATACATGCAATATTGCAGTTCCCAGTGCAGGTTGCGGCGCAACCTGCGCGTTGATTAGATTCATCGCAAAATTGAACGTCTCGTGATAACGACCCCCCCCCCCTCCCCTCCCCCTGGAGGATAACCCTTCAAATATGGCTATCAAAAGTTTGGATATGCAAAATGGATGCTTCGAGCGAATTTGCCGACTAACGAGATACGGCATTTTGGCGAAACTTTGCCAAACCTCTCAGGACTTGAATATAAACCGCGTATATTCGGACGAGTTGAGTCTGATGGGTAGTGATGACGGTCGTTTGAGGAACTAAGATTCTAAACAAGTTTGCATTATTATTCGAAGCCAAACAACATGACGAACTTCGTTAACGCCCTGTTAGCGTGTACTTACAATACCTGTCTGTACTTTTAACTTAGTTGCGAATAAAAATGGCGCGATAATATGAAATGCAATCGATATCGACTGAGTAAACGTAATTTTTTTTTTTTTTTTTTTTTTTTTTTTTTCATGAAATTTGTTGTTTATGTTAATGAAACAAATTATTTAGATAATTTTTCGGTTTTTTATGACGATTATCCCTGTGAAATTGATTTTTTTTAGAGAATTGTAATTGCCATTGAAATTTGTTATTATTCGGATAAAAACATTGTAACAGTCAGATAATAACACTTTAACTCGTTACTTGTAGTTTTTTGTCGGAAAAATAACGTAATATTGCGAAGTCTAATTGACGCCGAAAGGTATATCCGAAAATTTGCGAGGAGTCGATTGAATTTAAAAAATTGCTTTCCTCTCTTCGGAGAGTTCTAAGTACACTTCAGGCTGCGATCGTCCGCGATGTGATCGCGAAATACGATATTTACACCACAATCATGACGACACGCTTCGCAAAATGACGCGACATTTTTTTTTTTTTGTTTTTCTTTTATTTTGTATACAATACATGATAAGTTCAGTCAATAATGTGCGACAATATTTGACAAAAAGTGAATTGTTAGCACACCAGCGAAAGGGGAAAGTTGAACCGACGTTGATATTTCTTGCGGAAAGGATTTCGCCTCCGCGTGAACTCGGAGAATAGGAGAGGAAACAGATTTCGTGTGCAACGGGAATTTTGAATGAAAACTCTCCTTGGGGATCGGAGTTTCTTAGTCTGCTTAGTATATACGCTTCTGTAAACCCTCGAGGGTCACGTCGAGACCTTTTCAATGTTCTCTTCCGCTATCTTATTCCCCGTACTGTTTCCTTGTTCACGACGCGACTCTGTCTCCGCGTTGCCGAGATTGCCGGTAATCCGGCGCGGCTCTGTTAACAAATGAACTCTCTAACGAATGAACAGGTAGTCTCTTGCGTGTGGCAAATTACGTACGAAAAAAAAAAAAAAAAAAAAAAATAGGTTGACGTTGCTTTTGGATAATTCTGAAACATTACGTACCCCACGATTTCGTGGGTTATTCGTCACCGCCGGCAACCAAAGCTTTTGGCGAGAAAACCCGCAGTGTTTAGTCGCGTGTGATATATCCCGCCGAGACGAAAAAAAAGGTTCGTGTTTTCCATTATGTCATCGTGAAGTGAAACAAAGTTCACACGCGGAAAATAAAACTGAAATATGCGCAAGAAAAAAAAAAAAAAAAAAACAAAAAAATTGTTTTTGTGAAAAAAGAAATTGGCTGCGACCGGAAGTGGCGAATAATTAACAATTTTGATATGTTAGTTAGTGTATTATTCGCGCGAAATATATTTCGTCGTCTACGCAACTCTGACGAAAAATTACAGCTCAGCATGCGTTTACCGCATGATGAATATAAAAAAAAAACTTGTTGTTGAGTCCTGCTGAGTCGTGCACCGCGTGTGATTGCGCGAAAACGTTGTCTCAGCGTAACTTAAATTTACGGGATGTTAATATAATTTCCACGTGGAACATAACTTCAAGAATCTAATTACCGAAGAAACGAAAAAAAAAAAAAAAAAAAAGAAAAAAAATAGAGCCGGAAGTTCCGCAAAAGGATATCGAAGTTTATCTTTCGCCAATGGTGTCGCGGAAAGGTTAAAGTTAGTAGCGGAAGTTAAGACAGAAAGAGCGTCGTGATTAGATCGACGACGGACTATTTTTAGTACGTTTTTTTTTGTGTCGAGCTTTTGACTGTATCACTTCGGTCGCTCGCAGCGTTGACGTCACGTTCGAAACTTTACTTTCCGAGTGTTTCAATGTGTATCTTTGTGTACTTTTCTACACCTCACCGTGTTTATCCGTGGCTCCGGGCATTTTTTTGCCCGGTGAAAATCTTTTTTTTTTTGTTTTTAACGATAACGGCACGGACTTGTCGCGATCAATGTTTTTTTTAATACCCGTCAATAAGCTACCCTTTGAAGTTGACATGTGAATTTTTTCAGAATTTTTTTTTCGTTCAGCCTTTAAAAAATTTATATTCGAAGAGCTTGAAAAATTTTATAATGCCCCCAACTCTCGGTTCTTTGTATACGAGTATTACGTGATCGGACATCTATCGAATAATCGAGGCATTGAACGAGAAAGAAAGAACAACGTCGAGGGATTTTTTAGGACAACGGTATTCGTCGCTGAACGAGAAATACGAGAACAAAATGCGGAGAATGCTGTAAACGTATCGTGATTTATTATTGAAGGAAGTGAAAATAAGGGATTTAAGCGGGCGGCACGCCAACCGATGGTTGGGCACACGGTCGACAATAATGCTGAAATTCCGAAAGGAAGTTGAAATATCGAGAGAAGGAAGGAAGTGCGAAAAAGATTTTTCTCTCGTATTTCCGCGGAATATAATGCAGGCCTGGAATCCGAAACGATATGAATCGCGTAAATAAACTTCTCGGTTTCACTCACTGCTTCGAGGATCTCGATGAATTGTGTATAACCCCACTGTAACCGTTCCTATAGTGCGAAACTCCACTGTAAATAGTTCCGTACAGCATTGCGCACCGGTGACAAATAAGATAGGTTATATTTCTCACTGCACCTCACCACTTCACTACACCAATAAAACAATACACTTGATATATTAGATCGCGTTATTGAGAATAAAATTGTTCGCGTTTTGTTTTACTGTTATTATTAATCGTTCTAAAAAATGAAATAATTTTAACGCGAACGTAGACGGTTGAATATCGGGGATTGTCTTTCGAGTCTCGTTGAAAATAACATCGAACAATTGAAAAAATACGTTAACGGATTCCGCACGGTAGATCGTGTGACTCGGGTACAATTTCGGCTGCGATAGTACAACGCGAGAAACTGAAGGCAGCAAACACTGACAGAATTATGTATTTCAACAATCCTTTTTGCTTTTTGCCGTGAAAACTACAATGACTCGAAGCGAGAGCACGCGACATCGCGGAAACATTGACGAGGAGGGAGGGGGGGGACCTCGTGAAATTAATGGTTCCGAGGTGCGGATACTTGAGCGCAAGGAATTATGGGAAAAAGCGGTGGATCTTGACGTGCGGCGTCGCATCGATCGTCGTTCGGGGAGCCGCGTAACCTAGTGTCAGCTGATGGGTCGTGAGACTCGACGTAAAACGTTTGACGGTCAAGGTCGGTCGAAACTTTGCGTCGAATGTTTTCGCGAATAAAAACTTCGCACCAGTCGGCGTCTTTCGGTTCAGTAGTGCATATTAATTGTCTTTTCGTTAAATAAAGCGTGCATGGAAGTTTCAACGGCTTTAGAGTTATCAAACGCGAGATTAATCTTCGTCAACACGGAGGGTTTGGTGCGAAGTTCTCGAGTCTTTCACATAGCTTGAATAATAACGAAGTGTGTGTATAAAACGATGAAAAAATTCTTCGATTATTCTCAAAGTGTTTTTTCGCCGTGAGCAAAAAATAGATATACAAACCGGTACCGTTCTTTTATAACTAAAGAGATTTTTAGGTTAATATCATGATACATTTTTTTTTCGTGTTAAAAAAAATCAAATAATTCACCTCGACTTGCCGATTAATTAACTGTGCAGTATCGTGTTTTTGTGAAAATTCAATGAGATCATTATTTCGGACGGCCATCTTAAACAACCAAATCGTGTGAGTTAACCTTCGTCTTTGTTTCTTATTATGTCAGCTCGCGAACCGAGCAGCGATAAATTCATTCGGCGGTCGGCCAGACTTGTACGATTATGAGGATTACATGTGACTTTGAATTAATATGCAACTAGGCAATAACCCTACAAGGTTATGATCGTTCCCCCTCGATCAATTTTCGTAATTAAGTGCAAACCTGGTGGGAGATCGTGGCGAAGAGATTAAGCGCTTTGGTGGTATTAATACAATGGTCCATTTACGCTGTCGACATCGAGGCAATTCGGTACCGAAAAGTTAAGGGTTTAATAACGTGAAAAATAAGAATTAAATTACCGAAAAAAAAAAAAAAAACTTGTCGGAATAATTGTTTTATGTGTTAAAAACGAACGAAAAATTCACACAACAAACATTAATTTCACGAAATGGGATAAAGTTAACATTACGATTGCCGAAGTCAAATTCAACGCCGAGTGATTTAAATAATTTTTTTTTTATTGTACAGCAAAACCCGATAAGCGGGGATTGAAGATCTTTACAAAAGAAGCGTTTTTTTTCTTCTTATTTCACAAAAATACAATAGTTTTGCAAATGTCGCAGTTACAAAGCGATTAAATATGAATGAAAAAAATGCATATAAAATATATAGGTATTTTAATATTCTACTCGCTTTGATAGTACGGGTCACTGACGAGCGCAAAAATGCAGCCGTGCGTAAAATGTCTCGTAGATTAATTTCTCGCAGCTTTCATGTATTTTATTAAATGTGCACTTTTCTATAGTCGACAATTTATAAATGAATTTTTTTTATCAGTACCGTCGCGATATCTCTATTTTTTTACTTGTCTTCCGTTTCGTTTGTTACCAAGCAAATTGCAGTCTCAATTTCGCAGCCGAGACAACTGCGCGCTTTTAGCTTTTCAAGTTTATCGCTCGTCGGATATAACGTATAACGATGATATAATATCACCCATTCCAGTGATCTTCAATCGAAGCGTATGGCTATTAATCGCTTGTAACTCCCCGCGATCGCGTGCAGAAAAAAAAACGCAGGAATTTCGAAATTGAATGTCCATTAAACTTCCTCACCACTTGGAATGTGTGTAAAGACCGAAATTGTTTTTACCGTCTCGTTAGATCGATATTTTTTTTTTTTTATAAAAATTAATGTTTAAATAACTTTCTGCATGTTCTGATATAAAAATCTCGATAAACATTTTCAACGTTGTTGACATTCCGAATTAAAAGAAAAAAAAAGTATCGTTACTTATTTTGCACTCAACGAAATTGTGTAATTTAAGGGAAAGTCGAAGGGAGGGGGTGTACTTTACATTTAAGGTACATATCGAACATTCGTCTGAAAAGGAATTCGCGATATTGCATACAATCTGTACATTTCGTTTCTCTCAAGTTTCGCATTTTTTTTATTTCCAATTTTTTCGCAATCACTCACGCGTCCGAAACCCGTCCATTGGATGACTTAGAGACCCATATTTGCTTTGCACTTCCAACTCTCTCGACTTTCATATGTACGAAGGATTTTACGTTTGTAGTCAACGCAATGGGCATACAGCGTGTTTGCCAATCTCTTTTATCGGAAATCAACATGGAAATCAAATTAATCATAAAATCAGTTACGTTGTTTTGTACGTGTCGCGCGTTGATATATCGAAAACCATTCGTAAACAGAAGCGATCAGATATAATCCTATTATCGATTTTGGTTAATGTCTATGAAAATCATTTAATTACACTATAACAACGATGTATCGCGATTGATCGATCGCGATAAATAAATTGGCGTCCGCGTTAAGCTCGCGATACCAATGAATTGCAAATCAATTATAAATTAATCATACGGAGAAATACTTCACCAATATTATCTATTCGCAGTACCAATCGATTACCGAAATTTTTTTTTTAATTCTTGGAATCCGACTGGAATTTTCAATAAATCGAATAAATTGAATTTTCAGCAATTCAATTTATCATATATCTGTTTGGAAGAGATGTTTGTTTTCGTCTTTATTTGTTCCCAAGAAATAAGCGAAAAGAATGAAAAATGATTTTTAAATCGACATCTACACGGAAGGAAGCCAAAGGGTGCGTATCGTTTTACATGGCAAATGGGGTGCTATACGTTCTCCTATTCCTTTACATTCGTTGTAATAACTATTCTCGAATATCCGGAAACAATAGACGAGCCATGGATATTAAAAATCACTTATCCAACACTCCACTCCATGCAAATCGATACTGGAATACGCAGTTCCGGAGGTACAAGAACGTCATGTGATATATACGTATATATATATATATAGTCGTCGGTACATAAGCCACTCGATAGAGCTTCCGTCGTTATTATGTAGTTAGGTGTCCCATCGAGTACTACACATGATGTTAGCTTTGCAGTAATGCACCGTTCACTGCGTAATTCGATTGCTACGATTGCAAAAATCGAATTAAAATTTATAAAAAGCATTTTTGAAATTTCATGAATTACTGTATTGATATAAAATCGACATGAATTATTATTAATGAAACTTTTTATCGTCCGCTGAGCTTTCTAATTGCACAGAGAAAAAAAAATCGGTAGAACCGACTAAATCGGCGCTTGCGAGTGGCGAAATAAATAACCGGTTTTTTTTTTTTTTAATAATTGTAATCGTAAGGAAATAAATGGTTAATTCAACTAACAGTTAGTATAAAGCACTAAGAATTTCTTGTAGCGAAGAAAATATTTGTTTCGCCACCCGCAAGCGCCGATTTTGTCGATTCAACCGATTTTTTTTCTCAGGATGAACGACTTTATCGGTAAATTTCGTAATGGAAAAGAACAATAAACGTCTCATAATAACAGTACAACGCGATTTTGTCTCAATTGGTAAGGATTTTCTTTGAATGGAAAGCATCGGTTGTTGCGACTCAAATGATTGGTTATAGAAATGAAAAACATGTTGCGAAGAGGATCCGCGAAACCCCAGAGAGACGGTGAAAAAGAAACGCCGCAAAGAGGTGGTGTTGAGAGGAAAAATATATAGCTTTACGATAAGTTATGTACTTCCGTCGCTTCTCGTTTCATCGAACTTGTGATTTTATTTATTTCCTTCGCGCTTCAACATGGTCTTCGAAATGCTTGCTTTTCCCGGTACATAATGCATACATAGAGTATGTATATCGAATACGAAGCTTTCTACTTTCCTCTACTCTAGCAAATCGTTTTATTTATCACAGAACGCAACGATTCGCATAAAGTAGGTATCATAAATCCATAAAAGCAGCGAGAGAAAAGTGACTTTACGGAAAATAATTTTACGTGGCTTTTCTCGTCACTCGCGCATAAATGTATTCAACTTGATAAATCATAATAACACATTCGCTTCGATAGTCTTGAATTACGAAATAATAAAAAAAAATAAAAAAAAAAAATAAGAAACGAAATAATTCAATTGAAAGTTATTATTTAATAGATATTTTAATATAAAACTGTTAAAAAATTTAACTACATTTAGGACGATAATTTGTTTTTTTATACAATTTTAATGCAAATTTGTCATTCGAAATTTATTTACATTGAATATTATACGAATTTTCCAACGCTTATAACGAAATGAAGTAATTCAATTAAACGTTATTATTAAATAGGTAATTTAATATATATGTATAACTATAAAAAATATTAATTATTTCAAAACGACAATTAATTATTTAGACCATTTGAATGCAAATTTGTCATTTGACGATTTTTTATTTTTAATATCACGCGCACTCTTCGTGAATCATAAAAATACGATAACGAATATTCACAAGTGATGTTGAGCGCGATGTGTGGATGTAGTTTAACGACGCGCACATTTATTTCGGGATCGTGAAATTCGTCATATTTTCATTTGCCCGCATTTATACGGGGGGACCAGTAACGGATTCGAAGGGCGAATGATAAGCAATTTTTTTAAATGATTTATACGTTCGCAAAAAAATATTTAAAAAATAATATATAATACACGGAATAAACGTCTACCAATTCCGTTCTGTTCCGGATTCGCTCATCGTATAAATTTTACACATAACGGAATTTGCATTCTGCGAGATTCATTTCCTCCCAACAATTAACTCAAAACGTCAGTATGGCGATTTATCAGGCCATCAATGTCCGTTAGGAGTTTATCGAGTTTCACACTAAATTGACCATTCAATGGCAATTCGGAAGATACAAAAATAAATTTCTATATTAGCAGTGAATTATAATTTTACCGTCCATATTGACGAATTTTTATTCTTTTTTATATGAATTTTTTAATAAAAAAAAAAAATGTACCAAAAATGAAAAATATTGATAATAACGAAATTTTATTCTTTTATTATTGTTATTAGTATTTGGTATTTATTAAAATAGCGAAAAAGCACCGCTCTCCGTGATCTCCGTGTTTTTCGCTGTGAGGAATTCATCTCCGCGTTCGCAATGAAAGCGTTTCTCATTCTTCATTTTATCGATATTCCAGAATCAAATTTTTATCATTCCGATACTAAAATCAATCTGTCGGCTGATCAAACAACGAAGAAACAAATATTAATGCATAAGCAATACAAGTCGATTGTATAGGAAAATAAATACGAGATAAAACTAATAGAGATTTTCCTATTCGCCCTTATCGTTGGCAGTTAAATATACGGAAGTCTTCGATAGTTGGCGATCGACGAAGTAACCCGATATATGTGGTTTCAGGAGCTTCGTCATTCACCAAACGTGAAATATTTACCGTTAAGAGGGAAGCCAAAGCCCACGCGACGATCGCTCGAGTGTGCGAAGGACACGTGGGGATCGTGAAAGAACGATAGAAACCGTTTTAACATCCCCTTAAGAGACACTATACGACACGTTACGAAATATTTCCTACAATTCGATAACATTGACATTCGGAGGGAAAAACGTGATGGAAGTTTTGCCTCCGATACATCGCGATATATCGTATTGTTTCGCGCGATACGAAAAGTCCTTTCACCGGCTTCCGCGGTATTGAGAGCCTTCGGCTGTTAGTCAAGTTTAGACCCGACAGTTGTTCCACGTGGATCCGCTGTGGAACGTGCGTAAAATACCAGAAAACCCGGTTGCATCGGCGGAAATTGACATGACTACAAGGCGTCGCCTCGTGAACCCAACGTACCAATTTGGTGACTTTGGCGATATAGCTGTTTCGGGTTCTACGTTAGCGGTATACGGTGAAACTCTTCAAATATCCTGGAGGCATTGGATTGAAGTAACCCTTAGATTGTCCGATTTCGCCGACCAAGGAATATGTGCTTTTCGAAAAATCTATTTACTGGATGGAGCAATGAGATAATGGAGAAAAAAAAAGAAGCTATTGAAGAGATAAACTGAAATTGGAGAGATATCGAGTGGACAATTGAGATGTTTCACTGTACACGAGTCCGTTGGGTGCTATCGTTCTATGGCACATTAATCCGAATCGGAATCTAAGGAATTCGGTATGCCATTGAACCTATTGAAGCTTAACAAAGAACCCTTCAAGGATTAGGTATTGACAATAGCGGTTTATACCGATACTATTTGCCAACTATGCTTACCGTAGACTACAGTTTCTGGTTTACATTGCTAACGATTTAGCGGTCCAAAAACCGCATAAACGCTGTTCTCGATCAGCTTTATCTTCGAGTCCTTTAAAGAGGATGTATCGTTACATTTGCAGACAAAAGTGAGGTTCACAGAGACCTTTAAATACTTCTTAAAGGGGTAAACAAAAAATCATACATATAAAAACTGCTAAGAATATTATTTTTCCACGATAATTACTCCGAAAAGTTATTAACAATATTAAAAAAAAAAAAAAAAGAAAATTATTTGACGAATTATCCGGTAAGGAAACTTTTGTTTTTGGCAGAAATTCATTCATTAATTTTTCTGAATACATATACTTTTTTTAGAATTTTTTCTATTGTTTTAAAATTAACGAATTAACTTCAGCAGTTGCCGGATTATTTTTCAAATATTTATTTTTCGGTTTTGTTAATAATTTTTTGAATTGTTATTATTGAAAAACAAATTCTATTGGAATTTCACATTTGACTCGAAATGTAATGATATACGTGGGCGGAAAAACAACCTCCGAAAAAAAAAACCTGATGTACATTGCCGGGGGTTTTATTTCCGCCGTAGATGTGGGGATTTTTTTCCGGTTTTTTTTTTTTTTCGGAATTCAACGATATACACTCCTTAACTCCTCGAATACAGACGATTTTTTGCTTGTTACTTACAACACTGGTGTTTTTCGCGTATAACGATCGTGAGCACAAAAAAATCTCTTTTGAATAACATCACTTCAATGTTATTCTACTTTTTTTTTTTCAAAATTTTTTCACGATATTTTACTGTTTAACGGACCATTTGACATTAACAACGTTAACGCCGAACGTTAACGTTAACAACGACGTTAATGCCGAACGTATATTTACGTTCACCCATAATTGATGGTTTAGGCACATTGAGGGTCGGAATTTGTAGCGAATACAGTAGCATTCCGAAGTTTAAATTCTTGACGAATCGAATCCATCGGCTATTTCAACAATAGTTTCACAGATTCATCTTGAAGTCGAGTTTCGTCTTAAAATTTGTCTTTCCGCTTTCGACGATTTCCGACAAGTGGGATTACTGAGAAACAGACGGTGAAACAGTGAGAGCTAATGACGAAGTCGACGCTTATCGAGGTTTCGACTATCGTTCAAGTCTCTGGAATATCTATCTCTGCCGTGAGAGAGAGAGAGAGAGAGAGAGAGAGATAGGGAGTGAGAGTTTGTCGATTTCATCTCAGTTAATCCATCAATCTCTGACAACGAAAGAGGACGATAAACGCGTAGATAGCGACTGTCAAGAGAACTGAGAGATACGTTGAGATGATGATGCTATTAGAATCCAGAAACCCACGTCTTCCGCGCTGAGACTATGCGAAAGCATTCGCTAATGATCTTCTAGGATACCGAACAAATTTACAATTCCGTACAATGAAGTTTGTCATTAATCAGTCACATCTGTCGCGTCGATATCAGAGACAAACTTTTTATAAGAAACATTGCTACACATTATAAAAAAAAAAAAAAAAAAAAATTCTACCGACATGTAGATAACTTTTAGAAGCGACTTATGAGGGGTTAAAAAAATAATCTGCCAAATGGTTAATTTTAGAGAATTTATTGTTAAAATACATCGGTAAAGATTCGATTGTGTGATTCCCAGTGATTTAAAATCGGTCACAGTCCGTTGGAAGAGATCGACAAAATACCAGCGGCTATAATTGACGATCTATTCCCAGCGGATTCAGGGCGGCAATCCTTATCCAACATTTGGTGGCGCCATTCTGACAGTCTATTTTTTTCTTCTTTTTTTTTTTTTTTTTTCTTTCTCCGACTCTGTCGAATTCTTTTTCTAGCAGTCATGCACCCTTTTCTATCGGTCGCCCCACGCACAGCGAATTCGAAATGGCAGTCCAACTGTGGCAAATCTTTGCTACGCTCGACCATCTGCTTTTTGTTTTTTTTTTTTTTTTTTTTCATCTTCGTACACACGTAAGAATTTCCCGGAGGGTTGAATTCGATGGTTTGCCGGTAGATTGGAACGGGATAGATATACCGTTTCATTCAAGACCCCCAAAGTCGATAGTAGGATTATTTGCTCGCGACAGCGTGGGCCTCCGTTACCACCGGGAAAGACGTCTGAAAGTTTTCTTTCAAGATTTGTAACGGCTTCGCCAGTGAAATGGATTGAATAAAACGGTCAATGTACACTTCTTTTTATGAACGTCAAGCAATGCATTGGTATCCATAATCCGACGCAAGTTAATTTATTGTTTTTTTTTTTTTTTTTTTTTTTTTTTTTTTTCATTCATTTAGAGAAAGAGGTTTGAATACATTTATTTTTATTGACTTTTTTTTTATCGAACCCTCAAAACAACAATGTAAACAGCTTTTAGGCTGCTTACGGTGGAAAATGTTGGAATGTTTTTTTAGCGGCGCGTTGTGCATCATTCACTACGAATTCATTCATTCGGAATAGATAGCTTAGCCCTGTGTTCAGTTATCTTCGGTTGAAAAAAAAATTGCGTTGCATGGCAGATTAGATCGATACCCGTTCCCCCAATTTAGAAGGAGATTGAGGGTTTAGTGGGAATTAAATTAATTGGAATTCAATCGAACGAATTGAAAGGAGAAGCGCGATATATTGTTTGTCTTTCAAATTATTAGATCGGTTTTTTTTTTTATTTTTATGATTTAGGATTTATCAATACTAAGCTCGACTGTGATATCAGAAAAAAATTCCGGTTTTTTCTTAAACGATCTTTAAATCTTTAAAAGACGCGAGGGAGCTATGGAATAATTTCAAGGGCCTCGAGCGTTATGGCGGCGGAATGGTTATTATCGAATGGCGAATTTCTAATGGATGATCCTATATAGTATCAGTCTACCAGAATGATCTTAGTACGTGCCGCGAGCTCTATAGACCCTCTAAGCCTGTACCATCTATTCGGCAGGCCGACCGTAAGGGCATCGATCTGTTCACGCGCGATGAGAGGCTCTATTGTAGCATTCGCATGTGTCGCTTCGTGTGAACATTCACGTGGAATTTGTCACTAAATACTATGATAACATATCGTATTGCAAGGAAAGAGACTTCATACGATTACGATACTGATTTATACTGCATGATTACATCTGTAAATGTATGTTTAAAGAAAAATAAATGCAATAACATATAATCGTCCGGCTTTATCGTTAAGGTGGATGTATCGTTACATTTCTAGCGTCAGGATTCACAGAGAATTCCGAATAATTCGTGGTGGGATAATATTTTTTGTAAATTTCGACCATATAGAAGGCGCTAAGAATATTGATTTTCCATAATAATAATTCCACAAATTTATTAATAAAATTAATTAATTATAAAAAATTGCTTAACAAATCATTCGGCAACTGATCTTTTCGTATTACGGAAGTTGATTCTGATTGATTCTAATTAAAGAAAATCTCGTTTTTGGAAAAATCTTTAATCGGTATTTGCGAATATATTCGATCAATTGACTTCTCGAGTGTAATGCGCAGTCTTTTTGCGAAAACGGATTCAAAGTTCGTGACTTTTCGGTATAAAAGAAAAGCCATCGGGAAGTACTAAAAATTCTCGTTTAATCTTACTTTTGGCTGGAAATGTAAGAATAAACCATTCTTCAGGTAATATGAAACGACCAGTTCGCTAACGAAAACTGCAACGATTTCCATGTCCAAATCGTAGATATTTGAGGAAAAAGAAAATTGCGCTTTCCTGCGCAATGGATAGACGCGGGGAAAGTAAATTTTCTTTTTCCTTAAATGTTTAAAGCTTCGGAATGGCAGTCATTACAGTTTTTGTTACCGACTGAGCGCTAAGATGTTTCTTTCACATCACTCTAAATACTGAACGGTTTTAACGTAAAAAAAATGTTAGCAGTTCGAGAACTCAGCGGTTCAACTTTTTTATACATAGCATTATATTTTTATACATGGTATGTACTTTGCGATTCGTGTATTCATGAATCAACAACGTGTTGAAGTTTAAATAAATTTTTCTATTGTTTTAGAAAAATGACGAATTACTCGTCTTCATTTTTTTTTTTTTTCGTTTTTCTTTCTATACGCCTCAATATAACTGCACTCGGCATTGCGCACATAAAATCAATCTGTTGATTGCATTTTTTGATGTTTTTTTTTTTTTCATGGATTTTACAAAGCTTCGGCAATGACGATCAGACGACCGGAAGACACACGAGCGAAGCAAAAAAAATCGAAAAACCATTTTTTTTTTCAGCCCACCGACGAATGCGTACGGTAACCAATTACTTGCTGGTGAATCTGTCGGTGGCGGATCTGATGATGTCGTTACTCAACTGCGTTTTCAATTTCATCTTTATGCTCGACTCCGACTGGCCTTTCGGTTCTATTTATTGTACAGTCAACAACTTCGTCGCCAACGTAACCGTCGCCTCGAGCGTTTTCACGCTCGTCGTCATTTCGTTCGACAGGTCAGTTCTGATTATCCAATTTTATTATTCTAATCCCTAAGTCTAAGTTTTGAAAAATCTTCAAGGGTTTCGATGAACGAAAAACACTTTTTTTTTTTTTTTTTTTTTTTTTTTTTTCGAAATACAAACTAAAATAATACACACCAATTTCGGCGGCAGTCAGGTGCATCCAACTAAATTCCGCGGAAAAAAGAAAAAAATAAAATTGCTGAAAAGTAATTTTTTTTTTTTTTCTGGAAAATGTTTGAAGCGCACTAAGGTGTATCTTTCTCGATGTTTTGTACGCTTAGCTCTGCCCTTTGTGCATATCGCCCATTGTATACGACAAACTTGAAAGTAAAAACCGCGCGCATCCTTCCTGTCGGACGATAGAACTGCGAGTTCCCTTCTAGAAGAGAAGATTCTCTTCTCCTTCGTCTTTTCACCGCGAGATTATCGCAACGAAGAACGATATATATTCCGATTTTTTTTTTCGTTTTTTTTTCTCCAACCAATTAGTCGCCTTGACAAGACGAAGCTTCGGAGAACAAAAGGCCAAGTTTCGCCATGGTGCGTTCCAAACTTCCGGCACTCGCCTTTTCAACGGAACTCCGAGGCAATTGCACCATTATGCGTCTCGCCGTTACGGGGAGATTTACGGGGGGTTCGGGAAAAAAAAAGTTCACTACTCAGTTCACTCGAGAGAATCGTAGTTGGCAAAATTATGAGGATGAAGCATTTTCCTCGGTTTCGGGGATATAAGCAAAAAAAAACGATAAAATCGCAAAAAAAAAAAAAAAAAGGTAAAAAACCGCTCGCGTGTCACTCTCTCTCAGTGAAGTCATGTTGGCACGTCGTTATCTCACTGCCAGTATCATGGAGAGTACACATTCAGGTGGTTTCCATCGTAAAAGCGATTTTTCCGCGAGAGAAAACAGGATGTGTAACTGCTCTCGTTTCGCTTCTCACTCTGCTGATAAACGGCTCGCATTTCGCGAATTTCCGAACGGGTTTCGCGGTTTTTACGCTCGAAAAATTGAGTCGACATTTCGCCTGTCGACTCAAGAAATTTACACTATCTACTTTTCCAGATATTCACGAGTTTTTACGGCAACGTCCGAGGCTAACAGTTTTTTTTTTTTTTATATCGTTGTTGCGGAAAAACATCTCTACGACTGGTGCTGCGATGAGCGTAACTATAGCTTCAACGAAAATTGAATTAAAATTTCATTACTTTGTTGCGCGAAAAAAAACGGTAGAAAATTACAATTTTTTCATCAATTGTCTCTACTATTTTTTTTTTTTTTTACTTCGGGAGATGTTTTTAAAATTATTCTTTAATATGTACAAAACCGGGAAATCGCCGATACGCATAATTTTATGCCGATAAAATGGGTCCATTAAAATACCGAAAATAATTTGATTTAACGCGTCGTGTACGAGAGATTTTTGGCCGGCCGCGTGAAACGTTGGATTATTTTACTCACAACGATAATGCGAAAGAGCATAAAAAAAAATCTCTTTGAATCACCAAAAAACGACACTTCAAGAGAACTCTACGATTTTTTTCAGAATTTTTTCACCAAATTTTACAGTTAAACGGACCATTTAACGGTACCTGGTAAAAAAAAAAGCCGGAGGTATATTTACGCCATCGTACGTGAAAGATTAAAAAAACGAGAAGCACTTGCTGCTACGTTGAGCGATTTCTTTCAGTTACTTATGGTCGACAAACGTTTGGATTCATTAAGGTCGGCAACAACATTATCATAAAAACGAAAAGTTGTCACTTTCCATTTATGGCATTAAATTTGCATTTCTTAAACGGGAACACGGATTCGAAGTTTATAGATCGCATTACACAACATGAATGCATAAATCATAATCATAATACCGTTGTCCTAAATTTATAATGGGTCCAACTTTCTGACAGTTGGTTGAATTCGCGAGCGGCTATACCTGCGCAAACGTCGGGATTCTCGCAAACGTCGGGATTCTCGCAAACAATGTGGCGAGCGCCAGACCTCCGCTCTCATTATTAACGCATCTTTTGTTTATCAATCAGAAAGTCTAAATTACAATGAACCCTTACAATGAGTCCCTTCAGGGTATTCGAAAATGTCATCAATAATGGCCTTTCAAACTGTCCGTCTATGTTGATGCACAGCGATCGAAAAGTTTGTTATATGCGTACAACATATTAAAAAAAAAAAAATTAAAAAGTGTTTCGCATTCCGTTTACCTTGCGTCGTGAATGCACTTTTTTTTAATTAAAATTTTTTTATCGGGTAATCCAAGGATAACTAGTCGACATATTTGTTTCGATG
This sequence comes from Cryptus armator, assembly GCA_963971235.1. NCBI lineage: Eukaryota > Metazoa > Arthropoda > Insecta > Hymenoptera > Ichneumonidae > Cryptus > Cryptus armator. The sequence goes on from OZ020233.1 coordinate 19,738,935, forward strand.
TGAGCTGAAATTTTCGTATAGTTATGAAAAAAAAAAAAAAAAAAAAAAATTTAATAAGCGATAACGAGTAGGATATCTAATTAAAATTAAAAAGTTAAAAGTCGACGGCTCCAATAAAATTTTTCCGTGTTTCCGGTATTCCGTTTTTCGAAGGTAATGGAATTTCCTGCCACTCATATATCTCCCCCTCTTGTAACCGCTACGAAGAAAGCTTTTAGCCACTGATTCCGATTTACGACGACGACGACGACGCGCCGTTTTTCCATCGACAATTAAATTTATTGGATAACAATAATTACGATATGCGTTATTTTCGAGGCGCTGACATTATACGCTGATTCTCCTGCATTGGCTGAATTTCCGTAACTAATAAATAGGTATTAATAACGCAGAGTTGGGGGCGGGGAGGGAGCGGCAAAAGTGGCAAATGGGCCGTTCTAACTTCCATAAATTTTATGTGATTATTGGAATGGTCCATATTGACCACTTCCACCGTATGCGTGCGGAATATCCAGAGATCGTTGGCGCTATGATCGTGTAAAGCAATACAGAGTGGACCACGAAATCCGGATATCAATCAGACAGTTTGATAACAACGTTGGTTAACACTGTTTCGAACACCGCAGCCGCAGGTGCCGCTCAATGCACGAGACACGGTTCAAGATTGTTCGCCGAGATACAAGTCATATAAATAGCCTGTATACGAGTTCGTAGCGATTGTAGTTTGCGAAACTACGATAAGATTTACTTCCACCTATACAACGTCCTTCGCTTTCTACGTTAGTCCACTTTCCTCTGACAATAGGATTACTATTGTCCTTAACGTTAATCCTTCACGTGACATTTTTACCTTCTAACTTAAGGAAGATATGTCATCCCATTAACAGTTTAAAATGAAATTCAAAGAGAATTCTGAATCTTCTCAATGGGATAAAATCCAAAAATTGATAGAAAACCATATAGAAAGTGCCAAAAACATTGATTTTCCGAAATAATAATTCCAGAAAATGATTAACAAATCAGCTAAAAAACATCGTTTACCAAATCATCCGGCGATTTTTTTTTTTTTTAGCAACAATTGATTTATTCATTTTTCTGAACGCAAATGAATTTTTACAGAATTTGGTCTAATTTTCGAAAAATCCGGTTTTCGAAAAATGTTTGATTTAATCGATATTTACGAATATGTTCGATGAATTAGCCGGAAACTTTGTGAGTGCAATGCGAAGTGTTTTCGCGAAAGATAACCAAAATTTAGACCTTTTTCGTTGAAAAAAAACTTCCGAAATTTGGGTTTCATTGGGTTTAATAATGAGGTTTACACTCGAGAAGCAGGTGATTCTTTACAGTCAGGATCGATAGAAGAGATCCCATTGTATTCCAAACTGACAAAAGACTACCTGAGTCTTTACTACGTACTTTGTTCCCTTTAGTTCTCGACTTCCTTATGGCAGAAAGTGCTCCCAGCTACTAACGAAATCCCATTATCAAACCTTCTTTTAGCGTTTCATTAGTCCAACGAAGTAAGTCATTAGCCCTCCAACCGCTCCTCCAGTCTCATCCACTGTGACTTTCTGGTGCTTACAATGAGTCCAAAATCTGCATCTCCAACATTCAACGTTTTTCGAGATCAAAGTAATCCGTTTTGTAGACATCATTATATTTTCCTCAAAGTTCCAATTTCATTCGAAACGGGTCTTTCCGCGAAAAGCTCAAACGCTCGCCAACATGCTTTCTACTTGCGATGCACGTGTATGTGAATGGAAAACCCGAGACGAGAAGGAATACGGTTCTTTGATCGACAAACGCATGCAAGATATCGATATTTTACATCCCTTTAGGGATGAAATCGTTTATGAATGTGGAACGCTGTGGAAAGTTCCGTAACTTGCATCGGCGAGACTTCGATACGCAAATGCTAGCGAAACAGTTCAGACACGTGCTAAGTATTGCTATACGGAAAAATAAATAACTTTTGACTTGAAAGTTTTTCCTCGGATGGTTTTTCAAGAAAAAATACGATCGCATCTGCTTCTCTCGTTGCGTCAATGCCGCCTTCCAAATCGTCGCGTGCAGTTCGAAGAATGTCGAAAGCTCGAGACCCCCGCGAAAGCTCACGAACCATTCAACGGAAATTGACGGAATCGATTGGTTGGCTCACTTGGTAAACAATTTCGTCCTATGAACACCGTTTACCGGTCAGTCATTGAGAGGATATGATCTGTCTGCGGTTAATCCGATTGGAGCTTATAGACGTGAATTCCGATGTTTGCCCGATCGATCACATCAGAACGTGCACCTTAGGTATGTCCGACAAAATTACGAGGAATATATACGACAAAAATAATTCTAACACTCTTATGTGAAACATTTGTAATAACCGAAATTTTTTTATTTTTTATCGAATAGCGGAGGGAAAAAAAAATTGTTTTCTTTCAAATTAAGGAGGGTGTATCCTTGCATTCCCCGCCAAAAGGCAAATTTACAGGGAGATTTTGAAAATATAATTTTTTTTTAGAATCACTTGGAATTTTCGAAAATCCTATTTTTCAAAAAAATGTCTTATCAATATTTGCGAATACGTTTAGTCAGTTAAATGGACATTTTTGGATTGTAATGCACAACTTTTTTTGCGAAACATATCGAAAAGTCATTACCCACTTTTATGCATAAATTTTTTTTTTTTTTCGAAAATTAGAAGAAATAAAAAAAAAAATTGATGAGTATTCGGAAAAATTAACAAACTAATTGACGCTAAAAAAAATTAGGTTTCTGGATGATTCGTTGACCAATTGAAATTTTTTATTTTGTTAATACATTTTTGACGTTAGTAATATGCAAAATTAATGTTTTTAAGACCCTTTATTTGTTTTTGCTTTTCTGATTATTATCCCATTGGGAGGGAATGTAACTATACATCAAGATAAGTTGAACAAATGATTTATCAGGGACTCGTGACGGATGATTGACGAAGGGGCTCTCGAGGCTATTATTATTGCGCTTCGGACAATAAGCGAATGTTGCGAATCACCGTTTCATCTCTGACATTCTCCGTTATGATTTTTCCTCGTTGAGATATATATATATATATTTCTTTTTTTCGGGAAGATTCTCGAAGCATGTGGATACAACTACGAAAGCGTCAGGAACCGCATCCATAGTTTGAACCAATATTTTTGTTTCATCGGGAATAGCTTTTAGCGTAGAAGTTTCGCTGCATGCCGCTCGGTAGTAAAATCACATATTATTTCGTATTATCCAACTATCAATCAGAACTTTTTAAACAAAGTTTTAACAATCGTGTGATGAATAAAATAGGTAATTAAAGTTCTTGCTGAGCGGATTTTCCAACGAAAGTTGCCGAAGCCGAGCGCCAATAATTCACCCCCACACCCTCCTTTGTCTCTCCGCTGTAACGAATTTATAACTTTCGTAGCTCGCGATAATAGTTAACAGTGAGTTATATTTTTACGCCTGAAATTTTTTAATGCAGGAAGAAAAAAAAATAAATAAAAAAAAAATGTTTTTTTTTTTAAAACGATTCACTCATCAATACAACTTACCGATACCTATTTTATCTATAGGGATAGAAAAAAATGAAAAAACGGAATGGATCTATTCAAATTTTAAAATTCACTTCGTAATTCGCTGCTAGTAATTGTTTTTTAAATGAGAAAAAAAAAAAAAAAAAAAATTAAAACACCGATTCAACCTCTCCGCCTAATTTATCGACAGACGATTTTTTTTTTTTTTCGTCAACGAAGCGACAATAGTTTCTCGTGAAAAAAAAAAAATCCTGAAGGTTAAAAAGATTTTTACATCAGACTCAGTGAGTGTATTTAAATTGTACAATTGCAAAGATTCGCGAGACAAGGGTCGCCGACAGTATGAAAAAGATAGCTTCGCGTCAGTTCTGTTTAATATCGATCGACGATGGCTGAGTGGAATCCCCTCGAATCTCTCAACTACGTGTATAAATGCCGTATATTATTCGGGCAGGTAGACGACTTAATTCTACTGTCATCATCTTTTAATTGTTTGTTCATTCCAAGCCGTTTGACTCGGAGTGTCGGAGAGACGCACAAAAGTGTAGTCAGTGTATTGCGACGTGTACAGCGAGGTGAATACTGTCTCCAAGGACCCTTCGTGAATAATATCGTCCTGTCCTCCATCAACGTTGATCCACTTAAATCCGCTCGAGGGTGGACACAATCCTTCGGCGTCTCGCCTATCGAAACAATCTTGAATCATAAACTAAAGATAATTTTTCGAAGGTGAAACGAAAACATGAAAAAAAAAAAAAAAAAAAAAAAACGAAATTTTTCTTAGCATTTATCAAGTTTCGTCGTTCAGCGTTTCAACTTTTGCACTTGTCGGACACAACGGAATAGTTGTATGATTTATTGTGGCGGTGAGTACGCAAGAAAGAATACTACGTAGCGAAACGGCAACTCGGCAAAACTTCGTTTAACTATTAATCTTCATTGTCAGAGTGGAATAGCTAACTTACACTGAGTTATACACAAAATATAGTTTACCGAGTACTTTCATCGCTCAAAACAGCAGATTGGTTTGAATCGTACGTTATCGTTTACTTCGAAAAGTTCCAACGATTTGAAACGGCATCCAGACACGTTTTTTTTTTTATCCAGCCGCTGGTACACTTGAAGCCGAATACATCGATCGATGTTACATATCGCGTTTTATTTTTCTGTCTGTAAACCTTATTTTCTCGACCATTCAATTTCATTTGTTTTTAAACGGTAAGAGATTAATTTACGCGAAAGTGTGTAATCACCGGGTATCAATAGATCAAATTTGACTCAACGCTCATCGCGATGTCCTTACAGATTCAGTAGGTATTCTGAAATAAACGGAAAGCAATTAGTATCGCAATACGGCAATAAATAATAATAATAAACGACATCCTTGAATCTGACGGACGAGTATACGCGGTTTGTCCGCTATTTCCCCGTTTACAATGCTTACGAAAAGTGTGCCGTAATTAACACGTTTTCTTTAATCGAATGATTTTTCGGTGCCAACATTTTTTGGCCGATCGTCATACCCATGACGACCAATAATGCGATTTTTCTGCGCATATTGACGATGTTTTTAAAAAATTATAAGCATCGGTATGAAAACGAATGAAATAGTATTCCAATAACGTATAAAAAAAAAAAAAAAAAAAAAACACAAAGTGGTACTTGCGATAGAATAGTTGTCTTCCTGCATCGCAAATTCTTAATCAATAAGATATTATTGATAACAATGAATGGGTTCGATCAATAATTAAAATTCCGTGGATATCTTTCTTCGGCCGATTTTCATCTCTGCTGATTTGTGTCCAACAACTGGTTGCACCTTCAAACGTGAATACTCCGACTCACACGCGCGAGATGCGAGCAACGCGTTGGCCATTCTTGACTGTATTAGCATTCAAAAAGCTCGATAGCTCGATGCGATACCGTACGTTTCAATATAACTTTCGTGCAGAGATATCCGTTACGTGAATAGCGTCGGAATGCGTTGCTTATTCCAGAAAGTTTTACATACAACAAAGAATCACGAGAATCAGAATTGGTTTACCGTGAATCGGTGGAAAATGTTGAGTTATTGCAAATTTGCATAGAACTGAAATTCCCGGTATCATCGAGGGAATCAAATCCTTGTAAAGCATCCAGAAATAGTTTTCGTCTCATTTTACAACGTCGATACAGCTGAAGTGCTGAAGTGCGGAGTGAACCCGCAGTAGTGTAGGGGTCGCAGGTCTGTCGGACAACGGAAATGAAAACCCTCCGTAAGATAGATGGTGAATCCACCGCTCTTTATACATCGAACTTAATATTTGTCGTAACAGATACGAAAACGTGTTTCCGCAGAAATTGGCTTCATAAGGTTAAAGAAAATTGCGTTTCTATTATATAGAAAAAAAAATATATACATTACTTTTGCATTCAAAATCATTCAAAATTTTATCACATCTCTTGATGATCTCATGATAATATATTCTACACATTTCGAAAATGATAAAAAATTAGAAATACATTAATACCAAAGAATATATTTTCTGCATAATAATTTTTTTCCATCTGTCGATAAAACACACAAAAGCTCTGCCGATATAGACATTTCTCTAATGTCATAGCTGCACGTGTTCCTTCATCATTATCACTATCATTGAAGAAAATTTTTATACCTCAGTTCTTCGAAGTTTGCGAACTCAACCCGCGTTTTTGCGTTAGAAAGTTGTTTGCCTGTTTCGCTCACGTAAAAAAAAAATTCCGGAACGGTAAACCGATCGCGATGAGTATATATTCAATCCGAAATGATTCCTATGCGAATATTTTAAAATTGAGTTTAATGGTGCCTCGTTACAGTCACGTGGCGTCGTTTCCGCGGAAACATTCTCTACAATGCAGGAATCTTCATTATCGAAAGAGTCGTTAAATTACACGGTGAAAGCTGTGAAAAAAAAATACAAAGAAGCGAGACAATCACTCGCGCGACGTGACACGCTATTTTTCACCGATAATGGAAAAGCAGTGGATCACGATATGTGATCATAACCCCTCGTAATAACGGGTAAAAACGTCGATTGCAATCAAATTTACTAGGAATTCTCGGTGCCCATCGATGCAACTGTATGGACTCTACCGATATTCTTCGGTGCGTCATTAATGCTATTCACTAAAACAGATCGGATACCGCGATTTGTAATACAGTGCAATACGTTTGATCGGTATTTCGTGCCGTCGTATCATTTTATTCGCATCCATGAAACGCTCGAAATACGGTGCACTAAATCGCGCAAATATTTATTCACATATTATTTTCTCATTCCATTGAAGTAATATAGGAAACAGATAAATATGAATAATTCAATGAAAATACGAAAAAAAAAAATGTTATTCCAGGAATATATATAGCTAATAATCCTTTAATCGTGCGAGCAAATGCGACACGAAACAAAAGGGACATTAAATATTGAATTATTCGTAGGGTGCGACCGACGGATAATTATTTGACATCACGCGATTTTATTTCCATTGAGCTTAATGCAGAGTCGCGATCATAACAAATACAGTCAAAGATTTATTCTGTTAACAGCGAAATCACAAATAAATATTATAGAAGGTCAATAAAATTCGATATAAAATATCATTCGGCGAATTTTGTAATAATCCTTTGATCGCACGGCTACCATTAAATACGATACGAAATAAAAGGAAAATTAAATATTGATTATTCCATGGAAGAGAGTTAATCATTATTTGATGATAACGTGTTGTCGATTCTTTTTCTTCACTGAAATTACCGAGTGCGAGAAAAAATAAACATCGAGAGTGTCGAGTTCTCGTAAATTATAATGTTTCGAAGTTTTATCGGAATCATCAATTCGTATTTGCCGACGAGGAAAAATAAAAAAACGTAACTGCGACGGTGGACATTTTTATTTAGATCAGTTACCTCGTGTATTATGATGCATTTCTTTGTAAAATATGGAGTCAATTTTTTTCTATCGTTCCTTGATGTTTAGTATTTTTTTTCCATTGTTTAATATTCCACACTACGCTTCCGTGGCTTTTAGGCATTGAAGTATACATTATGTACCGTCTATGGTGGCAGCAGCTGCGTTACCGCACAGTAAAATAAAGTATACATGGACCGCGTGAAAATTGATTTTCCGCAAAAGCGAATGCGGAAACGAGAGATGATTGGATTCACTTCAGTGAACTTTCTTTCCGTCATGAATTCTTGCAATATGCTTTTTCTTTACCACATTTTTTCTATTTGAATATTTTATAATTCAAATAGCAATATATTCAAGAAGAAATGTATAAAAAAGATCGAAAATATTTTGGTTGTTGTGCGAAACCACAAAGCAGCTTGAGGCTTTCGATTTCTTGCGAGTGGATGAGTCACGCATCACGGATGATGTGTAGGAAGCGAATTTGTATAGAAATTCATTACACTCAACAAAATCTCGAGGCATATTGTCGAAAGCTCCGCTAATGTTATTAACTGCATACAGAGGATAGTCAAAGAAATGTACCATTTTTATTAAAAAAAATTGTTGCCAAAATTTAATAATTATTGAAAAAAGAAAAAAAAAAAAAAAAAGTCGTTGAAGTGAATCACTAAAATTTTATTGCGAATATTGCGCGACAACGATTTCTGGAAAAAAGAAGTTAAACGCGACGATTGCACCTGTGTACTCCTGAGTAATATGAATTTTTCAGTACAAGCAGTCTGTCTCGGAATATCTATATCAATTTTATTTTTATTCACGGAAATACATATTACATCGCGTTTTCGAACGTTCCTCTTCCGCGAAAGAAATCCACCGCCCGTTGCATTCCAAGAGCATTGTTTTCAGACTCGCGATATTTCAAGCGTCAAAAGCACGACGTGGACACGGAAAGGTCTTAATATTCATGGAAAATAGCGTTCGTCGTTTCACTCGATTCTAATGTCGACCACGTCTTCCTGTCTCTCTACATCGTGAACCCGTGACAAGGCAATGTATCGAACAGGTGATATTACGTAAACTATAAGTCCTTTCGACGGTTTCTCGACGTTGTCGATTTATCGACTGACTACAGTTTTTTTTTCTTTTCATTCTCATTAATTTAAAAAATGATTCTTAATGTCGAAGTTACGAGGAGTTTTCGTTGAAACAGTCGTATTTGTCAATAAAGTTAAAAAAAATATATATATACGTCTATATACTCTTTAATTTTACCCGCAAGATTTATTCATACATTTGTCAAGGATATAACATCAGCATGAAAAGAGCGAAGGAAAAGGAAAGTTTTTTCTTTGATCAGAGATTTTTTTTCGGAAGCCTCGTCAGCTCGATTCAAGACACTCCGGGAGTCAACCCTCTTCGATATTCTCAGCTCTTATCTCTCTGTGAGGGCATTCGGGGAGAAGTGTGTCTCGAGTCGGAAATCAGCCCCTTCACATCGAGTCTACATTTTTTAGTAAAAGAAAGTAAAACAAGTTTACAGGTCTTCAGCGTTGCCTTTAGAAAGGGTATAGATAATATAAACATATATATACGTATATATATACCAAAAAATCCAACGTGAAAGTTAAAATTTAGAAGGTACGAGGTAGTTATGAGAAACGGTGAAATCCGTGGAAAAATTCACTCTTTCCGGTCTCTTTCCAATTTATTATGGCACCGTGGAGGCAGATTATAGCAGAAAACAGGTGAAGCTTTTCGGCAATTTTTTTTTTTTTTTTTTTTTTTTTTTTTTTTTCATTTAACCGACGAAAAAGCTTATGTTTATTTTTTTCCCTCGGGCCTTTGAGCTCACAAAAGCAATCCGCCAGGCTAAAGTTCTGTACAAAAAAAAAAAAAATTTCATTTTTTACGTCGTTTTATTTTATTTTTTTATTATTGACGAAAAAAAAAATAGAAAAAAAAAAAATAACAGTGCGTTAATTGATATTGAACTTTATATTGATATGTGAAAAAAACTACAATAACAAATCTGATATTTTCACTTATAATTTTGTAATGATATGCTCTCGAGCGTATAAGAGATTGAGGTTAAGGTTAAGAACCCACTACTCTGGTGATATTTACTCTCTTATCATGGCGTACGTGACTCTTAAGGGTCATGTTTACTCTAAGGATCGTTCTAAGATGGCTCTCGCAGATTTTCACAGAATATATTGGTCCGCTGCTGACAGCGAACGCGATCGATAGAAATTTAAATTCTGCCGGGTAACCATGTCAAAGTTCACGTCTCCCGACTGTGTAATTTAAGACATTATTACATTTTTTTTTTCTTTCTTTCTTATAAGAAGTACAAAAGTTTATGTTTCTTTTTTCTTTTTTTTTTATATGACATTACAGAGTCTGAAGCGAGTGAAATTTCAAATCGTATCGCGACTTTGTCGAAAGTCTTATGATAAAAGTTCCGAGAAACGGCTTGAGAAAATCCCGTAAGAGTCGAGTCGATCTATGCAACTACTACTACTGCGACAAAGCGCCCCGGTTACAAGATCCTTCGGTGGTGCTTTTGTATAGTAATCCGCTTGACCGCACCTCTCGGCAGAACCGTTGCGAACGAATAATTTATTGCTATGTCCTCGAATGCATACCAATGGTATGGGGTGCACGGCAAAGCTAACCAACGTGAAAGATTTGTTGCTCGCCGGTATTCGCGTTGCATATTGCAAAAACCGTAAAGTACACCGTTGATAATTTACGGGAGAAGCACGAGAGAGAGAGAGAGAGAGAAGAAGTGACTCTCGCAGTATGCAATCTTTAAAGATCGTTTATCATCGCGGTTACCATAATTTTTTATTTATCGATCGCCCGATCTATTTTTTTCTTCGCCGTTTGTCCGAAAGATTTCCTATAGTGAAAGCCAATACTTATGATTTACATACTGTTTGTCTCCGCGAAGCACTCTATATTTGGTACTTTGCACATTTCCGATAGTCTTTGAAACACGTGATTTTCTCGAGGTGAAAAAAAAAAAAACACGTGTCACAGTGTACCGAATGCCGATGTTTCTTCGACAATTTGATTCGATGATTACCATTACTTGAATATTCACCGATGATACGTTCCCACGTGTTTTGTTTATTCGCCAAGAGATACGGAATAATTTTTATTACGCTGTGGGAAATAAACATTCTCGTGGTTTCGGAGAATTATAAAACTTTTAATTACGCGATTCTCACGAGAGGTAATTCACCGTAAAGCCAGCATCATCGTTGCCTGTGCCACGGTTATGTGTTTTTTACTCCTGTTTGCGGTCCGCACTCCATTTTTCTTTTTTTTTCCCGAATTAACAACAACTGTATATTCTCTTGCGAGTGTTTTTGCGTTTTTTGTTGGACGTTGTGGACATAATTTCGATCGTAACTTTAAAGTTTAAAAACATCGGGTTAAAGGTGCGAATATCGTCCGGTCGAATTTCGTCGATACAGTGTGATGTTTGGAATGATCCTTTTCGATCCCCTTAATGCTCTCTCAGCTTACAATATTTTTCAAACTTCGACACTCTCTCGTTGCGTTAAATAATGAGAAAGGGGTTTTTTTTTTTATTCGCGCAACAGCTGCTGGATAGTATTTCATCCGATTAGAGTGTCGGCGATAATGCTTCTAGGATCGATGGTCAGAGAGCACATTGGTGGCAAGCGTTCCGGCGAGTTTTACAAAGATAAATCAGCAGCACACACCTCTGTGCCACGTACTACATTCTTATCCAAGTGTATCCGGTGGATAGTGATGTAATCCAGTGTCGCAAAAAGTATTGTCACGATTATAATCCACTCCTCTATTGGAAGAGTGATGAATGTATCATCGACGATGTCAGCCGAAAAATACTGAAAACCTATAAATCATATCTCTTCTCCATCCCCCGTTTTTTTTGTCTTTGTTTCGTTATTTCTTCCTGTATCTCCGTATTGTATACGGGACTCTTAAGTCCACGTCGCGAGGGGTGAAAAAAAAAAAAAATATATAAAAAAATGAAAATATTCAAAGCTACTCTCGCAATGGATTCGTCCCGCAGGGAGCGTTAATGCATAACTTTACAATACGGCTTTACGTTTTCAAATGTAGACGGAAGGCATATCTTGAAATTATACGAAAAAGTTGTCACTTTCTCTTTTCATCCTTCTCTCGATTCGCGAATTATGATTATGATGAATCGTATGGAGGACGATACAATCTGTCTTGTCGAATAGCGAAGCCGTGCGGAGCGTTTCGATATTAAGAGCATTTTTTTTACTTATTTTTTTTCAAGCTACAAATTTTCGAAATTGACAATAAAATAGACCGGAAATCGACGTGAAATTTAGTTTTTGACTGTTTTTTACGCACTCGTGCGAAAAAATACATTTTTCGGCCGTCGGTTCAAATCCTCCCGAAAGTAATTTCGGAACGCGTAACTCCTATCAAATATTTGTGAACCGATTTTTTTTTTATATTATTATTTATATAAAATATTATTGTTAATATGTTATTAATATCAATCGTTAAGTTAATTAACTAGACGTTAGTTTCGGGCTTTTTAAACTATCGACGCGACGCCGCTAGGCGACGCTTTGGAATAACATCAGTCTGGGAATTTTTTCTGAACGGTGTGAGAAGTATAAGACAACTGTCTGCGGTTCTGCCAAGTTATGCAAATTTTCCAGGCGGTATAGGACATTATTCCAGATTTGTGACTCGTCCCATATTTACTATGCTATCTGCAACTCAGCCTCCGACGAATTTAGGTATTTTTACCATATTTCTTTCTCTGCGTATTGAACTTCTTTTGCGAGTAAATTCCAAAAAAATTCGAGTGAATCAATTCTTGAAAAAAAAAAAAAAAAAAAAAAGGCACGGAATGTATTTGCGCATCCGAATGCATGCTGTGCTTTCACGCATAGAAATTTACGATTACAAATGCACTGTCACTTCTCGAAATCGATAAAAGAAAATTCTCATTGATACAGAAGTCTATGGAGATGCAACGGGCATTTGCAGATAAAGTAGATCGCTGCTTTTAAATTTAATTATTATTATTATTCGTCGTAACCGAAAATCTCGATCGTTATAAAGTTCATAGATCATTGGAATAACGCGTTAAAAAATTTACAAAAAAAAATATATTTATAAGTATAAAATGCTATTTTTATTGTTAAATCGAATGGTATTGGCAACTTTATCGGATTACGAGAACATGCGAAAGCTCTTGTTACTAATTGTCTTCAATTCAAGTATTCGCAGTTAATTCTAATGGGATTCGCGACTCACCTATAGCGAATACGATATCGATTTGGTATCAGTCGGACTGTTCCCTTCCTAATGGAAATCCAGCCGTGAAACCCCATTTGTGTCCCTCCGACGGTCGTCTTTAATGAGACGAGGAACGTGTATACAATGGTTCCAGTGCATCGTTACATTTGCTTTGCTAATGATTCGTTACATCGTGGGAACAAATATTCGCAAATTTGGTACCCGGATTCCCTGTTATTGGTAACGCACGGCGAATTCGCGACACGTCGCCGAGAGATAGATATTTTCGTGCCCAAGGGACAGAGCTTTATTGGTGCGCATGTTTCCGGTCCTCAGCCTCTGCGGCAACAGTTTTATTTTTATTTATTTTCTCTCCCCGGTTGTCGCGATAAATTACCCCACTGCGTAGTTTATTGAGTTCGTTAGTGTGTTATCTACGTGCGACAGATGTTAATCATTGTTTCGTCTATACAATTGTTTCCGATGCCTGGACAAGCAACGAATTTAAAATGTTCTTGTTGCAGGTATATGGCAATCATGCGACCGCTCAAACATCACATGTCGCGCAGACGAACGATTGTCGCACTAATCTTAATCTGGTTAGCATCGGCCGTGTTGGCGTTGCCGTGTCTGCTATACTCGACGACAATGACCAGAAGGTAATTACCCCGCATTACATATTCCGTACAACGCGCATTTTAGTACGCGTCGTCAGAGATGCATTTGTTACATGACGAATTATTGGCAATTGCATGCAATGCGCAATGACCGTAAGAAATATATATGTATATTCCTGAAAAATGTTATGCATCGAAACTCATTACGTCGAAATTGCTAGAGCAAAGTTTGACGAGAAAATGGACGCGCATTTTTTTTTACGACGATGTTTTGCATAATAGTTATTTCAAATTACGGCGGTAAAGCGGATTGAATTCTTCAGACTGAAATGATGTACGATATTTTCGTGATTTAAAACTTTTCTTTGTTAGAGTTGACAATCAGCGGTGTCCACATAATTATTTCATGGATCCCGAAACGAGAAAAAAAATTCATCGACTTACATGAATTTTTCTGATTTCATTAAATTCTGAAAAATTGATGTAAATCCAAGAATTTTTTTTTTTTTCATAATAATAATAATAATTATAATAGGTGATATTAATCGGCTGTAATGGGCGATCGTTTCGCCGATCCGTAAAGTCTGTCGAGTATACTATTCAACCGGTAATTGGAGAGCCGCCGGTAGTTTAAAAATTGAGAAAAAAAAAAAAGTGCTTTTGCTAACGAGGAAAGTTTACGGAAGTTCGTAATCCTTTAGGTGATGGAAAATAAACAGATCTACCAGCACTCGAGTGAAATGGTTCCTATTAATCCATCCTATTGATCGCTGTTCTTCGTATCCGCGAACTAATGTTGTTTTGTTTTGCTTCACCTTTATTGCTGCGGTCTATACTTCGTCACAGTATCGTATTACCGCTATTTGTGGCTAAATTGCTTCGAGCATTGAACGAGTCGATCGAATGTTGCCGCGCAAATAGGGTACTTGAAAGTTTTTACATGGACACAGCGTTGTATCGAAATCAATATTAACCCCGAAGGTAGTTGACGAAAATTCCGCGCGGCCGATTCTCGATGTCACATGAATCGTTTGTACATCCATTTTAGACATCCCGATTGTTCAATTCACGTTATTCTAATTAGAAATATATATTACGAAAGCCATTTACTGTCGTCTCTACCATTTACCGAATCAATAATAATTACAATCAATCAATAATAATTCGTGTTAAAAAAATACCGAAAAAATACCTCATAAATCCAACAAAAAAAAAGACTCAGCAACGAAATTTCGTCACATCTGTGGTATATTTTTCCCAATATATTTATTATACCCAATAACGCACGATTTTCCGTTTCAATTATCGTAGGTATTCGAACGGAAAATCTCGAATCGTTTGTTACCTCCTGTGGCCGGACGGTGATTATCTCAACAGTAGAACCGAATACATGTGAGTAATACGATTGTTGAATCGATGTGTAATTAGGTAATTCAATATTTTTCAACTTTAAGGTATAATAGAATTTATGCGGTCGCGAAAAATATTTTATTGCCAACGTTTCACGATCTTTTTTCCTGCCACTGTCGAGTCTCGAGCTCATTGAATATTCAGAGCAAATATTTTCGTGTTACATTGATTTTCGTCTCAAGGGTCCCGGTGCGGAAGTTGTTTGTCAAACGTATCCGCAAGTCGGTACTCTCCTATAAATATATTTATTTGTTTTCGCGATGTTTTTTTTTTTTTTTTTTTTTTTTTTTCCGTGGGCGCGATACCGAGATAAAAAGTACCGATGCAATCTGTCGCGGTTGAGGAAACTCTCAAACGAAATTAGTACAGGTGCGCCATTAAGTGCACGACATACCGCTGCGAAATGCCGTGTACCATAGGGAGCTATAAAAGTACTTCGACCTAATTAGATACAGTTGCGTTCAATATGCCCCTCGAAATGTGAAGTAATTTAACATCATCTGCTCGCACCCACTCGAAAGGCATCGCAATATCGAGATAATTCTCCGCGCGATTTGCGAAGCGAATAAAGAAAAAAAAAGGGCCGATCTCCTTTCAAAGTTATTTGCCGATTTTCTGCAGTTTAAATTCAATTAATTCCCGAGAATGGAGCCTCTCAAAGACGCGAAATAAATCTTCAGATAAGGTACTTACGCTTTTAATCGCAATTATCTTAACAACGTCGCTAATCCGCGCGTTGAATTCGATGGTTAGCGTACTATAGTTTGCCGACTACGTAGATTTCAATAATACTTCGAAACACTCGTCGAGGTGAAAAAAAAAAAAAAAAAGATCACGAGAGTCTCTTTAATCCATGAAAATTTAATTGACTGTAACGAGCTTTTCGCTCTAACAAGCGAACCATTGAAGCCTTTTGCTTTGTTATGAGACACGAGTTTCAGCCGAAATATCGAGTCAACATATATTTTTAAATTTTATTCGAACAAAAACAATCGTCTAATGGATGTCTTTGGAATAAAAAAAGGTTTAATGCGAGAATTTTTTCGGGTCAATGATGTAATACAGAAGTTATAGGGATCGAAGACATTCGTTTTCGTCGCGACGATATAAATCTCTTTGTAAAAGTGTTGGTGAGATAAATTTGAGCTGTCGGTGATATATTTCGGTTGCGTTACCATCTCGTTTTTGCGAATGTGTTTTTGTAACAATTGAAAGAAAAAAAAAAAAAAAAAAAAAAACGCCGGTCTATAAAATGGTAACATTGAGAAATCTTTTTGAATCGCGATGTTTCGGGAACCTTTGGCCGATGTTGCCACATGGAGTCTGTGAAAAATGTCGTCCTTTTGACGGTCTGCACAATGCCGTCGCGCATTTCACGGAAACCCGTTTCAAGTACGAAGCAACGTAGTATTACCTGTTTCCTTTGATTCCGTAAGGCGCTTATTGAATCCTGTGTAGGATATGCAGCATTTTTTGAAAGGAAAGGACAGATCCTTTGTAGACGAACATTCACCAATAAACATTTACTGTCGCGCATTCAGTTAGTAATATAATAAAACATTTTTTTTTTTTTTTTCAATTTTTTCGTCGTTTTTTTTTAATTTTTATATATCTTTTATTTAAATTTTTTCCAAATCTTCTACATTGCGTTTTATACTAATCAATTTATGATATTAGCATCTCTGTCGTATTAAATTTCACGATGATAAATTATTTTTTTTTAATTTTCGAATTTCCGATATTTTCAATTTTTTTTTTTTTCTTCTCGACTTCGAAAATATTTTTTTCGTTGAATTTTTCAAGATGATAACGATATGTAGGTTTCTGCGTGGAACCCGTTAATGCGAAGATTCGTTTCGATTTCGATTAATCTTGTAACCCGTATTATCAATGACATTCGAGTATATATACGAACGATAGGATGACGGTTCGTCGATAATCCGCGGATTTATGCGTCGCACTAGGTACCAAATTTATATGCGATTTTATCGGTATCCAGACGCGTTACACGTTTTTTTTTTTTTTATTTTTTTTTTTTTACAGATATAACTTGGTATTCCTCGGGGTAACGTACCTCATACCTATGACAGTGATGGCGGTTTGCTACTCTCTCATGGGCCGAAAATTGTGGGGATCGAAATCCATAGGGGAACACACGCAACATCAGAAGGAATCGATGAAGTCAAAGCGCAAGGTAAATATAAATATCTTTCGTCTTTCGCGAAGGTCAAGATTCGTCGAGCCTTTAAAATCTCATAGTTTAATTAAATATGAAAATAATTAATATTTAAATAAATACAAAATAACTTCATATAATCATACAATCGATCAATCAATACATTCAGTTAAATTTCTTATTTTTATCAACGTTCAAATTAATGCTAATATTTCTTGAAAGTTCGCGCGTATATTGCAGTCGCTATTGCGCCGCTATTACTGATTCGCTATCGATTATATGCTGATAATACGGGTACTCGACCTTTCGTTAAAGTTCGCCAGTGAGATTCCTGATATACGACGCAGTAAGGGGTGTTAGTTACGCCTCATCTTGAGCGAAACTCCATTAAACACTTGATAAAGTTCGCTACGCGAGTATCGGTTTCCAACACGATACACATTCCAAAATATATTCCGAACCACAAAGATCAATTATATTTAAAATTGTTATTTTAAAATAATAACAAAAAGTATTGGAAAACGTTAATTTTATGTCATATTTATTGCTAAAAATTGAAAAAAAAAAAAGTTCAATGCCGACATCCTCGCGTTTGCGTCAGAAATTCCTGCGATATACTTTAAATGAATTTCTCATCGTTACGTTCCATCAATGAATAATCTATTAATAAAGTTTCTGTATACTTGACCTATTTTTCATGTTTTTTTTTTTTCTTATTTTTCACTCTCGTAGGTTGTAAAAATGTTTATCATTGTGGTGACAATATTTGCGGTATGCTGGTTACCGTATCACGGATTCTTCATTTTCCTCTATCACCATCGACACTTTACGGGAACCGCTTACGTGCAGCACGTTTATCTAAGCTTTTACTGGCTCGCTATGTCCAACGCCATGGTTAATCCTATTATCTACTACTGGATGAACACGAGGTGAGTTTTATCTCCCACTGATTTTTTTTTTTTTTTTTTTTTCATTGTTTTACTTTTTTTTTTTTTTTTTTCTTTATTTTTTTCGCCCGGAAAATGCAGTATATATTACAAGAATTTTAATTGAAATTGTTAAAAAAAAAAAGTCGTTCATGAAAGTCTCTTTGCCTCAATCAAGTTGCAAGAACTGCTTCAGTTCCGTTGGTACGAAACGAAGACAAAGCGCGAAGAAACTAACGTCACCACCAGCGGATTGCAAAGTGCCCATCGTCGACTTTCATGAAATATTCTATCATAGTCTACGCGCTTGCAGTTGACACGGCGAACTTTCGTCTGTTTCTGAGACTGGATGGCCACTACCAGTTCGTTATATTCTTAGACAGTTTCCAGTCATTCGCATGGCTTTGCTTCGTATACCGAATCATAGAAATGATCTCTATTAACGAACAATTTCTTTGGTTTGACGAACAATTCTCCCAGTTTCGTTTCAACGGATTTCTTGGTTCGGTTTGGGGGGGAAAACTAACCTTCGAACCGAAATACGCGATTTCGTCGAATGGAAATATGCGATTTCTCCGTTGGTTTTGGGTTTTGCACCCCGAAACCAACCATCGAATCGAAACAACGCGATTTCTCGGTTGGTTTTGGGTTTTTCACCCCGAAACCAACCGTCGAATCGAAACAACGCGATTTCTCGGTTGGTTTTGGGTTTTTCACCCCGAAACCAACCGTCGAACGGAAATACGCGATTTCTCGGTTGGTTTTGGATTTTTCACCCCGAAACCAACCGTCGAACCGAAATACGCGATTTCTCGGTTGATTTTGGGTTTTCACCCCGAAACCAACCGTCGAACCGCAATACGCGATTTCTCAGTTGATTTTGGGTTTTCACCCCGAAACCAACCGAGAAATACCCTATTTCGGTTCGACGATTTGACAACGTTATAGTCACGTGATAAAATTGCATTTCACTTAGGAACTCCGTTAATTCCATCATTTTTCAAAGTCCCTATACCGACATTCCGTAGTTTTAGTTTTCGCCGAAGTAATCGGCTAATAGTTGGGTTTGCAGTTCGCCGAGTTTCTGAAGTATTATCGCACGCACCAGCTACGTTCTCGCATTGAATTTCTGTTTATCGTTCCGCCGGCGCGTAATTATAAGACGTTCAACAAGATCAACACACGCGCGGAGGAAAATTTATTTGCGTATAGTTAATCATTCCTCGTGATGTTGAGAATGAATGAAAAAGAGAAAAGGAGAGTCGAGCACTTTCAGTGAGAAACCGTGTCGGAGATGTGATGAATAAGAGAGCCGACGTTGAAAAAAAATAAGATAATGGTGTATGCGGAGAGAAAGATTTCGGGGCGTGACGAAACTTTGTAGTGAATAGCTCGGGTCTTAAAGGGAATACATTCGAAGCGTTCAAACTGTAAGTACCTCGAGATCCAACGCGGCGAAATAGTACATTAAAGTAACCGGGCAAACAACATTGTGTTCGGTAAATTAAACACGAAGGAGTTTCCGTTCATCGCATCGATAGGATAGCAATCCAGAAGTTCCGTACAATTATATCGAAATCACAAATGGAGTGCACTGTAAATTTACTGTACTGATATTGGAAGATTTTATACACTGAAAAAATTACTTCCAATATTGGTATCGAAAGCTTTTTACGCACGAATCGTGTTGTAAATTTGATAGAAATGTGTGCTAAAAATTTCAACAACTTTTTTGCAATACAACAAGAAATTTAGTATCGTCAATTTTTTTTCTGTAAAATCTTTCACTGTAAAATCAAAGTAAAGTACTTTTATGGTAAAATTTACGTAAATCGTTGAACCTGAAATATCGATTACAGTTTTTAATATACTATACATTTTTTTTTTCATGATAATCGTACATTAAAAAGTCCGCTAGCAGTACAGTTAAAAAAAAATTATTTGCAGTGGGTTTCCCTTCTATTTAGCTAAAACCGACATCAGAAAATCAGACGACACAGTGTCTCAAATTTTTCGATATATTTATACCGTCGTACATTTATACGCTCTCTGATTGGCCGGTGGTAGAGGCTGAAGCCGAAAGATATTCATGAGAAACTTTATCCGAGTCGAAAAAAAAAAAAAAAAGACAAAAATGTTTTTTCGCGTATTTTTCGTCTTTCCTATATACCCAAAACGTTCCGAAACGCGCCTGTGCCGCTAAGTAACTCAGTAAGCAAAGGGATCAGCATAATGTTTTTTTTTTTTTTTTTGCATTTTTACTTCCATTTGTTTAATTCAATATATCGTCTGCAAAGTTAAATTGTATCCGTTCAATTGGTCGGATTTTTTTTTATTTATTAAATTTATCCTGGAATCGGTTCTGGCAGAAGCTACTCAAAGCGTTACTCGAAGCTCCCAGACGAATTCTACAAGTCCCAAAAGAAATCAGTACGCTTCGTGTCAATGGCCGCATCTGATCAGAGATCCTTGCTGTGTACCCCGATCCGCCCCTTCGGAACATCGCGTTCAAACTCTCTCTCATTTCACTCGCGAACATTTTAACGCACCGACGTGGTGCCGTCGACCTGTGCCGAAAAAATACCCCAAGTTGCCCTAAGGGAGTGCGAAAAAATCGATAGACGAACGGCGAGCGCTAACTCGATTCGACTTCTTTTCATGATAGACAACTCTAGTCGAGTGGAAAGGATTTCTGTATCACGTACGCAAACTCTCCCCCTTCTATCTATACCCGCATCCAGAATTTTCTCCCAATTCTCGAGCAAAGACTGAATGTTATTTCAGTATTCGAACGAAAACAAAATTCATTTAATGGGAAGCTACAACACCGCGGAGCGAGTTGAATAGACCAGAAAAAAATAAATAAAAGTAGGAATAAATCCTCTTTTGTCTCGAATTTATATCAATAAAACGTTTTTATCATCCCTTTTTTTTTTTTCAAAAGCACACAAGAAAGCTTTTTTTTTTTCATTAAAACAATTAATAGCTGTTACTCCGGCTATTGTATTTCAGTCGCGCCGTTGAAGTTCAAAGAGAAACGATCGCATAGATGGTTCGCCATGACACGAAAGCCGTAAAAGTCAATAGGTCGCAATGAAAGTGTATCGCGAAGCGTGCGGCACGTATCAGTATACTTCAAACGCCAATAACTCTTGTCAATTGTCTATCAATTTTTTTTTCTTTTTTTTTTTTCGCCTACGAGGCTTTTTTTTTATCCCATCGATGTATAACGTCGGCTTTTAACTGACGAAGTTAGAGTAGAGTACGAGTCGCCGCTCGACGCTCGTCGATTTTTTAACTCGTTATCGATTTTCTATCTTTATTAATATTTTCGCAGGTTTCGAGTTTATTTTCAGCAAATCATCTGCTGCTGCATGTTGGGTCGAACCAACGCGAGAGGCTGTCAGATGCAAGAAATGGCAGGAGTTCGACGCTCGGATCTCGGACGTTCGCATTCAGGTGAGTCGATTCGCAAGACATACTTTGTTTTCCAGTCATTCTACGGTTTCTATTAAAATTTCACGTGGACTCTTCTCTTTTTTTTTTTTTTACGTTAATTGGTGAGTTTTCAATGCTGGGTGGATAAAAAAAAAAACCGGGCAATTATCGGGATTTGCCAGTTTTTTTATTCCGCAGTCAAAACTTTCAAAATTCATCAAGAGACGCGACGACGTGTTTAAATGATTTTTTTTTCTTTTTTTTCTATCGGCTTTCCTACGCTCCAATTTACCGAATGGGAGCTCTTACAGACATCCGTTACACCAATCAATCTATCGGTTTTTATTTCACAAAAAAAAAAAATCCCCAAATTCACACTTTTTTCGTAAACGCTGACAAAACGGAGTTTCTTCAGTTTGATTTTATTTAATTTTCGATTTTTACGAATTTACTATTCTATTCGAATTGACTATTAATGAAAAACGTTCAAAGTTTAGTTCTTAATTTTCTCCACTATAACTATATTTGTTTTTTTTTTTTTTTTCTTGCGTTTTTGCTTCGACAAGCGGAACAGTCGAAATGACGAATCATTCCGAAAAATTCGGTTTCAAGCGTCGCTTTGAAATATGATTTTGTGCGTTGAACTGAATCGACTGTTGCGATGAAATTTAAACGGTATCATTTGACACAGAGCCGGTGGCAAACGAGCGTTATATCTCATCCGAGCTGTGAACGTTATCAAATTCTCTATCTCGGACGATCGTACGAATTTCACATTATTAAGAAGGGCGGGAAGAGAAGAACTTTCCTCGCCGTTCATTTGTCTTGTCAGCCCCCCCCCCCCCCCCCCCCCCCCCCCGCTGCTTTCTCGCCCGCGGTAGCCGTCAAATATGTAATCAATTTTTTTCTTATCAGTCTCATCTTCGAAAAACGTTAAGAAAATTAAATTAGATAAAGGGATCCCGTCGCGTCAAAATAACGCAGAAAGCGCCGGTTTTTTTTTTTTTTTTTTTAGTATTTGATAATAAAAATAAATACATTTTTTGTTTTTAAATTTTGTATTATATTAATTTTTTCACGCGTCTCGAAAATCTTCGAAAGTTAAACTTTTCATTTTTTCTATCTCGCGATAAGATGCGTAATATATGGTCCTTCCGCTGATAAGCAACAGCTGGCATTAGAAATTCGTACGCAGTGGACAACTCGTCAAACTTTTCTCATTTTGCTAAACTTCGTCGTACAAAAGATAATATTATAATATGCGTGCATTTAATTTCATTAGGACTTCAAAGAGTTATTATTCCGCGAACGACTGTCATATTATGTAGAAATAGTAAATTCTTGGTAAATGCGAAAAACTCCGGATAAATGAATCGTTTAACTATTACATTTTATTCCAACGATTGAAAGCGATAACGATATATCGCTGTCTGTGATTGCTATCGACGTTCACGAAAAAAAAAGTAGTGAATTATACGATAGCTTCGTTCAGCGGATTCTCCATGATTCTCTACGGTCAGTAGATTCTGTTTGAATTTTTTTTTTTTTTTTTTTTTTTTCATTTCAAATTGTACAGTCGACCGACCACTCTGAAACTTTTCGTCTGGCGCTTTGCCAATCGAACATTCCACCGAAAAAGTTATACCTCGACGAAACTCCCGTGGAGTTCGAAAGTTAAAAAAAAAAAAAAAACAAAAAAAAAAAACATTTGTCCCCTATGGGGAGGGTGAACGTGTGTTCTTGAAAATTTACGAGCGCCGAGATAGAAATCATCGTCATACGACTCGTGAGTGGATTCCCGTGGGTGTCTTTACGTGAATAAAACATATCAACTGCTAAGAAAGTAAAGGGCGTTTCCCGCATCACTTTGCATGCTAAATAGCGCGATAAAAAAATATACCGTCCGCAATTAGAGCTCCTAAAGTGGTCTTTTAACAAAAGTCAATGAATTAAATTGCTCCAAAATCAGAAAAACGTGTTGTACATCATTTTTTTTACGCGTTAAATTAAGTGGGATACGCCTATCTGTTTTTCTTACCGAGTAGGATCCCTGAGGTACAGAAAATGATAATTCGTTATCGAAGTATTGTGAAAATTTGTTTTTCAGGACGACTGAAATCAACGTCGATACGATGGCGCCACAGCACTGCCGAGAGTCAAGCATTTCGAATGAATTCACGTTCTATATGCGAGAAAATTCACGCAAGAGACAATGCAACGATTATTTGAACTCGTCGATTGTCCGATTAATCGGAATAACTTGACAAAAATGCCCTCCTGTTGTTTTCCGAAATAAAACAAAAATTAACAACGATTCGGTAGAATATATCTTAAGTTTATGGATTGATAATACGTGTAACTATCGAAGATCCAAATTAGTACGCGATCAATGCTCGCGATTCGCGCGAAGACAATGTGAAAAAGTTGCGGGTAAAGATTTACACGAGTGTTCGAGAAAAAAAAAAAAAAAAAAAAAAAAATTTGATCGGTCGTAAATAAATGCACAACGCTTTTCCATAATTTATGGACGGCTTGCGAAACGCGACTGAAAAAAAATTTGAAATATCGCAAAAAAAAATTTCAAAGTACGGCGCGTTATTTTTCTCTATGCTTTTCCGAGATTCTTATCCGGAATGTATTTTTTTTAATTCGCAATTCAAAAATAAGTATCTGATGAAATTTAACTCGTTAAAAGATTATTCCGCGCCATATATTTGTGATTATTCGATCGAACGTTCTGTCGAATTGGCGATCGATCGACTTGTGAAAAGGTCAGTTCCGTGTTTCGGCGTTTCATGAAACTTCGAGACGGCGAGATATCTCGATAAAACGATACGTTATTAACGAAATAATATGGACGTTCTACTTAAGAGAAAAAAATATTTTCTTATTCTCAATTCTGATAATTCTACACGATGTTTACGTGAGGAGTTTGAGAGGTACAAACTTTGTACAAAAATCTCAGCGATCACTGATGCAACGTCACGAATACATTGCGGCGACACGTATGGCGCAACTGGTAAAATGAAAAAAATTTCTCTATAATCCCACGAATCGCGATTTTTTCTTATCTTTTTAAAAAATTTTTCGTTCATCGTGTATCAAAAATTTTTATAGGCAAAGTCCGTCGCGTCGGTAACGAAGCGTCAAGTTGCGCAAACAGCGCGCAAATAAATAAAAGAACAATTTTTTTTTTTTTTTTACTGATGAAACGTACAAATTTTTACAGTACAACAAGTGGAGGACAACGAGAAAAAAAAAATAATAAAAAAAGAAAAAAAAATTAAAATGATATGAAACTTATCATTGATCTCTGCTTTTACGATCGATTGATCGATTGTTTTCTCAATCAATTTTACTAACTTTATTTTGCAGTATCGAAGATAAATAAAAAAAAAAACTAATAAATGTGACGTCTGCGTGTGGGAAATATTGCTGAAATGAAAAATCCAATGACATTTGACTATCGGATTTTTAGCGAATCATCGATTACATTTAAACGCAGTGATTGATATCTGTGTTAATTGTATTAAAGAAACAAAAAAATCTTAATAAGATGTATATTCATACATATTGTACACAAATATACATATAGTATATACGTATATATGTAAATGACTGTATTAAGAATATGTTCGATGCAAATACTATGTTTTAATATTCTGTGTGTGTGTCGTTTCTGACCCATCATTCTCTCTCTCGTCGGTACGACGGCAAAATCAACGGGGCGTGTATTCATCGGATGTCGGGGCTCCGAGAATGTCTCATTCGCTTCCCCGGTTTCTCTATACAACTGACATTTACTCACAGCCACGTGTCCGCCAAACCACCGGCCAAGTTTCGCTATGAAATGTAATCACGGATACTTCGTAGAATTAAAGTGAATTTTCTCGTTTCTCTCGCTTCTTCGGTTCACATTTATACGCACGTGCATCGCGATTTTATGCAATTGCAAATTTTAATTCCGCAACAAATGAACAAAAAAAAAAAAAAATGCATTTTTCCCTTTTCATTACCAGGATAATCGCGCAGTTCGCGGGTTTCTTCTGTTTCTTAATTTTCGGTAAATTTTTTCGGCTCTCAATCGATTATTATTCGCTGAGACCATCCGACAAATTTTCCTCGTAAACTTTTTTATAATTTGCTTGCGTTCGTGAAATCTTCAGGTTTGCGTTTTGCTCTTTTAATCGTAGAAATATACGATAAAGCAATGGAAACGATTTTTTTTTATTTTTACGAGATTTTCTCTGGAGAGACGATTCTCGAATAACGAGGCGCTGTTGACCGTTGCAAAGAATCGCATGGTTGCTGCCACCGTATCCACAAAAAAATAGAAATGTATAGTCGATTTTTTCTTTTCAATATCTTGTCGATCGTTTCACGCTCTGGGAAAAAGCAATTTTATCGGGCGACAATATTGACACCGGGATGGGAATTATACTTGGTGTTTGAACTCACAGTTTGCGCAATAGATTCCGCAACAATGACTACTGTGTGATTTTGTCGTACAAACGATTCATCGTCTATTCGCTTCCCCTATCTCCAGCATATACGAGAGAATTTCTCACTCCTGTTTTTTCTTTTTTGTTTTTTTTTTTAATTAATTTTTCCACGCAATAGTCGCGCCAATGGCAATTATATTGGGTCATCGATTTTTTTTCTATTTCTAACGAATGCATTTCAGTGAGTCGCACCGAAGTACGGAGGTGCGATAAATAAAGATAAATAAATAAAACAAACAAAATGATAATAACGAAGAGAATGAGAAGCTTGTGGAATGATAAATCGACGAGGTGTCGGCTGCAGCTGTACCGCAAGAGAGACCGCGATTCTTACCCTCGCGGAGCTTCCGGTAGTTAGCCGTCAGCTTCCAGCCGAATAAAAAACGGCGCAAGGATTATATTAACGGGACGCATACCGAAGGTTGAAAGGACAGAAGGTACGTTAATTCGACGTCACGTAAATTGCCCAAGTGGCGAAATTAATCAAAGGTATGGAGTACACAATGCAAACTCTAAAATTGAAGGGACCCTCGGGTTTCGGAGACGATACGGCTACTAATTGCTAAGGAGACACAGGACGACGAATTTCTTGTCGTCGTTTAAATATATACCAATTTGTATGGAACTCGACGAAGCGACGATGCGGGAGTAAGAGACTCTCTTCGTGAAATTAATGGGTTCACTGGGATTAAAGAGGAAACGTCTGACACAGTCTGTAGAGTCGGCGAACTTAACGCGAAAATTCACAACATTGTTGGTACCTAATTCTCGATTAATCGATATTCATGCATCGCATCGCAGTTTAAAAAACTGCGGAATAAATCATTTTTCATTTCAACAATTATTTCGTCGTTCGACGAAATACCATTTAGAAATCATAGACATTTAAGAAAAAAAAAAAAAAAAAATTGTCTTTCCCGCGCGATAATCATCGTAAGGATCTTCGTCTCTACAATGACGAAATAATTGTCGAAATGAAAAAAAATAAAAAATTTGCATGGAAATACGATTTCCTTTTTTCACGAAAGGATGTTTTCCATCACCTTTCGTTTCGGCAGTAATTTCCGGTGCTTTGGATAGATATTTTTCCCTCAAAATACATTAATAATTTTGTCAACGCCTATACACTGTACTACACTAAATACTTCCGGAAAAGTCTACGGTACAACATCAACTACACCACCGCCTACTACAGCGCTAACGGCTACACGACACGATTCCGACAATTGACTTGAAGCGAAAGGGTTGAAATTTCGTCGATTTATTCGCAAAATGACCTGAAAACGGAAGACAATGGAGTTACTAATCGATCGACTTAATAATGTATTTCACCCACAGTATCAAAATACTTCCACGATATCAAGAACAGCATAACTACTGTATACAAACGTAACTGTTAGTTCAGTTTGACGCAAAAGTCACGAAATCTCCGGTGTAAATACCGTTGGGTTACCGAATTATTAAAAACCACAAGGTGCTCCATTAATATTACACACAATGAACAATATCGCGGAGAATGCTGATCAACGCACGCAAACCTTCCGCCTGCATGTCCCGTAAATCACATCAGAAGAACCTGTTCTGCGCGTATAAGCGAATAATATCTGCTCTTCTGATTCTGAATTCTGAATTCTGATTATGAATACTATGTTACATATTGGAGATCGAGACTCGCATTCCAGAAGGAATGTAATGTATATGTAAATTTCACATTCCTGCGTCCAAGTTGCACGCGTTTGGAATAACAAACGTTAGAGACGTTCGTAAGTGACTTGCAGGATGCGTGCGACATTCTCAAGAAAATTCCTGTATCACTATTTCGGTTTTCCGCTGTCTATAAAGCATCACAGGATCTTTTACGAAGGTTTACCATTGCCAGGGAGTTCATTACGCAGGGCGTCATTTTTCTCAAGAGTACATCGTTTCGTTTGCGCAGCTCTCTCCTTTGAATATCGCTCAGTATCGTCCTCTAGTCTCGCGTAAAGAACCGTTCGAGTGGGACGTCTTTACTTTCGTATGGGATAAGACAAACGTATCAGACAGAAGCTGAACACGAGAGAAGCCATAATATTTCGCACCGGTACAGATTATACCCTCGCGAATTGGCATTAATCTCAAACAAGATTACACGGGGAATTGTGCTTTCTTCGCTTTGTCTCCGCAGCGTCAAGTGACTCGCAATTTTTTTTTTTTTTTTTTTTTTTCAGTTCGTCTCGTCTGCGTTTTTTCATACTTTCGAAGATTTACGTTTCCACTCGCAATCGTTAACGTCGTACAATTTTTTTTTGCTCAAGCGCGTCTTTGGTAGAATATCGTTGCGAATGACACAATGCTTTTTTTTTTTTTTTTTCATTAATTTACTCGAGCAGTGAAATTGCTCCGTAGCTTTCAACGTTCTGCGCCATATGGCGTCAATGCCACCTCAAGGGGTTAATTAGCGCGAGGAACGTAAAAAAAGATTATTTGATGGTATTTTCTTAATTTTTTTTTTGTAACGAGGATGACGGCGCACGTTATCTTTCTTTTTTTTTTTTTTTTTTCGATTAAAAAAATGCTTTTTAAGATTGAGAAGGCGAGAGTTTAATACAGCTACTTTACATTATTTGATTGTCGTTTTTTAATTTTTTTTTTTAACGAGTGTGACAGCACGTGATATCTTTTTCCGTTTTTTCTTCGATAAAAAAAAATGCCTCCGAAGATTGAGAAGGTGAGAGTTTAATACAGCTACTTAACATTATTTGATAGTCGTTTCTTAATTTTTTTGTAATTATGTGACAACGCGTGTTATCTTTTTCCGTTTTTTTTTAACGAAAAACAAAAAAATGCTTCCGAAGATTGAGAAGGTGAGTTTCATACAGCCACTTCACGTGTACAACTTTCTTATAGCTTAGCTGAATGAGTAGCTACTGCCGTCTTCGGGAGGTATAAGCCGGCAATCTCTCGGAAGTCCGACAAGCCCCTTGTAGGACGTCGAGAATTGGTAATTACGAGCTAAGGGCCGTCTTCCGGTTTAAGCTGAACTCGACAGTCGATTAGAGTTTTTCATTAACCGAATGCCACTTTGAAGATGTCACATAAATGTTTATCCTCGTTATTTACTTCTGCGATATATATTGTCCTACAGAATCGAGTAATATAGAAGAAATAAGAGAAAAAAATAATTGTCATTTTATTTTCGCCACTTTATTCATCAGAAAAATAATTCTTATCTCACAATAGTTCGAAGTTTATTTGATACATGTTCTCAATACGTCTAACAATTTATTGTATCGATCAAAAATTTTTTTTTTTATGTTTTTTTTTTAAATAATTATCGTCAAGTTTGCAATATTAATTGGATACATAAATCCATTGACGAAAAAAAAAAAAAAAAAAAAAAACCGTAGTCGATTGGAGAACCAATTATCGAACCGTCTTTGCCTCTTTCATCTCCGCTGATTGAAAAAATTTCTATTACCCTATCAATATTAATCATTTCATAATCAAGTTTCGTAACCCAATAAGGGTGAAAAAAAAAAATAAAGTGAAGCGAGCCGATCGGTCGAACGTAGACGAATCGATGAACCGAACTACCATGAAACAATTATTTTCTCGGCAACAGAAAAAAAAAAACTGTAGAGAGAAATTTTCTAAGTTTTCTTACCGCGAACTGCGATTTTTTTCTTTTAAGATTTACCTCCGTTTTTATATCGGTCTGTTGACCTAAATATTCTTCCCGGTAAAGCGGGAAAAATATATGAAGCATGCGTACGCGAAGCTGAGAGTACTGCGTTATACATGGTATTGGAAATCGACTTTAAAATGTATATTTCCCTTCAAAGACATCAGTTTTTTTTTATAATTCTCAAAGCGAATCGCAAAAATGATTGAAGATTTTTCATGCAAATGACGGGGGTAACCAGAACCCGCGATTATATTCTGCTTTCACGCGTATCGCATTCCTCGAACCGTCGAAGAAACGTCACCGGAGAATGTAACCGCTTCAACCCCTAAGATAATTCTTTGTTTTTTTTTTCCTTCTCAAACGAGAATTCTTCTACCAGCTAACCGAAGCAGGGAGAGAATTTTCTTTGTACCCTTCTCGTCTTTCACGTCACGACGGACCACCAACAACAAATACCGCTTGACTACCACACGAGGGACGGGAGGGTATCCACCATACAACGTTGAATCCAGTGACGTAATTTTCTTTTCTAACTAACGACGCACCCTACATTCTACTTTGTGACGTTGTGACGCGGTGGGGAGACGAAGAAGGAGTATTAGAAGTAAGTCGGCGGAGGCTAAATCCGGGTAACGACGCTCATCACTCAGGAAAGGCTCCACGGTAACCACAGCTTTATTCCTTCCGATTTACAGCCCCCGACCCGGGTAAGGGTTGTATATAAGGGGGAGCGGAATATATCAAGTTGCAAATATTTACTTCCCTTGTACCGAACTTTAGTAATACTCGATGCCCATTCGATAAAATGCATATGCATTCTATTTTTAGAACTTATCGTAAAAGTACATTTTTCGCGATGCATAATGCCGATGTATTAAACGGATTGCGACAGTTTGCGCTGCTGAGACCCTGTGAATCCTTTCTACGTGTCTGAAGAAAGGAATTTAATGCTTACGAGAGTTCATTAAATAATTTCTATTTCTCTTAAAAAGTTACGAATCCCCTAAGAACATTTATTTTCCATAGTAATAATGCCAAATAATTATTAACAATGTAATTAACAAAAAAATGATTAAACCAATCATCTGACAATTCAAATTTTTTTCTTACCAAAAGTTGATTCGCACATTTTTTGGAATATATATAAGTTAAATTTTTTTTTTTTCTAAATCATTACTAACAATTGTTTTTTTTCGATTTTGTTAATAACTTTTTCGCATTATTATTATGAAAAATTAACGTTATCATCGTCTATATGATAAATTTTATTCAGCTTATTATCGTGTGGGAAGTACTCAACATTTTCTCGGAATGTTACTATTCGCTGCAAATATAACGATAAAATTAAAATGCTTCATCGCCTTTAGAAAACGTCTTATAAATTCCCGGTATCAGTCGGCAAAAAATAACGGGAAATGCTGCATGCAAATACACTGTTGTTGCTGCTGCTCAGCGCACTGTGACGATTGCGTGGGTGCAGAAGACCGGACTTAACATCGTTTTACACATTAAATTCGCATGAAATACACTCGTCTATTTTTTTAACAGCCGATATCGTATCACCGTTTGTTGGATACGTAAACCGCGGTCTCCGCTTGTATGAATGACACTTCCATCAATATCTTAGGCAAACGTTTCGGGTCTTCGGGACTTTATTTGTCAAAACAACCTATTGGCTTGTCGAAAAAAAAAGCCAATATCCCGGCGGGAGGATAAACGATATTTTACTTATAAGCCTTAGTACGCACATCTGTTCGAATTGGTACAGTGGATTAGATTCGCACGAAGTGACGCAGAGAAGACAAATATCATACACTTGAGTCGAAGTTCCAGATGCGACCAATGATGATTGAAGGGTCCGGAGTTTTGGCGAACATCAAACTTAAGCTTTCGCGAGAAGCGGACACACATATTACTCTGCTATGATGTATACGACCAATTCAGAGAGCAGCGGGATTTTCTTCGACAAAATCATAGTGCGAGGATCCCTCACCGCAATAAATGTCCGATATAAAGGGTAACCGTAAAAAATAAAAAGAAAAGATCATCTTTTTTACATTTCAACTAATACGATGCGGTCGACCCGTTCGAGAGGGAAATTGAAAACCTTTTCCCTGGAGTACGTGTACAGCGAGAACAATTTTTGGGACGCCATATATACAAATTTGAATATTTATAGATGGGGAAGATACGATTTTCAACATTTCTTTAAATAAAACAATCATAATATTCAATAATAAATAATATAGTCGTTTTAAAGTAAAGATTTATTCATTCAAATTAATAATATAGAATGAGATATATGTTTTCGACGTCGAATTTAAAATAATCCAAACTTTCTTTTTCGGCATTAAAAAAAATGTAAATAAATGTTCGTAAAATTAGAATAAATTATATTTCGATGGATTGTAAAATTTAAACGTTTTCATTTTTCATTCAAGAGGAAGTAATATCTGTGAATAATAATGCGTCTGTTCGGTTTGCTGCGGTTGTCTACACCGAAAATTCGAGGTAAGTAACCGACCTATGGTTTTCCACCACCCGAACGGGACGATATCTAGCCGACCGCGTCGAGGGATGGAAACTTCTATTTTGCAAGCAACGGATTCTCCACCCAATCTTGTTCTCCACATTCAACTTTACCCTCCTTTACCACTGTCTACCGATTGCTATCAGTTTTAAGGGGTTGTAAAATGTGTCAAATTAAATCGAAAGTTTTTTCGACATTTTATGTTTATATGTTTATTCGTAAAAACATCCGAAGGAATGCAACTAAAATAAATGATTTATCAGATAGTATATATTTTTCAATCAATGTATCGAAAAAAAAAAATCAACACGATCTATTTCATTGGCTCTTTAGAATCTTTGTAATTTTTTTTTCTCGGGATTTTTAAAGTTTTTTTTTTTTTAAGACAAATTAAGTCGCTCTATTTGTTACAAGAGCGGCGTGCAGAATAAACATGAATTCTGGCGGAAGTGAGCGCTATACTCCGAAAGGTATATCCACTGCAGTAAGTATATATTTGTTCACTGACAATGAACATAGAATAAACGAACCAACGCGCTCCCTATTGGCAATAAACTCGAGAAACGATATTCTCCATCGGGTATCTCGAATAGTATCGATTAGTAGCGTACAATACTCTCGAGAGACGGTCAGAGGCGAACGAAGAGTGCGAGTAATCGAGATCGAAGCTCAGAACTCTCTACCGCGTTAACAGGAATCAATGAAAGTGAGTTGGTAAATTGTGATAAAGGTATATTGGCTTTCAGTGCTCGACGTCGCTTCGACGATCGCGCGACAATGCCTCTCAACAAGGTTGCTGCTAGCCTCTCCTATTGCGCTTCGATTCTTTCTTCAGACTCGTGTCTACATGCGAGGGGGGCTTCTTAACCATTCGTCGCAAAACACTTTTGTCGATCAAGTAGAGTCGACAAATGATCAGGGAATCATGAAGCTAAAGGAAGGAGAGAGTTGTTGGGCGATACGCCGGGACGGATATAGCGACGGAGAGAACGAGTTTGTGGGTCACTCGGGTTCAATTCGGCTCGGTGCTACAGCACGGAGCACCGTGCAAACGTACCAATGAACTCCCGGCGAATAGGCTCTCAGAAACGTCAAGAACTTATTTTTCTCATCATATGCATGTATACCCATAGTTATTGTTAGTTTCATGACGTACATACAACAGTATGTACTTGAAACTTGAGCTCACAAATGTATTTTCGATGTACGAACAGTAAAAATGAAATTACACGATAAAAAAGAACAAAAAAATCGGGAATGGCTTTCCGATCATTGTATAAAAAAAAAAAAACTTCTGAATTTTGAAAAAACTTCGAGACCCAAAATTTGCTCAAAAAAATATTTCTAAAAAAAAATTTATTTATCTATTTATCTATTTGCGAAAAAAAAAAAACGAGTACTATGGTGTGGAAATTGCCGAATAAAAATTCACTCGCATTTATTATCTCTTCGCAATGAGAGCGGAAAAAGCATTAAACAAAAATGAAGAATATATGTACGGAAGATAGAAACATATCTAAAGCAAGCGTACGACGATTAATTTTTTTATAAAGTCGGTAAAATATGTTTTGCGTGCACTTTGCATCTTAAATTATATTCGCGTGGGCGGCGAGTAGCCGTTAAAGTCCCTGTCGTCATTAATTAGAGTCATTTATGACCGCTCCCTTGCATCGCGTGTTCCCGCTGCGAAAATGTAACACTTGCAGCTTTTGATCTATTTTCAGGTTCTCTCAGAGAGAACGAAACTTTGAAAAATCGCTGACAATCGCAATGGCCGACTTGTTTCCGTTTCTGATATTTCGGATTTTGCGTTTCTGATTGATCCTCACGCTGGTGAATTAAAATTTATTTACACATCGCGTGGGTCTCTGTAATAACTCAACTAAACTAAAAATAAATGCATCGGAGGAGTTTTGTCAATTTGTCAAAGTTATTGGCGAGCGTTTGGTGAATAGTGGGGCGCATTGATGCGCGGAGCGGCCACTCCGCAGCGCTCCCCTTTCATAAGGCATCCATGAAGTAGAAGGAGTCACGGATAAACTCGCGCTACCGCGTTCGCCGCGTATTACTTTCTCGCGTGACTGTTATCCCGTGACAGGGGGTCCCCAAGAACTGGCCTGCCCCACGGTCGCAAGCCATATGTCATTGCCCATACGGTCTCCGCTGAACCTCTGCCGCGTACTCCACTCGTACGTTGCACGTTTATTCGTCGCTTTGCATAAATTACTCTGTTTTCTAGTTTTCGATGTTTGTAATTAAAATTTTCACGCTTTCCGGTCAAAAATATTATTATTATTATTATTATTATTACTATTATTATTCAAAATGATGATTATTATTGTTATTATTTTTTTAAATAATAATAATAATAATTATTTTTTAGTTATTATTATTGTTATTATTTTTTTAATTATTATTATTATTATTATTATTTATTATTCTCATTATTATTATTAATATAGTCTTAGGAAAACACGGACATTGTACATTTTTTGAGTTATTTATTTATTCAACGAATTGTCTGTCATATACGCTAAAAAATGTTTGCACTTTTAACACATTTTTTATCCGCAAAAGTCCACAAATCTTTAATGTTAATATTACGCAAAATATTTGTAAAATTAACAATAATGTTTGTTAAATTATCAACATTTAAAAAATGATTCATAAAAAAATATTGTCGACGTATGCGAACAAGAAATGTTCTTACCTTTTTTACTGTGTTTTGAAGTGATGTTTTCATGTACTACGAAAGGCTTACATTTTTTTATACTTGATTTTCCATGACACGTAACATTTTTTTTACTGATTAATATAATTGCAAAAAAATATTAAATATTTTTTTGCATTTTTTCGTCTGATATCTGATAATTATTGTTGCATTTTTTAATTTTTGTATCTGATATTAGAAATTAGTGAAATAGTTGTTAATTAATTGCTGAATAGGATAATCAATTTTCATCTTGAAGCCGACGATACAGAATGAGTATTGATGCAGCGCGTGTAGTAGACGCTGAAAGATACTTTCAAGTAATTATGGAGCTCCGGTTTGCCGTTTGTTGGAGTGCAATTTGCATTAGGAGTGATGAGACTGGGTATCAGGATGCAACAGAGGAGCCGCTCGAGAGATTTTGATGAAATTGAGACCGCAGTATGCTCGACAACAGGATGCTGATTGCCTGATCCTCGGGGTGTTCCACGGTGTAGGAACTCGCTGAAGGAATGCGTGTACTGCGTGTACGTACACCTCACGCCCACTGTTCATCAATGTCACGGACGAGACTTCTTGCAATGTGGAGCTCTCACTGTACGGAAACACTCGGAGATACCCCTCAAGCGATACAAGTATTGGTTCATACAACGAACTTGTGTTCTCAGCGTGTTTGCCGCGCATGCCCCGCGACCATTGACTACTTATAGTGAAACAGTTATGTAGTCGCATCTTATATCGATTCATCTTGGACCCGGTAAACGGATGATGTTGCAGAGCTGATTTTATTATTTATCAATCCCTTCGATAGTTCGGAAAATTTTATTTTTATTTTCAAATAGATCCAATGAATTAACAGATCAAAAGATCGAATTTATCGTCGTGACAAAGATCGCGCGCTTTAAGACTCGTAATTCCGAAAAATCAACAGGACAATAAGCGCTCAAACGAGTTATTGGTCAGCGAAGAAAATCTTTATTCAACACAACGAAGAAAAATATAATTCGATGAATCCACTGGAACATTTATGCTTGAGACTTATGAATAATTGTAATCCTAACGAATGGGAGAAAAAGATAAGAATTTTTTTTTTTTTTTTTTTTTCGAGGTTATTTTCCGAGAAGGATTTTCCTCGTAGCGCCGAAGCTCTGACCGGCTTGTGTCGCACCCTTGTTGGTACCGGCCTGCAGGCCGATGAGACCTTCACCGGCTCTCAATTGTTCTTCCGTGAAAGCTCTCTTGTTCTCCTCCGCGGGTTTCGGCCCGAGGCACGGACCGCGCCACTCGGGGTGTCTGTAGGTCTGCGAATAGCCACATTTTTTTTTTTTTTTCCAATACTTAAAATGTTTATCTATAAACTCAATAGTTCGCGATATCAATATCATAACTCACTGCTCGACCAATAGCGAAAATCGTGTTTGTCACTTGCGCGATGTTTTTGCGTTCCATTAAATCGACCGCTTGGAAGAGATCAACGTCCGGCACGCCGTATTTCACGCAAGCTTTCTGGAATCTGATACGAGCGGAGGAAATTTACTCGTACAGAGTTTCAAGATAAAAGAAACTTCGGAATTAGTAACTTTGGTATAGAAATTACCTTTCCATGGATCCATTTTTGTTTTTTTTTTTTACAAGACGTTAAAGTATTTTTTTTACGAAACTACGAGAACCTTCGTGGTTAACAAAATATGGAAATGTTAGGTTGTTAATTGATTAATTTTTTTTTTTTTTTACGAAATCACACAAAAAACACATCGGATTTCGGAGTGAAGGAAGAATTTACGTTCACTCGATAGGGTAGACAACTCGTTCGCATGGAGCAACGGCGCAACGCTGAGATGCGAGAGGGTCGAAAAAAGGCGTTCCTTGGCCCTCGGCGTGTATAGGAGTAATCGCCGATGGTGGAAGCTCGGGAAAAAGGCGGGTAACGTCATAGAAACAAAAGAGGGGCAAAACCACGCGGTCTCCGGTTGTTCCGAGCTCTTACGTACCTCTGCTCGCCTGAGACGAGCTTTGAGTTAGTGACGCGCTTCTATTGTCTGAACGCTAATTATCGCGGAGGCACTAATTAACTTGGGTGCCGTTGGGCTCTTCGGTCGCCCGGTAGATGTTGAGACACGATTCGGTCGGGTAGTTTGTATACGAAGCGAGAGTTTACCCACTTCGTAACCACCTTAATGTCGTGTATGCCTTTCGCAGAAATGACGCGTCCCGTGTCCTCAACGATCAGGAGAACAGACGTTATTAGGAGGAGAGAAAAAAAGAGCGGTTCGGTAGGCGAACTGCGCGAGAGCCCCAAACGTTCGCGACGGAAAAGCATCGCTATATCGTCGTCGCCGTTGTAGTTTCTCCTTTGTACCGTACGTACAGGAATGTGCACTGCCCTTCTCGACCGGATGACTTCCTGATTCCCGGCGCGTCTGCCGCATATGAGCACCTAACCAACATCGCAATTTCCCTGCGGGCATATGTGTGACCTCAACGACTCGGTCGGTCGATTCCGGCAACACGGCAGAATATCGAAACGCTTTGCAACTCTTACGGAGTAACGAGTAACAATTTTTTTAAATAAACAATATGATTTTAGAATTGGATACAACAATTTTCCTAATTACAGTGCGTGAAAAATGGAACTCAATTATCATATTTTGTCTGCATTTTCGTATGAGATATGTGAATTTCACGAATTTTAGATATTTATCATATCCGCTCCATCTACTCGATTTTCGATTTATAAAAAAAAAAAAAAATTGGTAACCGATTTTTTAATGGACCAAAACTTAAAAAATCGAAAAAAATTGTCGAGTTTCAAGATATTTGTATTTTTTTTTAAATTCTTTTATTAATTCCGTAAAGATGTCTAACGATCGTTTTTACGAAAGATGGAGAACGAATACCAAAAAAGTCGCTATAGTGAAGATATACAAAAAAAAAAAAAAAACAAATTCATTATTACGTAGGAATAAAAATAACGCATCTCGATATTACGGAGTGTTTATGACGAAAGAGATAAAAGCTTTCGCGTTGCTGAGCTGACGAGACGCTCGTATACGCGAGTGATGCGTTTTCGGTACATAAGTTGATCGTCGAACCGTGAGGCAGGCCAGTACTTACGATTCCCCGTTCTACCAGAGAAGCATGAAATGCGTCGGTATCGTGTGTCACTTTATCTACGTCGTCGCCGTCGGGCCGGCATTGTATAATAATATATATATATTCGGTACGGAAACTCCGCGCACGAGAGAGAGAGAGTCTCGAGCACATGCAGGTGCCGAGACAAACCTCCGGGTACACGTACGACGAGGAACTTTTACTTGCTCGGGTTTCATGCTACTCGCGTAGAAAGGGAGTAATGCGGAGTGGCCGCGCTGCGCATCATTCGCCCCACTACTCGAGTAATAGTGTTTTTAACACGGCGCCGGAGTCAACCGAATATCAAAGAAAATCGTGTACGCGCATGACGCTTCCACGGTGCACGCATGCCCCTCGGAAAACATGGGAATTCGTTCTTTTTCCGTATGCAACGCTCGCGGGTGTCTCAACGAAAGGATCCGCGAAACATCCCAATGGCGTCTACGCGATCTCGCGGATCTAAAAACCGAAGTCCGGCAACTCAGACTGCACGAGAGATAAAACTTTGCAACGTTCAATGGCAAACAAAAAGAAATGAATCTTATATGAAAAATGTTTCTAAGAATGGAATTTATTAGAGGGAATATTTGATAGGAAATATCGTGAAATTTGCAGTTTCCATTTTTGCATAAATTCTTTCGCGTCATTTGTGAAATTTTAAGAGTTTATTATTTTTTTTTCGGAAGCAGAAACGCGGTATCGAGACACCTCCTCACATGCAAATATCTCATCAGGATGGCAGCAATGCGTTAAAGGCGTTTCAAGCCTCACCTGTTGACTTTCGTATATACAAACGGTGTGCATTAGTTTGATACCAAACGATAGAATTAACCTTTTTCTTGAGAATATTTTTTTTTTTTTTCAATTTTTAATCGCAAATTCGATAAATTATTTGGGACATAAAAAATTATCAACAATCGTAATTCAATTATATGATAGCAAATATTTTTGATTTTGTAGATTTGAGGGAAAAAAAAAAATTAATTTTTTTTGGCGCTTTAAAGCGGCAATTTTTATGCTTGCGTCGCTTCAATGGCTATAAAAAATAAAAATAATAATCACGCATTGCTAATGATTAAACAAAATTTAATACTTTTTTTATGTTAATTAATTATTTTTATCATCTTTGAACGGCCGGACATAAATTTATGAATTTTTTACTTCACGTCCAGTTAATACAGACGATATAAATACGAAAAAAAAAAAAAATCGTTACTTTCGATATTAAATAATAATCAATTTGAGTTTTTAGTTCATTTTAACTCCGAAATATTTGAAACCTACGAAATTCAGGGTTCGATATAGGCCCGCGCTGCTTTCTCGCGGCAGCGTCTCGATCGCAATAAATAAGCGATGGTCCCGACCTCAGACTTTGCTCGTGTTCTCGTACCCGGCAATCACGAAGCCGTAGGAGGTACGAAACGCGCGTAACCGCGCGCGCTCGCTGCCCGGGTGGTTACGAAAATGGCGCGTTCGCCAGTGTCCCGCATGTTTCAACGATACTCGATACATCTCGAAACGCGTTCTCTTTGCGATATTGTGAATAATCGCGTCTTACAGTGAAATCGAATGTAACCCCACAGAGTGTGGCGGTTAGTCTCGATCGAGCGATAGTTTAAGTTCGGCGATGTTGATCGGTGTCGTCGATACTTTGGAGTCGACAAAGGTTTCGACGCAAAACACTGTCGATTGCGTAAAGTCGACAGAGGAACAGGAGAACACGAGGGGACAAGAGTTTCGACTCCGAGTCGGGGCTTCGCGCGGTTTTCCTCGTACAAGCGGTTGGCATTGAAGAAGTTATAAACGTGCAGTCGGTTAATAGCGTTACGTATACTCGTGCGTCTCGGTACTCGATATTTTAATCACTTTGTTCATCACGATAAATATTAAAAAATAAAAAAAAATTCGAAAGCAAAATTTTTATAAAAATTTACCGATCTTTTGTTAAAAAAAAAATTCAATCAATACGATTATTTTTATAATTAAATTTTTTAATTATTAAACAAATAATTTCATTATTAAAATAAAAAACTCACTGATTGAGATTATCCATCATCTTGTAATCGCCACCGGATGTATTGATCTTCTCGACGAGACCGGGTTGCAATTTGTTCATTAATTTGCAAAGCAATATACCGTCCCTCAAGGCATCTTCGTATCTCACACCTGTGAATATTAGAACATCGAAATATTTCCGTAAATAACACCGTTATTTCGAAAGACCTTAAAGATATTTTACGTTCTATCAAATCATAGCTTTTACCGATTTATCGATATATTAATATAATTCTTTTTTTTTTTTCAACTGCGCGTCACACATTTGTCGTCTCGTATACGTATAGTTTACCCCGAAAGAATGCAGTCAGGCACTCTCGCATCAGGACCGCATAAATCGCATCGAAATATGAAGATATATATATTTTTTTTTTTCCGCGGTTGCGCGTATCAACGAACGTTCCGGGGTTTTCAGCAACAGGGATTTCGGAGTTATACGGAACAGGAAGAGGAAACGCTATCTGTATATATATATCTATATATGTTATACATATACAAATACACAGGATACATATGTATTCGCCATAGTCGCGCCGGCGTGTAACAGTCTCGTTTATCATCGAACTCGACGGCTATTGGTTGCCACCCACGCGCCATTGGATTCTTCTCCCCGCGCGTTCTTCCCTTCCTTGTGGAGGCCGAACTCTATTGTTACTCTCCTGAGGGATGTTACGTGTTTTTTTTTTTTTTTTCATCCCCTACACTAACATACGCGGTTATGTATACAATAGCGCGTGAAAAAATTCGCGGGAAATAATAACGGGAAATAAAAGTACGTGGCGCGAAAGAGGACATGTATAGAAGATTCGAGACCAACGCTCGTTCATGGTGTCCCATTATGCCAAGAGGCTCGCCAAGGGGGTATGCCATTTTTTTCCAATCTCACTGCGGCGGACAGAAGTACCCACAGACGCTTCTAGTCGTCTTCATCTTCGAAAGCATTTTTCACT
This sequence comes from Cryptus armator, assembly GCA_963971235.1. NCBI lineage: Eukaryota > Metazoa > Arthropoda > Insecta > Hymenoptera > Ichneumonidae > Cryptus > Cryptus armator. Next base: position 19,779,802 of record OZ020233.1, read on the forward strand.
GTTCGTTATTGTATATATATATATGTGTTTGTAACGAAACGGAAGCTTAGCCGAGGGACGATGTCTCTTGAGAGTCTCGGGATTCTAAGTTTTTTCGCTCCGTCGACCGCCATTCGAAAGACGGGACGCATCTCGAAGAGTCAGGAGTGCAGTTCGACGGTGGAGCTCTGATCGGTCCCGCGGCAGTCAACTCAAACCGTCCATACGGCAGTGTTGTTCTTTTTTTTCTCTCTTTCGTCAACCAACGGTATATATCAATGTGTATCGAACGTATATCGACGAACGCGGCTGCTCCTGATGCTCCGATGCAACGACACGAGGCAACGCCCCCGCGCGGTCTTGTGCGCTCGCGCGCGATTTCTCGACCGATGGGGGCAATGCGGATCGTGATTGAAATTCGTAATTTTGTAAGGCGATAATAAGCTTTAGTTGATTAGTGAAAATGGATGCAAAGAATCTTTGACTATTAAAGAATGTATCGAAAGGAAATTATCTACGAAAAATGCTTCTTTTAAATTCTCGAACGGTTATTGATGCTTTTTTCACATATGAAAGGTTTTGTCTAAAAACGAATAAAGTATAAAAAAAAGTGAAAGAAATTTCACATACAGCTATGTATTATGCCTCTCGGTATTGTATACAAATTCGTTAATCTTTCATTCGTCCGTTTGAAAGATTACATTCGCCAGTTAACGAGGTGACAGAGATAAGATATTCTGCTCCAAAAAGACTCAACGACTACGTAATGTTGCAATGATGAAATTACAGTTAACTAACATTACATACATTAGTGGAAATTAACAAAAAAAAATCGGCATTTTTCATAGAGTTAATAGAAATTCTATTAAAACAGAAAAAAGAATTGAGAAAATGGGACAATTTACAAATTGAACGTTTCGAATACGAATAATCGTACGGCATTCATTGTAAAAAATTTAGCTTATCTTATATTCGACAAATAATGATAAGTATGAATTGATTTTCACCCGGAATTGGTTGAAAAAAAAAAAGTTTAAACAGTACTTTTTAAAAATAAACATTTTGAGTACCAATAATCTTACGATATTCGCTGTATAAAAATTCGCGTATCTTTTTTCGTGTAATAATCATTTAAATTAGAAAAACCGGATACAACGCCATCTTTTTTTTAGCATTTTTACGGGCGAAAAAAGATCGTATTACTGCAATTTCGCTTTTGTGTCCATTGTCTACAAGATCGCGTTATATATATGCTTTTTACGGTCTCGTTGCCGCTATACCGTATTGGAGTATATCGAGGCGCGATGGCCGATGGATACTTGATTCCGAGGAACCAGGCGGTCATGTTGGGAAAACGGCATTATATAGTGGCGGTGAATGCCACACGGTATACTACACAAGCTGCAGCATAACGGAATAGGTACACAGTGGAGATGGAGAAGGTTGTTATGCGGTATACACGGGTCTCGTCATTTCGCGCAGCATGGCATTTGTATTATAATGGGGATGGAAATATATGCAGCGTCTATGAATATGAAAGTTGCGCAGCTACTAAGGGAGCATACTCGGCGCCAAAGTATATTTGATGGTCTTCCCTATGCACAGTTGCACACGGATTCGCACTCGTACGTCGTTTTCCGTCGCGCCATATACCATAGGATCGCGCGCGTTCGATCGACCGCGAAAAAAATTTGAAAAATTGCGTAAAAAAAAAAAAAAAAATACGCGTAATTATAGAATTACTTTGGATGGATAAATGTCAAGAAAATGTTCAAAAGACGATTTATGTATATTTCATACATTAAACACGCGAAAAACGGAATTTTTTTTTGCACTAAGCAATATTTTTATATAGCTAATAAATCCGCTAGAAGAGAGCCTCAGTTCCGTGACGATAACGCCGTCAACTTTTCGAACGGAGCAACCGTTTCGTTAATTGTTAACAGGAGTATAGATTTCACGGGAAGTTAGTCGTGACGACACGTACGCGCGAAGATAGACTCGAATTTTTCACTATTGCAACACCTGCGCGCAATATTGCGCAACAAATCAACATCGATTTATCGTCCGATTATTATAATACATATTGTTGATTTTTTTTTGCAATTTATTGTTCATTAAAATGGACCCGACATACAAATGATTCATTTTCGGGATAAAGAAAAAAATATCTAAAAAGAAAATATAAAAAAATTAAGTCATTTGTACCCGAAGCAGCAGATACTTTGCGTATTAATAAAAGATCAATAAATTTTGCTCTTAATTCGAAACATCATGGTTGTTATATATAATACCCGATAATTTTGGCAATGGAAACGATTTTCCAGCTTTACGTAAAACTACTTGCCTGATCCTGCAAGGACGCCTCGTCACGTGGTTTCAGAGTTTCTGTACAGATTCCGAATGCGCGCGCGCGTGTGCGGATTTGCGAGTTTTGCCCCTCGGCGGGCGTGTCGCTGGCTTTCTCGACCGTTCACGAGTGAAAGCCTACCCCCGAATCTGCTTGCCTAATACAAAACTGGTCGACCTTCGGCGTTCTCGATTGACGAGCCATCGACAGTCGATCGCTGTACGTTCGAGATGCAGTTTCATTCGCGTTTTTCTTTCCCTCTGCCTCTCTTCCTCTCGTTTTTCTTACATTTCTCTCGTCTTTATTTTCATTCCTCCATTGCGAACTATAGCGTTCGATACATATCGAAGCCATTGGTTCGATTCTCAACAGCTAAAGGGGCACTTCGTAAAATCTTCTCCGCAGAGCGTAGAAAATTTAACGACAAACATTTATTTTGAAGAAGTCTCGGGAGCGGAAATTCAATCAATTCTTCGAACTTAACGAGAGACACCCGGTGGCTAATATCAGGATTTCATTATCGTTTAGGACGTCGATTTCCGGTAGCGCACCGAGCAGGTATCAGGAATATATTCGTGGCGTGCGACTCTTTGAATGAATGCAGTTTCGCGGTATTTCACGGACTAAAAAGGTATCAAGAGACGCGGTAGCGTCTCGACGCCAAGTATACCGGTAAAAATAATATATACCGTGAGTTTGAAGAGTACACGAGTCAGCCAGACGTGGGCACAAAATTCTCTCTCAAAAGGGACGTAGTTTTATCCCTGGGGACTCCCCCAGTCGCCCCAAATAACAGGATCGCATGAAATGACGAAGTCATATCCTCATGATCGCTGATACTCGAAGAGCATCACGTATTTCGTTCCAATCTGGAATAACGTTTGGTCTCGTTACCAGGCGCATATACCGCGCCGATGGGCGAAACACCGGTTTTTTTTTTGGTTTTTTTTTTTTTTTTCATTCGATCGTTCGTACGGATTTTATTAATTTTTTTCCTTTTTTTTTAAATTCCTCTGCAAATCAATCCTTTTTGCATTGTACCCAAATGAAAATAAAAAATAAATGGAATATATATTAAATTTGGCGTTTTTATATAATTAAAAGTTTTAATAAAACTATTCGATATATATTCTAAAATATATACATAATATACAATTTTTCAACAGAAATATATTGGGTGTATCGTTAATATATTTTGCAATGTACTTTTCTCCATGTGGGTAATAAATTGAACTTCAAATCGAACTGACCAAAGAAAATCGTCTTTATCTTTAACCCTTTCAATTATTATAACTCTGTACTACTTTATTAAAGTGCCGCATCGTTCTAAACTCCTCGATAAACGATTTCCTTATCGGAACGGATCGGATTTTCTCGGAACGTGGATAATTATCTTTGAAATTGTTTAAAACTTTTTTTTGTTCCTTTTAAGAAAGGCATTTCAAAGGGTTAACGAGAATTTTTCGCGGAATCGCACGGAATATAATAATTTAGAAAAAAAAATTGTAATCGACCAAATATTTCGAGGCTCCGTCACCGATGACGCGAGTATTCCGGAACGATTGTCGAGCGCCCGCGAATAATAAACGTAACGGAGCATCTAAACAAACGGATCAGTGTCGCATTGATGAAATCCTGGTAGGTATGAAACCCGTTGAGATGCCGTAAACGAGAGGAGGTGACAGAAAATCGATAGGATTCCCTTCGACAACTTAACTCTCGATTGACTCGCGTTCGAGTGTACGGCGCGTACCATGTATAGCAGCCTTGCATGGGGACAATACGGAATAGCATTGGTTTTAGTTTCCCGCTGCTTCGGAAACTAGAATATAGAGAAGCGAGAGGTAGAGCCGCGTTCGTGTGATGCTGGCCTGATAGTTTTCAGATACTGCGCAACTTTAAATCCCGCTGTGGAAATGTTCGCGTTGTTGCGATATCTGACACACGATAATCCTCCTTCAACGTAATGGGATCCGATGATTAATTATATAATAAATAACATTATACCCTGATAGGTGATTATTGCTCGCCGGCAAATCGAAAAGGGAACATTTTAAACGAATTATAATGGTCTTTCAATGTTACGTAAATAAATTTCATTTTTTTTTTTGTTTATTTTTTTCGTCTGAGTGAACGCGTGTGTTACGCGGTCGTGTTTCAATGTTACGTAAATTAATTGCAGTCTTGTTTTTTTTTTTTTTTTTTTTTTTTTTCGTCTAAGCGAATACGGGTGTTACGCGGTCGTTGAAGCTTTTGGGAAATTCGGGATTATCTCAGTTGCACGCGGGGCGAGCGAATACGCTTGCGCGAGTTCCTTCATCGATTAAATGTCAGGTTCACGTCATAAAGACGTCAAAGACACGGTTTCCATCAGGACAACATCCTGGGCACGAATTTACGACTTTAGCAACGAAGCAACAGGTCCACGCGAAACCAGGAGATGTGCTCCTATAGGTACACCCAATGAACGATGCGCGGGTGGAGCGAATTCTCGCTTCTGCCATATTGATCGCAGCTTCTATATTCTCCACGTGGTCCATTTGCCGGCTAGTATTTCGGCATTTTGACGCACAATGGAGTCGGAGAGGGAACTTTATAGGAAGTCAGATTTCTTCGCATTTCTTTTTCGTCGAAATATGAAGAAACTGATTGAACTCGCAATTGAATGAAACAAACTGCATAAGGAGTATAATAAACAAGACAACTACGTGTTCTTAGAGGAAAAATGATGTCTGGATGGATTCTTAACATCAAAGAAACAAATTCAACAGAAGCTAATAATCCTATCAAAAAATCTCCGATAAATGGAAAACTCAAAGCAACAAATGAACGATTGAAATAAAATTATTGCCGAAGCTTTTTTTTTCTTCATTTTTCACCAAAACACATATACATTGATAGATCTCTGAGGCTTTTCCGTAGAACCGGTGCATTTATTTCGATCGAATTATTTTTATGTTCAATCCGATCGCCCAGCAATTAATATGTACAAATCTATAAAAATGTATCCCGAAAATAAGTTACTTGTGACGGCAAAAATTTTGAAATAAAATAAATATACCGGGATTTAAGGTTTCTATGCATAGACCGGCTGCAAACATTTTGGAATTATAGGTACATTATAGGATATTTGAAATTTTAATTAATTTACGATGCGCAAAATTTTTTTATTTCGCGTTGCGTTAAATTGAATAATTTTTAATGTTGACAACAGCGCAACGATAATAAACAAGATAGTTACTAACCAAATTTAGAAATTATTGTATTTATCTATAATTTTAACAGAATCGAATATCCGCCAATTTCGATGTTATTTGAGTTGAACTACGCGATTTGCTGCAGAATAAACCAATGTCACGTGTACGATATACATAGAGCATGCGCGTAATTTTCCCCCGACAACTTGTTGCGCAAACTCGTAAATCTACAGCGGGGCTGTAACCCTGATAGGCTCGTCTCAAAATGACGTCATTGACGGAGGTTTGACGGACGTGTGGCGTCTTGGGACACAAAGGAAGATATCCCATTCGCTCGGATCATCGAATAGAAAGCTCTCGGTAGTTCCATTCGCGACTGAATTCTCTTATTGTGGAATAGCCAGTGCCTGAGTAGACGCGCGATCCGTTTCCGTTCATTCGACGCATACCATCCATCGACCTCCCCATCGGGAATGGAGGATGTCCTCTCATCTATCACAGAAATGGTGGTTCCCGATGAAGACCGAGCGAAGAGAATAGCAGGATGTAACGTTGGTATTCCACCGATTGTCAAACCCACCAATTGCGGGTACAGTCGTTAGCCAGCTATTCAGTGATTGGCCCATGAAACCCCATTAATAGAAAGGAGACGCTGGTATACGAATAACACAGTCGTTCGCCAACCAACCGCGATTCTCGTTTGTCCCTGGAACAGCCCAGGAACCCCGGAGAAATGGAAGAGCAAACTTGGCCTGACGGCGGCACATTTCGCGCCCACGGCTCGTAAATCTATCCGCTTCATGGCGTTACTACCCTAGTAAGTTTGGGCCTCGGTGACGTCATTTGACGAACGGCTGTCACAATGGTCGAATCGAGTGATAGCGGTGAAGGCTGTCGAAGGCTTACAGTTCATCGAACCTTTCATCCGCAGCGTTTGTAGGAAGGTTTCGGAATCTCGGGCTGTTTGTGACATGGGACGATAATTGGTCCAAGAATGTTGGCTCGTCAGCAATTCGATTAGATCAATTTCGATGGGACGCTCCATCTTATCCGGATCTTTGGTTTGGACGTTTGGAAGAAAGATGGAGAGCCGGAACTGGGGGATGCTGGTCTGTGGGGATACAGGGAAGGGGATAGGCAATGCGGGGGAGGATTTTGTCAACCCCAAGGGGAATGGTTGGAAACGGTTTAGACATCAACGTCGGCGGGAAAGACCCTATAAATCCCTCAAACGTCTGCTGATTCCCTGGTGCCCCTGGACGCCTTGCGCCGTCGTGACGGACGGATGACTGACATGTCGACATTTTCACCCGGGGGCCATCGATCTATACATAGAAATTCGCGGGTAGACGCAGCTGACGCGGCTTTTGGGAACCGAAATTCACGACACCATATCGATGCAGTCGGTCAAACTTGTCCGAGGGACTTCGAACGTGAACATTGCAGTACTGATTCTCGTGTAGACAGTGCTACATGAAAAGAGGAGTAACGAGGCTACATCGTTGTGTAACAAGTGTTAGTATATAGCTATCGCACGGAGAGACAAGCGCCTTGCTAGACGAAATTGTCTGGTATGTCGCCCTGGTACTCTAGCGTCCCTACGACGTAACATGATGAACGGGTGACGGTAAATCGATAACGTCTAGACACCGTCTACGGCAACACGCCGGTCTATCTGAGTCCGGGAAACGACAGCTTAATCGTGACATGAAAATGGTGTCCAAAATGGAAATGCGTCGATATGTCATCAATTAAATCAATTAATTTCCAATGATTTTTAATCAATTAAAATTAGATATGTATTTCTTCGAAATCACGTAGCATTGGGAAAATGAGGCAACATGGGTCAACAAAAGAAAAATTCGTACCAAAATGAAATTTTGTTGAAAAATAGACGAATGTCTTCGAAAAATTATCATTTCTCGTCACGGTTATTAGATTTTTCAATTTTTTTTTGTTGCAACAGACACAAAAAATCAAATGTTTAAATGATTGATTAATTGATATGATTTCATTTCTCGGATATTCGAGTGAATCTGTAATGAAGTCAAATATGATGTATGCAGGAAGAAGGTCCTTCCTGTTTGCGATTCTCGTACCGTCGTTCGTGAATCGTGCCCGGCATGCCTCGCGAGCTTCTAGGATCAGGCGTACATCCTGGAAGTTGGTATAGGGTACGCGTGGAAATTTTTAAATACCATCGAACGTCGATCGGTTGACGATCAGGATAGCATTTCTGTAGAATAGGTCGATTTCGTTTGACCCCTCGTCCCACTATAGCCGTCAGTGCGCGAAACGCGATAAGAGAATTAATGAAATCCGTGCTTCAAACGTTGCGTTCAACCGTTTAATTTTCGATCAGCCAGTAACATCAAAAGCCGAGGATATCCGGCTCGCATCCGGGGACAGAGGAAGATCGCCGTGGCACAGGTCATACAGGCCAAGCGCATCGTCACTACTGTACTGTATGTATGTATATATATGACTGTGTGCGAGATATCTAGCTATACAGGCGTAACAAGTGGCGGACTCGAGCGGAAACAACGTTAGACTAAACTAGCGCTTGTACTAGACGGTGCCTAGACGAGTTGCCAAGATAAATCCTAGCGACGGCACCAGGCCACCAGAAATAGTGCGGACCAGTTGCTCCGTTTTTCCTTCCATCCCCCTCCGACACCGCAACGTCAATGTCGCAGCTACTCTAGTTGTACCACTATCTAGTTTTGCCTATCTACCGAAAAATTCTCATGTATCGTAGACGCCTGTGCACTGTAAAAAAGTGTTTGCATGTGAATGACTGACTTGAAAAAGATGATGAGTTCGGACATCTAATGGTTAGTTGGGACATCTACTTTTTAAGACAAAATGGATTGTGTCAACCAACTATTAGGCCTTTCAACTAATTGTTAGTTCTTCCAATTCATCATTTTTTTCAATGCGGGAATAGAAGCTTTCTGATAGGAAGGGGACATGCAAAAAACTGTATTTATGCATAATCTCGCGTCCGGCGACATTAATTATTGTCTACTTTCGCAAGGTTTAAATAAAAAGCTTTAGAAGACGCTTTTCCGGACAATATTGCTAACTGCTTCGTATTATTAATCGTAAAGTGACTCATACGCATTCCTATGATTTATGAGAGTGGACACGGTGCGAATGGGTGGAAAAAAATTCAATTCGTGATTAAAATTTAAATGCTCGCAATGCTTTCGTCATTTCCCAAATTTCCTTCGAGCAATAATCGTCTGCATAGTCAAATTTGAATATAGAATCGTTCGTGAACATCGAGGATTTGCATTTCAACTGAGGAAAGAAGATTAAAATAGATCTGAAATCACGATAAATTGAAAGAACGCACTGTATCGGCCGTACATTCAATGGCAAGGTATTCTGCGTACGACCCACACGACAAGTGTTTCCGGAGCGTTTGAACATCATAATGTTATTAAAAGTTCGCGAGAGCTTTTGCCACGACGTGGGAACACCGAAGACTGCCCACCTAAAAGGTTATATCGGTGCACGTGGGAGAGCCGATTTGCTCCATCGCCAGTGTCGCTTCCAAAGAGGGGATTTCATGGCAACGACACTGGACGCCGAGCGAGTGGGGGTGGTTTCCGCGTTTGGCCACCTCCATCGCGTCCTCCGTGCAACCAGGATGACAGTCGATGGTGGAGGAGCTCCATAGACTCTTGAAATTGTAATGCAATCGTCCAACTTGAGAAATTCGATGAAATTCTTCTTTTTTTTTTTTTCAGGAATATCTTTATGATAATTTTTATCTTTAGTCAATCATCTGGTGCATCTGATATATCGAATTGAAGCTTTTGAACCCTGGAAATCCGATACGAAAACAATATTTCCAAAATTTTTTTTGCAAATAATTAACGAAAATAATTCGCAACTTTTGAATAAAAATGTTTTTTTTTTTTTTCGAAAATAAAATTTAAGAGATCATTGCACTTTGGCGAAATGGTGGATCAAAGGTTTCAAAGTGTTCAAATTTTCCGCGAATTTCCATTTAGAATTAATCGAGTATACGCTCGACGCTTTATATTTAGAAAGATGAGACGCGTAAAGCACACAAAGCCGGGTTCTTGGTTACGTGTTCTCATTAGTGAACACGTGCGCGACCGAGTTATGAAAATATACTTTTGTCGGGGAGATTGAACGGATGAGTTGTTGTACGTCACTGGTGGTGTGCGAATGGTGCCGGTGTTTTAAATTACGAATTGCGTCGACGCCTGGCGTGTTTGGCCAATCAGGGGTGCAGGAGAGACGTCGGGAAAACAGCAACCCCCTGTGCAGCTATTGCCGCACTCGTGTCCGAAGGGTGGTTCTCGCTGTGACGTAACGAAGCGCGCGCTTTGCTAGGCAAGCAGGAGACGCAAGAGGGTAAAAACTACCCCTGCCGATCGTAGGCCCGCGGCACACGTATAGGGGAGCTTTCGTTCAACGGAGGAAATCGTAATAAAATCAATGATAATTTAAAAAAAATTTATTATTAATACCATCGAATATATTTTCTATTCACGATCGATTACTAAGTTATATCGTGTATCGATAAAATATAGTCAATTAATAATTATAACCAATTTTTTCATTTCAATTTTATTGACTCGATTCACGTCATGGCAAATAAATCGAAAAAAAAAATATGTCATTATGCAAAACTTAAAGGTACGAAAATTTAAGAATAAGTAAAACGATTATTTGGAGACCGTTTCAAAAATCGATGTATAATTTTCGTCATATTTTTCAAAGGTGTCGAAAAGTTTCAAAATTTGGCAAAATTTCATAATTTTGAGATCACACATTGGACGAGTAATGCATGAAATTTGTAATGATTTACATCGGATTTGTAATCGGTTGCGAACTTTGGACTTTATACAACTTGTCATTCGGCTATTCGTAGAATCTATAATATCTATATCTATATCGATTCGACGAAATACTGACCTATCCAACGAGTTTAACCTTTAACAACGTCACGCGCCCCGAAATTTCTACCCGGCAATCATAGTAATGTAGTTACCGCGAGAAACGAATGGTTGGAGCCCCCGTCTGGGAAAGGCATCGATTGGTGGCAACGAACGAAACCGAACACTCGGGGGTGGTGATAATCGAAACGCTTCCAGACTCTCGCCACCTCCGATGAACAGGAATTCATGGATATCATAGGTTCGCGAGGCGAACAGCGGGGGTTGAAAAAGTTCGTAACGCCCGGAGCTTGCAGCATCGATAGTCGCTTTCTATGACGCTGTTATAACTCAGATCAATACGAAATATATACGTGTACAACGAGAGACGAATCGACACGTTCGAAACAGATTCTTAAACAAAATCCGTAACCCGAGGGCGTTTCTGAGAGTTGTATAGCTTATTCGACAACGAAAAGCTCGCAGTCTTATTCTTTCATATTTAGACAACAAACGATGCGCTTCTTTTCTTTCGGTGATTATTTAAGCTCTCGGCTTTCAGTCTCGTAACGCCTCCGAATAACAGGAACTCATACCGAATATGTTGGCTTCGATGGTTTTTCGTTACGCGGGGCGGTTGATAAAAATTCGGGGGTACGGAGACGAAACACCAGGGGCGCGAAAGGTAATCGATACGAGCGGCCACTGTGTGCGACGAATATATATATACGCGTAGGTATGATTTCGTATCGCACTATATCGCTTGCATCACCGACTCGACGGGATCGACCGCGCGTATCTCATAGTCTCCTGATTTCTATCCGGTCGCAACTCCGTCGACATTCGAATGAATATAATTTCTATTTTTTTTTTTTTTTTCGCTAGTAAATAATTGTTTACACTCACCTCCGGGGAATCTTTCGCCGACAACAGTCTCGATCCATTTTTGCGCCTCCTCCTCTTTGTCAGCCTCACGCTTTCCAGCAACCTGAAAAAAAAAAAAAAAAAAAAAAAAAAAAAAAACGATAAAATTTTTAGATGCCTATCTTTGAGGAAATTCATCGATCATAAGATTTTATCGGCGTTGTTATAGATCGTGCGGAGAAAAATTAATATTTACTTATCTACGAAGAAAAGAACGTTAAAAAAAATAGTTTCGCGTACCAGTTAACGATTATCCATAGCTGCGAAGAAGTTCTGTGATTTTTTTTCAGACATTCACTAAATAATTTGTAAAAAAAATCATTTTTTACTCTTTTCAACATAACCTAAAAGTTAATTTTTTTCAGTTACGTTATCGTATAACCTACAAATCATTATCAATGAATTTAATTCATATGAAATGAAGTTAAATAAATAATTTCCTGATTAAGAAAATGTTTTATGTTTTGTTATATTAATCAGTTTCCGCAGAAACTTTCAAAAATTGCCGTAGCCGATGGTATTTCACATCGTCTTGGCGGGGTATTGGTAAAAGTTTTCAACTAGCAATAATCGCACCTCGGTAGAACCTCATTGGTTACGATATCGCCACTGCGCAAAGCTAACGATATAACTTTTTGTTCTTCGTTATATCGACATCATTGATATCTTTCGTTTGCGAGAAACTTTACGCAAAAACGCCACACCTCGTCGACCGGCTGAACTACAAGGAGCGCCGAGCCGCTTCGTGTACTCCCCGCAAACAGCCATCCGAATCCGGGGGCAGATGCTACGTAACGATGTACCGCCCGTCTGGAGACAGTGAATTTCGGCGAACAACAAAAAAATGAAAAACGACCCGCGTAAAATGTTATGAAAGAAAATGAAGTAAATTGTGTTTCATTTTAGATTTTAAACAAAATCTGGCGACGCTTGCGAATGCGGTTTGGTTGTGTGATGTTATTATACGATATAATAAACTTGGATGCCCGTGTCGATTGACGAAATCTAAACGCGGCGATGTCCTCAGGGCATCGATGTGGCCGCCTTCCAGAAATTACGACGTTAAGTTATAGGCGTTTTCACGAAACACCGGGGCTGTGTTTCCCCACGCGACGACGCGCTTTGGCCTCTGATTGAGTCTTGCAAAATATACACCCACTTATTTTTTGTCATCCGCGATGAGTTACACAGCTGTTTCGCTATCGATACTTATACCTTCCGGGATTTCGGTTTATAAATATTGAATCGTTAGCGTCTAAAAACGATTTTCCACGATTTCGTCACTAAACTATGGATTAACGGGGTTTTGTGATACCGTCCGACATTGCGCGATGGACATTGCTTTGCTGACGGAAAATTAACATGAAATCTCATATGAATGATCGGAATTGCAGTCTAATTGCGATCCGTGTCTAACGGGTCGTTGAACCTGTGAGAGCTTTGCTCCGGTGAATGCCTCAACGTAATTGGTACGGAACTCAAATGCAATCTGCAGACTCACAATTTACCTAATATCGTATTTGAAGGAATTTTTTTCGCGGAAATGTAAAATTTTTTAAATATATATAATCAAAATATATTTTTCTGCAGAAAAATTCGACTCATCAACTTTGATATATTTTTTATCGTCAAATTTCCGTAACGATGCTTCTAAAAAAAAAATGTTATCGCGGTAATTCATGAAATGTGTAGATTTTTTTTAAATATTTTGAACACAGTAATTCGAAATATAAATTATACAAAGACCGACGAAAATTTTGGCAATAATTTAACTACGTTAAAAACGATTCGTGAGTTAATATTATCGTTCATACTCTTCAAGTTTTAGCGTTTCTAATTGAATTAAAAAGGTACATCACCTTCAACCCTCGCCTCGCCTTTTCTAATTAAATTAAAAAGGTACGTCACCTTTTTAATTCGATTAGAAACGTTAAAATTTAAATTGTATGAACGAAAAATTTAAATTACGAATAATTTGCAACGTCGTTAAATAATTGCCGAAATTTTCGTCGATCTTTGTATAATTTATATACGTAATTGCCGACTTCGCAATATTTAAAAAAAATCGAATGTTACAAAGTTTTTTAATTCACGAAAGGTGCAATAAATCTTTCGCGATTTACATTTGTTTTCGAAAAAAGAAAAACGTTGGTTTTTTCGAGAGCAGTATCTTGTTGAAACAAGATACTGCTCTCGAAAAAACGCTATAGCCCCCGTAGTAACAATTATAGTTGTTCGTTGTTGTCGTTTTAACGTCGAAGGCTTACCGAATTTCAGGACGAAGAGAAGCTTGCGGGGGTGTGGGAATACCCAATGGGCCGAGTGCCAAGAGCTTTTCGTTGCCTGAAGATCCGTAGGATGGAAAAGCGGAGGGGATAACGCCATATAGCGTCGGAACGCTCAGCTTCCAACTTAGTTTCTACTCTGCCGGGCAACACACGTCTCGTTTCGAAACGTCACTCACAATATCATCCGATAATCTCAATTCTCACATAATCTCGTTGAAAAGTCATCAGGAAAAAAAACAACGATAAAATGCCGGTACGTTGACTTGCATTCACGTCAAAGTTTAATAAAAAAAATTTTTAAAACACAATCTTTGATGCTTTTTAAACTGAATCGGCTTTTTTCCCAATATTTTCCATTTATTTATTATTGTTAATTTTTTTTTTTTTTTTTGCATACATCGAATATAATTTACCCGATAGATTTATTGATCTTAACGCAAAGCGGTCAAACGGTGTTAGAAATTTTCTAATTTCGTACTTTTAAATTTCACTACGAAACGAACGTCGGTCGGTGTTCCATTCAGCTTAATTCGCGCGCCTCGTAAATTCTAAAGCACTCAAAGTGCGTCAAATAGAAAACGCCGATAATGAGCTCTTGTGAAACGTGTCTCGAGCAGCGGGAGCTTGAAAACAGTTGTCGACGTCGTATAAGACAGAAATGTTTACCCAAACTATTTCGACGCTTACGCGACTGTTTACAATAGTTTTGTGGTTTAAATTCTGAAAGCTCTGTTCTCCTCCACATCCGGTGTATTTATAACTTAAAAAAAATAACAACATCGCTAACATTACGCAAGCGGATATCGAGAAAAATGTTTCAACGTAAATCACAAATTTCTTGCGTTACCGAAATTGCGCTGTTAGGCTTTTCCAAGCGAAACCTTAACCCCAATCGCGCAACTCGCATCATCCCGTCGTAACGCAAGACGAGTAACACGGGTGCAAAAAGCTCTTCTGTGTAATTCCGACCCTCATTCCGAGCGTCTTGACAAATTTGCCGCGAGAGCCAAGAAACCAAAGTTAATGCATGAAAACTGAACTCAGCTAATTTAGCATCAAATCTACTGGATCGTTATGCATCGTACCCAAGATTTACGAACCACGCCTTCCGGTGGTCGACGTAATAGCAAAAATATATCCAGCGGAAGGAGTTCTACTATATAACAAGCATCTGCTCTCCATCCGCTTGGATTAGTTCTCAAAAAAAAAAAAAAGAAAAAAGAAAAACATTTGCTTTCCCAAAATACTCGTGAATAAACCGAACATATGGATGACGTTTAGGAGGTATAGAATGTCAGGAGCCGATAGAAGACAGAAGATTCGTGAGGCATAGATCACTTGTAAATATAAAGTTCTTGCAGCGTCTCGGTAAATACGATCGGTCTCACTGTGTGTTATAAATACTTATTTATCGTTAGACCCGATAGCTGCCAGATCCCTCTTACGTCAGTCGACGCGCCAGATCGCTGGCAGGAAGCGTTTAAAGCTTTCGGTCGGCTATCACGAAATTGGTCTTCACAGATCGCGTTTAATTTCTTGCGGCAAAGTCCGAAATCAAAAGAGCATAGTATAGATATCCTCTGTGTTACTATGTAGACGAATTCGTGTGAGAATCGCCCAAGATTATCGATGAAGGGGAACGGCGAGTTTATATTTAATGGCGCCACTTTTATGTATAAGAGTTTCATGGGCGAGTAGGTGGGGATTTGACGAGACAGGAAATAGCCAACACCTGCAGTCTGGATATAAAAGCTTCTGTATCCAACGAACATTATTTATTTTCGATGTGGTTTTATGCCGCTGTAACCCAACTCTCCAGATCTATTTTTGTACGCGCAGTTTTAAATCGTTGCGCGAAAGAGAGGAGTTTGCGTAGAAACCGATCGTAACGTTGCACAATAGAAAAAAGAGACCAAAAAAAAAAAAATGAATGACAATGCAATGATGAATGAAGGATTTTTATCCTTATATATGTATATCCTTTTTTTTACAGCCCCGCAACAAGGAACAGGAAGCCGAAGTTCTCGCCTGGATCGAGGCTGTGATCGGCGAAAAATTACCGCCCGGAAACTACGAGGACATTCTTAAGGACGGAGTTATTCTTTGCCAACTGGCGAACAAATTGGCTCCTGGATCAGTGAAGAAAATCCAATCTAAGGGAACCAACTTCCAGCTTATGGAGAACGTTCAGAGGTAACGTCGAAGTTATCTTGAAATCATTGTTCTCCATCAATCATCGTGTCGATAATACGACGAATAAAACGAAATTCTTTAATTCGAAGATTCCAAGCCGCAATCAAGAACTACGGAGTGCCACAAGAGGAGATTTTCCAAACGGCTGATCTCTTCGAGAGGCGCAATATTCCCCAAGTCACTCTGTGCCTTTACGCTCTTGCAAGAATCGTAAGTATTTTCATCAGCGGAAGTTTCGATTAAAAAAAAAAAAAATTCCACTGCTAATACCTACATTACGGATCCACGAATCTGTGCGATCGATTATTAATTAAATGATGAAATACAGACGCAGAAACATCCGGAGTTCACCGGCCCGAGTCTGGGACCGAAAATGGCCGAGAAAAACGAGAGAACCTTCACCGAGGATCAACTTCGCGCCAGTGAAGGTCAAGTCAATCTTCAAATGGGATACAACAAGGGCGCCAGTCAGTCGGGACACGGTGGATTCGGAAATACAAGACACATGTGAAAAACTTTCGATCAAGAAATATCCACATTTATTTTCGATAATACTACGCTATTTAATTACGTCCAACGTCATTAACTTTTCGTTTGTAAGAAAAACACAATCAGATGCGTCACGATTTTTGCCATCGAACTCCACAGGGTTTCGACCTCTAAGATCTTTATAATAATCCTTTTATTCGGATTATACCAATACTATTACACTTTTACGCACACTTTTCATTCGATCCATTGGCACCTCGACGCGTATACACGCCCATGAACACCAGCGCTCGAGGAAAATAACACGACACTGACATTGACACTGCACACAACATTCAGACACATACACGCATCACACACACACACACACACACTTCGGGCAAACGTTGCCAATAAGTTAAGGAACATCATTGATTAAACATTAAAATAAATAATGCATAGATGTAAACTACACAATTGAATTCGGAATACCACACGTATATAGCGTAATTTCCGTTTTTCCGGCGAGTGAAATTGTTGGGATGACGATGTTTAAAATTATTGCCGATTTAAATTTATCTTATTATTCGTTTAATGCAAACTGATTGCGAATAATAACGCGAAACGTCTAAAATTTGTTACGAAAAAATAAAAGCAACGCTGATTTTTTTTAATACATCGTTCCGGATTTGGATACTTCTTTTTCCGTTTAAATAGAATGCTTCGTTGCTTTTTTAATAGCCCGATTTTCAAGGTCTAACGTCGAGGAAAAAAAAGCGAAGTTAAATTTAATCGACAAGCTTCGGTACGCTTCGTTTCTTAATTTATACGTTTTTACGATGCCAACGAAAAAAGTAGAACGTTAGAAAAACGAAAGATTGTTTATTCAGTTTTTCGGACAATAATACATCTTTACACTCCTTGCGTACTATTAATGCCGCTTGTGTATCGATTCATCAGATGTTTACGTTATTCTGATTACCCAACGGGTTTATGGAGTACTTTTACTAGTTTTTTCGTCGAATGACCTTTGTTATGCACTCATGTAGCTATAGATTGAAAGATGTCTGTGATTACTGTGGAAAAAAAAGTAAAATAGAAAAAGTGGACTAAGATAACATGTCGACTGCGACCGGCATTAACGTGCCAACAATAGCATAGATCTTCGTGTCAATCAACGATCAACAACTTTTAAACAACAAAATATTCCGTCCTCTGGATTTAGCGTCAACGCTTCAATGATCCTGCCGAGTGACAGAAGGGCGCATGACATCGCCCCGGGAATGCAAAAAAGCGACAGGCCACTTGGAAGACTTGATTCCCTGCCAAGTTCCTCGAACGTACAAATTATACGGTGCGAGAGACGGCGCCCGAGCGGAGAATTCACCGAATGCTTCAGAACTCACCCCGCTTAGTATAATTACTATATAGAAGTAAAATTCTTGGGTATCTATTATAATTTAATATTGCGAATGGAATTTTTAAATGAGAAATACTAACATACGTTTGATTGCGCGATGGAAAAAAAAAAGTATTTCGTTAGTCACGTCTATGTAAATTACTTTTCTTCACTGAAGAGATCTCTGCAAATATTGAAAGCATTATTTCCGATTGAAATTCTCGGGAGACTCGAAAAAGTGCAAAGAAACAATTTCACTTCGGACCTTTTGATTCTCTCGTGTAATATGCTTGATATCAAAAGAGATTAGAGATTTGTCGTTGCCGACTAAACGACTGGGGCTCTTCTTTATCAATGGAAGGAAATACCATTGAACAACAATTTGCGATGCTAAAAGAAACACGAAACTTTCGTGTTGACGACGATTCGAGAGACGATAAAACTAAATTAAGTTCTGCTTTCCTTGGCACGTTTACGTAGCCGGCAAAAGTTATTCCTGGACGATTGCGGCTCCTACTTTGCTCCACGCTGGATCGCGTCACGGCTTCGCATTAATTTAGAAAAGTTCGCAAAGGCGTAACATAGTCGCGCATGCAATTTTTGTTGTCTCACCGCAATGTTTATTTTTCCGAAAATATATATATTTATATATATCGACATCTCTGCGGCATTCCACAATGAATTCGTTGATTGAGTGACGACGTAAGTCAGTCTGGAATGCTTCCACATTTAGGGTACCAGCGTTAACGTAAAAAGCTTGTGAGAACGCGTGACGAAGGATGTCTGACTCATGGAGATTCAAAATAGACTTTTGCGCTTCATGATTTTGAGGCCACGTAATATTTTTCACGAAGAATGGAAAAAAACTCTCTTAATTACTGAACGATAGGATATCGGCAGACGGCATTTTGTCAACTTTTACTCGGCAAAAATTGATTACATGCCTGTAATGCTTACTTTTGCCTTTAATGCCCAACCGGGTTCTGAATCTCACATCCATTAGTTTTCTGTCATTCCAATTAGTGTAAAATTTAGAAGTTTAAAGGGCAATGCGCAATGATTAATGAGCTTAAAACGAAGTTAGCGCGGCAACAGTTTAGTTAGCAGCCAAAACCGATTAGACGCCGGGTGTGTGGAAACTTCGCGATTCTCCGAAATGGCGTGCGCCGCGACACACTATGCCGCGAAAGACGGTCAGACTTGAATGAATGGCGATGCGACGCTGAATACGCGACAACTAGAATATCGACTCACGAACAGAGTAGAAACATTTTGCACACAGCACGACACGATGGTCAGTTTACTGTCAAACTCAGCTGATCGCGCGCGAAAACACTGTCGTTAAGTTATTAGGCGACGACGACGAGAAAACAAATTACGCGGTCTTTTCGATAAAGGTGATTTGAATGTAACTCGATGGAAAAGATTTGTAGATCCAAATCATCCGAATTAATTGCTCAAACGATCACCATGATTGCTCACCTGCCAAAGTGGACGTCCCGGCATTGTTGATGATTAAGTACCTTTTCTCGACAGGAAAAAAAAACGTGGAGAATCGACTTCTCTCGTTGTAGATAGACAAAAAGTGTGCTCTCGCGAGTCGAGCTGCGTATATATCCGTGTCACGAAACCCCCTCGTATGGGTGAACTCGTGGGCGTTTCTATATATGGATCGCTTACTCACCACATTCTCATCCCCGAACGCTAATGCAAAATTTTCAACGTGGTAATTGGAGATACCTAACTTCACGGTTGAGGGTCTAAAAACGCCGGCGATGTTTCGCAAAAGTCGCAATAACCCGCGTTATTTTAAGCCGTTATATTAGCGTGGTATGTAATAACACTTTCGATATACGTCATATTTGCGCTGTTGATTCATAAGTAGGAAGATAACTGTCGCTACATCGTCATTCTGTTAAAACTGGATGCATCTTTGTACTTCCGATTTCATGACGTGCATCATATGATGCGCCTTAGTTGTGTAACATACGAATTTTAGGGACTTCTTTTAAGAAATATGTTATCACATCAGTTATTTCAATGTTTTTGATAGGCATTATTGAGAAACTATGATAAGGGGGAGCGATTTTAAGGGGTAGCGTGGCCGAGCGGTCTAAGGCGCTGGTTTAAGGCACCAGTCTCTTCGGAGGCGTGGGTTCGAATCCCACCGCTGCCAATCTTTTTTGATTTTCTTCAACACATACTCATTGAGATTAGTTTTTCTATGTCGAGCAACGCAGTTAAGTGCAGTGCAGCGTGAAAATACGTTAGAACGCAGGGTAGCGTGGCCGAGCGGTCTAAGGCGCTGGTTTAAGGCACCAGTCTCTTCGGAGGCGTGGGTTCGAATCCCACCGCTGCCAAGTTTTTTTTGCTAGTATTGCATCTTTTTAAGATTAGTTTTTCGTGGGACAAAGGGGCGCAATTCAGCGCTCTAGTGGGCGAAAATGCACTAAAACGAAGGTAGCGTGGCCGAGCGGTCTAAGGCGCTGGTTTAAGGCACCAGTCTCTTCGGAGGCGTGGGTTCGAATCCCACCGCTGCCAAGTTTTTTTTGCTAGTATTGCATCTTTTTAAGATTAGTTTTTCGTGGGACAAAGGGGCGCAATTCAGCGCTCTAGTGGGCGAAAATGCACTAAAACGAAGGTAGCGTGGCCGAGCGGTCTAAGGCGTTGGTTTAAGGCACACCAACAGACTGAACAATCACACCTTTTCTAATTTCTCCGAGCACAATACATCCACCAACCCACAAATAGACGATTGGCAGAATTATCCCTTTTGTAATATCGCTTTTCTTGGGAAGATCTTCAAATGCCTCCCCAATAAAATATCGTGTGGAGTCAACAATATCTCCCCGTTGGTGCTAAAAAATCTAACGGACAAGTTCATAAAAGCGCACACGATTCTGTTCAACAACGCGTTAAACAACTTTTATTTCCCCGAATGTTGGAAAAAAACGAAAGTCTTCCCAGTTATAAAAAAGAATAAAGACCCGAGCGATCCGTCCAGCTACAGACCCATTAGTCTAACACCCGCTGTTAGTAAAGTTTATGAAGCCATTATTAACAACGAGATTACACGGTTGTGCGTAAGGAAAAACATTATTCCCGATATGCAGTTTGGTTTCAAGAATAAGCATTCCGCAATACATGCCATTCACAAACTCCTGTCAGATGCAAATAGTCTAGTGGGCAAAAGCCAGTTCGTCGGGGCTGCTTTACTGGACCTCGAAAAGGCCTTCGATTCTGTTTGGCTGAACGGCCTAATCTACAAACTGAAAAAAAGGAGTTCCCTAGCTGGCTGATATGGATGATTTGGGATATGATTAAGGACAAAACCTTTGTGACTTGGGATGGTACCGCGATTTCGTCCGAAGTGTTTCGTATAGAGGACGGTCTGCAACAGGGCACCGTCAACTCGCCTATTCGCTTCAATATTTACACTAGCGACATTCTAAATGTATTCGATATAAATAGCGTTAATAACACGAAAGCGATTGCTTTCGCTGACGATATTATTTTATACACCTCATCGAACCGAGTCAGCGTAGTGCGAGAGGCCTTAGAAGATATTGTTGAGAGGGTTAACCAATATTATATCGCTTGGAACCTTCGTCTGAGTCCCACAAAATGCGAGACAATTCTGTTCCGTAAGCCGATCAGACTGACTAACTCTATAAACTGAGCTGGTTATCGCGAATTTAAGATACAAACGTCCGTGTCGGGTACGAATAATAAGGTCGAGATACCTCACAAAGCGAAAGTCAAATATCTCGGTTTCTGCGTCGATTATCGTCTTCGGGGAAACGTTCACCCCGATACGCTGCTTGAAAAAGCGAAGAAAGCCTTCCAACCCAATGGCCGAGTCTTCTATAGCTCTCATCTCACCTGTAGAGCTAAGATCATTTTATATATGTTACTAATCCGTCTGATTATCGCCTACGCCGCTCCAGTATAGTGGAACACCGGCAAGTCAGTGTTAGAAAAAATCAGAGCTTTCGAAAGAAAATGTCTCCGCGTCTGTCTTAGAACATACCGCTCTGCTCATTCCAGATTCCAACACTATGTCAGCAACAAGATTATATACAATAGCACAAATATTTCTAGAATCGATAACTTTATCTTAAAATTAACTAGAGACTACTTTAGCAGCGTACACCTTATCAATAATGCCGTTATCCGAAATATAAAAGAGCGAGATCCGCTTCTTTCGGAACGGCAGCTCAGAACAGGATATGTCTCACCACAAGCCTTCGCGTACCGCGATAGTCACGGCCTTCTGCAAAACTCCGATAACGGACCTATGTTATACCATTGGAAGAGGAATAAAGCTAACAAACGAATCACGCTATTTCTTGTTGATCTCGATAATGAGCACAACTTCGTTGGTGCCAGAGACATATTCGGTGCCGATTTAAATGACTTCCACAGATTGAACTTCACGAAGTATACGTGGCTTAACATTAACTGCCCTCATATGCGAGATCTCGCGATGAGGAAACGGGAGCTGGTAAGGCGAGAAAGAGCTCGAGTGGCTGATACCACTTAATTAAGATAGAATAAAAAATAATAAAAACAAAACGCTTGCGTTAGCTAAGAACGTTCGGGCGTACTACACCCACTTTTTTTTAATATAAATATGTATATAAGTAATTAGTCTTAGTCATTACTCTTAGCCGTAAGATTCTGGCGACCAATACCGATAAACGGTTTTTTTTCTAACTCTACTTTTTCCCGTTCCTCTCATGCGCTGCCAGAAGCAAAAACTGTCGACTCACTCCAGTCTCCTACTCCTGCACCTAATCTAATTAAAAACGAATATGCAAACAGAGCTGTCTATAACCGAGTGCTGCGCCTGTAGCCAAGGTTATACTTCACTTTACCGTTAAGTTTTTCATTATTATTTTTATTGTAGCTTTTAGATATATTGTACTTGACTAAAACAATAAACCATTTAAAAAAAAAACTGGTTTAAGGCACCAGTCTCTTCGGAGGCGTGGGTTCAAATCCTACCGCTGCCAGTTTTTTGTTGCTCCCAGCCGTTTTTTGAAAATAGTTTTGTTGTAAAATAAACATTGAAATCCAAAGCCTCTATTCAAAGAATAATAATGAGATTGGAGACGCAATGTTTTGTTGGAAGAACTAATAGTTACTAAGACCAATTTTTTTAATGTTTTTTTTCCAAAAAGTAGTTGTTCTAATAAACTATTAGTTTTCCTGATTCATTGTTTTTTCAGTGCAGTCTATGAAAATGGTCCAAAACAGAGGTAGCGTGGCCGAGCGGTCTAAGGCGCTGGTTTAAGGCACCAGTCTCTTCGGAGGCGTGGGTTCGAATCCCACCGCTGCCAATTTTTTTTAGTCATTTTTCAAGTATGTTATGATTCGAGCTTTGATGCCGGGCATCACGGTCGGGTGACTCTGCTGCGTGAAATTACTGTAAACTTGTCGTAACGACGCTTCAGAAAACTCAATGAGTTGCGTCGGCACGCGGCGCCGTGGTTCACACCTAACAGGATTGCATCCATTGAACGAAAGTGGCACGGATCATGTACTACATGCGTCGTATGAATCGTAACACAGGTAATTGCTCGCTGCGTTCCACCTTTGTTAATTTTGCTTTGCAGTTTCAGCTCGTATGCTGGGTATCAAGAAACAAATTCCAGCGCTTACATTGAAAAGAACACAGCCCTGTAACCGGGGTCGAAGATTCGATATTGTGTTTGGCTGGGTCACTGAATAAATGAACCACATTTTCAAAACATCAAACGTCGAAATGATTATAACATAACAATTATAACATGACATAACATGATTATAACAATTCTAGTTTAGACGTTTTTGTGCGCGTTTGACAATAGTAACGATTTCGTCAGAATTGTTTGAAAAACAAACGAAGATTTCTACGTAAAATGGCTTCAACTATATCGAAAGTATCGTGTAGCGGATCCATTAAGTTCAAATGACAAGATGATTGATTGTTGTTATTTGTACGATTATAACTATATGAACGTTAAGTGGCTTAATAACCTCAAATGGTTAACGGTTTGAAAATTCAATTGTACGAGTGCCTCACGGTACACATGACATTAATGCATGAGCATTGTATCGAACACTTCAAGACTGCAAAGCCGAATACCGGTCCTCGCGGGTAAATAGGTAGCGACAAAGAAATGCCCGCAGGATCAGGACTGTAGAGCTCCTCAAACCGGATGAAATCCTGTTGCTCTTGTTGTTGTCGGGGGCTCGCCAATCCTACCCATTTCACGGTGGAGGGTCAATTATCGAACGACTATGAAATTACCACGAAGGGGAAAGTTGAGCGAATAATAATAATGGTAACCTGGATCGACTCCAGAGTTGCGTGTTACCCTGATAGAAGTTTCATTCGGAAGATGCCACCCTGGACCACGCCCCTGACTGGGAATGCCGGTAAGAGATTCTTCGAATTGTAGGAAATTGACGTATAACATAGACGAAAAAAAAGACAATAGCAACATTCATACGGATAGATACATATATCTACGAGCTTTCATCGTAACTTTCATCACACTTTCGCCAATAGAATCAATCGACTACATCAAGTTATTGATGTATTCTGAAGTTCTATGAATTCTCTTTTTTTAAAGCATGAATGTTCCGGGGCATTGTTATATTCGTGTACGAAGCAATGTTGTGCTGTGAGCAATATACCGTTTAGATTCTATTATTACTTCATCCGTTCTGGTAGCAGTCACCATAAGACTCCGTGGCGCAACGGTAGCGCGTCTGACTCCAGATCAGAAGGTTGCGTGTTCAAATCACGTCGGGGTCAAAGATATTTTTTTTATTTTGCCTGTTATTAACAAGTGTGGCAGGTTTCTTCTCTGGCAATATAACAGTGGTGTTGGCTCGAGGCTCGAGGTAACATACTGAATGTTATTAACAAGTGAAATGGAATGGAGGCGTATAGCAGTTCATGGATATGATACCTACCGTTCGAATCAAAGACTATTATTTACGCCATTTAATATCGAGGTATCAGTTAATTCAAGGTTTTTTAAATAATTGCCTTTTGTTTTTGATTCGAACCTAAGTTCACAAAACCTACTTAATTGGGTTCTCTGAGAATTTTCTGTCATCGATGCGCTAATAGCACAGTCATTGCATTCTGGGAATTTATGTCCTACTGTTTATAACAATCCTTCAAATTTCGCGATCGGTATATTCTGTTGTACATTAACTCATTGGCTAATGTCGTGCGGTGCGTGCTCACATCCCGCATACGAACCGTGAATGATCAGGGTAACAGAAAGTAAAATCTTTCTCCTCTCTCGTACAGTTGAGCTACATTCGCGCGGGTTGTCTCGTTTAGCCCCTCCTCGCACCAGGAAAACATGAAAACGAACGGCTTCCCGCTGTGTGCCCGCTGGTGTTCGATACTCTATAGGGCGAACTAGTCGAATATTCTCTGTATCGTAATAACTAAACTATTTAACTGAGCATCAAAAAATGTTATTAAGAGATTAACATAAACTAGCAAAGATAATTAATATGTTTTGAAACATTATTATATCTGATACAGTGTTTATTGAAGTCGCAATCACCTTTTTGCACTTTATTCCGTATGGATAATGAGGTGTCACGATAATCCCGATTTATTGTCATCCATTGTAGAATCAGTATTAATGAACAATTGCTCAATAGTCATTGGAAATTCAACTTTTCACACCCAACAAACTTTACCAAACTAGCCACCTTATTTCCGAACTCCTTGACTTTAACTCTCGCGACTTTCTACTTTCCTGATACTATGCACCAACTGATTGAGTCTAAATGATTTTGACTCTTAATCATTGAACAGCTAGACGTCTGTGTTTGAAGTCATTGGACACGGTACAGTCATTGGGTCTTGTCACACGGCGAAAACATAGGCACCGCAACGGCCATTTGTTTAAATTTGTTTATTGTCGATCGATTTTGCAATGGTAATAAAGCCTCAACATACTATGTGACTAGAACACCTTGGCGATGTTATTCAACGAAATTTAAATTTTGCTTCGAACTTGACGTCATGATTTATCAATAAACCGTCATTGAATGTTGTTAAAATTAAATCAATTCATTGACCGTGAGATAAAATTGAATAAGAAATAACAAAATTCTTAAACATTTTTACAAGCACAGAAATGTGTGCAATCATCGTACCAGAGATATACCTAATATGTTGTACATTAGACAGCCGCCTTGAGAGATTTGGTGAGGTGAATGTATGCAGAACTGGTGGTCTTATATTCTAACGGGGCCCATATGTATGTACCGGCTTTTGGCCTTACTATACGGCGGTTACGAGTTCCGGACGAAAGAGACGAATAAAAGAGAAACCGACAAAGCCCCTCGATGGATTCCCTTATAATCTGTGACGCCATTTACGTCGTGCCGTAATCCGAAGTTAGAAGTCGGAATGGACATAATCAACAATTTAACCATCCTGGCAGTAGGCGAGCATGATGACGAGTAAGAAGTTGTCGAGCGTGAGTTATACCTCCATCTCTCTCATGTTATCCGTGGATCGGAAAGACACAATTTTGAGGAACAGCCGCGTGGGCCCTCAGCACCTCTGTGACGTCTAAACGCCTCATTGGTCTTGGGTTGACCCTTTCCATCGTTCATTGGTTCATTGGCTCTGGGCCGCTAAGAATTTTTGGCAATTCTAGGGGCCAATCGGTCTTGGATCAACCCAGAATGGGCGGTTTCTTGCATTACCGGGTTCATCAATGTGTAATTTCCTCGTTGGTAGCTTGTTCTCAAAGCGTAGAAGCGCATCACGGGACAGTGACACCGTTTTCCCCAAATTTACAGTCCAACACGCACGTCTTACGTGTTGTACGACTGAGGATACGTTTTCAGTAAAAAACAAGTTTTCAACGAATATCCGAGAGCTGCGCGAAATATGCTGAAATAATATATAAACGACTGCATCGTACGAGGTCGATGGCTATTACGCTTTCCCCTAAAATTCTTTGGTAAGAAATGACGCGATGGGGGACTCCTTGGGGGCTACCTTGTAATCTACTACTTATGGTACGTTGACACTAGCGCTTCTATCGGTGGCGTCACGGTATTACTGTCGGCTACATGCGTTCCTGTTGAAAAAATTCCTCACGGGCGAAAGTCAAGGTATGACAGAATATCGTAATACCCCGCTGGAAGTATCTATCCGATGAATTATGGACTCCTGGTATCAGGAGGGGCTCAGTGAGACAACCCGCGCGAAATTCTGTGCACCGTAGGGAGAGAGCGTTGTTCCGAGTGTGGCATGAGCTCCTGATACCTTAGAGCTCGTATGCGGGATGTGAGCACGCACCGCGTAGCTGTCACAGTTACAATGACGAAAAGGTTTAAGGTACCATCGCGCAGACCTGCTTCTCAGGTTCAAGAAAATCACGAACAACATAAACAATGTTAATGATAAGAAATTATCGAATGTGAACAATTATAAATTCTATACTGTGGATTGCAGGATTGCTATGACTTTTTTTGAAATTAAGTAGATGTTACTACGTATAAGTCTTAGAAAAAAATAACTATAAACTTTAATCAATAATAGGACTCATGTAACAGCTGTTGGAACTCGAATTCTGCATTATTAAGGACGTTTTCCTAATCTTTTGTCAATTTATATTTATAATTAATGTTGCGATGAACATATAAGTATATGTAAATCTAAACTTGTCTTGCAGTAAGACTTCCTTTCGCACGTCCACATTTCAAGTGGATTATCGATTTCTGAGGTACGCTATCACCTACTATTTCGGACTACTTAACATCTAAGACTCCGTGGCGCAACGGTAGCGCGTCTGACTCCAGATCAGAAGGTTGCGTGTTCAAATCACGTCGGGGTCAAATATATTTTTGTTAATTTTTGCTCCAACCTCCAGACATCATCAAGTATATTGTGTGCAAACATCATGTTTTTATCAGTAGTAAAAAAATGATTTATAAACTGGTGTACTGACTGTTGGGATATAAAGGGCTACACCGTTGACTCCGCATAAAGCTATTTATAGAAACATGGAATTTTATGTAGTATGCATCCAAGTTTGAAAGTGAATGACGGCCTACATTTTGAAATAACATTACTGATAGCCGTTTTAATCGCATTGGATTCGGGACCTCGCGATAAAACTATTCCACACACTGTTCGGGGCTTATCGGTCGACTTCAGCTACATACACATGATACATGACGCTCTGTTTTGCAGATAAAACAGAGCACTCTGTTTTATCTGTTAGATAATCACACGCAAATAAGCAGTTATTGGATCGACTTATACAGTGGAATACTTGATACGTTGTGAATTTATAATTTGATAAAAAATGTTGATACAAATACACCAAATGTATCAACATTCTGAACAAATACAGCGATAGATACGGAAAGACATTTTAACGCGTTATACTGCATCTTGTGCAGTTTTTTTTTTAATGAACTCTCTAAAGTCTTCGGATAAGTGTTTAGTCAATAATCATTAGAATATTTGAATAAATGACTGAGGAGTACTCACAGCACTGAATTCCAGCTATACATCGACTGTTTAACACAAGGCGCCGTGGCTTAGTTGGTTAAAGCGCCTGTCTAGTAAACAGGAGATCGGGGGTTCGAATCCCCCCGGGGCCTCACCAAGAATGGGTGAATATTTTTTTGGACCGTTATGCGCATACCTCGAGATTGCACCCGTTCACCTTCAGTCTGTTTTATTTTGTCAGTCTGTTAAAATACACGGTTTACTCAGATGTCACTCAATTTCGTCATTGTATTTCTGATAAGAGATAAGCAAAATCGTCCGAAACTTGCACAGTTTTTATGATTATGCGATTCGTTAATGTCGAAAAAAGGTTCCAGCAAAAACGCGATTGGCGTACCAAAAAATCCATCAGGTACTGGCCAATTCGTCAACGGCCAGTAGGTTTCTAAACCTAAAAAGCACGAGCTCTCGTAATTATGTCTGCTCGGTATCAAACTCGTCATTGGACGAACCGATAATAGAAATCGAATTTCACGAATCAGGTTTTGCGAAAAAACTGAGTTTACGACGCGTCGTGTAATTTGATCGAGTAACTCGTTACTTTGTATCGTTAGAAACTTATCACTGTCATCCGGTACCAAGGGAAACAAAGTAGTTGTTCGAACGTTACAGCTTTGCGCTGAATCAGACGCGATACCGACAACACCTGTTTCGACGACTTCTGAATACACACTTAGCATATTACCATGTTGATCGCGAGTAATGTTAACTACATCATCGATAGCTTTTGGCCACGCAGTCTGAAAGAAGCCGATAATTTCAAACCACAGACTATTTTTCACCATTACAGAAACGGTATCGACAGATCTTTCGGAATATCCAGACAACGAAATCAACGGATAGTTTTTCCAAAAGCTATCGAACGTCGGATTGATTATGTTGTTCATTAACAGAGCTAAGAAAACATGAAAATTGCGATCATAGCAATGAAATACCATGTCTTCTTCGCTGAAATCGTCCCGATCATCGCGTAATACAATACTGGCGAAGTTGCAACTTTCATCGCCAACTTGCTGTATGACCGCATATAAAAAACTTCCACCAAGCCTAAGAGTTTCGCTTTGCTTCTGACGTTCTTTCGCGCAATTTTTTAGTATCAAACTTTCCTCGATCGCGGTAAATAGTCTTTGCGAACTTGTCGCAAACGCTGCGTCATCTGAAAGCGATGCCTTTCTCAGACGAGACGCAGCAGACTGAAAGAAGCTTTGTTCTCGACTTTTTTTCTCAGACTGTTCGACACTTTTGGTACGACTGTCTACCGTCTGTCTATGAATTTCCATTGCGTAAGCGCCTTTGCTGGTACTCGGTACTGCCAGATCACGATGTCTTGCTGCTGTCTCGACGGTCGTTTCAGCCGTCTGCTGTCTCAATAGAGTCTTTTCTCGATTGATGTTCTTCAGAGAAAAATCCGAAAATGGATTGTCTATCTTGAACGCGTTGATGTCAAAAGCTTCGCTATTCATGTCTCCCTTTGAGCAAATTTCCGATTCGTCATCACCATCGTCGTCGGCTATCGAGATTGTCGATGTTTTCGTCGAAAAAGCGGTGTCGAAAATTTCACTCCCATTTCTCTCCGGATATTCCGAATTCCATTGGCCGACACCCGAAGTTTCTGGTTCCACTTCAGATCCGCGCAATCTTCGTAAATTTCCCACGTCCAATGGCTCACAACTTCTTCGCGCCGGAAGTGGCGAAGTACTCGATTCTTCGGGACTTCGACATTCAACGTCATCGGTGTCGATCGCAACATGTCTTTCGTTCAACGGCATTCGAATCAAAGACTTTCTCTCTTTCGCAACGTTACCCTGACGAAAGAAATCGAAAGAAGTTCACGGAGTCGTTTTTTTTCGTGACTACGACGTGCATTGATGAATCCTTTCTAATTGAGTCTTTTCACCTTTTTTAAGTCGAAACGCATCTGTGGACTCGTCGGTTCAGAAATATCAATATTTTCTTCAGTCAGACTCTCCACAGGAATAATTCCTTCCCGAAGGTAACGTTCGTTTAACAGTTTGAATTCTTCTTCCGGTTTTATAGTCTCAATTTCGTCTGCAAACGAAAAAAATCGTTGTTCACCCTCTCTGAATATATTCCTCGATTTGCACACGTCACCGTTCAATGCTCTCGAGGATTCGAGGCCCGTATTCGAAACAGCCGCATTGGAACGTTTCAGAAACTTCTTCATAAATTTTCTCTTCGGTTTGACTGTATCCTCGGAAATGTGCGTTCTTCGAATAACCGGCGAGGGTACGAGCAGATGTTGTATCTCTTCGGGTTGTGTCGGCTGAACATCTATGGATCCCCACGTATCAGGCAACGGTGGTAAATGCCTCCTGGAGACTCCAAAAATCGACGCTGGATCGGGTGTCGATGACGCGCGTTGGAGAACGGGTTTCATAATGTCGCGAGTCACGGAATCGTCATACGGTCCGATTTGGCATCCACTACCGATATTCGTCGTACCAGCTGACCACTGAATTCTCGGATGAAAGTTGTTTTCGCTCTCAGAAGTTTCAGCACCGTTTCGTCGACGATGACGATGTAAATCGAAGAAAGTTTTTTTGGGTGTTAACTTTGGATGGAAATAATCGTCCGCGTAATGGTCAAAGTTCCGATCGTTGGCCTCTTCCATTCTATTTTCGTCGATGATCACTCTCCGGGCGGACATTACAATAATTTTTCTATGATGCTGGAGTTAACGTCACTTAGATTAATAATTTTATCATCTCCACAGGTTATTGATCGGCGAAACGAAACGTCACGGCCCGCGAGGCGTCAAAACAAAAGCCTTATTTTCAGCTCGACGTCACGAAAATGAATTCTACTCAGTCGCGACAACGTAATCCTCTTCAAACTTCCAATCGTATCGTAACTTTCCTCAACTCATCGCCTTCTTTTTTCGAAATTATCATTTTTTTAAATTCATGCACCACGCAGTTACGGATTAAAGAAGTCAAATTAAAGCTTTGCCCAAAATCCCCACTAAAACGTGATCAATCGAGTGAAAAAAAAAAAATTTTACAAATGAGAAAAGCATTCGATGCTATCGGAGAAACACGAATAAAATAAATCAATAGGTGTTCCCCAACTGCATCGAAGACTTTTTGCAGATTAGTCACTTTTCAGTTGGGGGTTTTTGTAAAAATGTTATTTGTCTTTATATTTTTTTCTGTAATTAAACATTTATGAACGATTCACTGAACGAATTGGCGAAAAACCGAACTGAGAGGACGCAACTAAAAAATCCTTAACATCGTACCTGTGGGGTATTTTACGATCTATTCAACGACTTGGATGCTTCAATAATTTTAAAACAACTCTTCTTTATCGGTCGTTTGTTAAAAAGTTGAAATAAAAAAAGACGTCGACGAGGATGGGATTCGAACCCACGCGTGCAGAGCACATTGGATTAGCAGTCCAACGCCTTAACCACTCGGCCACCTCGTCCCGATGATAACTATTGCGCAACAAGACAATCATAAGCGAAATATTCCGACAAATCAATAATAACCACTGAACCTTATTAAATTATTCCGATACGAGTGAAATGCCACATGTTGCTTCGGAATTCGACATTTTTCATTCATCATTTCCGCTGTACTCCTATGTTTCGCTTCATTCCGAGACGATAATATTCGCAGTCGAGACAATGGCGCCATCTCTAATGTTCTCTCGTTTCATCTCGATCTCGAGATGACAACTATTCTCGCCGTCGCGTTATCGCGTTATCAGGCGTTCAGATTTTTAGTTCGAAACAAGAGGATAGCTTTATCGTTATTATCTCGAACTTCGATAACCCTAAAGCGGCGATATTCTACGGACATTTTCCCCGCCAATAGCGTGCGAGAATTCATTATTCTTTATTTGTCTACGTATAGTCTGTAGATTGTCAGCGTTCCTTTCGCGGCGACTAATCCTACTATAGACGGCGAATCCTTCAGTCTCTCATTATGCTTCGGACTTAACAGCAGTGCTGTTACGTGATTCACTTCTAACGACGTACCATTCCCCTCGAAAAATTGACGTATAATAATTGCGACAACGCACCGATATTCTTTTGCTGTTTTTCTCTGTATTAAGAAACATTCTACTTAACGATAGTTACACAACGCAATTGCGCGCTCCGTCTGAGGGATATGCGGCACTAAAGAGAAACAGTAAGCAGTACGATAACTGCAGTCGAGATGGAACATCCGAGTGACCGTTTGTATACACCGATCTACGATGATAAGACGTTTCGTTGCATCGAGAAAGAATTTTCTCGTTTGCGCGGTGAGAAATCGACGATTTTTTTTTTTTTTTTTTTCATAATCAAAACTATTTTTCTAATAATTTACAGTGTATATTAATATACATTGCTATAATCAATGGAAAGTGTTATGTAAATTTTACCATAACGCAATCAATAGAAAAAATAAAATAGAAAAAAATTTAAGGATTTCTATTTTTTTTTTTTTTTTTTTTTATAATAAAATTAAATCTTACAGTTTTTTTTTCTTTCTACATATCGAATTCTTCAATTACAGACGAACATTATATGGATCATGCCGGTGCAACTGTGTACTCGGATACGCAAATGAAAAAAGTGAGCAACGATTTCCTTACGTCCTTATATGCTAATCCTCATTCCGCTGGAGTAGCTGGAAATTTGACTCAGGAGATTATCGAAAGGACGCGCTACAGGTGAGCAATTGTTGGAGACATTGGGCGATTGGGATTTGAGACACAAGTGAATTTATATCAATTTTGTGGAATAGGATTTTGGATCATTTTCACGTATCTTCCGATGAGTATCATCTCGTGTTCACAACAGGCGCAACGGCGGCCTTGAAGATCGTCGCTGAAACGTTCAAATTCAAGGAAAACACGAATTCCACGGGATCGGAGTCCGGAAGCTTCGTGTACATGCAGGACAATCACACATCGGTTCTTGGGATGCGCGATGTCGTTGCGCAAAAAGGCGCGAAAATTTCGTGTCTCAATCACGAGAAAGCCTTCGATACCTTTTCCTCAAACTTCGAACCCGAAATTGCATCGCCAAAAAACACGAATACAAATTCGCTGTTCGTTTATTCAGCGCAATGCAATTTCTCGGGTCTGAAGTATCCTTTGCGTTGGATAAAGAGCGCGAAGGATGGAATTCTGGAAAAATTCGCCGGCGAACATTCCGGAAATTGGTACGTTCTCCTCGACGCGGCGAGTTACGTACCGACAAACGATCTCAATCTTTCGACGGTAAAACCCGATTTCGTTTGTTTATCATTTTACAAAATATTCGGTTATCCAACTGGAGTCGGCGCGCTGTTAGTGAAGAAATCCAGTGCTCATGTACTCGAAAAAGTTTACTACGGCGGTGGAACGGTCAATCTGGCGATGAGTTTGACGAATTTTCACGTTAAACGGGACGTATTTCACGAAAGGTTTGTTCATATTTTTCCAACAAAAATTGTACTTTTTTTTTTTTTAAGAAATATTTTTCACGGGAATTAATGTTTTCGCAGATTCGAAGATGGAACTCTACCGTTCCTGTCGATAATATCTCTTCAACATGGATTGGACGCATTGGCTGTGGTACCTTTGGAAACGATATCCCAACACGTTTTTTCATTAGCGAGATATTTGCACCATTCGCTAATGAAGTTGCGTCATCGTAACGACGAACCCGTAGCGAGGATCTACTGCGACACGGATTACGACGATAGAAGTTTGCAAGGAGGTATCGTAACGTTCAATTTGTTGAGATCAACAGGCGATTACGTGGGTTACACGGAAGTCGTTCACATGGCAGCGCTCTTCAAGATACACCTGCGAACCGGATGCTTCTGCAATCCTGGAACATGTCAGCGGCTCTTGGGTCTGACGAATCGCGACGTTATGCAAAATTACGACGCCGGTTACACGTGCGGTGGTACGCGAGATTTGATCGACGGAAAGCCAACGGGAGCCGTGAGAATTTCATTCGGATACATGTCGAGCCGCGAGAACGTCGAAGCGGTGCTTCTCATGATAAAAAAGTGTTTTCTCGACGGTCCCGAGATCGTCAGAGTACCGAATTGGTTTATAAAACTTAAAGCCAATCAGAAGAAAAAGTTTTACGATCGCGGAGTTCGAATTGCCGCTAACAACGAAATCGTTAGTCACGATGAATTTGTGACGAACAAAAATTCGTTGAACGGCAAAGAATCGAAGCAAAACGGCGACAACGATATCGAGAGAGGCGGAGAGAGGATACCCCGAGGATTTGCGAAAAATCGTGAGAATCTGAAACTAAAAAGATTGTTTATATATCCCATAAAGTCGTGCGCCGCCTACGAAATAACGGATTCGTGGCTTTTGGGTAATAGAGGTCTTCAGTACGACAGAGAATGGATGATTGTTACATCGGCGGGTATTTGTTTGTCGCAAAAACAACTGGTGAATCTTTGTTTGCTGACGCCAAAGATATGTAAAGAAGAAAATGTTCTCGTGCTGAGATATCCGGGTAAAGAACTAAAGATAGAAAGTTAAACGCGGTACGCGTTGGACAGAAGATAATTACTGCGATATGTGTAAACTTTAGGAATGCCAACGGCGACTGTACGCTTGGATTTCACCACTGAGGATACGATAAAAGGAGAATTGTGTCGAAGTCGGGTTTGCGGACACAGAGTCGAAGGTATCGACTGCGGTGCCGAAATTTCCGAGTGGCTGAGTCTCGCACTCAGACGACCAAATCTCCGACTTATTCGTCAGAATAATAAGAAAAATTTTGCTAAAGGTATTCGTCTAAATTTGACGGTCAACGGGACTTTCACTGGAAAGATAAGTTAGTTATTTTAAGGTTTCGATTACCTTCGAGATTATAGAATTTTTTTTTACAGATATCAGCAAACCCGAGTTATCCTTCTCGAGTCAAGGACAATATTTACTCATCAACGAATCGAGCATTGAATGGATAATGGAGAGACTATCCGACGATTCTGATTGTCCGCGCGACACGATTTTGTACAGATTTCGTGGAAATATGGTTCTCAGCGGTAGCACCGCGTTCCAAGAGACGAATTGGTCAAGAATTCAAATTGGAAAACATGTATTCGAGGTTCGTACGACTCGTTATTCGTACCAATTGAAATTACTCGATCTCCGATAGCCAAAGTTGCGAAAAAATCGGAATAGAATTTTTTTTTTAATCGATTGCAGAAATCTGCGTCCACACGTGTTATCAACGTTTGCTTTTTATGATCAAAATGTGTAATGCAAAAAGAGTTTAACGTTTGTCTGATACTTTATGAAAAAATGTTATAATCGTCGCGTACTGATATTTTTTTTAGAAACAACTCACGACTGGAATTCTAACGTAAGATTATCGATACTGATATTAAGTTTAATTTTTTTGAGATAAATCGAAATTTGTGGACGCAGATTCTCACGTAAATTTCGATATTTCGAGCGTAGAATGATTGAGAGACTGTTGTTTTTTACATTACCGGCACCTAAATGCTATCCGCGATTAGATTGAGAATTCCATGGCTGCAAAGCCAATACTCGAGAGAAAATATGCGCTATCCTGCTTAATGCATCTCTGTGTTTCTTTTTTCTTTAATAGGTCGACGGATCTTGTACCAGATGTCAAATGGTTTGCATAGATCAAACAACGGGAAAAAAGACCGTAGAACCGCTTCGATTGCTCGCCGAAGAGTTTCGCGGTAAACTGCAATTCGGTGTTTACCTCAGTAGACGAAAAGGTGATCCTGCAATAATAAATATCGGCGATTCAATTATCTGCGTCTAAAAATTTATGATACACCGAAATTCCGATAAGAAAATATGTTGCTCTCTAAAATGTTATCAAACAAACGGATTGATCTGAGAAAATGTTTTTTTTTTATTAGAAAGAAATTACGTACGATAATGAAAAATACAATAACTATTGAAAATAGAAGAAAACATTTATTTTTATATACATAACTGGAAAGTATTAATGTAAAAATGATTAACAATATGTATGAGGAAAAAAATTAAATAAACGAAGAACCTTTCGTTACTATACCTGGCGTTAACATAATAGGAAATTTTCACGCAATCACACAATCAACGGATTGCTGTTTTTCTATTTTTCTTATCGCCTTTCCGTCGCGTACCTCTTCCGCAAGATCCGACACAGCAGCGAAGTTAGGAAAAGCCATTGACCGTAGTTTGGAATATACCAACTCTCCGTTGACTTCCACCTCAAAGGATGCTGAAAATTGTAATTACACGAACGTTGGATGGTTTTGACAGTGAAAAATGTTATCGTTGATTACCTTGTCGTCCGGCGGTGCCTCGAATATTCGCGGTGGGAACTTTAGTCTTAATCAATTCCGCCATTTCCAAAAACTGCTTCTTGTGTCCGCAAGATCCACTGAAACATCGCGTTTGTGTTTCGTAAGTCACGAAAACAAAAATTATGATACGATTTGTTATGGTTGGGTGAGGTTAGGGCGCCGGTGGAAAATCTCGTAACGGCAAAATATCGAATCAATAAATTTATGTCTGACATTAATGAATTTTGTTTACCAATACTCAACGTCTATGTGTACATCCATCACGAAAGTCGTATAACAATGGTATCGACGTTAAATGTTAAAATATATACGCGACGATCAAAAAATAGACGCGTTCCGCGGCATTGCTGCCAACGTACTGAACCTGCATGTGCACTCTTAATGGAGAATAGTGAGGGTCTCGACGAAAGTTAAACGAAACTACTCGCGGTTGCAACTTAATTTCTAAAAATGTTTATTATTATTTGTAATACCGTTACTTCCGGAATCATTCTTTTTCGTGAACGACTTAGCTGTTTGATGTGTTAAGAAAAAAAAGATGCTTCCCTCGAAGATTGGTAGTACTGAATGTTACCTGTTCCAAGTATCGCCATTTTTGTGCTTACCTGTCAACCATCTGTCACCGTAGCCCATTCGTCTGCTGTAGTTCATTACATTGTGACAAGGAACACATTTACAGATAGTTTCGCGATAGTTTCATTCAACTTATTCGTCTCATATCGCACGCTCGTTCGTAGTGACTATCGATCGAATTGTCCCAACTAACGTGGTGTTTTGTTCGCGGGGATATCTTTCGAAACGTACAAACGCCCGCAACAGGTGTCAATGTAGTCATTGGCACATGCATACGCCGCGTATTGTTGCAACTGTTTCGTCTGCTGTAATCGATCGGTCGGCTCTATTTACGATTGCACAACGGGGTTATTTCGTGCTCTATATTGTTTTTATCATTGCAAAAATCGTATAACGATATTCGTGAAAAGATTTCCGCGACACCACTTCTTCAACGTTTCGTTGCCGTTTCGCGAGTGTGCAAATTGAATCTGTATAACAGCAAATCATTGGTCCCTCGAGCGGCAATGGATTACGATTATTTGATAAAGTTTCTCGCTCTCGGCGACTCCGGAGTCGGTAAAACGAGCTTTCTGTATCAATATACAGATGGTACGTTTAATTCACGATTTATTTCCACCGTGGGAATTGACTTTCGGGAGAAGCGAGTGGTGAGAATGTTCTATCGACGAAAACATCGCCTTTACGAAAAAAATTAATTAATCGGCTAATTAATGAGTCATTAAAATCAATTCAAAAAAATATTAGTATTAAAATATATATTATTTTTCGTAAAGATATCGTTCGAATCGATATATCGAACACAGTGTCAAAATTTCTATCTTTAATTAAAGATTTATCAGACAACGAACGGAAGAAGTCAGAGAGTACATCTGCAGCTCTGGGACACAGCTGGTCAGGAGAGGTAATAAAGTCGACTATTAAATTACTTTTAATAAGTTTATCCCCGGATGGTGACGGATATAATTAATTTCTTAACATGTGTCTCGCATTAATATTCGGAATAAAATTTCGTCCCCGCGGAGCTTCGTACTAACTGCAAAATTCAATACTAATTAATACACAGGTTTAGAAGTTTAACAACTGCATTTTATCGCGATTCCATGGGGTTTCTTCTGCTCTTTGACTTGACGAATGAACACTCGTTTCTGGAAGTTAGAAATTGGCTCGATCAACTAAAGGTAAAAAGAAATATCGAATAAGTTTTTTTTTAATGTTAAAGTTCGTTCGATTTTTTTTATCCGGTTTCCGGCGACACAGAAAGGAAAGCTACTTTTGCTCCCAATCAACTTCCCACTTAATTCCTCATTCACACAAGTATCCTGTTGTCTCTGCTGACCTCTATTACTTATCTTCATACGTTAACCCGCATTTTACTGTGTATGCAAAGCCGAGATAACTCACACATTCGTAGCGCGCGCATATGTTCGGAAATCGAAATATATTTTCGTACAAAATTTAAAAAATGGTAAAATATTCGTAAAAA
This sequence comes from Cryptus armator, assembly GCA_963971235.1. NCBI lineage: Eukaryota > Metazoa > Arthropoda > Insecta > Hymenoptera > Ichneumonidae > Cryptus > Cryptus armator. Next base: position 19,818,436 of record OZ020233.1, read on the forward strand.
TATCGAAAATATGCAATTTAAATCAATAAAAATCATAACTTCTGAAAAAATATCGTTAATTTAGAAAAAAATTGTAAAACTCTCGAAAAAATATTTTAATTAATTATTTTGCAGACTCATGCATACTGCGAAGATCCCGATATAATACTCTGCGGTAACAAATCGGACCTTGAAAATCGTCGAGTCGTAAGCGAACAAAAAGCTCGCGAACTTGCGGAGAAATATGGGTAAGTGATTTGATAATATTAACGATAAATTGATAGATTTTACTGTGGATTTTGTATCGATTTACCAAAATGTGTTTTTACTGTAGTTTGGTATATTTGGAGACGAGCGCGGCGACCGGTGAAAACATTGCGCGCGCGGTTGAGGTGCTCCTGGACCGGGTAATGCGTAGAATGGAAGCAACGGTCGATATGTCGCTGTTGCCGCATCAGAGAGTATTGAGATGTCACGAACCGGACACGCCGCCGCCAAAGAGATCTTGTTATTGCTGACATTGTCACTTCGCGTAGTGAGAATCGGTCATTAATCGATCTCCTGCGTCGTATCCACGGACCCAAAGAAAGAAAAAAAAAAAAAGAGAAAAAGAAAGTTAACACCAAAGTAAGATGAAAGTTTTATGCGTTCAAAACGTTAAAATGCTAAAACAGGGTTTTCCTCGACGCGTAAAAAAAAAAATCGCCTCTGTCGAGTTCGCAGTCGATTATAAAAAAAATTCCCAATAAAATTCGCAAGGCACGCAAATTCTTAATTAAAAAAAAATTTACGACGAGGATTCCGGTGTTACCTGTTGCGTCGCAAATATTTAACGTACAATTACTTAATTAAAAAAAATTTTACGACGTGGATTCCGGTGTTACCCGTTGCGTCGCAAAAATTTAACGTACAATTACTAAATTCCGAATTACGCGTGCAATTATTTTCACTTGTTAAGAATCAACGATTAAAAAACACGTCTCTCGTTGCTCGCGATTAGCCATACAAAATAAAATGCTGCCATGTTTTTTATATGAAAGAAAATAATGGATTAAAAAAAACACACATTTCCGCATTACAAAAAAAAAAACAAAAAAAAAAAAAACGCACTCTCGATGTCTTCCATTGGACAAACCATCCGTTGTTCGAAAGATCTGAAATGTATAATCTCATTGTTACTAATTATTCGCATGTATTTTACCTTCCGTTGATTGTTACATCGGTATTCGTAGAAAATGCACTTTTGAGGGCTTTTCAGTCCAAAGTCTTCGAATACTTTTCATTTACGGTTTTTCATCGCGAATATTGATGCCGATATACTTAATTATGTACGTCGATATTTGCTCCTTGATTCGCGTTGTTTATAGATAACCATTTGATATTTCACAACAATTATTATATACATATATTATATATATGCACCAGTTGTTTAAAATGGAAGATAACATATGTCTTTCCGTGATATGTGTGATATATAATAATGTATAAGTACTATATACAGTGAAAAAAAAAAAAAGAAAACCGCGTTCACGATATACAAGATTTGTATTCAGGAAAACTTATTGATATACAAGTATTTTTGATGCGTTGTATAATCAAACCGCCAACGTATACCGAACTATACAAGAAAAAAACTATGAAAACTACATAAAAACTATACAACTATAAAAAAGATATATATATATATATATTTAAAAGATGAAATATTCGCCGATAGATCATTCCGATTTATTCCGATATAACAATAGTCTTCCGCTCAAAAAAAAAAAAAAAACAAACCCCTCCTGTAGTTATCTACATTACTGTATCTTAATTTCGTTTTACATGAAGTTTTAGCGAACTCGTTGCATATCGGGTGAACAAATCAGTGAAATATGGCGCTTTATTATTCTTTTACTTAACTAAAGTAGTACTCTACCATTATCTTCAGTTGTACCGATTTCTCATCCTTAAGAGTTTAACTTTCGTTGATATTGTATCATCGTAATAAAAAAATGCGTTTAAAAGTGCCAATTAACGGTCAAAAGTCATCGACATATTTTCGCGAAAGTGATAGACAAAGTTTAATTTAAAAAATCACCGAATAAAGGGTTGTGACAAAACACATTGTGCATTCAAAGATAATTATTATATCAATGATATGTTCGAGTTGTGAGAGTATTTATTGAATAAACAATATTGTCTGTTCGACATAAAAAAAAAAGTTACACATTTATTTCAACTAATTCCGGCGCTAAGCGATCGAACGCGATCGATAAAGTTATACAGCGAACATTTCTTTCATCGAGCGTTTTTGGAATCGATAAAAAAAAAATAACGAGATATCGTTGAAAATTTTTATAGGTAATATTATCACATAATAAATTCGATTATTTGCGAATATCATACGTAAAATTTACGTTTTAATTTACAACTCTCTTACGAATAAAATAATGGTACAACTTATCGAAAAATGGCACATTTCCGTCGTGAAAATAGTCAAAATCGATAAAAACTAATAGTTATACATTAAATAAAAATACTTCGTGGATAAAGTCGTATAAACGACGATTTTTGTATTTCTAACAGTCGCGTATTCCGCGTTTATTGTATATTCTGTACAGAATTTATCCAGCAATCGGTGTGACGGAGCTGCTGTCGGCGCTTCCGGTTGTCGGTGGCGCTGCAAAAGTCGTAGTGGATAAAGTTGCTTCGATGCTCGCCAAGTCTTCCGGTTTGAGATGACAGTCGAGCCAATCATTGATGACCGGCAGGTGATTTTTATTCCACTCGGTTTCCTGTACGATGTTCTTCAACGCTTTTTCGAGAACAGCATCTTCGGTTTCGGATTCGCCTTTTCGCGACTCGTAAAGCTCCCACACCATGTCGTAACCCTCTTGAGTATTGAAAGACGATGTCGCCGAATTGACGATACCGTTCCAGAGATGTTTCTTGTTGTCGAATCGCGACTTAACGAGTTCCCAATGATCCTTCAAGAAATTAAACAAAGTCGAGTGACCAATAGCGCCGCCGGTCAGCATACTGTAGATGAGATGTATATCCGAATCCGTGAAGTTGACGTAGTGACTAAGAATCGTTACGTTCAATAGTCTGAAACACAAAAATATATAAAGAAATACAGTACAATACGTATTTTCTTAACTCGACGGGACCGGACACTTTCGCTATTCTGTATTTCTCCTACAATTCCAATTCTCGAATAGTTGCTAGCGATTGAGTTAAGCGAAGTTAAGAATACAGAGGTCCCACTGTAAGTCTTAAGGACTCCGTGGATAATCGATCGAAAAAAACTTATATAACCTTTCGATTTTGGATTTATCCTTTGGACAGCCTGCCAGTGTCTTCAGAAGATACGTTCTCTCGCTCTGCTTTCTCTCCGGTGTATTACGCGGAAAGTTAATTACTCTCTGAAGACCGAATTCCCATTCTTCTTGCGTACCCCACCGGAACACCGGGCAGATAAATTCGTTCGCAACTCTGAGATCAGCAAGTCGATTGATTAATTAATGCGAAACTTCTTATATCTTTTTCATCAGTAATATCTCCGAAAATTTGTGAAGGCGAGAGATCTTACGGATTTCCCTTGTCGGGTTCGTCGTCAGTCATCCACTTCTTGTACTGTTCCCGTGCCTCGGTAACGCACGGCTCGTAACCCGCACGACACAAGAAATTCTTCACCAGACCCCGCATGTGAACTTTCCACAAAGGTTCACCGGGTTCTGCCGTTTCGCCGAGTTCCTCGTAAAGTGGCTTCAGCAAACTCGAGATGTAAGCCTGTAGTTTAGAACGTCGAAAATGAATTCTCGCGGATTTTAATGGATTACAGAATTCGCAGGAGAATTTTCTTAGACTTTAACTCGCCTCGAATTTCGTATAAACATTCGAGCCTTCGATTCTCCTTCCAACGTGATCTATCATCGTGAATACCGGCTCCCAGACTACGTGACTCCTCTCGTTCTTCAGGAACAATGTCATGTTTAACGCGACTTTGAAACAAAGGTTTCCCGCGTACGCGAGATTCCACGAGTCGTGAACCAATTTTGCTCGCGTCAACACAGGTATCATCTCGCGTTGGGGACCCTGAAGAAATTCGCCAAGCATCTTCCAGTTATCGTTGTCGTATTTAACGGGGAACATACCTATTCGAAGAAAAAAAATCGTTTTAAATCTTTTAAAAAGCGTTTAATGAGTTCCGAGGATTCTGAGATTCTCACCTATCTCTTCGGGATTAACGATTATGAATTTGTCCTTTTCGGTGATATCCTTTATCGTTTTAGTGGGGGATCCACTTTTGGTCATCCAGTTACCGTGGAACATCTGAATTTTTGACTCATTGGTATCCGTTTCTTTTACAGCTAACATTACGATCGGTATATCCCATTGATAAGACATTTTTTCGTTGGACGGCGGAGCTGCTTCTCTCAGATAAACGGTCTGCGAAATATATATATATATGTATATTTCTACAATTTTGATCTCTTGGGAAATGCGATGATTCGCTGATAATCGTGTAGAGGAAATTATTTAATGATCGCATCGTCATCGTGCGATTGCGCGCCATGTTTTCTTCCGTCGTTTGTCTTCGTCGAACAACAATAGACTCTTTTTTTTTTTCTCATAATGCGAAAACGATTTACCTGCGTGAAGGTGACGTTTCCGGTTTCGTAATCTCTGATTACCGTGACCAATGGAACTCTGTCCCGGTTTATCCAAGGTGCCGCGATACTATTGATCGTGAGACCGGACGGAAGAGTGTATTTGATATAAGTCTCGTTGACGACGTCGTCGAGACACTGGAAGACGTCGTGAGCGAAGAAACTTCTTACGCTCACCGGCTCCTGACTCTCTGGTTTTCTACGAGTTTCACAAAAAGTTTGTTTTCTTTTTTTTTTTTTTCGTTCTTTTTTTTTTTTATAAAATTATATTCATGATGTCTGCCTACGGGGGATCATTGATTTGTTATTAACATTTATTGCCATTACTCTTGCATCGTTTTGTCGGCGACGAACTTCTGTATACCCCGCCGAAAGTATTCCTCGCCGAGTGTGTAGTTGAACATTCGGAAAACAAGTTCAGCTGAAAATTACCATTTTTAACTAACGAATCTAAACGATCCTAATGAGCACCAAAAAAAAAATAAAAAAAAATAAATGATATTTACTTTTGGCGGAAGTCGCTTCGTCTCTGATACCAGCGACTCTTGAGAATGGAAAAGTTTTTCCGAATTCGTAGTAAAGGGAGTACAGCATCGTCATTGGCCATTTTCCTTCCATCTCGTCGGGTTCGATCTATAATCGAAAAAAAAAAAAAAAAAAAAAAAAAAAAAAAATTCTTATAATTAAAATTTCAAAAGTCTCTATAATCTCGAAAATGTTTAATTACGAAATAACTTACATCTACTGTAGTCTTTGAAGCCAAAAATGAATTGAGCGCCTTGTTGACCTGTGCGTCGCTCCATCTAAACGGTGTAACACGTTGTCCTATCCACTGATAAATTAATTCGTACGCTGTGTTCCAAACGAGAGAACTGCTCAATTCGCTTTCTCTTCAAAATTAAACGCAATTAAAATCTCTTCGGTTCCACATGTAAAAATAAATGACAACAAATGCGAACGCTTTGTTTTACGTTATCGAGAATTTACCTGAAGAACATAAGACCCCAACTGTCGGAGGCTTTGGTTGCGGTATACATCGGCATAGCGACAATGTCGAGTTTCGGTAAACCGATCGATTTGTTGAAATATTTTTGAAGATAATTTACGATGCGAACTATTTTATTCGGCACGTGAGCCAAAGAATCGAGATATTCCTTTCGTCCCCATACCCTTATCTCGAGTTTTCTACCCTCCATCTCGTCGACGGCAATCGTCGGCGCTATGCTCTCGAACTCGGAAATCATTAACGCCAATTGATATGTCGACATTTCCGGAGTCTTTTCGAAATGATCCATCACGTATTCCGGATCGCCGGGCCTATGCCAACGAAATTGTATTATCATGTAAAAACTTTTCGTATTCTGACGATCAGAAAAAAAAAAAAAATTCAAAATAAATCCGACGAATCGCAAAATTTCGAGGATTGAAGTTTAGGATAAAAAAAATCGTTGAGGTAAAAAAAAATTAGGTATTTACTAACATTTCGACGCTCATCTTTATCGGGGTGTTGGATCGCGCCATCATGTTCTTCGGTCGAGCGACCCTCAGTTCGAAAGTCGCTTTGTATTCCGGTTCGTCTAAACAGGGAAACCATCGTCTCGCGTTTTGAGGCCTCAGTTGTGTCGCAACGAAGGAACTGAGTCGAATTTTTTTATTTTTTTATAAATGACACCCCTATTAAACACACTGTATTTTTCGTTTTTTTTTTTTTTTATGAATGATAAATAACGACTCACTGGCGTTGTCCTGTCGATGCCATATACTCTTTTTTAAAGAATCCCGCAGTATCGTTGGTCGTAATTCTACCGGTGTATTTGATGTGCACCAAGCAGCTATCGTTTTGTCTCATAAACTGCGCCAACGATATGACGTATTCGGATTTTTGACGATTCAATTCTCCGGCCGCTACGTCGATAACCGCAACCCTTGAATTTTGAATTTCGATAGTTGTAGCGACTTTGTATCCCCATTTGCACGGTACGCGATAATTCACGACGGAGATAAATCGTATTGTAACAATTAATAAGAATTCTCACTCACGCATCCTCGACACCGAGCAGACGAATCTGTATATCGCGAATGTGTATATCATGAGCATTAAGCTTTATCGTGGAACCATCTGTGATCCATTTCGCGGATATGTTGACTTGACCCTCGAACTGCGCGTTCGCGATATCGGGTTTTATCTCTAAATCGTAACTAATCGGTCTGAGATCGCCGGGTAGTCGGTAAGTGGGGACCTTCAGCACGTCATTCAAATCGATACTACGCTTCACTCTCTTTTTTTGCTCCTATATAAAATTAATTATAAATTATACCAGAATTTTTTTCAGTTCGATTTAAAATTTATCGTCATCGTCGTATTTTCCGTATCCCGAATAATAAATAATTCGAAAAAATAAAATAAAACGAAAGAAAGTAATTGAAATTTCAAACTTACGCAGATTTTGCATCCATTGGCATCGACGAGTTCCGTAAATAACAAAACGCCAACGAAAATACAAATAACAAACCACCATTGGGAGGCTGCGTGCCTCATCTTGAATAATTTTTCCCAAAAACTTTCAATATCGATGAATGAAATATAATTAAAAAAATTTTCCACAAAAAAAAAAAAAAAATAATAATCGAAGTCGAATTTCGGCGATTGGAGAGTTTCGTTGAAATTTCGATAAGCGAATTGTCCGACTGTCCTTGGATATCGTCGTATAAAATTTCCTTCGGACCTTACGAAACGTTCCGTGCGACTAAAACGACTGCGATCGAACGTAGTCCTCAGTCTACTGTTGAACAAACTTGTACTTCGCTACGTTCCCGAAAGAATAACGCAACACAATGACACGTTGGTCTCCCTTCGACGTCGTGAAGCTTCATTGGGTCCGGAATGATAAAAAAATTGATAGAACGCGATGAAAAAAAAAAAAAAAAAAAAGGAAGAAATAAGATGAGTTATCCAAGAGAGAGAGAGAGAGAGAGAGAGAGAGAGAGAGAGAGAGAGAGAGGAGGGGTCCTCGTCGAAAGTCGTGGCACGGAATCGCTCTTAACCACTTAGTAGAAACGGTGTGCCGTCGGTGATGTGTCCCTCGGATTTGCAGCGGGGAGGGGGGAGGGTGGGTGGGCGACATCATTATCCAATTCTCTGATTTGCGCGTCACACAATAAAGCTATGTAGAGCCGTAGAAGCGGTTAATCTGCGACGGTTTGGTTTACGACGGATGCGAGACGAAGAAGGGAACGACATCGACGTCAATGGCCAATCGTCGGGGGCAGAGATAGAATAGGTAGTCGACGCTTCAATGGGTGGTGTGACATATAACGTTGTCGCTTATAATGCGCTATCGACTCGTTTTGTCCCGTTACTATCTTCGGTACATACCGTCAACGTTCGTAACCGCGCACCCTTTCAGCGCTGAACCGGAAGCTGCGATAGTTACCTGCTCTCGTCTCTTCTCAGTGCCTAAGCGAGAGCGCTGGATTTCTCGTGACGATTTCAAATTGCCCCGTACCCTCTCGCGTCGCACTAACGCATATTTACACGCGTACCAGACGTACTCGATGTACCGCGGTGGCGTATAGCTCTTCTGTGCTGATATAACGCTTTTATTCCGCTGCACATGCCTCCGTATTCCTGGGCTATGGACCATTCATCCCGACCAGTCTCAATGTCCGTTCAACCTTCAGTCTCGTTAAATTTTTTTTTTTTTTTTTTTTTTTTTTTTTTTTTTCACGTCTGTATATACTACGCAATTTAAACGTACCGACGCGGAACTGGGTCATCGTGTCAGTAAAAATCGTCTAGTCATACGCCGGACACCGAGTACAACCAGAGCTCACAGCGGAAAATGACGATGATGATAATCAAGGAAATAGAAATTTTAGGTTTTTTTTTTTCAATTTTTATTGTAATGAAAAATATTTCACTGTCGTTAGAATGACACGGTGAAAACGTGTTGTAGGCAATGATTTCGTATCGAGACGTATAGATAAATATTACCGCGTAGAAAAATTGCTCACTCTTCGAAATCACGCGAAATATCGGCATTTGAAACGACTCATTCGTTTAAGCTTCGGATGCGCTTTTAGCGATTTTCGCTTAGTTTTTAAGAGCTTTTAATTCATATTTAGAATCTATTTGGACATTTTAATGGTGAAGAAAATTTAAAAAAATATATTTTCTTCCATTTGGGTAACGCGCTGACCTCAATCGACGCTGAAGCTCTCCCCGATTCGCGTCGATCGTTGCACTTCTACCGATTAAATGGCGGCTATCGGCAGTAGTTGAGTCACAGCGGATTAGGGTCGGCGCGTTAAAGACTTCGCGATTGCATTTTGACGGCGACCACGACAATCGGTACTCGCGATACACAGATGAGAGTTAATAATAATGAAATATGCACGTGAAATCTGTAGCAAATTAGCGATTCGCTAACGAAAGACGTCAGTATCATTTTATTTATTTATTTTTTTTCATTTTGTTATTTCATCGTGAGAATTCGTTGAAATAAAAAAAATGTCTATATACCGCGAAAGCTTATTGATATTAAAAACTTTTGTATATTTGTTGGCGCGTATTTAATTGGTTTTTTTTTTTTTTTTTTTTGCTCGTAAGTCTTTCGAATCATTTATCGTTTTTTTTTTTTCTGTATCCCAATATCAACTCGAGAGGGCGAGAGTACGCATCGAGGGCGAGTAACACAAGTGAAATAAAACGAGCGAACGAGTGATATAGCGACGAAGCAATCATTGGCACCACGCGGAGAACTCGTGGAATGGTGGGGATCGACGATCGTCAAGAGAATAGCGTCCACACACTGACCGACACAGGTAGAAGTACTAATTGCGCTCAACCTGGAAGGAACTCAATCGACGAGTCTCGTAGTCGTGTGCCGTTCGCTTTAACATTTCCGGACATTGAAAATCTCAACGACAAACCCAACGGCGGTGCGCGTATATTTGTTTTTTCGGGTTCTCTCGTCGGTCGATCAAGATACCTCGAGGGTTCGCGAATTATGAGACGCGGATCGATGCAGACGTGGGAGTCCTTCGGGAGAAGGCACTGTGAGTTCGATTGATTCATTAAAAATAATAAAAAAAAAAAAAAAAAAACCACAAATTCTCAAACTTAAAAAAAAAATAATAATAATAAATTCGATAAACTATTTATAATCAATCGATCGATCGATGTAAAAAAAATGAATTCTCCGAAAAAACGAAAAAAAAAAAAACGAAAACACGAATATTTCGTCATTAAAATCGATCGATGCGAAGTTCGCGAATGAAACGGAAGCTGCTCTCTCGCGGTTCAGATCTATTCACTGATCCAACTGTGACGTCATAACGATCGAGTGACATTTTTTACAATCGATTGTCGTAGGTTGCGCCGTTTCGCGATGTGAAATTAACGTTCACCCACGCAAAAGACTGCGTCACCAGCATCAGAGGGGTTCTATGAGTTGCAGAGTTCAATTAAATTCGAGTTATAAGCGTAGGGGACGATATCGAAAAATTCAGTCTTCTTTAATGGACGTTGTACTGTACATTAATCAGACGCATTCCTCGGAAATCTTTTGCGCGTCTTAGGGATTCAATTAAGTTGTATAATATAAATCGTCTTGGAAAAGTAACGCGACGACTGGTGTTTTTTTTTTTTTTTTTTTTTTCTTTTTGTGTTGCCAATTTTTTACTCAACGTCGAGAAGCGCTCAACAAGCCTCTCGCGTTGAACGTGTGCAGTCGTTGACGTTTATCACCAGTGAAAAATGATTGCGCGTGTGTTTATGCTAAAGCGCAAGTTACCACGGCACGAAGAGCCTTGAATGGGTGTTTTTTTTTTTTTTTTTTTTTTTTTCCTTTCCGTGTAGAATTCGCCGTAACGATTTTAGAATCGAGTCGTGTAAAGCGCTTAGCTTACCGCGTTTATTTATCACCACACAACAGACGTACGTCGGTAGTGACAAGAGATGCGAAGGCTTTGATAACTTCGGTAACGTTGATTGACGCCACACGATGATGCCGTCGTTGGGACCGTTTCCGGATTTTGATGATCTTTTCAAGAATCGTAACGACAAGAAAATTATTTCAAATGCTTCGTTGAGGAAGTTTTTGCACTAAAGTCGACAAGTCTTATAAGAAAAAAAAAAAAAGCTATTAAAAAAAATTCTATACTTCTATCGAATTTTCCGATAATCTTAGAGCGGAAACTTCCTAATAGTCTCCTATTGGCCAATGGTCAGCAATCATTAGAAATAACATTACGTACTTTAATTTTACTAATTTTTTTTATTTACAAAAATCGGAATAAAAATCGAAGTTTCGTTCGTAAATCGGCGACTTATCGCGCACTTTACGATCAAAGGACGAGTCGGTAACATCGTAGATTTACTATCGAAAATAAGCGAATTTTAACGATGCATCATTTGTATCTTCGATTTTTTTCTGGAGGGCGGCGCTTAAGACGAGAATCGCGAATTTATTCGCGGACAATGGAATTTTCGCACGATCCTCGTCACGTCCGAGTATCCGAGATATTTGATTGTTCGAACGTGATTAAGATGGCCTTTCGCGGCGCGAGAAACGCGAGTGTGTGTTATAATACGCGAGTACCGTCATTATCGTACGGTCGTTCAAAAACAATATGCCTATCAGACATTTCTGCGAGAGGCTCGTCGCATTCTCGGACTCTTCGAGAACTCCGAAGGAAATCATTTTTTTTATAGTTTTAACCTCAACGAGAGTAGCTATAGTCTATATTCATGGCTATTGGTCGATAATCTTTCGCAAAGAATTAACAACAGGATCTCCGTTCCGCGTTTTCTTTACATAATCGCGGAGTCCGTTGTGAATAATGACTTCGTCTCTTTAAAATGCAAAAAAAAAAAAAAAACTCGTAAAAAAAAAGTATCTTTCGAAAATGGTACGAAGATTTAAAAAAAAGTATTAAAAAGTTGAATCTTATATCTTATATCCACTTATAGTTTATTTTTTGAATGGAATTTTTTTTTTTTTTTTTTTATTAAATTTATTAATTGTAAATTAAATTTTTTTCAGCCTCCAACATGGCGCAATATTCGAACAGTAGATCGGAGTTCATGACGAGCGATCTCGGTCTCAACGACATTGAATACGAGAGAAAAGGTGGTTTTTTCATGTCGAATAAAAAAACAGCTTTGGTGGTGTCGGCTGTAGTTTTGATCGTAATAGCGACGGGATTCGTCGGCGCATACATCGGCTCCATACCAAAGGAAAAGGTAAGAAAATCTCGAACTCATTTGGCTCTTCTTAATTCCGGACTATAATAACCTCGGTGCATATTTTACCGTAACCGCTAATTGATCGTAATGCCGCCGATGACGTAATCGAAAAAATGTGTACCGCTCGCAATAAATCTGCGTCGCACGCGTGTACGTCGGTACCGATTTAATTGAGCGTTTTGCAGTAGCTGTTGCACCGCCTGTTATTTATGAAATCTATATATGTATATAGTGATCAAACGTTTGCGCGATCGAACGTTCAATCATTGTCAATCATTATGCGTTTGATCGCGCAGCATCACGAGACGCCGACCTTGTTGGAGAGCGATGTTGCCTGCGACGACGTTGTGTCGTCCAAGTTTTCGCTCTCCGAAATGATTCGTCCTTCGCGATATCGCGTCGAACTTTCGCCCATCGCGGAAGACGGGACCATTGACGGCGCGCCAATCACGAGACTTCGGGGTCGCGTCGTCGTTGAATTTCGATACAACGGCAGCGCGAGTCTCGAAACGATTGTTTTGAATGCCAGACGAATGAATCTGACGAGAACTAAGCTCGTCACTTTGGTAGGCGATAAATCGAGTAATTCGAATTCGAGAAAAAGGAGAAATCCTCAGGAAGAAATCACAACAAACGGCAGCGTATCAACTATGACAAACGGTAATTCTGCAGCGCCATTGAAATTCGTTAACGATATTTGAAACGATAAATGATTAGTCATCCGTCAGCACAGTGGCGAAGAAGATAATCCAATAATTGGTTAAGTCAAATATTGAAAATGTTTATTAATAATAACTGAAATTTGTAGATAAATTGAAAAAAATTCAATGGAGACTTTGGCTTTAAATTCCCAGTGCGCTGAGGGAGGATTAATTCAATATTTCGCAAATGAACTTTGAAAGGATTGTCCTGATGAGATTAATACTTCAATCAATGGTTATTAACTCGATAAAAAATTAATAAGGAACTTGTCGTTTACGGTGCAGCAACTGCTGAAGTTCCGACCGTAACTTTGGCGCCGGAAGTTTCAGTTGATCGCAGCAATTTCACAACTTCTCTCGTGGAAAATGATACGATAGTCTACGAAAATGGAACTGACGATTCAACGACGAATTCGACGAGTTTTGACGATAATCGTCAGGCTGTTAAAACTCTACCGGAAGCGTCTGAAGATAACGCAAAATCGTCCGTTTCTGATAGTGCGAATAAAGCTCTCGCCGACGAGGATCTGCGTCCGAAAAAAAACAACTCCTCGTCTTTCGGAAGCGTCGAGGAGAACGAAAGCGCGGAGATTGAAATAAGTAAAAGCGAATATGACGCCGACGGTGGATTCATAGTTCTCTATCCCGCTACGCCTATCGAGACTCACGAGTATTCATTGGAAATCGATTACGAAATTCCTGCAGACGGCTACGCTGTTGTGTTCCCGAATACAAGCGCAAAGTAAGAACTTTTTTTCCGCGATAATCTCCAATATCACGAAAAGAATTCTAAAGAAATATATATTTTAATGATTCTTAAGATGGCTACCGGATATCGAAATAAAACCGACAAGTATACGCAACTTTTTTCCCGTTTTCGATAACGTGAGAATGAAAGCTCGTTTCACGTTGACCGTTCCGCGTCCGAGAAGCGTTACTATTTTCTCAAATATGCCGATCGAAACTACAGCCTTATCGTGAGTTATCGATTATAATTAAAAAACAAAATTCTTTTCAATTCACGATGTATTCATTTTTGTTACTGTTTCGCAAAAGATCGAACGATTGGGTTCTCGACACTTTCGAAGAAACGCCAACGATTTCACCCCAAAATCTTGCTGTGACGGCGACTGGAAAAGTCGAGAATTTGGGTCAACGATCGGTAAACAAGACGCGAGTTATCTTTTGGTCCGAATCTATGAAATCCGGCGCTGGAAAGCATCTCATGGATATAGTAGAAATTGTTATTCTCGGCTTTCTTGATCTCTTTGGAGGTGATTTTCCCGTTCCGAAGCTCGATATACTCGGACTACGCAATGTCGATCGCGATTCATCGTATCCGGGGCTCGTAACGATCGAGTGAGTTTTTCACGATCCTTCAAAAGATCGATAACAAAAAATGATCGATACATTTTTTTTTTTAATTTTTTTTTTTCAATAACGCGATATTCTTCTATGAGCAGAGAATCTCTGTATCTTGTCAACGAAGATTCACCCGTAGTGACTCGAGAGTTCGCGTACATGAAAATCATAAAGTTGATTGGCCAACAATGGCTCGGAGGGCTTGTAAACGCGCGTAATGAGTCCGACGTTTGGATAGTCGAGAGTTCACTGCTGTATCTTCAACATCATCTCATGAAAGAGGTGACTAACAATCCACACGTATTTAAAAAAAAATTCATCAAAAGTTGTAACGATTTTTTTGCTCTTTTTTTTTTCTTTTTTAGTTGAATTCAGTTTCCAATCATTCGACTTTCGTAATGGATGTTCAACCTGAAGCTTTGGAAGCTGATGGATACAGCGTCTCGAGATCTATTGAATCGATGCTCAGCCGTTCGCGTTCGAGTACCTATCATGCAAATGAGGCCTATGCTATCGGTATGTAACGAAAAACCCTTCGAAATAGTTTTCTCTTCGAAAAAATACCAATCGACCGACGCGAATCCGGAAAAATTACGAGAGATACAATAAGAAAGAAATTTCAACGAATTTTCAATGATTTTCATTAATTCGCTATCGATCGAATCTATAAAAAAAAATAAGAAGAAAAAAATGTATGACTCCAAAAACTCCTTTATCAATCGAAAAAATTGAGTGAATAGTCAAAATTTTATTTCAGTCAAATTAAAAAAAAAAAAAAATTTCGTTTAATCAAAACTCGTAAGAGACTTAATAATCACGAGGATACATAATTAAAATTTGATTTAAAAAAAATCGCTTCCCCGTAGGTGCATGTCTCGTTCGCATGTTGCATGCTATGCAAAATCAAACGGAATTTCGCGCAGGATACAGAACTTTCGTGTCAAGGTGGTGGGTATCAATTCGAAGCCTCAAAAATTACATTTTTTTTGCAAATTTTTTTTTTTTTTTTGTTCATCCGTTATTTCCTTTACCGTTTCGTCACGAATTTGCGATTGTGAAATAATTATTTTGGTATTAGGATCGGTGGCAATGCCGACGGAGATTCATTTTGGAAAGATATGACGCGTTTGGAGCAAAACGATCATTCCGATGATGTGCCGTATTTTGCCGATATAATGAATCTTTGGACGAAAGAAAATGGATATCCGGTAGTCACTGTTACGAGAAACTACGAAACCGGATCGGCGGTGGTTCATCAGGTACCTTTAAATTCTATTCGAGTTCTCCTATCGGACTGAAGTTATACATACATGTAGATGTTGTAAGTATCCTTGGGATGCCGTTCTACCATTCGCGATAAGCGATAAGACTTTAATGTTTCCTTCTCGAGATCGTACGTGAGCGACATGGCGAATCGCGAATGGATAACGTGTACGTTGCCTTGAGATTCGGACATTCATAATCCGACGAGAGTCGATCTTTACATCTTACAGATGTAATCCATACATTTCAGATGCATGAACTGTAACATTCGTTACATCGACGCGATCACGTGTATCTCTCCATCTTCCATTCGATTCTGTGAAGACGAATCACCGGTTTATTTTTCGATTCTATTGATTTTTTTCCAAATGCTGAATATTCGTATATTAAAGATACTTAATTTTTTTTATTATTTATTCTTTTATAATAAATAAATTAAAAAAAAAATTTAAATAATAATAATAATTTGGATAATTTTTTTTATTAATTATTCTTTAATAATAAATAAATAATTAATAATAATAATAATTTGGATAATTTTATTTATTTATCATTAATTCATTTTCATATTAATTGTTTATTTATGTTTCCAGACACGTTTCAGTTACGACAAATTACCGTCGGCGAGTCAACAATTCTGGATTATTCCACTGACTTGGATTACAAACGGAAGTGAAATTTCTCGTGAATGGACCAAACCAGAAGAATCGATTACTATCGATATTTCGAACAAATCGTGGGTTGTCTTTAATCCAATGAAATCCGGTAAATTATTTGCGTTTTCGTTAAATTATTTTCGTTTCGGTAAACTGTTTCGTTGCTTTATTAACGACGAATCGCAGGCTATTTTAGGGTCAATTATGACGAAGAAAATTGGATATTACTTTCGCGAGAACTTCGACGGAATCATGAAATATTCTCACCGGAAACGAGAGCCACGCTGATCGATGATGTCTTCAGTTTTGGATTCGTTGGACTCGTATCCTATTCGACAGTTTTCGACGTTATCGGCTATCTGCCGGAAAACGAAAAAGATCCCGAACCGTGGATGTACCTCTTGCAACACGCAGTCAAACTGAATCTCGCACTCTACGACAGTCCCGTCTACGTGAATTATCAAGTAATTACTAAAAAAAAAAAAAAAAAAATTAACATCAATTTAGAAAAGCCAAAGACCCCGGAAATTAGCTTTAGAACATCAGAAAACATCAGAAAGTGGTGCAAACACATGTGCGATGTTCCAGAGTTAAGAATTACCCGTTATAATAAGTATAATAACTGCAGGCTTCGGAACATAAATATCTCGGGTCTACCAGACCCCTTTGCTATATTTAAGACTTTAAAAAACGATTTTTTTTTTTCAATTTTAATAGAATTTAAATTATCAAAACTTTAACGCCATTTTGCACGTCGATTTAAGGAATTCATGCTAAAGTTCCTATCGGATCTGTACACTAAAGAGGGATCGAAAATCGGCGAGGGTTCGCGTTTGACAATGATTTCTCATCGATTAGCCTGTATCTTTGATCATCCCGATTACCTCGCATGGGCCAAAAATACTTACGCGGGTTTCGAGAATTCGACAGGATTGCCGATAAAAAATGAGTGAGAAAAGTTTTAATTTTCATATTTCTTAATTAATTAATTACGTTTGTATTCGCGATTAGCCAAACGACGAATTAACATCGAAATAAATACGATTATTTTTTGTCAAGCGTGCCGTCTTACCTTCACAAGAATCTTTTGTGCGCATTCGCGAAACTGGAACACGAACTCGGCTGGCGATGGTGGCAAAAAAAGTTTACAAACGTAACGAACAGAGAAGAAAGAAATTCGCTCCTATCATCGTTGGCCTGCTTCCAAGTTCCGTCGATGCTGCAGGCGTGAGTTTAAAATCCTTCTTCAACAACACAGAGGTTCAGAGTCTCTTTCCCTATAGCGTTCCGATATCGGAGATCGATTGCAATTTCCGGTTGTGAAAACGAGAGAAAGAAGGTGAAAAAGCAAAAAAGAAACAATTGAAATAACGCCGCGATGTTTACGTTCTGCTTCAGGGTTCTCAACGAGATTGTTTACAGCACTAGTTTTACGGAAAACGATGCTCTTGTTATACTCGAATATTTTTCGTATTATCCAGCGGCGTCGCAGACTGCGTTACAGTTCGTCGAGGGTAATTGGAGGAATATTACGACGAGGTGATTTTAGTCAATTTTAAACACTTTTTTTTTTTTTTACGATCGAAAGATAATTATTTGCGTGAAAAAAAGAGATTTATTTAAAAATTTTACCTCAGGTTTCCCAAGTCTTGCAATGTCGTGAGTGCCTTTCTTGATGCCTCGTCGACGGGCTTCACCGGCGCGAACGATATTGAGGACGTAAGTCTGCACGTTTTTTTTTTTCACAATCACTTTCAATGCTGAAGAATTTATTAAAACGACCGAAAATCATTTAGTTTCAGAGTTTTCGAGAAAAGAATTACGAAAGTCTGAAGAAAGTTGGTTATACCACTGCACTACTGGAAGCTAAAGCCAACGCATCGGTCTCATTCTTACAGACATCGCTTGACGACTTTCGGCAAACTATTGTCAACAGAACAACAGTTTAGAATGTACTGAGTACAGCGCACTAATTTCACTCGATACTTCACTACCCCGAGACAAATAGAATTAATACGATTAGAAGTGTAGCCGTAACGTTTTTATCGAAAAAAAACTCAAAACAATGAACCGTTGCCACGTGCCAACATCGGGGGCCCACTTGGCGGCCATGTCGTGTACCGACCAGACGCCGAGCGCGCGCAGCATTATGGGTACGGCGTCTCAACGTTTTTCCTTGGGGCCCGCGAGATCGGATCAGCTGGTCAGTTCGACGCGTCGCGCGGTGGGGGCACTATTGTTATATCGTTTTCGGAGTCCCAGTGTTCGCGTGGAGTTTTCCGAAAATAAACATTGCGCCGGGATCTCAAATATAAAATC
Source organism: Cryptus armator (assembly GCA_963971235.1). Lineage (NCBI taxonomy): Eukaryota > Metazoa > Arthropoda > Insecta > Hymenoptera > Ichneumonidae > Cryptus > Cryptus armator. The sequence continues at coordinate 19,836,620 of OZ020233.1, forward strand.
GTTGTTTCTCGAGTGGAGTTTAGCATAAAAATATAAAGATGTCTACAAGGAACTTTCGACACATCGAAACGTGACCGTGATTTTTGTCGACGCTGTGCATGCGCGGTGAGTCATGTCAGGCAGTCGCCATTACCTAATACATACGAAAACTGACTTTATGATTTTGATATACTATTGATATCGCGATGTTTTTTTTGAGAGAGGAATTAAATTAGCCAATTTAAATATAAAAATAGTAAAATAATCAATTTGTATTTAAAGCAATGTATGCGTTAAGGCAATTTGACATCCTTACGCGCCATTTTTATTGAGTTTTTCATGCGCGGAAGAAAAAAAAAAAGATAAATCGAACGTATCGAAAAACGTAATAATGAGGCTACGTTTTCGGATTAATTTTCTTGAGAGCCGAACGCATTGACAGAATTCTCACAGTCAAAAATACCATTCGTTAAGAATGCATCGTGACATTTTTCTAAAAAACGAAAAAAAAAGGTAGTTCTCTACGACAACAAGTTTTATTCTTCATATGCTTTTTTTTTCAAGCATTATTACAAAAACCAAGCAACAAGTAATCTCGTCTTTATCTCGTCATTATTCCATTAGAACGACAGTTTGTTTATAATAGTACATATTTAACAAATTTTTACGATATACATATTAACTGTACCTAACGTTAATAATATTCATTACTTATTTAAGTATTCGTTAACTTCATTAATCTCTTCTTCTCTCAATCATCTCAAAATGATACATCTATTATTATTATTATTATTAATATTAATTTTATTTTATTTTTCTCTTCCTTTTCTCGTTTATTATTATTAAGTATTGTTATAATAATAATTCATTATTATCGTTATCAATACCATTTTATTTTGTTAAATAAACTACTTGTTTCGCTAAACTTCAAAGTGGCTTTGGACTTTCGTCACTCAACGATGTCAAGCTGTTTATTAAACGTTCGGGGGGCGGGGGTTGGGGAGGGGGGCCCCTCTTTTTCCATACTCTCTTAGTTATCGTCAGTTCGCGAATGAAGTTTGCGAATCATTATGGACCAACTTTGCTAATGTCACTCGCTAAAGTATATTTACGATAATCGGATTAGTGTCGCTTCGAGAGCGAATCTCATTCGCCGATATCGACGGGGGTCGGCCATAGCCTCGTATCAACGGGGGCAAAAAACAACGTTATTTATTTTCTGTGCGTTTCGTCACTTCTATTGGACACTTAATTAATTACTACTTTTGGATGGGATGCCCATCGGAAGAACGAATCCATAATTGAAAAAAAATCAATCTATCGTATCAACGAAAACGAGTATCGATTTAAAAAAAAAAAATCTATAACAATTTCGACACGAAAATTGAAAAATTTTATCGACTAATCAATGAGCCCAATAAATTTCAATCACTATAAACACAATAGAAATATTAATGTTTAACATTTTTTTTTTTCATTTTTTTTCCCTTTTTAAACAAAGGAATTTTTTAAGTTCCTTGGGCTCTTTGGTATTTCACGGAAAAGGTGTTCTCGATTACAACTGTACAAAATTCCAACAACAAACCAACATCGTCCCTCTTTTTCGTTTTTTTTTTTTTTTTTTTTTTTTCATTTTTTTTCCATCTCTTTGATATCCGTTTCCATGTTATATACAATTTATTTACAGCTTAAATAAATAATTCACGATAAGTCACTATCGACTAGTGCATTAAATTTTCTTCAGGTGCCCGTACTTCAGGTTATCATCGATGCGAAACAACGAACCACTTGATCTTCACGATCGTCTTCTTTTTTTTTTTTTTTTCTGTTATTTCTTTCATTCTTACGTGTGCGCTAAGTTATACAAAAACGATGTGCGTTTTTTTTTTTTTATTTAATTTCAATTGTTATTTGTTTTTCTTGCCGTTATCGGATGCAAAATCTTTTTTTTTCGTCGGTTTATCGCGAGGATTATCACTAATGCGTTGTCTTCGAGGATATTAGAAGTTATTTACGAAGCCGGGAAGAAAAATATGAAATATTTGTTTTTTTGGACAATCGTAGCAATCCGTATGTATATGCCGTTCGCACGCTTATTTCGTACTGTCGTAGATGCACCAAAGGCACGTTACCAAAAAAATTCGGTCTCTTATCGTCGGCCATTCGGATACACGTTTTTTTTTTTTTTTTTTTTTTTTTCGTCCACGGAGTGTATTTATTGCGCTATAAAAACCGTTTCGAATCGGAGGCTAAGTTTTTCTTTTCGTTTTCGTTCGACAGCATAAAAGAACGATCAATGATTCTAATACTTTTTCGCTACGGAATCGCCTCGGTTTTTATATGGATGTATTTTAGTTGTTGTTTTTTTTTTTTTTTTTTTTTTTTTTCTTTCATTGGCAGTTGGTGACGAAAGGATCTTCACAATATTATTCCTAAATCTATAATTTATATTATTATATTCATACGTTAACTACATTATTTACAACCCATCGCGTTATTATCGATCGCGTCACTATTCACAGCTACGTCACGACTATCATACACGATTTTTTCTTTTGCCCGTACGAATTAATCACGTCCGTGTTTTTGTGTGTATGTGTCTGTGTTCTTTTCTGCGGATATAATATTAATTTCATAAATTTATTACGAAATTAATTTTCATCAGAACGACTGCATTATTCCGAAGAGTTAATTTTGTACCGAACGAAACAGACGATGGGGTCTCAATTGGTGTTTCACAAGAAGTACCGGCGACAAAATCATCTCGCTGACGCCTTGCCGAGCGTAAAGGCACTCATCTAAAATTTTTTTTTTTTTTTTTTTTTTTTCGACATTTACGTGAAATAGCAGTATTCGTGGTTCCAACGCTTATCGCAATATCATTGAGATTGAAAATCGAATTATATTGTCTTTGAATAATCTGTTTCGCACGTTACAAAATTAACTTCGCGGCCCAAATATGATCGTCGTGTTGTGTGTGTTTAAAAAAAATGAAAAATTTATAGCTTTAACCCCTTTGACACTCGATGTGCCCGCAATATTAATTAATATCAGCAATTTTTACTCGATATTTCGATATCGAGAAACGAATCGATTGTCTCGATGTTGTTATTGTTATTATTAGATCATAAAAATACATAATATTTTATGGATTTTTTTTTTTTTTTTCACTGCGTAAGTAAAAAATTATTAATTTTTCGGGGAAAATAAAAAATTATTCATTTTTTGAGAAAAATGAAAAATTATTCGATTTTGGAGAAAAATTAACAATTATTCATTTTTGGAAAAATAAAAAATTTTGTGTTTCAAAGGGTTCATTTAAATTTTATAAAGGATGAATTTACTACGGTACTTTATGTCGGAGCAGAATAATTATTAATTATCGCACAATCTGTGTACAGGTATTTCTGTATGTGTTTTTTTTTTTTTTTTGTTGTCTAACTAGAAAAATATTAACGTAGACGACTGACAGTGACATCGACTACGGACTACAGTAATTGAACAACATTTGTCGTTTGTTCAACTTCCTACAACTATCAGCTTTAGAATTCGTATGCTTTACTTCACCTTATCCTACCGTCGCTTAACGTTATTTATATAACCCGACATCGGGAATTTTGTCGTCAATTTGTTTGTTATTTTTTTTTTTTTGTTATTATTTTTTTTTTTTTTTACAAAATACATCGATCTCAGGCAAATAAGTGTTAGGATATCGAGAAGTCCTTCGAATTCGTCTCACAGCTTTATCTCTCACTGTACATCCATCGTTCTCACATTTCCTTTTTTTTTTTTTTCAAACACTTTTTTTATATATATATATTTACAAATATTTTATCTAATTCCGTTTAATGTATTCATCGCATTCGATTCTTCAAAATTTCATCGGATATTAACAACTTTCGATAGGCTCACTGCTATAGACAAAGATATAGAAAAAAAATTAAGTTGTATCATTTTTTTTTTACTGTTTATCGTACAATAAATACATTTATGAAAAAAAAAATTATATCTGATCATTTAATTAACGTAGTAACAGAATGTTATTTTATACTCAACATATCATTATTTTTTCCCGCGTAAAAAAATTAATTTCACTGAATTAACATTAACGACTTAAAAAATCGAACTTTTTTCGCTCCCGATGATTTTTTTTTTTTTTTTTTTTCAAATTTTAACGCTTAAAAGCAGCAAATAGAAAGACTGATAGCGAAAAGACAATCCGAAGAAACACATTAACATTTCAATTAAATTCGCCGCGTGCAATCTGTGACTTAAAACGAATGTTTTTCGTTAAACTACTATTGTCTTAAATGGCAGTGAACCCGTCAATTATAAGTTTATCAAATCGAGTTGCGATAACAAGAATAATAATAAGAATAAGAAGAAATAGAAGTATATATATTATAATATATATGTTAGAGATGCGAAGAGGTTTCGTATACCTCTGGTTGCCGCAATGAAGACGAATTCGAAAGACCGGCTCTCCGAACGCCCGTATTCATCAGCATAAATTTTACGTGTACGAAACGATTGCGTCTCTAAGATGTGCAAATGAAATTTATATATTTATTTAAATATATATATATATATATAGATTTCTTAAGGTCACGTGATTAGCTCTAACCTTTGTGTGGAACAATTATTAATATAATATTATCTATATAATAATAATAATAATATAATTATCGTTATTAATCTATTCTGTGATAACTAATATTTATATTATGTATATTTTTTTTTTGTGGTTGGGTACCGGGTATATAAAACATACGTATATAATTTATTATATGTATTTTTATGTATAATATATATATTTATATAATCGTCTATCGTGGATCGGTGAGCGCTCGATGTCCGTGGATTTTCGAATTCAAATTTCTCGAAAAAAAAAAAAAAAAAAAAAAAAAAAAACGGAAACTTCCATCGGTCGTCGAACCTCAACCGTTTTTCTTAAGGGTCTTCTTCTTCATCTTCATTTTTTTCTTCTTCTTTTATCTTCTTCTCTTGCGAATAAATTATTTTACAGTACCGTTAATTAGTTGCTGTATTTATGTGTTAATAAGTTACCGAATTTAAGTAGTGGCAGCTTCGTTACGAGTACTTGAGCACAGACTATGTAGGTATACCTTCATCGTGGAATTTTTTTTTTCTTTTTTAATGTTCTCATCATTTTCTCGTCGTCCTTTCGTACAATTTAACGCGCGATTACAAAAAAAAAAAGGGAAAAAAAATCGCCATATTCGGTGAAATAAATATATCGCTCGAATATTTATCGATTCGATCGATCGAAATAATAAGCGGTATTTTATTTCTTCTACCATTTTCCGCGTCATGGTAGACTTTCTCTCTTTGCGAGATTTTTTTTCCTTCTTGTTTTTTTTTTTTCTTCTGTTTTTTTTTTTTTTTTTTTTGGTTCAAATTGTGTCACACAATTTGGAGCCCTTTTACCGTAATTTCGCTCGTTGATAAAGATGTTTTGTTTATCATGCTCACTGACTCGGAGAGGGTGGGCAAAGGGAGGGAGACAGTCCTAAGGAAGGATTCCTAGGGTTAGTCTTTCTCTACGGTGCAGGGCTCAGGCGGAGACTACTGGGGCGGACATCGGACAACCGTAGTGGTCGCGAATTCGCTGAACTTCTTGTCGATAGGAACTCTGTCGTCGTACAATGTCGGCGCTTGAAGTATTATACCCGCCGTTCCCACGAGTACCGCTAATGTAAATATCCACAGAAATAACCTGTCCAGTACCATTGCAACGTATTTCCAGTCCTCTTTAACCTGAAAAAAAAATTATCACAAAATATATCGCATGATTTCGTAATAACAAGCAATTTAACGAAATTTAATCGACTTTGATATCTATAAAAATGAAAATTGCAACATTTTTTATAGATCGGGAAAAATGTGGTTCGATCGAAGAGAAAAAAAAAAAAAAAACCGAATTTTTTGCTTTTTATTATTTCATGAAGAATCAAATTACCTGAAATAAATAATTTGAATAAAATAATAAATAAAGGTCAATTATTTATTTATTTTTCGAATTAAATTCAATGAATTTGCAATCATTAAAAAATTGAGGTTTTTTTTAATACTTCCGGTAGATTCCATTTTTTTACCCCAAAGTTGTAATATCGCGTTAGTAAAAAAAAAAAAAAAAAAAACAAAATAGGAAAAGAGACTTACTTTAGTAGAATCCTCGAGCATTTTAGTGTGTTCGGCAATGAATCGCACGCATATGCAAGATCTGTGAACTTCCGGTGGACAGTTTGAATGTGAAAAAGCCGGCGGAGTGCGAAGAACCGGACTCTTGACTTCTTCTATTGCGGATGCGCCGGTGAGATCGTCGACGTCCGAATGAAGAGGAAGGGGTGGTAAAGGTGGTCCGTGTATCAGACAACTTCCCCCGAATCTTGCACCGTCCGTTAGACTGTAATGACAAAAGAAAAAAAATAAAAAATATACATTAATAAGAGAAAAAAAGAAAGATTTTAGCGTCAGTCAATTAATCAGAGAGGTCCAATTACAAGGCTAATTATTAATTGAGTTCTTTGCGTCGCGGAACAAAGTTCTTCTTTGATCCGAAGTATCTACAGGCTGATGAGAGACGAGAAGTCACAACGAAAAGGGAAAGACCGACGGAGGGCGGTGGGGAGGGGGTGGGGGTAGTATAATGAGAGAGGGAATGCACGAGATCATTACCTCGAAGGCGAGAGGTCCTCCTTCGATGGTACTCGACTGTGAAACCTCTTTGGTGTAAGATGTTCCTCGTTGTCATCCTGGTTCGATGGATGATAAGGGTAATAGCACGTTTTCTCTTTACCCCTCACAGTTCGCATGAGCACTCTGCCGGATGTGTAACTATCGAAGTAAATTTCAACAATTAACTCGATAAACATTATTTCACATATATAATATCATTTATTTCACGGCGTGCGAGAAAGCCGCTTTCTCGCACGCTTCGCTTCGCTGCGCATGTGAGAAAACACATTTCTCGCACTCGTGAAATAAAATTTTGTACGATACTCGTGCGAGAAACTTTTTCTCAACTCGTGTGATTGCAACACTCGCCTTCGGCTCGTGCTGCAAACTCACACTCGTCGGAAAAAATTTCTTCGCACTCGTATCGTAATGTACTATTTTATAAAATGTTGGATCATTGGGGATAATGAATCGAACGACTCACCGATTCGTCTCAAATTTGTATTGCGGCCTCCGCATGACTAGTAGTCTCGGGAGAATGTGTATAAAGACCCTTTTGACCCACGGTGCCATTTTGTGAGTCTGAGGCGAGCGGAAGTGTACATTGAGAACAACGACGGTGACGCATATGCTGGATAAAACATAAAGAAAAAAGAAATTGCGTTAAATCTATAAACGATTGCAGTAAAAAGCGCGCATCTACGATTGTTTGAATACGATAAATCATTCTTATGAATTGGAAGATAAATTGTAATGTCTCGCGAGCCCCACATCGATTGACACACATACACACGAATCGTGAAACGTCTGCGGTGGGCGTTGCGAGAGATGCAAATTTTTCCGGGTCATTTATAACGCCGATTATTTTAGCGTCGGGAACGAAGTCACGGAGCATCACTCGTTGGGGCGCCCGTTGCAAGAGTTCGCGAGACACCAGAGCCGCGAGCTTTCTAAATCGTCTCTACTTTTTCATCGTATTCCACTCAGTGACTTTGTGACTTTAACGCTAAAAAAAATCGAAAAAAAAAAAGATCGCTTGAGCTTAAAAAATGCATAAAACTTGGCGACCAAAGTTTTTGGAGCAGCCGCGTTAGATATCGGGGAGAATTGTGCAGTTGCTAAGTACATCGAGGATGAAAAAACTCCGTTCCATCCAAAACGTCAAAGGCTCAACGTGTATTTATCGTTCCGACTTCCCCCGCCCCTCGAGAGTCCACGCAGCAGTTTCTGTTTCCTTCGCGACCGTTTTACTTTTCTGTATCGCGAGGAGAATTCTCCGGGTACATCTATTCGAAGCCCGGAGAAAGCAAAGTCGAAAATAACAGGCAACAATGCCATTCACGTGGCGACGATGAAGAATAGTCGTTTCCACTTGGACAAGAAAGTGCACGTAGAGTGAAAGAGACAGAGAAAAGAAGTTTCGTCGTATATCGTGAAGGAAAGTCCTTGCAGGGTGGTGGATGAACGTGGAACATCCCAACCCGCCCCTAAACCATGAGTTCTTCTCTGCGCGATCTTCCTGTTAGTTGGTGCGCCAACCGTTGGCCCAATTCCCGAAGGAAGGAAGGAGGATCGCATTTGCGATGGAAGCAGCGAGACACACACGGAGTGCCGTCGCAACGGTGTGAGCCACGCGCACGAGAGAGCTAAAGGGGTGGGAGTGGTGAACGCCGCGGCATTTTCGCGCTCTCAGAGGGTGGAAAACGCGCGCACCGAGAGAGAGAGAGAGAGAGAGCGCGGGAGACTTTACTGTGTGTAGCTCCCTCGGTTGCCGGGCATACCGGCTGATATGCCGAGAGACGGAAGGGGCGTCGGGTCGATGCCGCCTCTGATTAATGTGTCACACGGCATCCAGCATCCTCCTACTGTACCTTCGTTGCCACGACTAGCTGGCCCGAGGGTCCTAGATCCTTCGTACCCGCACCTCTTTTTATCCAAACGCCCCCTCACCACAACTCTCGCAAACCAGCCACGTCGAAGTTGCCCGGAGCTTTTCTACGCGGACCACACAATTTTTGTGTTCTTCGCAAAACTTTTCCGTCTCCCGGGGACAACGAAGCGATGCAGAAAAAACTCAACGGCGGTTTGAATTCTCTGAGGACTTGAGGTTTTTTTTTTTTTTTTTTTTTTTTTTTTTTTTTTTTTCGGGGAAGACGAAGATAAAAATTCTCCTGGCAACGCAAAGCGGATAAGTGGTGTCTTTTATCAAAGGTATTAAGTTTCTTGGCATTATCCGTTGAATTTTTTTTTGTTTTAAATTGCCGTTGTGAAAATACGAGTTTTTGGAGTTATGCGGAGCGAAAGGATATACGAGATACGAATAATGAGTTATCACGTTGAATACGTTATCGCTAAATGATAATACGAACTTTTAGGAGATACGGGTAACTTTTCAGCACAAAAGGAGCCAAAAAATGTTGGTTTCGGCACATAATTAGCACTTGTGAAGCACTATTCTACGATCAATTCGAGAAAACGAATTTCCCAGATTTCATAATTAAAAAATGACAACTACACCACAACGTGCGGCACACATGCGGCGATGAGAGTGCACACGCGTGGCTGGTCTATGCATAAGAATGAACCCGGAATGCCGGTTAAAATAACTGTCAGACGTCAAGAACAGAGTTAAAACGATGAACGACCTGTTTTCCGGTATCATCCCAATGGCGAAAAACATCGTCAAGCTTCACGGAAATTACGAAGTTCCCCATTTTCACTCGATTTTCTAAGCCTTTCCATTGCCTCGTTGGATATTAAAAAAAAAGACTTCCCTTTTAGCTTTTACCGACTACGAGAGACTCGCTTTCTTCCGCGTTTCCTTCCACTTCTCGCCTATCATTTAGGTCAACTCGTGACACGCTTCGTAATAACGATGTGGTGCCATTCGCACAGCTGTGTAATTGAAGAGCGTCGTCAATCATCGCGTAATTGCAAGAATTTGTCACGTCGCTATAACGAATTCCGAATTTTATCCAGAATAATTATCATCATTTTGAGTTTATTTTATGCAAACGAGAAAAAAAAAAAAGTATTTCTGAAGTAAACTGATGATTTATTTTCAATTGAAATGTAATTTTGTCGCTATAGAAGTTCGTTTAGGGACTTTGATATTTCGAAGCGCTTCGTAACATTTCGAGAATAATAATAACAAAAAAAATTTATCTTTCTCGCCGCTCGGATTTTTATACAATATATTAACCTAAGAAGTCAAGTAAGAAGTAAAAAATGATCGAACAATTGATACCCTGTGTTTAAAAAAAAAAAAATAAAAAAAAAGCTGTAGCTATTCTCCTTGAAAACCTGGAGACCTGGAAACTTTCAGTTTTGCCGTTTTGTTCAGTTGTTTTTTCAAACGCATTATTCAATCTGCCATCGGTCACACTCGGATTTCCGGTTTCGAATTTCTTGGACACCTTTCAACGTCATTAATAGCGATTTTACGTCACGAATCCCATGGGAACTATGAAAATCGAGACGATGTGCCACTAACTTTTGACTTTTCTATAACTCGTTGAAACTTTTCTGGTTCTCTTATCAATACTTGCGAAAAGTTTAAGACAAAGTGGGGGAGGTGGTGGAAACCGTCGCGGTGAGTGTTGTCAGGTATATATTCCAATAGATTTTTCATTCTTTCGTGTTTCACGATTCTTTTATTTAACTCGACTCTCGCGGCCGCGAGTCACGAATACAGGGGAAAAGGTATGAGTCTTCAACCGCGCGTGCACGGTGGACGGCTCGGAAAAGGTTTCATTGCTGAAACGTTTCGAGAAAACCCGAGCGAAGACTTAAGGGACGAGAAAGATAGAGAGTGGCGAAAGAACGATAGCCGTGACTCCTCTTGACGGTGAAACTCTGTGATTCTCTGGGGCATCACCGCGCAGACTTTTCTACTGTGCACTATTTCCCGTGGTTCACGTAAAAGCTATAAATTCAAAAGCTTCGGCGTTGAGATCGCGTACAGAAAGAAGTAGAAGCAAGCGAGCGGTCGCGGGAAAGAGAATGAAAAAAAAAAAAAAAAAAAAAAAACTAAGGCAAGAACACTCGATCCGCAAGAAATTCTCGAGTGTACTACGGCCTCGTAGATCGAATATGCGCTCTACGATTTTATTCATATGAGATATTCAAAATCTGGAAGTACGTACTGCACACTCGAGACTACGAAAATATAGCCATTTTTCTCTTCCCCTTCGGTTCGTATCTAACGGATTTATCGGGCGATTCGATGGCGTGTAAAAATGTCACAAAATGGCACTCGCGTGAGAAAATCTGATTCGCATTGAAATGATTTCTTTTTTTTTAACCTGTTTTCTACTTTTCGATGTGTCGCACTGAGATAACACGTTTGATTCTCGGCGCCTCTCGTAGATTTTTCAATGTCTTTCAAGAAAATCGCGGATGATACTAACGCGAAGGGACGAAATAAGAAAAAATCACGACGGCGTCGAAAAGCAAAAGGGTAAGGGAAGCGAGTCAGCGTGACGAGGTGTACCGACGCGAGAGTCATTTGGAAGTTAAATCCCGATCAACTTGCAAATCCGTCGTTGCTCCGGGTTCGCCTCTCGCTGGAAACTTCCTTCATTACAACTCGTGCTCGTCTTCTCAACTAGGCGCATCGAATCTCTGCCTCTTTCTATCTCAATTGGCTGTGATCTATGGGGGTATATAGTCTTACCGAACTAACTCGTCGACGAGGTCCGATAAGGCAATCTTCTGTCTTGATAAATCTCACCAATTCCCATAGCTCGATAAATTTAATTCGACGATGAAATTTTCGCCTTCCGTTAACGCTATTCACAATGAATTCCAATCTCCAATCATGAAATAAAAAACCTCAGAAAATCGTAACTTTTCACGTGACTTCCGTATTAATTTTTGTTACTCACGAAGAAATTAATGCGAAATCAATGTAAAATTTGACAATTATCAGAATTTTTCGTTTGTATTCGTAAAATTATAGAGACTGAAACTATCAGATGAAATTCTCACCAAGCGTCGGATTTCTAATTCATCAACGTTTCGTCAAAATTCAAATAAAAATTTCATTACTATCACAAAAATATTAGTAACTTTCGAATGTGATTTTTCGATGTTTTGAAACATTCTGAATACATACACATGAAAATCTCGAAAATAAAAAAAATTTCACGAAAACAAATCTTCTTTTACGATAAATAAAAAAAAAGGAACAATCATCTCGACAATGTCTTTAAATCGGAGAAAATAGAGTTTACACGAAAAATGGAAGCTGCTGGTCCGCAACTTTCCCAAATGCTCGGTTCCGAAAATCTCTATTTTTCTTCTTCACGGGCGGCCCGTTCGGGGCAAATCGGAAACGAACTTCCGGAACGATACGCCCGTTCTAAAAAAACGACAGCGTCGACTGCTGCTCGCCAAATAAAACTATACACGAAAATTCTATTCTTTACTTCCAACGTTATTTCTGAAACGATTCTTTCGTGCGCCCGAGTGTCTCTCGGTACCTCCGGTCTTATTTTCCGTGCAACAACACCGAAGGCGTTTTGCCAGCTGACCGTCTACGAAGAATTCTCTGATTTTTCTTTTTATTGTTTTTTTTTTTTTTTTTTTTTCTTCCATTTCACTCGTTTGCACCGCACAATTCGTTCTTACGTCCACGAATGGCTGCGGTTGAATGAAACGACGAAGGGGAAACCTCCCTCTGGTGTTGCTTGGCTTACCCAGCAATCTTTTCTTGCCCACTCGCTTTTACTTTGATTTTCTCATTTTTGCGCTATTTCTATCTAAACCTATATCGCATCAACTGTGCAACATACGGCGATACTGACACTGGGTTTCTATTTTTTTTTTTTTTTTTCACTTTGCGAACTTTTTTTTTCCACTCTACGAAGCAGTTTGCTCTCGTGTTGGAATTTTGGAGCAGAATTCTCGATCCCAGAGACGATCGAGCCGGGAAATTCAAGCGTAATGAAGGTTCCCGTTTTATCCGTTCAATTTTTTTTTTTTTTTGCGCGAGTGCGGATATTGTGACTCGACGATTCAACGCGTACAGCCGTCGCACTAGCGCGTCAACGGAAGTTCGCGGAACGGAAGCGACGATGTAGCCAGAGGCTTGTGGCTCGTGTAGCGAAGGGGAAGGGAACGGGGTGGAGGTGTTTCCGCAGCACACGCGAGAGAAAGAGAGATGAGTTTGAGAGGCTGAACGATGGAACTTTTAATGGAGTGCCTCGACGATCGAACGGGCACGTCAACGACGGAAAGTGTTGGGAGAAGCCCTCGCTGACGGGGAGACGTAATGTATATCTAAGCTTTCGCGTTGACACGTTCGAGTGGAGAACGAAAGTGTACCACCACTCTACGATCGTGCCTCGAGAATTTACTTAAGAACCGTAACGACATCACTGTCCACTCGAATGAATTCTGCATGAACTCGGGGGTGGGAGGTTTCAACGGAAGCTTGTGCACTAGAGGAAGGAAGGTTTTGAGGATTTCTAGAACTTTAGGGAAGCTGAGGATGACTGACGTCGTTTCCTCGTGAAAATCATTGTCATGCAAAATATATGCGTATATCGCATCGTCGCGTCATTTAAAGGGTTGAAAAAAAAAAATCGACAGTTTTCATGTTTTCCATACTTTCTCCATATTTTGATTAATATAAAAAAATTGTTACTATTATTATTAATTATTATAGTTTTTATCAATTTTTTATTATTATACGAATTTATATATTTCGGAATTTTTTTTTTTTTTTTTCGTGTGCCGATTTATAATATTCTCTTTTTTGATGTAATCAACTCGCGAGATTGAAAAAGTAACTAAAATGCAGAACGCTCTTATTATAACCAGTGATTTACTGTACGTCTATCTTATTCGCGGTATCCACAGGCCGCGTTACCCCCCTCCGTCGGGTATTAAATTAATATTTGCCCGACCCGTTTGACACGGCAAACCGAAACTTTGACACGCTACTTCAAGCAAAGTGAAATATTTGCTTTGCCGAGGTGAGCGCGAAACGGTTTCGAAATTCTGGCGCAGTTATTAGCCATATCGAAATTCAAGATTAAACGATGGAGTTTCGAAATTGAGGCCTCAAATTCGTACGCGTAGTGAAGGATTACAAGACCTTAATTGGAATAAATGTTTTAGTTTGAATTTAATGAGCTTTCTTTACCCTTTACATGAGTCTTAGAATTCGGCAGTTCGCGATTTAAAAAAAACTGCTTTTTGTCACAAAACAATAGTTACAAAAAAAATGGCAAAAAAATTGGAAAGTGACGAATTATGATGTTTTTTTAGATTGAAAAAAAATTTGTTCAAAAATAATCATATTATTATTTAAAAAAAAAGAAAAGTAGAGTACACTATTAATCTTTGACAAAAGGCTAAGCGTCGAAATTTTCGCTTTTTCGATAATTCAATTAAAGAAAATCGACCGCATACGTATAAAAACGCGGCTAGAGTGGTCCTGTCGTAATATCACACGTGTGCAGTCGAAACGATACCGATTTTCCACACGCGATCGTGAAATTATTCCGCTCGGGCGGCCTGCATGCACCAATGGACCATTCGTGCTTTGACTTCGAATACCGGACTCCATTGTGGTAGGTGCTTTGTACGTTCACTTTTTTTTTTTTTTTTTTTTTTTTTTCTTTCAACTGTGCTAGCAGCGGACAAAGGACGAGCAGCGGAAAGAAGAATTCGGAAAATCATCTCCCCTGCGCGCGCGAATGTTCGAGAAAAGTTTCCTTATCGCCGTTTTTTTTTTCTTTTTTTTTTTTTTTTTCACAGCCTCCCTCGTACGACTTCACTGATCGTGTGCTCCAGTTTTACGAAAGAGAAAAAGTTTAGGCAACCGGACTAATGCGAAACGTGAATTTATGGTTTCCGTATCTACCCGCTCGCGAAATAGAGATATAATTATTATTATTATTATATTTTTCTTCGCTTAACCTTTATTTTTAACGTCATTGAATCAGATATTTTAGAGTTTCTTCGGATTGTCGAGGAAAATAAATAATAAATAACTTTGACTTCGTTGAATTTCTATTCTTTGCGCGTTCGCCATTCGCGAACGAATGTGGTCATCATGTAGGTATAGTCATTTATTTATATATGTCACACTTCTCAACAAGAGTAGAACGGGAAGCCGAACGTGCCTCGCGGTATCGCTACTACAGCAATAAAAGAAGCTGTAAGTAGAGCCGTAAAAGATGCTCCGAACACTTTGAGTGTTCAGAAAAAAAAAAAAAAAAAAAATATACGAGATAGCGGTAGGGTAAGGTGCACAGGATAAGGTTCGCTGAACGTCTTCGCGACACGATTCGGCGTTAGCTCGACCGCAATCCCGGATAAACCTCGATCCTCGCCTCGATATCTATCGTATCGAGTATAACTATACTCGCGTAAGTCACGTGTCAAGTGAGCTTGCAAAGTCCCACGGGATCTGTTTCGGTTCAACTATCTCGTAGGATACACATTGGAAGGTACAAAATTAGATTGGAATGGGAAACGTTGTTGATAGATAGCGTTTCTTCGCTACAATCGGCGAATTCGAAAAACAATCTCTTTACTCTGATAGCAACGTCGCCGATTTATAGTGGCGAACGTATCGACGACGTTGAAAAACGAAGTAAATTAAACGAGACTCGAGGAGCAAATGCTATCGGATTAGAAGAAACAATTCCGATATGACTGTACGTTCGATAGATTCAAATTGTTAATAAAAATGGAGTCAGTTAACCCGTAATGTCAGTTAGTAATTGGAAACGGCAGGTAATTGCCATCCCTTAAAAATCTTTTTGGTAACATGGAACTTTTTTCTCTCACATGGAAAAAAAAAGATGTATCGCAAAATCTATATATGTAAATGGAAGTTACCGTAGATGTATCATATTCGACTTTTTATCGAACTTCGTATATGTTGCGAGTGCCGTGATGTGCACTATACGTGCTTTTTAAAAATTAATTTTTCAAAATTGACAAACGTTTCTTGTTAATTATTTTTTTGAGTACAAAATTATGGTGAAATTTGCGAAAAGAGATATAAAAATCTCGAAATGCATACATTTCGAATATATTTTTTTCACACAATTTTATTCCCTGTAGGATTCGTCGTCGAATTGCATTTTTTAATCGAATAGATCGCGAGTTCGCGATGTCTTTTGCATCGTAAATACGTGAACCGAAAAATCGATTGTAAAAGCAAATATAAAGCTCTAAAAAAATCGACACGATCGTCGATTCTTCCGCAAGTAGGAGGACATAATCGCATGATCGTCAAACGAAAAATATTCACGACCGATTGTGTCTACTAATTCGTAAACGATAGATCGTAGTGACAACTCGCGTCACATCGTGTGTTAAAAACTTTCACCGCGTAGAACCGAGCAAATTACATTATTACCGTAAAAAATAAAAAAAAAATCGTCGAAATATAGTATCGCGCGCGTGTACGCAGAGTAACCATGGAAATGTAATTAAAGTTCCCACGAGAGTATCCACCGAATCGCCCTTGGACCCCCGATAGCCGCTTCGTTTCGGACGCTACAATAAAATTCTATAGTCTGCGTGGCGTCGGTCGAAACGCGAAATCCCTCCCCCCCCCCCCCCCTTCCACCCCTCCCTCCCGCACACACACAGACACAGTGTATGCGAAGGTAATTTATGCATGAATTACGAGAGAGTGGTACGGTGCACGCGGGTGGGCGATGACGGGAACGACGCCGGAAGTTCCAGTGGCTGCTAGCTATGGATTTCTCGTTGTATGAACTGTTCTCCATCCCACCCCCTCCCATCCCCAATCCACCCTTCCGGCAAGCGTTGCCGACGGGAAAATTCTTTTTTACATACGCGCACTCGAGTTATTCGAGAAATAAAGCTGAACTGAGTATAATTATTCCGGAAAAGAACAGTGTAAGAGACTCTCTGGAGAGAATGTATGTTTTTTTTTTTTTCGCCGAGTGTCGCTCCAATTCATTTACTTTATTTTCTTCTTTGCCTACAAACCTCGTCCGGCGTTGCAAAAAAATTTAATTAATCGCGAGGGCAAAAATAAAATTCACGAGTTGTTTTTTTTTTTTTTTTTTTTTTTTTTTAATAAATGAATAAAAGTCTGTCGCAACAATAAAAAATTTGTCTCGCGTGATATTAATGTTGCGATAAGATTTTGCATTATCGATCTCATATCAGTTTTTCTTTTTTTTTTTTCATTCTCGAGATTATTGCAGTCGTTATTAAAAATTACAATGCAATTTCCCGTTGCCGCTGTTCAATATTTCGTATAAATTGTACATACATTGCGCAGACTTGGTACGTGAGATTTCGTTGGCACGTTAGCGTTACCACTATATAGATATGTATCGTATGCTTTATTCTCTGGCAAATGTGTGCTCAGGCATTGCTCCAAGATAGCTGAGGCTAACAGAGAGACGGAGAGAGAGGTTTGCCTCTCCGGGGACGTGGAAAGAGCCTCGCGGTTGCGACGTAAAGTAAATCAGCGGGTGCTCCGCGCTAAATATTTATGCGAGAGCGAGAATTCATTAAGGCCTCACTTCCGGCCTCAGCGTCGCGCGGGCTCTTCAATTTCTCAGCGAATAGAAATTTCGCTAAGGTGAAAGCGGCAACAGTGGGGAAATGAGGGGAGCGTTGGGGGTGGGGGTGGGGGACACCCTCTTTGTCTCCCTCGACGTGAGACTATACAGCTTCAAACCGAAGCGCGGCATATATACTACGCGTTAGCTGCTGCTGATGCTTCGTGGGGCGGTTCGTCGTCACCTCTTATGCGCTCACGTTCGCCGGTCGGGATCTCTCTCGCCTTCAACAGAGTTTCCGGCCCCTCTAATGACTCAGGAACACACCGTTTCGCGCATCACAGTTTATACTACTTCTCACCGGTGAATCGTGGTACGGAAGTCACGCAACGGGGACAATTTACTACCCCTGTGAGGGTGAATGTTGAATTTAGTTTACCGGAAGGGGTTATAAGATCGATCAGAGAAAACAGCTAACGAACAACGAAGTGAAATTGAAGTTAAAATAAAAATATGTATCTTTAGTTTCGTTCGTTATATATCTACCGGGTAATTATGTTATTTTTTTCAAAAGACAAAAAAAAAAAAATTAAAGAAACACCCGAAAGAAGTTTGCATGCAATTAGGGGCGATGAATTTCTAGTAATTACTATATATAGTTCTATGAGTTCAAATTCAACGTCAAATTAAAATTCAAACTTCGGATGAGATACAAATAGATATACGAGAAATATTCAAATTAGTTATCGAAAACTAAAAAAAAAAAAAAAATGAGTTGGTAGAACTAATAATTAGTTGAGACAACTACGTTTTAAGACCAAAATTGGTTTGTACCGAATACCAATTAATTCTCTCAACTAATCGGTAGTTTTCACAACTCGTAATTTGCTTCGTAAAACGCGGGTAGGTGTTTAAAAAATGTCGATGTTTTAATTTAAATTAATTCGTAGGCAAAAGAATTGTTTAAAAATTCTTTACCATTATGTTATCGAAGTGAATAATTGATTTTTTTTGTGAAGGATAATTGGTCCGAAAACGCGAAAAATTAGGTTAATAAGATACGAGACGAACGAGTAATAAATTTGTGATTAGACGATGATAGCGTAAAACGCAAAGTTCGTAGCGAAATAATAATCGCTTTAAATACAAAGCCGAGGCCTGTGCGGGGATCGCAATTCGAGTATCGTGCCGCGTTTAAATTGGATTCTACTCTCCGTAGGGGTAGAGAGAGGCTTGGTGAGGATGAGAGTGAGAGAGGGAGAGCTAACCGGCACGGCACACGGTCTGCAACGAGAAGTTGGAGTCTCCTGGCACTTCCACCGACACCCCCAGAGCTTGGAATTTCCAATCTAACCGTCTCCAGTCAGGAAACCGCCATATTTAAGCGTCTACCCCTCGTATTAAAGCGATAGCGCATCTCACGTCCTCCACATACACCCACATACACTCGAAACACTCTCTTCGCCGTTCTCTTTCCGGCGCACCACTTTCTCTACCCACAGATACGCCGAAACTCAACGAAACCGATGTAAAAAACTATACTTTTAATCTCATACAGTTAAAAATTATCCACTCCTCCTTTTCACTCGACGAATTGTATGAATAATTTTCCCATTTCAATAAAACTTTCAGCCTTCATACACCTGTTATACACGTCGTTTCGTTTTTTTTTTTTTTTTTTTTTTTTTACAAATTATGCATTCAATGCTCCGCGGCAACGGTACAGTCTCTTTTTATGCGAATTCATTATTATGCGACGGCATAGACGTGCTGTATGTAAATACAGCTATTTTTCACCAGAGAAGGTAAATTCGGAAGTCTTTAATTAGTTTCAACATCAATCTTTTGATTATCTTTGCTAAATCATTTTATTAATATACCTCAGGGTTTCGGGGCTTTATTTGCATTTTCATTACATTCCTTTTACGTCTGTAAAGTCAGCTCTCTATTTTTGGTTTCGTGAAAATCGAATCGATTATCGTTTCTGTATTTCTCGCAGCTAATTTTCGAGTTGTGTAGCTTTTCGTGAACCGTGAGGAAATGGAGGTCAGCAGGTCGATGACATTCCGGTACATTAATTTCACAAGGGTTTCTATTCATACACCCCAACCATGTGGGTTTCTCCTCCTCAGCCACGGCTTGCAGAATCCTCACGCCTATGTTGGTCTGCATCGTCGTTCCGTTGCTTCTCTTTACTTGTGTGTACATCTCGGCTCATACCTACTTGCAAGAATGACGAAGGTTCATTGGCCCGCGTGTGTGCAAAGGGGTTTTCTTTTCAGGGCGCTGGAACCGCCCCGGCACAAGGTTCGCATCGCGAGCTCTCGCTCAGCTGGCGAACGGGAAGCGGCTTCTTTCAAACCGGAGTCCCTCCGCACAGGCCAATGCAGCATCGTCGTTCTCTCGCTTCTTCCGGACGTTTAATATTAATAGAAGCATTTGCAACATCGGACACTCTTTCAATCTCTCTCTCTCTGTTAGCTCTATTTTTCCTTTTATCTTCCTACGACTAACGGGGTCAAAGAATCTCCCGAGATTATTCGATACGAGGGAAACTAACTCTGCCGAGAAGGCAGCTTTCAAAAATTAGTAGAAAAAATTTAAAAAAATTTATACGCACGCGGCATTTATGGGAAAACCGTGAAACAGATGTTTGGAAGGCGGGACACATAGTTAAAACTTTAATACGTCTCGAGAATGAGACGTAATGAGAAAAAATGTTCCGAGATTATTCGATACGAGGGAAACTAACTCTGCCGAGAAGGCAGCTTTCAAAAATTAGTAGAAAAAATTTTAAAAAATTTATACGCACGCGGCATTTATGGAAAAACCGTGAAACAGATGTTTGGAAGGCGGGACACATAGTTAAAACTTTAATACGTCTCGAGAATGAGACGTAATGAGAAAGAATGTCCCGAGATTATTCAATACGAGGGAAACTAACTCTGCCGAGAAGGCAGTTTTCAAAAATTAGTAGAAAAATTTAAAAAAATGTTGGAAGCACGCGGCATTTATGGAAAGACCGTGAAACAGATGGTTGGAAGACGGGACACATAGTTAAAACTTTAATACGTCTCGAGAATGAGACGTAATGAGAAAGAATGTCCCGAGATTATTCGATACGAGGGAAACTAACTCTGCCGGAAAGGCAGTTTTCAAAAATTAGTAGAAAAATTAAAAAAAAATGTTGGAAGCACGCGGCATTTATGGAAAAACCGTGAAACAGATGTTCGGAAGGCGGGACACATAGTTAAAACTTTAATACGTCTCCAAAGGACATCTTTCTGCCAATTCTAGACCTCCAAATGGACCATTTGAAATTCTGATAAATATTTATTGTTCAGTTGGAGTTAAACGCTTCAGTAACTGCTGACACCATACAAGACGACAATAAAACGTGCAGTTTTCTAATCGCGCAATTTCTTGGTATTGAACTTACCAATAAAATGTTTTTTGCTTTTTTTTCTTCTTTTTTTTTTTTCTTCTGATGAACTAACTTCTCGTTCCTTCGAAGACCGCAGAATTTATGATCGCAGTTTGGAGATTCATTCGGCCCGATAAATTGGTAGTTTCGAAGGCGGCTGACGGTGACATTGGAAGAGGAAGGGAAACGAGGAACCACGTTTGCAAGAACGAAAAAGTAAGGGTCGAACAGCGAGGCAAAAGATATTAGAAGCTTTACGTACCGGAAAAGGAAGGTTGAAAAGAGGAGAGTTGAATCGGTGAACGCGAGGTGAATTCCCATGTAGCGCACATTCCTGGCCCGTCTCCAACTATCCTCTCGCGGCTGTATATAGCTGAGGGTTCGCGGTGGTGGTCTTTTCTAGCCACGAAAAGGCGTTCATATCATGCACGCGGGCGCAAAACCAAGATTGCAAAAGCTGCGGCGACAGTGGCACCCAGCGATAGGTTGGACTGTCGTAAACCGAAAAACCGATAGAAAAAAAAAAAAAAACGAAATCTCACGGTAGCATAAAGCCCGACGTGTTATTAACGACTTCGGATGCTTTTTCGTTCGAATTTCCGCGGCATTATTATTTTTCACCGAACCAAGTGGTCCGTCCATCTTACGCGTAAATTCCGCAAGCGTTTTCCTCATCCACTACAGTGCTTCCGAAATATAGTGATTTCGTCAATATCTCAGGCATATTTGTTATTCCTAAATCTAACGAATTAATTCCGTGCTTCACATTGTTTGACCGAACGTTCTCGTGCGTAACGAATAAACTATAGACGCTTTCGAAGATTCGCAAAAGAGTCTCTCGCTACGGAACATCCAGCAGGGCGCCCGACAACACGAAACAGGAAGCAAGTTAAACACGACCCGGACTTATTGGCTTTGGTAGAAGTTCGGGGATTAGTTTCCTGCTGCTTGCCTTTGGCTTAGGGGCTCGATTATTGCACGTGCGTACATATGACTTTAGCTTTGCGCTTCGCGGAGCATGACACGGTACAGACTCGAAAGCCCCGAGGATACGTGAAAGGGTTGGACATATGAAAGGCAATTCCGTAACATCGGCTGCGGATAACGATGCCTCGTGACTAAAATCGGAAGCGCGTACTTTCGATGCTTTTACCAGCCGCCAGATACGCTCCTCGTGCGATTTTTGTACAATAGAAAATGGAATATTCCATTCCATCCAATCAACAGAATTTATGGAAATCCAGATATTTCCTCAGTCAGAATTGGAACGAATGATATGCAATCAAATCGCATTCGTACTTATTTTCTTACGCGCTAACGAATGAAAAGAAAAAGATGTGGAAGTCTCGCGGGGATCGTATACACAAATACACATAGGTATATGGTGCGGTTCCCAATAAGGAGGTACGTATGGTCCATTTGCGTGATAACCCAGATCCCACAAACAATAAGGCTTTGTTTGAAAACGCGCCTAACATAGCGCGAGTGGTACGACACGGTGTGCGAGAGAATCGCGCTCCAACCTTCCCGGATATCGAGCGCCTCATCAAGGACGCAACATTGAGCACATCGCGAACGAGCGATTCACGAAGGGCGAGAGGAAAATCGACGATGCGAAAGACATCAGAAATGATGACGATGCCACCGAAACCGGAAAACGAGGGCACCTTACGGATAGGAATAACAAAAAAATGGAAGAAAAGCAACAAACAAACAAAGCAATGGTCATCTTTGCAATTCCTTGATGGTCTATCGGACATAGAAGGATGTACCGCGTATCCATAGATCGTTTCGTCGCTTTCGTCGGTTTCATTGCAGACGAAAAACAAAGAGCTCCTCAACGTATCGATGTCTAATCTGGCATAACGCTCAGTACCAATATCCGTGGATAGCCGTGGGAGTTGATCTTCCGTTGCCGAATGTCCGCGCGGAACGGCCTGTCTCGCTACTCTCGTGTGGTCTCGTGTTACCTACAATGTCACTTCTATATATCACTATATATGTGATACATAAGCGAATAAGAAGACATGTTGAGAGTGTCGTCCAGACGCAAGCCGATGCAGATTTGTTCGGCTCGGTTAGCGCGCCACAACGATCGAATTTCCGACGGATCTGGAATTGCCAGGATTCGTAGGATATAAGTTTAGCACTCGGAGCAACGAGAACCAATGGTAGAAGAGCTTTCACAGCGGGAAAGTGTGGATCGCTGAAGATCTGTTGCCATATGCAGAGTACCTAAACTATATTGCTGAATATCAAGAAATGCGCATATTTCCTGCAGGAAATAAAATTGACCTGAAATGTCGGTATATCGGGATTTCTTTCCACAAACAGATTATATAAGTCTCTTAATCAGTGCCGAATTCGTTAAACGACGAACGACAATAAAAATAACGAACGAAATGATAAAATTCGTTAATCTATCCTGCGATTAAAGTGCTTTTTTTGAAATAGCGTTAGAAACTCCAAAATAACTGATCAGTTAATGTTGCCATTTGCAAATTCAGTCTCATACCGTGAAAAGAGCCAAATAATCGAATTTTCTGAATTCATCAGCAAACAGTAATTCTCCATACTACAGTTTGGCGTATACCAATTCCAAAATTGTTTGAATAGCGTCCATTTCCTGTGCCACGAGCCGATTTGCATACACCAACAACAGTTAGAGGAAAATCTCCAGTTTTCCAGTGGCACAACTATGCAACGTTATAGCAGTATGAAATTAGCACATCATACAACTGTACTGTATATAATATGGATAGTTGGCGCGAAACGGCAATACATAGGACACTGAGCGCGGAAACAAGATTTACAGAGTTGCTAAAAGCAATATAGCGGAGCCTTCGCAGAGCAGATAAAGGGAGAGATGGGTAACAGAGAAAATGACAGTGTATATAGACATAGCGAAGGTTACCATGAGAACCAAGAGCCACGCGAGATATAGACGAACGAAATATACATATATATATATATACGTTTATAGGAAGTTCCATAATAACGGCTCTATCCAGAAGCAAGTGCCACCGCATCTCAAATGCAATTCAGATTCCGTTGCTTTGCGATTGCCTCTCGAAACTGTATGCGCAAGTCTCACCTCCCCCCCTCTCTCCTTCATCCACGTTTTGCTTCCGCCTCTTCGTGTTTCATGGTACATACGAAGTGTTGACGTTACAGTATATATCGATCTGCCACCTCCGTAGTCCTTCGACTAGCGTATAGACGATCATTCGCCAATTATAGAAGAGATCACCAAAGCCATTTCTCTTCAATGTCGTCGAGTACAAGACGACAATATCCTACGCCAGCTCAACGGCAACGACGAGGCAGATACGTGGAACACACTGAGCGTTCACCTCACGTCTATCGTCTCTCAAGCCGTCGCCTATGCCAGGATCTGCTCGTCTGTTGCCGGCTTAACCCTAAGCCTGAATCGGCAATCGTCACTTCCTGGAGAGACACTTTGGCGAGCAGCCTTATGGATCGAAGACGCAGGACTGGGCACACAGAGAATACCGTAGTTCCTAGGCGTCGACAGCCGAGAAACTCTCGGGAGGTTTTGAAAAAAGTAGAAAGCAACCGAGACGTGTGTCGCCTTACTAGTTTCACCTCGACGCGCGGCTCAGACTCTTGAGAAATCTTTCGTTTATCATTGTCTTCTATTTTCAACATTTTTCTTTTATTATACTCTGACTTTTCACTCGCGTGATTCGCTACAGTTAAGTCGTATCTCGGGGAGAAGTAACGGTATTTCTGTCTCATATGGGGCAGTAACGACGAAGCATTCCTAGCGAGTCTAACGGAGGCTTAAGGTACGTGATGGGAAAAAGAAGTACGAATGGCGATGGATGAAGTTGGCGCGGCTGAAAGGGTCAGAGGGGGTTATAGTATGTACAACTGGAGTCCCTTGAGAACGCGTAAGGCGATATCTGCGGTACTCACGGAGTTTCGATCGTAAATCACTTGATTCCGCGTTGGAAGCTCTCAAACAACTCTGGTAGTTCGAGAACTCTATATGCCCCAGAGAGAGGAAATCGAGTGAAGGGGAAAAAAATACGCAGCGTACCTACTCTCGCATACTCTCGATGACTCGTTGATATTTTTTTTAACGTCGGATTTTTTTTTTTTTTTTTTTTTTTTAATGAGGTTCGATATATTTTGTAATTTATTACTTACCTTATGGAGACGAGTATCATGGCGAATATGAGATATTTTCCAAGCAACGGCACCACCAGCGACGTTGGTGGTATAATCTCGACGACGAGAAGGAAGAACACGTGGAGACTGATGAGAATTGAGATCGAAAGTGTTACCTGTAACGATAAAGATATATGTCTTAGTTGTCGCCGAAGTACGACGTATCGCTTTTTTTGCTTCGGGAAAAGAAATAAATCGATTTAACGTATGGGTGTTAGCGATAAATGAAGATATCTTGCCGCGAAGTCTTCTAGAACGGGAAAAAAAATTGTGTCACGGACAATATAGCGCCGTGAAGGAGCTATAAAACTTTTGCTGATTTCGAAGTCGAGGCTAATGGGAAAAATGGAGAATATAAGAAGTGTTTGCGGTATATAAATAGAGAACACATTCTTTGAAGACTCCTTAACGACTCTGACCTCGTTGAAAGTTTAGTTGAAAGGATGCATTTCATTTTATGCATAAAAATGACCGTTTCACTAATTATTTTTAAGCTTAAAGCGCAACCCTCCTGATAATGAGATGCTTTTTTTTTAACGAAGTTTGTAGAGTTAATTATAATTTTTAAGACCCGACAGCTTATTATTTTTAAAAATTCGAAAAATAAAAAAAAATCTTTGAAAATCGGGATATGCTGCGGATGTGATATATATTTAGTAATTTTTTTCTTGAATTAAAAAAAAAAAAAAAACGGGTATCGTATTTTGAAGGAATTCGAGAGATATATCATCGCGTTTTGAAGGGTCAATATTGTTAATAGATCGCCGTCGTTACGTTTCGACTATTTTTTTTTTTCCCTAATCGACAACATCGCTCATCTTTCGTTTAAGGTTTACCGAGATTTTTCATCTCTCTGCCGCAACATCGCACACGTGTTTTCACAATTTGTTTCCTTGATCCCGATGTTGTCGCGAGATAAGAACGATTCGTGGATTTAAGGGTTGGTTCACGGCATGCGGTCCTGTCGCACGCGACTAACCCAAGAAAATTCGTATTTATTGCCAGGATGAGGAACGGAAGAAACGGGAGAAAAGGAAAATAAGAAAAAAAAAAAACAAAAGCGTATAGCGACAAGGGAACGGTTCTCGTCGTTGTCTCCCGAGGAGGATGTAGGAAAATAGTGAAAGAAAAAAAAAACATAAAAAAAAAAAAAAATACGCGAAGCGAAAGGGAGTTGCCGAGAAAATGAGAGAAGAACGGAGAACAAGGAGAAGAAAGAATAGCGCAACACGAAGAGAGAGAGTCCCACAGGGTTGCGTGAGAGCCCCGGTAGCTGACGTAAATTTTCACGAAGGGTGGGCAAATCCATTCATTTTGATAAACGAGACAAATAGGTAGTTTCGAGCGCGTGGGAGGGGGACAACACGAGAAAATTCGAAATGGATGAGAAAAGCGTGTCGATCGAAAAATAAAAATAGTAAAAATAGGTAAGCAAAAATAATAGGGGAAGTAGCAGCGTCGATTTTACGAGGGGAGGTTTGAAAGACATCGATGAGCGCAAGAAATTTCATTCATTTTATTTAATTTAAAAAAATTCCCTCACCTCATCAATTCGATTCTCGCACTCGAATCGCTAATGGCAAAACTCATATTTTATTGTTATTCCGGTTATGAAAAAACATCCGGAGGTAAAAAAAGCAGAGAAAAAAAAGCTGTGTCTCGACTCTTATTATTGACGAAGGACGGGAATCTCTATAACAACGAGAGCCGCGAACGAAAGTAAACGTCGTTGAAGGAGCGGTAACCCCGACGACTGGTCTTCATTGTTCTCGCAAAAAAAAAAAAAAACAAAAAAAAATAAATTCTCTTCAACGGAGAAAGCAAAGAATAAAATCCCTGTCCGTCTGTAGGCGACAATGACGATAGTTATAACGTTGTCGAGGTGAGCAATAATTTCGCACGTGCGCTGACACGGATTCTAATCCCCGTGAGAGATGCAATTACACCCGGTAATCCTACGTGATCCTATTTCTGCCTCCAGTTTCTCCCGGTTCACTGTTATACCCATCTACTGAGTGATAATGAGTGAAGGAGAAATTGAATGAAACGACGAAAAAGGGAAAAAAAAAAAAAATACAAAAAATTGTATTTTCCGAGCTCCGGCTTTTAGCAAAAGCGGATAAGTCGTCTGGGATTTCGTAAAGAAGAAAACTGAAACCCCTGAGACGCGGTTTTAAGTTTCGAAGGAACGTTTTTTCACACAGGATAGCCGCGATCTTTTATCTCAGAAAGGACTATTTCCGTCGTTGCCATTTTTTTTTTTTTTTTTTTTCGTTAATCGTATAAAAATAAAAACACCAGTAAAACCATTAAGGGTAATCGAGGAGTAGGATCGCGAGAATGTCCGGATGCTTCGAACATTGAATTAACCGTACAGTAGAAACAGCGAGAAGAAATTTATGTGAAATCGATTCGCCGAATGGAATCGCGAGTTTTATGCTCATAGCTTCGCGTAGTACAACGTGAAACGAAACAAAATGCTTCCTGTTTCCCCGTTGGAACCTAAAGTGTCGTCAGTGGTTTCTATGTTACGCGTATTTTTTGTTTTGTTTTACAGGACGATTCGTCACACGCCTACGCAGTAACAGTGGTTCAGGCAGTATAGTTTCGAGGTACGGTGAGGCAGAGAGACCCGCGGGTAAGTTTAACGCGTTGGACTCATTAAACTCGATGGTTCATTGCCCGAGCACAGCGCGCCCGGCAAGTTACCGGAGGGGCGTGGGATAGCGTCCGTCCGCGTATCCCCCAGTGAACGTAACCATTCCCTGCACCATTGTTCCCGTAAATTCCAATGGTACTTCCTGACGAGATGAAAATTTAACGACAAATTCTTCCAAACCACACGCGGTTATAGTTTTCAGACGTATTTTATCATCGTCGCGTAACTACATTTCGATATTTTTTTTTTTGCATCCAAACATCGCGATGGATGAATTTTAGCGCCAATACCCTGTCTCGCGGTGATCCCTGCATTTTTCAGAACGCTGACGAGACTGATCACTCGAATTATTCAAGTATCGAATGGTGCCATTGGATCATTCAATAAATCATATCGACGGTTCTCCAGACCATTTGACCCAATTTTTTACAACGTTCTTTAACGTTATGTATTTTTAATAAATTTCGATAGGTATATTGGAGGTTAAGTGAACTACTGCGCGGAGCGGAACGATAAGATGATCTTATCTTTTAGCATAGTTTCCCTTGAGGGAGTGACGCGGCGCTCGTAGGGGCTGAGAATTTTTCAATCGAGCTGAACGACGCGCGCACTCGGAAACTCGAAAGATCCTTATATAGTTTCCCTTCCACTTCTTATATTCCCTTTCCACTCAAACTGCTGCTGCTTCTGCTGCTGCTCTTCTGTATCCCTCGGGAGAGATCCACATAGCAGTCGGGTTCTTCTTCGACGCCTTACGTAGACGACGAACAAAGTGAATGAAACTACATCTTCGCTTCATTATTTTATAATAAGACGGCAAGATCTCGTTATCAGATCTCAGATTAACATAGTCTACTGCTGAGAAGCAGAAAGGCGTATCCCACATCGTTCCTCACGATAAATAATGCGGAACAGAGCCTTTTATTCCTTAGCAGTTGCCATGATTACCGAAGGACCGTGTTATTTTTTTAATGCCGCAGTTTCGAAACAAATTTCTCTTTTTTTTTTTTACGAGTCAAAAGACATTTTATTTAAATCCATTCGCACTACAATCGAACTAAAAAAATATTGATTTTGTACATCGTGACGCAACAATGGATTCAGAATTGCATAAATACGCGTTTTTTCCAAATGGCAGTATATAAAAAAAAATATGACGATTCATCAGAATTTCTGAATATAAAAAATTCGGAAAAAAATTTTATCCCGATATGCCGTGTAGATTTATTGTTTTAAGAGCGAAGGGAGCAATTTTTTTTTTTTTTTTTTTTTTATATCACCGCTGACACTGCAAATATCAATGGTGACTAATTTTTTTCGTGAAAACGGATGCAAACTGGAGATTTTGCCATTATTAATGGCTTCTCCGACGCAACGATATTGATCACATTGGCATCGTAGACAAGGATTGAGAGCTATATATGTATATAGAAGGATGTGGGGGAAGCGTTTTGCATCGGAGAACGTTGTTCGCGCGTCTTACCCTCTAACGTGAAATGTCTCGACGCCTCTCGGCGGATCGATGAGGGATGGGTCAATATTTCCTTGTGGCCAACACGACTGGCTTCTCGGTTAACTATCGCGACGAGAAGCCCAACGTTCAGCGCATAGCTCAAGAGAGCTCAATGGCTAAATAGGACGTGAACTATACTGCGTCCAGAGACTCTCGTCTCTCGTCTGAGGGTCACGAGTCACGAAGCTCTCTTTACCACGCTAAACTTCACGGAAGAACGAGCATTGAAGGGAGGAATAGTTACCGTTAGCGGTCAGACCCGGCAGTTCTCAGGTAGATACCTCGGAGAAACGAGACTCGACGGTTCCTCGCGACGAACTACGAAGTTTCGAAAATCGAAAGCTTGAAGTTTAAACGGAAATTAGTACAGTTGTACTCACGACATAAAACAAAACGAACTTTTCCTTTAGCATAATTAATTAGAACGCACAGCTTTCGAGTTGCGAATCGATAAAGTTCAGCGAATCAGATGGCTTTTCGAATGCCGCGTGAATCGTTCGAAATTCCTCATTGGCTGATCATTGTTCACTCTAAACTCGAAAATAATGGACTGAAAAAAAAAATCGGCGAAGAAAAAATTCTGCGTCGGAATTACTGATTATAAAAAAAAAAGTTAATTTAATGTAAAATAGTGATAAAAAATAATGAACTTTTACGGTGAAAGTATAGTAAATTATTGAACTTGTAGTACTTTTGTAGTAAAATAAAATTTTGTTTTTTGAAATTTTCGAAAAATTCAATTGCTGGTATCACTGCCAAAAATAATGATAAATTTGATGATATAAAAAATTCCCAAACATCGTATATTAATCCGAAATTAAAATACTACCAAAATGTGCTGAAAATTTCAACAGATTTTTTGTTTAAATTTCCCGTTAAAATCGCATTAAATTTACAACTTTTTTTTTTTATATAGTGCATTCGACGAATCTATGTTTCGAGAATTTTAATTCATCGGACTCCAAACAATATCGTATCTAAATAGAACTTATATTTTATACATCGATGCAAATGTCCAGAGACGTATTTATTGCATTAGTACACACAAAGCGTGCAAAAGGGGTAACTGACGGCGAAAAAAACATGAATAAAATGTACTATTGGCAAAACCGACTGTTTTTAGTTTGAATAGAATAGAGAGGAGCAGAGAAATTTGCAAATCCAATGATAAACGGGAGAGGCTATGTAAAATTGATATTGTGTGTTTCGCTGAACGTCGGGAGGCGGCGCACGGGACTTGAATATTGATGAACGCGGCGTGAATCAGCATATTAAATTTATCCGCTTCCCCCTCCCCTCCCCTTCCTCACGGGGGACCCGCGGATCGGTGTGATGAATTTTATCTGTGAAACGATCGAGAGTCAACCGGAAATATATTGTTCATGAGATGCTACGTCGTTTTTTTTTTTTTTTTTTTTTCATAGTTCACATTTTTCTTTTTTCTTTTTTTTTCATTTCATAGTTCGGACTCGTAGCTTTTTATTTTATTTTTTTTTATTTTTCCGACTACGGAGTGATTTATTGTTGATACTCGATGTTGCGTTGCGTTGTTGGGAGAAAAAAATCACGGACCATTTGAGCCTTACGAGGCGCTTTAATGTTCGAGCATAAAATGCCTCGCTGCACATCGTTGCATCATATACCGAACGGAGAAAAGCCACTTGGACGGGAATCAACCACCGGAAAGTTGGACACCAACGAAAAATTCGTAACGTTTCTTTCCCTAACCCATCCCCATGTCGAATTATGACGCCGGCGACGAGATGAAAAATTCATCTAAGCTTATCGAGAAACTTCTTGAGGCCGAGGTGAACCGAGCGACCGCCGGTAACTTTCGGACTGTATACGGTCGGTGAAAAGATGACGCTTCGATATTACTTATCGATTCCAAGGACGGTCTCGAGACTGACGTGGAACGGTCCCTTCGGAGACCTCCAACGGTTCGCTGACTCGACGACCTCGGTGACACTTTTTTCTCTCGAAAAAAAAAAAAAAAAAAAAAAAAATGCCTATACTCCGCCTGAACCATCACAGTAGTTATGTACACATACAGGTCGGACTTGTTTGTTGAAAAAAATCGTTCTACCAAGACAACCCCCTTCCGCAAACGCGCACCCCGAAGCTATGGTGAAAAGTATTCTTCCGTGACGTGACTTGTGAGCGAAAAGGGTCGACAACGATGGACGGAGATAAAAAGAAAAATAAGGAAAGTGCCCGGGGTTCAGATTGGAAATTTGACCTAAGAATGAGAGCTGTGAGGGGTGACTTGAGACCTTCCGACGATTCTCTATGTATCGAATTCCGGAAAAGCGGAATATCGTATTCCACACCGTTTAATATGTAAAACGCTTCAGGAAATGCCATTCAAGTTCTCAGCGAAGGATATATCACTTTATCAGAGTTCCACATACCCCCATGTCGAATATAAAGAGTCGAAAGTATTGGTTTTACAATATTTTTCTCTCTTCTATTATCTCAATTTTTTCCACTTCCTTAATCCCTTTATCTGGTCTCAAAATTGCCTAATCTCTCTAACGATTATCATCAATCAAAGTTATTATAAGATTAAACAATTAATCGTCAGTTTTACAATGTTTTTATAAAAAAATATTGTCGCAAACTTTACCTCTCAGTTTCGAATAGTTTTTTTTGCGAATAGGCGCGCGATTTTTTTATTCCGATAAAGTTTCTTATATTTATCCACATCGAAGGGTTCGGAAACACGCCGTACGAACATCAGAGAACTCGTGGCACAGTCGGGGACTCGTACTTTACGTACGAGGACTCCGGCAAACCTGTCTGTGGGTTGAAAGCGAAGCGAATGGGTGTGGATGTTGGAGAGACCCCGCGGGGCTTTCCACCGAAAGGTGATAGGAGGGCAAAGGCAGGGCGGCTCGAGTGAAAATGAAAAATAGTTCGAGCCGACATACAAGAGACGGTGAACGGTAGAGAGACCCCGTACAATACCCTAAGGCCAGATAAGAGGAAAATAACGAGCACCACAGACGTACGCGAAAGGTAACTAATTCTCTCTCTCCGCTCTCACAGTTTTTCAAGCGTCGTACACACTCCGCCGGCCGCTATACTTCCCAACGGACGGGGAACATCGGGTACTCTCCGAGCTTTCGCCATCGAAATAACCCCTACGAAACGAACCAATGTACAAAGTTTGATCTCACGTTCTCACCGCGAGAAGCTTCGATATCGATCACCGATAGCAATTAAATTTTACTCGCTTTGCCATTGTGAGAAAAAAAGAAATGTACGAGGAGATAGGAAATCCCACACTTCGACAATATCGTAACTGCGCGACATCGAAGTTATCGATGTAATAATTTTCTCCTCCGTAATTATCAGTTATAGAGTCCGATTGAGGACGAGTGTGCCGTCTACGATTCCGGTAATAGATAGAAACAGTGTGTTATCCACCGGAGAGTTAAATTTCGCGACGGTAACTTCGAAAAAGTTATATAATCGCCGAATTATCGATTTTTGGTAAATTATTTAATGTTGAATGAAAAAAAAAAAAAAAAAAGAATCGGCGATATACAAAATTTATTGCTGTTAATTAAAAATTTTAATCGTAAAAGAAATAAAATATTGGCTACCAATTCAGAAATTTATTGGGTTCTTTTTTTTTTTTTCACTTCTTTTCACGAAATTTGATTTAAATCAATTTTCATTTTAATTATTTCTTCGTTCGCAATGAAATTTAATGAAAAATAATAAAATTTCGGAGTTACTTCAGCGTAGCGAAAACGAAATTATTTTCTATCCCCGCGCGAACGAAAGTTATAGTTGGTATAATTTTTCGGAAACGATATTACGCGGGATGCGCGTCGAATTTATCCGCGATGTGTAGCGGTGGAAACGATGGAGTTTAATCGTTTCTCTATTCGCGGTAATAGATACGGTATACACTTGAGGGTTGAATTTCGCGGAGTGGCTCGCGGGAGAGTGAGTGAGAATGAGATATACGGGAGGGAAGCCCCACTAGAGAGAGTTTAGAGTAAAGAGAAGCTGAGCCTTGTTCTCGTTTGCCACGGAGAGGGATGCTCTGCGCTCCCGACATAAATGTACCGGTGGTTTCAAGAGTTAACGAGGCACCTGACTCGCTTAGCCTACCACCGAAGTGACGTAAACGGATTAGCTAACGCGGAGAATTGGCCATCGCGTTGGTGAAACTCGGTTTCCTATATATACTCAATGTACACTATAATGCACATACTTGTGTAGCCTTTGGTTCTTCGTTCAGCCGCAGGAAAAGCGTCGCACGTATACTACGAACTTCGAGAGTTTCACCCGTAAAAAATTCTAAAAGTCAGGTGAAATCGCGCGCTAGTATGTGTGTGTGTTCTCCGTTCATCGCTCATCATTGTACGACCGCACGAGAACCGCAATAAAATTTACATCGTCCGCCTCGCCGTGCTGCAGCGACACGATATCGCGGCTACATTCGTCGCTATCGATATCTCGGGCTCGTCACGGTCGCGCATAACGGATCGAATACGGACGCAGTAAAAACAAAAAAAAAAGATAACAAATTTTTTATTTGTCGAACGTAACGTTCCGTACATACTGTTCCGTGTTGTACTGTCTCGACGGAGGGTTAAGGGAGATCGCGTCAGGTACAAAATATTGAAATTTCGATCGCATCCCCCGTTGGAACGTCTTTGACGCGTTTTGCATAGGTGATTTAACTTTTTATGCAATAAAATATAATTTTTTTTTTTTTTTAAGGACTGAAGATTAATTAAATTAAGAAAAATTCCAATACGTTCATTTTTAACCTTCGAAAATTGTAACCCTAATTCGGGAAGTACTTTGAGGATTCAATTGAGGAATTGATGTTTGAAAGGGTTAATTTCGTGTATAAAAATAGTTATGTTACAAGAACTATGAAATTAATGATTTTCTTTGGGAGGCAAAGCTTTGTATCTCTTGTAGTTAATTAGTTAGGAAGTTAGTTTTCCTTTGTGAATTAAGGGTTGAAGATTGAGTTACACTGAAATTAATAATAGTCGGATGTTTCGGTAATGCAGTTGATGGAGGCAAGAAAATATTTTCGCTTTGAGACATTCCTCGTCAGCATATGCGGCGCTTCGACTCGGTTTTCCTATCTCGCTGTGCTAGTCGAGGCATGCGATTAAGAAGTTGCAAACTCCAGTAGCTTTGCCATCGTCAGCACGTTTTGTCGGAGAGAGAAAATTGAAAGGGCGCGGCGCTACGCGAATGAATTTTTTTTTTTTTTTAATTACACTGTAACGAAGGTAATAAATTTAACTTACCTTCTCGCCGCTGTCGCTTGGTAGATAGAACGTCAGTACGGTGAGAAACGATATTCCCATACATGGAATGATGATGTTAACGGTGTAAAATAGTGTCTTTCTTCGCATTGTTATGTTGAACGTTATGTCGAGATATGGCTCGTCGCAGCACGTGTAAAATTTTTCATTTCTGCAACAAATTTTCAGCGAAATTATTACGCTTATTCAGTTACATTACCAAGTCAAACTGAGACTCAGATTCAGAGAGATTTTTTAGTATTTTCCAATAAGAGACAAATCTGACAAAATTTAACTATTTTTGCATACTGATAATTCCAAAAAGTTATTAACGAAATTAAAAAAAAATTTTGTTACGAATTATCCGGAAACATTTTTTTTTAGCATAAATTGATAAGTCAATTTTTCGAAATTCATATAAATTTTTTTAGAATTTTTTTTTATCTTCGACTTTTTTTATTGAATTTCGAATGAAAAGTCACGAATGTAGGATACTTTTTCGAAAAAAGACTGTGTATTACACTGAATAAATTTCCGAATGATTGTACATTGTACAGTCCGGAAATCTCTCTGAAACCGCACTTTTCGCTGAGAATGTAACAATAAACAAATAAAATGAAAAATTACAATGATACATTTATCAAAGAATTTAATATTTCTGGTAACAAAACAAATGAATTTTAATATTTTGTTATCTACAGATTAGTTTCGCAACCCCTTCACTTGTCTGCTCGTCTGTTGTATTTCGCGCCCCGTTTACGAGGGGAAATTTAAGAGGGTTTTGTAAATAACGAATCTATGTTCGACGGTTATAACGAAACGTGAGCCTAAAAGCTCTGATTAAAAATTTTACGACTTACCCGATCGTTAATTTAACGCCCGACTTTCCGATGTTAAGATAAATCGCACAAATACTTCGATCAGCAAATTACAATGCACTCACGACGATAAGAAGTCACTTATAGGTTGCAATCACGAAGTTTTAAATACGAAAGAACTTTTTGAAAAATAGTAATTCCTCAACCCTATCGGTACATATATTTTTCTCGTATTCTCCGATTACTATCGGCTTTCTCGGGTCCGGTATATAACGAGATTAAAAAAATTTCGTCCGAAATTCAGATGATTAAAAAAAGAATAGAAAATTTGTAATTTTTTCTGCGCTTTATACTTTTCCTGGGCTCCGAGTGCGACGGTTTGAAATCGAATGGATGGCGGTGTGCAAAATCGTCGGGCATCACGATTCGCGGAAATATCGACAGGAGAAAATCGACTTTTTCCCAATTGCACTGTCACACGCCAGAACGCTGGACAACTCGACGAGACTTCGAACGCACGACATCCGCGCTGAACTTTATACGGTGAACATTCAGCGGATAATTTTTTTTACCATCGTATATTGTCATTACGAATATCAAAATTGTACGGTTAACTGATTTGAAAAAAAGGTGTATTGAAAAAACAAAACAGACCGCAAAAAAAAAAAAAAAAAAAAATCTCGTATATCGTAGAGCGTTAATTTCCGGTCGAAGTCGTTTCGTAAAATGAAAACCCCGCCGTCTATAACAGACGCCCTTGGAGCTTCGCTTTTCATATTTTCCAAACGTGCAAAAACGTTTATCGCTCGACAGCGCGTATATGAGAAACCTAAAAGGGTCGAGCGGCGAAGGGTCGTGAGAAAAATAGCTTGAAGATGAAAAAAGAAAAGATGAGGCACTCACCTAACGGCAGGTACTTCAAGTATGTCCCATTCCACGGACATGTAGAACTCGGATAGATCGACGCCGACGTCGACGACGTTGCTGCCCGATTTCTCATCCATGTGTCTGAGGTCGACCTGCGTTACACGATAGCGCGATTACGATTAATAAAACTCGATGCCGCAAAGAATCGCCGTCGTGGAAAAAAAAAAAAAAAAAAAAGAAAAAAAAAAATCGTTCTCCTCGCTGAGGTCAGATAACGGCGAGTAAAACAATAATTTTTCTTTTTTTTTTTTTTAATCCATCTGCGATTTTTCATTTCTTTTTTTTTGCAAATTTTTCAACTATTCAATAATAAATAACGATAATGATAACCAAATACAATAATAATACGCATAAATGTCTGATGCGATTCCACTATATGCTTTTGGTTTCATGTCTCTCTATAATGCGTCAAAACAATTAATGTCCAATACGCTCGCATTGTCATCATAATAATAATTAAATTCATCATAATCCGACAAATCGGTTTCAATTAATAATAATAATCATTTGAAAACAAACATCGATACAGGCGTTTTTTTTTTAAGGCACAGAGATGTCCACACAGCTTCCGCAGGCACAACGTAGTTGTTAATACAGTCTCTTTTTTTTTTCTTTTTTTTTTTTGAAGCATGGCGCTAAATTCACACGAAAAATAAAATAATATATGTAATAATATGATATCGATATATATATATATTCATCCGGCTATGTACGGCTGTAAACACACAAGGCATAAAAACGTATCTAGAATTGTCGAACAGGGCTCGTTCGATCGTCGAATGCAATCCATATACATATACATAGTGTATATATAAAGAGCGAACTATAGATATATAACTGTATATCTATATATATGCAGAGAGATATACACTCAGTCACGTAGCAACGTGCGGCTTTATAGTCGTGACTGAGTGCGAATGTAACTTTTGGCATCAACGGGTTGTACGAACGAAATTATTCGTGGCAGGTCCGGAGCAATGGCGACGGATAACCCGACCAAATATAATCGAAATTGACGGATGTTCCGATCCACCGGAGTCTGAATAGAACGAGAGAACTGAATGACACACCCACACGCCCTTTGTAACGATGCGTATTATTCGAACAGTAGGATAGGATATCCTATATCCTAGTTATGTATATATACATCTTTCTCTATGTATCCCTATGTGATACTATGCGCCATGATGAAATAATCGGATCGGGAATTTAGCTGCGAACGACTGATGCCCAATCTCGTGGCTACATCAATCAGTTTCGCTAATCGCGCTCAATTTCACTGATTTGTTATTACGTTTGCGGAAATGAGATTGTCTGTCTGACAGATATATTTGTCGGGAAAATTGTATTTTTGTTTCTACGTACGTATGCCGGGATTATGGTTCTCGGGATCTCGTAGAGTTCGGCGAAGTTTCATCTACGGGAACGAAGTGCACTTGGTGGGATTTTTTCGTTGCATCGGAAGTGCCTATACTTTCGTATTTCGAAAATATATAGGATTTGTGTAGATATTTATTGAAATTGGAATAATTTCGAGGATAAATATTTTTATAATTAAATTCGCCTATACTTCGATTTTTTCTCTGAAAATACGGGAGAACGAGTACATGATTGTCACAATGATTTTTTTTTAAATAATGTGACGCGAAACTTAAGAAAAAATAACTTCATATGTGAGAAAACATTTTGAAAAATTTCAAATTCTAAATTCTATTTTTTTATTTCATGACAATTTTTCAAGTATTATTTTTTTTTATACATGTTATCTCAATTTAAAAAAAAATGTATTTCTGTTTCTATGCGCACGTTTTGCTCCGATTTTCCCTATGAAAAATGCATCATAAATCGAATTAATAATTTTTATGAATGACTTTTCCTTCGGCAACTCATTGATTTTTTATTTAAATCTGATATGCAGTACGGTTGTTCAACTTTTAACCTCCGATATATTTTTTGAAAAAAAAAAAAAAAAAAAAAAACTCAACATTATCCTATTCTGCGAGAATAACGAAATCTCTTGACCCGAAACGACGTTACATTTCGATACGAGAAGCTACTCGATTCAATTTCAAGATTCTACGGATATTTCTTTCGTGACGCAATGACGAGTGGGGAACGTCTCACAGTTGCACGATTGAACAACGTCGAATTCGATTATCTTTCTCAACAGCGTGCAGAAGAACAGTATCTCACTGAGCGAATATATGTAGAGAAGAGAAAAGCTTGTCGTCGAGAGCGTTGTTTCGAGATGGAGTCGACGACTGAAGAAGAAGTATGAGACGACTCCGCGTGCTTCAATATTTCAGTCGTATTCCGCGCTGTTGTACGTGCAAAGTTCACGACGACGTACGCGAGAGAACCTACTGGCGTTACTGTTTCGAGACTCAACGGTGTTTCCCCGCCTCTTTCCCCTCGAATTTTATACCTCTCAACATCTCACACCCTCTGCCAGATTCTCGGATCAACCTTTTCCCGTGTGAGGTTTTTCCCGCTCGCTCTCGTATCCTTTACACGATTGCCTTTGCGACGAACCTTCCCTTTTCCATCCCAAATCTATTTTTCGCACTATCGTTCCAATATTCCTCAATTTTTCTCAACCAGATTTTCAATGTCTCTCGCGCTTCAAAACCAACGCGACGCGACGTATGATGCTTCAAATACAGAACGTTGCACTTCGGACCGATCGATCGATCGACGTTCCAGAAATAAATCGGTAATAATAAATACGGTTTCCAAATAACAAACCAAATACCAGCGGCACAAGATTTTTTTTTTTCTTCAAAATTAAATTGAATATTGCACCTACGCGTGCAATGACTCGCCGGTAGGGATTTTTTTGATGTTTCATTACGATTCTGGAAATTGATAGTCGCCGTCTCTCCCCCGCAACGGTATCCAATTTAGGATGAATTCAATATTTTTTGCTCGGGGTCAACGAAATAGCGCGAGCGTATGCGGTCGTATCTGCACGATGAAATCGTTTTTTCAACGTTATCGACGAGTTTCAAAAGCGTTCAACGATACCGGAGACACAATTAAATTGTATCCGGTATCGCTCGTTGATGCCACCGATTTTCGCGTGAGTTATAACCATTGGAAACATTTGTGGACGGCTTCTGGAGCGACAATTATGACGTTTAATGGGCTCTTGTCATGAAAAGGTAAACGCCGATGGATGAGCTGAATTATTTCATCTCGAATCGTTCATCCGTGTCAACATTCACAGGAAACCTCTGCGCTTGACGCATTGTCGATTTTTCGATTCTACTTTTTCCTTTCGCATTAATTACGCATTCATTTTTCCTTTCGCATTTCGATCGATATTTTTTTCAAAATCTACAAAAAAACAAAATTTTCAATATTTATTTAGGCCGTTGACGGAGTTCCGGTGTCAAGAAGCCTTCGTCTCGTCTTTTACTTTTCTCGTACTTTTTATTTCGCATTAATTACGCATTCATTTTTCCTTTCGCATTTCGATCGATATTTTTTCAAAATCTACAAAAAAACAAAATTTTCAATATTTATTTAGGCCGTTAACGGAGTTCCGGTGTCAAGAAGCCCTCGTCTCTTCTTTTACTTTTCTCGTACTTGTTATTTCGCATTAATTACGCATTAATTTTTTCTTTCGCATTTCGATCGATATTTTTTCAAAAAACTACAAAAAACAACATTTTCAATATTTACTAAAGCCGTTGACGGAGTTCCGGTGTTAAGAAGCTCTCGTCTCCGAAAACCACGTCCGTCCGTCCGTCTTTTTACTCTCGTTGAATAAAAATTAATTGAGATCCTTTCAACCGCGAAACCACGAATACAGTAGTAGCCTTTCGACGCTGAATGTTACAGTTTACAAGCCCCAAGAGTCCACTCAACAGGTATGTGCGGCTTTGGGGATGAGTCTCGGTTTCCAGAGTTTTTGGCCAATTTCGTAGTTCTCAGTCTTGGCCGAGGGGTTTGTGGTAACAGCTGCTCCGTCGGGGACGAGTTGCAATCGAGTTTGTACGACGGTGTTATTGCCGACCGGTAGGTAAATCTAATGCACATGTGCGGAATGCAAAAAAATCCGTAGTCGACAAAAAAGAATATAACGAAAGGAAATCCAAGAGTTTCGGATTTTCTTTGTCGTCCACAAAATTCGAAGAGTATTAAACTGCGGTTATGAAATTTTTTGTTTGCGCGTTGACGACATTGACGGGATAAAGTTCTGCACGGTAAACTTAATCAAAGCCGAGCGCGGTTCGGGAATATACGGGGATAGGGACTGAAGGATCGTGTGTAGTATGAGTTCACAAACGAAAGCACCGGTGTAGTTAGTTAACCGGTTAACAGCCGGAAGCGAATATAAGCGGGTCTCGGTTTCTGTACGGGGCGCGGCAGCCACCAGAATTATTATTACTGGCCGACTGGTCTCCGAGTACATGACTCGTGTGGAATCTTAATTAGGGTTTGTTATTTAACGCCGGAACTACTGCGATATATTATGCATCGACTGCGCACGCGTTTGTTATTTAACGTTGATTAATGAAGTTCCAACAGTTTCATGAGAATCGATCGATGTTAAATGTATCATTACGATGTTAATTCATTGGCTTGTTGTTTCGGGCCGAACTTTGTTTTTTTTTGTTGTTTGTGATCAGTGAAAAACATTTTATTCCACGTGAAAAATACATCGGTAAGGCAGCGGACCAATACTCCTTGTTTTTTTCGAAACCCTTTTTTTTTTTTTTTCGAGCTTCGAATTTCGTGATTTATATTTCGATTCTAATTTCGGCGAGGAAAGTGGGTCACACTATTGATGCGAAGCTCTCTCTCGGATGCCCGTGCACTTTGGAGAATCTCGCGGCTTAAAAACCCACCGGGGTAGGGAGGGGGAGGTGATTTGTAGAACGATAAACAAAAAGAAAGAAAACGGAGACACATTGGCCCCAGAGGATGCATGTACACACGCCGATCTCCCACCCCTAGCGATCCTGTAGTTCGTGTGGGCGAATAATTCCTATCCGGAGGACGGGGCGACGGCTCCAGTTTTCCATTCCATGGCGGCAATCATCGTCGGATTACTGGAAGCGGAACTAATACTTTCGCGTCAGAGGAGAGTGGCTATACATGCCAGAATTCTAAAAACCTTCGTATGTTTTCGCGAAGCCTTGATTTACGTAGTGTATGTAAAGAAGACCGGGGTGAGTCGACACACTAATTAGTTAGTAACGTTATGTGGGTTCGGTAATTAATGTAAAAATACTCGAAAGCGTTGGGAATTTTTTTATAGACAGCTAAAGATCATATCTTGATGTGTGCCAAAGGAAAAAATGATTCGTTGTTGTTAACGTCCTCATAAAAAATAGAGAGAGAGAGAGGAATTCCAATGGAAAGTTGTTAAATTCGTCAAATAACTACGGTCTCTTCGGAAACTATGCATTTTATCGTGATATGCGGTACATTAATGTGATTGGGACCGAATTTTTAATGGTCTACAAAATTCTACTCGATTATCTTTTGGATAACGCGGAACGAAACAACTTTAATTGTACTAACAGTACAGTAACGAGTGCGCATACCATTATAGAAACGTCATGAGGAAACGGTATACGGTCGTTTTTAATATACGTCCGACGAAGAATCAGCGAGCACTCGCACATTTGAGAATTTCAAGTGGCAAACACGACGCTCGTAGATACATTGTAGTTGTTCAGCGTTATACGTAGGATGCGCTACTTGTATTCGCTGCAAACTGCAATTTAACTCGGTACAATAGGCGCTACGCGTGTACCTCATTACGAATGCATTCTCTCTAACTGTCGAGAGTCGTAGTCTAGACAGCGGAAAGCTAACTCTTTCGGGAAACTCGGAGTTTGTACTATTTTGTGGGCTTTCAGCCATCCGATATACACAGCATTATTCTGGTCCAATTCAACCCCAACGCCAAATTCTCGCATTTCGAGAAAAATCAATGTCAATCACGCGTCACGAAATTTTTCCTCTCGAACTTACGAACGAATAAAATCTGATGCAGCCACTGGGGTGAAAAATCGATGAATACTTTATAGGCAAAAATTTTTTTTCGTTTCCACGTGGAATCGACTATAAGATACATAGATGTGTACATAGAGGTGTTCGTCAGTAAAAATCGAAATAAATCCCAAGAATAACACTTCGAATAAAAGGGCGATTAAAAAAATTGGTGGGACATGTTATTTTTATTTCAGATGAGAAATAAAAATTTATAAATAAAAAAATAATAAAAATAGAAATTTTATTACTTTTTATTTTTAAAATAATTTTTATTTATGATCGATTGAAATTCATATCTTTTTCGAGGAATTTTTCCACGACGAGAAAGACGAAAAAACGAATTTAACCTCAAAAAGTAATCTCGATCCTCCTAACGAGAGACTGTTCTCTCGTCTGTTTTCCTCTATGACTTCGTTTGAAAATTCGTGAAATTGGTTTATCTCCGAGTAGATAACTCGACGTTGTTACAACGGTTATTTCCTCGGTGATCAGACAATCGATAATAATAAAATTCGTCGAACGGAAGGAAGGCAACGGTCATAAAGGCCAGAGATTCGATTTAGCTTCGACAATACGTATGTTTTGTGTTATACTGTCCAGATTGCGTGTACAGTATCTATAGAGGTATGTAATATCGGTTATAAAACGAAACGATTCATCGGTTTTTCGCGTACATCTGGGATATCACCGGTTGCGGTCGAACGACAAAAGGAAATACGCGGTCGTATCTCTGACCAATCCTCGTACCGATTCGTCATGTTTTTCCTCCCTTAACCGAATCATTTTCGTTGTACCTTGTCAAATTGGACAATGAAGTTTACGTTCACTCGTAGACGAACTCTTGCTATAAGCAATTTATCTTTCATATTTTCGTTTTAACTCGGTCCTCGTAGATAACATACACCTGCATACCTATACACGAAAATTTCGATCTATCCGCTCGGTAAAAAGAAAGTTCGTTATAGAAAATGGGGGGTTCGACAGTTTCGACTGTTTATTTTTCCAACGAATGTTCTTTGAATGTGTTATTTATTTTTGGTAGAGTTATATGTACATAGGCTGATTGGAGGGCAGGGGTACCGAAAGCCGGATTAAAGGATTCGTTTGCGCCGTCTTTGAGTTGTCGATGAGAAGCTATAAAGTTTCATGATGCGCTCGACGTTCTTTCTCGTTCGGCTAAAGAAAAAAAAAAAACAAAAAAAAAACCCCGAGAACGCTGCTCTCGCGTCCGTTCGACCGGACGGATGTATAAAAGAAGAGAAATTCGATAACTTGCGGCAAAGCGAGACGATGGTCGATTACGAGGTAGAAAAGTATAGAGGAGTCTGTAGATGGATAGAAATCGAGAGACTTGA
The DNA here is from genome assembly GCA_963971235.1 of Cryptus armator. Lineage (NCBI taxonomy): Eukaryota > Metazoa > Arthropoda > Insecta > Hymenoptera > Ichneumonidae > Cryptus > Cryptus armator. The sequence goes on from OZ020233.1 coordinate 19,879,990, forward strand.
GCGGCAAGAAGGAAAGTGCTACGTATAGGTATATACAGAAAGAAGAAGAAAGGATAGTTTAACATCGTGGAACGATCGAGAAAACTTTATCTTGAAGTATTTCTTCAACCTCTTTGGTCTCTCCGTCGATGTCCCGAATATATATATCCGCACTCGCTTCGGGTTCGATCCTCTCGTTAAAACGAGAAAACCTTCGTAAAGACCAACTTATCGACGAGAGGGTTTTCGCACCAATTTTTTCCCCTTTTTATATTTTATCTCAGTCGCGCCTCTGGTCTCATTGGCGAACGCCCGAACGATTTTTCCGGTCGGATCTAAGCGAAACTGTACGCGACTGGGATGGCGCTCGGGACGACGAAACGGAATTGAAACTGCTCGGCAAAACGTTCGACACGCCGGACAACAAACGAGAAAGCATTTCAGCTCTCTTAAAGAAAATTCGGTCGCTAACCCTTGCCGGACACTCACGACGAGAAATTCTCAAGATTTCGACCATTCATCGTCGTCTTTCCAAAAGAGTTTTACTGCTTTCGCGGAAAAATCCGTAGCAAAAAAACCTGTAAGTCATATGTCCTGTCTGCCGCTTTCAGAACTTCGGCGTCCTAACTTTTCGCCTCCTTTACACAGTCGAAGGACTATCGTCGTTTCTATTTTCTACCGATTTCTTGCAGTTCTTCGACTCAACGAGTTTACGCGACAGCCTAACCCATGGGAATCGTACGACGGAACATCTCATCCTCGAGTCCACCTCACTCTATTTTCCCCTTTCGCTCTATACATACATATACATATATATATATATATTGGGTGAGTCTCTTGTTTTTCACTCGTTCGCTTTTCCTCGACGTTTCCTATTTCTTCCGCACTTTATCCGAGCGGTTTTCTTATTCCCTTCTTTCAGCGTCGAGGACTCTTTCTATAGCAGCAGTGGCCTTCAAGGTATACTATACCGAATAGTCCTGTCTTCTCTATAGGGCTCTCGCGGGACACAATTCTTCGCACTTGATAAAAAAAAAAGCGAGAAATTTCCTTCTCTCAATTTCGACATATAAAAAAAAATATATTTTTATAGAAACCATAGAAATTTTTTTTAGTAAAAAAATTCGATGAAATTCAATAGCAAAAATGTGTAGTTACTTTGTCAATCATTGCCCTTCAAAGTTTCGATAGCCGATTAGAAAAACAAAGCAAAACAAAAAAAATCTGTGGTTTTCCAGCTGCACTTCGACGTCAATTTATTCCACGATTTTTTAGTTTTGGTGCCTATATGTGTGCAAAGCTCTCTGTCGAAGTACGGATCAAGTGCATCGAGCGTTCTTTTATCGAAACGTGAAAGCTCACTCGCGTTATCGCGCTTCGGTACGTTTTTTTTTTTTTTTTTTTTTTTTTTTTTTTTTTTTAGTTTCCCGCACTTGCCTCCACTTCACCGTTCGAAAACGTTTGATCTCTATCGGCTCCGATGGCTCCGATACAGCGTTGCGGATAACTTTGAACTCGTATCGACACACACACGTCCGTCGCGCCGCGCATCATCAATTTTTTTTTTCTTTTTTTTTTTTTTTATAATTCGCAGACACTTTTCACTAAAAATTGATCTGACGATTTGTCCCGCGTTTCAACGAGTTGGAAGGATTGGGTGTTGCTTATCTGCTTTTTATTAATACATCGATCGCTCGGAGTTCCGAAAAGGACGCATCGAGTTTGTTTACACCGTAAAAAAAACAAAACAAAACAAAAACAAGAAGGTCCGGTAAAAATTGTACAAAAATTCCGGGAGATCCAGCGATTCCTGATCGGTGACAAAAAATTATTATTTGTTTCGATAAATTTAATCGTACGATGCAAATTCTAATTTGCAATTATAAACTTATGAACGAAAACTTCCGAATTGATCATCAGCAGCAAAATAATACATTAGGTATTAAAAAAAAATGTATTTTAAAATTTCAAGGAAAGTAACGATATTTTATTATATTTTTCCTATAGGGATATGTTTGTTTTTCGATAAAATACCAGAAAATCCAAGGTACACTATTCAGAGAAGTTGCAGAACTGTTTTTTTTGCGCCATTACAAAGCAAAGCGAAACACGATAAAGGAGTACAAAGGAGCTTTGTATTTCAACATCGCTTCGAAGGGTTAAAAAAAAAATTCCGGACCACATAATCGGATATATTTGTTTCCACTGCAAGGCGAAACAATAGCAAAAGAAGTTAATTTTTTTAATCTCGAAGTGCTTAAATTCAGTGAATACCAATGAATATGATATTTTGCCTTTAGGCAATCGATGTATTTTTTGAAAATCCATCGCTTCAAACTTTTTCTCTCAGTGTCATAGACGTAAAACGTCGATACCGTGTATTCAAGAGTTTCATCATTCCATAGAAAGAAACACAATGGCTAAAGTGAACGAGGAAGCGCGTCGGAGGAAAGGGACAAAAGGGCAGAAAGTGCAAAAGGACTTGAAAGTATCCTGTCTCGAGACTGGCAAGTGCGCTTGGAAAGTCGAAAGACGATAGCTATCGGATAACACAGTATATACATGTATACCTACAGAATAAAGTGGTGGAGATAAAGTGCGAGTGCAGATGCGGTTTGGCAAAGGTTTTCGGAAAATGTGAGTTTGTCGGGTCGGATCAGTACAGCGCTCATGGGTCCAGTTCGCTTCCGAAAAGCCGGAAGTTTGTTGGAAACTGTGGCCTGACATGAAAGTGTTCCCCTGTGTACTTTTCCACATATACTATATATCGATATAGATATATATGCATGTACACTGCTAAACAACCAGTCGCACAGAATAGACCAGCAGTATACTGTGTTTCCCATCCGGATGAGAACAACTCCGGTATCGATGGCGAATCCGTTCGACAGAGCAACGAAACGGCTGAGCAATAATGGTTCGGCAGTTGACCAGTGATCCCGCACTGCAGGCAGAACTGCTACACTTCACTGTGTATATACATTCTATATATAATAGAGCTAAAACTGGAAAAAAAAAAAAAAACCAAAAGCAAAGCTGGAAAGACACATCTACACAGAGATCGTCGAGCTTTACGTGTTCAAGCCACTTATTTCTTGAAGCCTCTGCACCCAACTCCCACCTGGCACTCTTCCCGAATGAGAACACGTTACCGAGAAGCAAAAAAAAGAAAAAAGAAAAACAGAAATACGTGCGGAATCGAGATTGGCAGTTGAGTGAGGGACGAGTAGCCTCGAATGTGTCGATTTCTTTTTTTAACTTCCGGCGTTGCCAGGGCTTTCTTGTACTCCAGTCGGAAATCGTTAATTCAGAGATCAGAATTGTAGTACGAGGTTGTTTCTACGCGAGAATGAGAATTGTCGGTTGTATTTTGAGAACAAAGTGCAAGTTGAACTGGTAAACCGTAACTCATTGTAGGTTATGTATTCGATGAATCTTCTGTCTGTGGATATTCGATCGTGAGTTTCTACCTCCGGGTGCATTAGTGTGTGCCGCACATATATTTCCCTGATAGGATAGGAGGGCACTATACCGCCCTGGAAAGTTGGCGCAAGTCCTCGGAGCGGCTTGAAATAGCACAGTTAGAGATATACACGAGATTGGGGGGAGGGGAGGTTGGTGGAAAAGTATGGAGAATCCAGATGTAGGCGATAAATCGAGCTAATGAATTCAACGCGTTGAAATAGCATCGGGACCGATCGGTGTGTTCGCTACGCTGTTCTTCGCTGCTCGCGCTATCGACGCGACCCACTTTTACCTTTCCAGCAGTACAGCTGTACAGCATCGGCATCGGAGAGAAATAGTTTATAGGGTCGCGGGGACAACCAACCCCTTGGAAAAAGGTCGTGTTTTACTCGTCGTTGTTGGAAGGGCAAACAATTCATGCCCTTCGCTATAATGGCGGTACCGCAATTTCTCTCGTGAATGAGACAGAAAGGGAGGTAAACATGCTATTCAGCTGGATGCAGTTCTTGTTGGAACTTTAGTGCGGATTGCCATGAATTTCGGGAATGTTGTCTTCCGCTTCAACTGCATCGAGTACTCGCTTTCGGTGGCTTAATCTACGCGAAATCTAACAGGCAACTCCCAGTTTAGAGATAATGCAGAGATAGGAAGCGTATCTAAGGTTTTTCAATTCCAGTCACAATTCAAAACGGATCTTATCCGGATTATTGGTTTTCCATGAAGTTAACTGTTCCGGAAAACGCAATGATCTCTGATTCCGAGAGAATGAACAATCATGGAGACTCTTTGTTACATCCGACTCTGACAACGTCTAATAACCATCTCATTATAGTAGATTTCAACAATTAAGATTGGTCTTGTATCGTAAACGCTGTAGCTATTTCCTAATTGTCGCACAACGTCTAGTAATCACCCTGAAATTACAAGCGACAAAACATATCCTGGAAAACTTGACAATTGACGGTAATTCACCGGAACACAGAACACCGAAAGGACGTAGGACTCTTCTCGTGTGAAAATGTTTCACCGATTCAGCGAACTACAATATTCTATAGCAGATGACTCGTGGTAGAATCCATGCCGACATGTACATTCTCAGCTAAACTTTGAATTACAGAAGTAACGAGAGTGTGTGTGTGTGTGCGGTAAGAGGAAGAGAGCGAACGAGACGAGATTTCTGTCTATCTGGTTGGCGGTGCTGCTGGTTTCCTCAATTGTGCGGCTGAGTTCGGGTTCGGCGAACTCGTGAGGGCGCCTCGCGACCCGCGTGTACGAATCAGATTAGATCGCGGAGTCCTCCACAACCGCCCCTACCGCTAGCTCGGTCGGGATGAAACCCTCGTTGCGAAATTGCGGAGAATTCAGATAGGCATGCATGCCATCGGTGGTACCACGATAGTATTGGCATGGCAGTGGTAGTGGTGGTGGTAGTCAGACACGACGATGGGATGGTGAGCTTTCGAGAGCAGGTTTGAGAGTTGTGCTTGCATAAAGCTTCCGCAGCGTATTCGTTACACGTATGCTATGCATGTATAGCTACGTGTTTTAGTATCGAGTCCTATAACATCACCGAAATACTCCTCGAGAGCCGTTTGCGATCGTCCCGGAGGCAAAATTCAACGATAATCTGTAATGGGAATACTAAAAGTGTTTTAGTTCCGCCCTTTGTGTCCTCTCATAGCAAACAAACTACCCGGATGTTGTCATGCACACGATACGGTATTCTTTCCCGAAGGGTGTAGACCTTTTCGTTCCTTTCCTCCTCGGCCTCGTGTCTACAACATCGAAGGACTAAGAAACATATCTAGTGGCTTTAGGATGAGAACGAAACGTCGGTTAGCTAAATGCTCTTGGCTCACCCCCCGCGAGGATCCGAGTTCTTTCAGCCGTGTAGATAAGGGTTCCGCGAGGGTAAACTACGATGGGGGAGATTTGAGAACGAAGCAGAAGAAGAACGTGAAAAGAAGTTCCTACGAGTATCGTATCTACCAACTAGAAAACGAAACGATAGTCGGTCCTCGTTGATAACGGTTTCAGCCTTCACCGTCGTTCGAGACGCACGATCGACCCCACTCTCTCTCCACACTCTCTCACCTTCGTTATCGTGAACGTTACTGAAACGAGTCATTGTCCTTTCCGTATTATCGTTGGATTCGACAAAGAAACTCGCGTTAGGATGAAAGAAGAGTCGCTTATTTGCGGTTCGAGGGAAGTTGTACAGGATAAAAGTTGTCCGTGGGATGCAGAAGTTCTGTGGACCGGTCGTTGCGGGCCGAACGTTTCATTCGCTGGCAGCAACAACGCCAAGTCACCAGAAAAGCGTGGAACTTTCGTTCCTCCGTTATTCCGACAAGCCAGATACGACGCTTAGCTAAATCCAGAGACGGTTAAACGGGCAACAAACGGTTGGCTATGCGGTAACCATTCGAGATGGTGTGCCACGCAGAAGCTCGAGCTATAAAAGCGCAACGATGGAGAAGAAGCATTGCCTAGACGGAGGAAAGAATGCGGAGAGAAAAAAAAAGCGGTGCTTTAACGAGACGTGGTTGAAGCCCTTCGCAACCGGATCCTGGCTCAGCGAGGCGCGACGCTTTGGAAAAACCGGGAAAGTCTGAGGTACGAAAAAAAAGAGAGAAAGATATGAAAACCGCCTAGGTAACGTAAAGCTTGTGCCTTATCCGTTCGCCTCGGGCTGCCCGGAAACACTTATACACTTTTAACGTCACTGCTTCAACCTCGCCGACCGTACAGTTACACCAGCGGCAGAACCCTTCACTCGCCTTTTTTTCACTACCACTTCTTCGTCGCACCCTATATTCTTTTTTAAATCGCCCTCGCGCCTTCTCCTCAAACCGTTCTTTCTCTTCCGAGTTTCTCATCTAGCAGCCTTCCGTAACGTTGCTTACTATGTCGAGGATCGAGTCTGGATGACGTTTAAGCCGGAAACGGTTGTACGCCTCGTATCATTAGAAAGAAAAAAAATGGGGCGCTCATTGGGGAAAGCCAGTGAGACAATTAATGCAGCGAATTGTTTTTATAACATATCGAAATTGTGGAGTCATAGAAATTGTGTATATATGTTCTTAGAGTGTCGTTTTATGATTGTTTCAGTTTTAGATACAGTGAAACCGGTAGTAAATATACATTTTTTTTTTTTTTTTTCGAAAATGTTTAGTTTGGTGAACTGATTTTTACTGATTTTTTTTTTATCGTTCTCGGAGACGACTTCGATCGAAATAAAGATATGTTTTTTAGGATAGGAAATCAGTGGTTTACTCGATATGCTTTCTTTTCGACTTTTTTTTTTTCGAAGAGGCTATAAAAATTTAGTTTCGGAACTTTTATACGCGAATTATATCACAAAAGGATTATCTGAAGAAAAAGGTTTTCGCGTCTCGCGCGAACACTCGGCCTACTTATTTAATCGTTCCGTCGACCGAGAATTACAACACGAACTGCGCCCAGCATTTTACAAGTGTAACTCTCGAAAGAAGAGATTAAAAAAAAATGAATGAACGAGAAGAGCAGACTAAATGCAGATGTGCATTTATATAATACTATCCCGAAGAAGAAAGCACGAGTAGTGGAAAACCTCCAAGGCGCGAAGAGACTTGATACGAAAAGCTCCTGCGGACCATCCATCATTCTAAGCTTCAGCTCCGTTGCACTCGGATACTTTTCTCTATAGCTTAACCATACAGTAATATACGTTATATACATGTTATATAGTATATACATTCTTTTATTACATAACTCCATCACATTTTTGCTCTCTCCGAGTCTCTTCCGGAAAAGTGCCGGTCGCCATTGTCATCACTGAAGCGAGGAAACGTAAAAAAAAAAAAAAAACCCCAAGGATAAGAAGTTACGTTAAATATTAACGCGCAAAATGGATATTTCGACTTTTTTTTTAGTTCAAATACAGGAAAACAAGACCTACATTTTATCCACAAAAAGAAATCCTCGATATAAAACTTTCAGTACGTCTGTTGCATACTAGTTTTGTGTTAAGAACCGATGGATTTAAAAGTTCGTCTCCGGTATCTTTCTTAAGGCTAATCTCCGGATAATGTACAAATGCCGTATCTCCCAATAATCCTACCCGCTCTGCGTTCCCCGATAATCTTATTGTCTCGATTGTAAAAGTAGAAGAAAAATCACGATTGTTAAAAAGAAAAAAAGGATTGATCCGCGACCTCGTAAATTTTACATTGACGAGCGATGGATAATTTTGCAGGCTGTTATCCGCGATGCATTAAATCTCGATAACATGTGTCTACAGCGCGTCACGCTATGATCGCGTCATTACTGCTAACGGATGAGTCGTGTCAGTGTAATGATATGTGATCAATAGCAACCATCCGCTCGGCAATTCAATAGTGCAGCTTTCACGTCAATCAAAAAGCCTGAAATACATGTCACTTACCTACCGATACATTTGTTGTTGTTTTTTTTTTTTTTTTTTTTTTTACAAAAAATACAGCCTGCTGATCGATCAAAATAATAAAAAAAAAAAAAAATTGAATGAAACAAAGGGTAGTTGAACTTTCGCTGCGTCGAATTTCAAACACAAAGAGGCACATTGATATAAAACACATGCACAGCCACAGCAGGCGGTATACATTTTTATTTTTTTTTTATTTTTTAATATTTTTCAACGGATTTCTCCGTTTTTCGGATTTTATTTTGATCGATCGCAGTGTATGGTCGTGTTACGCCGGTGGTCGGATTTGATTTCGCTCGCTATAATATCGATAAGCACACTTTCCACGGTATTTAATTTGAACCGCTCGACGGATTACGCTAGCGATATGTATAGTACAGAGGAGAGTCTGGTCTGACCACAGCGTTCCTTAACCACTTGGCGGCTGGGGCTTTGCCGAGAACTTTCGCTACTCAGTCTTGCTCTTCTGAGACTCTCGCGGTCGGAGGCGAACCGAGGGCAAAAGCTTGCAGCAGCAGCTCTATGGCTGTGCTACTGATCGATGGATGTTCTTCGGAATATCTCGTTTCTCAGCACAGAGCTTTCAAGCCGATGCCTCGGAACTAATAGCGAATGCCTCGAACAAGTTACGCGAAATTTTTACACTTTTATATATGTATATATATATATTGTTTTTTTTTCTCTCTTTCTCTCGCTCGCGGGCGAACGTTGTTTGAAATAAATCTTGCAACATCCGCGTGTCTAGACAAAAAAAAAGCCTTGCGAGCATTGGCGAGCAACATTGTTATCAATTAATTTGTAAATATCAATTTTTATATTAGTAAATATGCTTTTCTATATATAATTTTTTTTTTTTTATCGAAAAAAATGCGTCACAACATCGAGCCACTCTGTCTGCGTTTTAACTATCGCATCACGTTCACTATAAAACACGATATACAATCCAATAAATTTCAATCCATTTATATATATATCAATGTAAATACATACATGTCGTGTTACGTGTTTGTTAAAAAAAAAAAAAAAAAAAAAAAAAAAAAACCTGTGCAAGGATCTGCCAGTGTAGGTACTTGTGAAGTGCCAGGTTTTTTTTTTAGTTCTGTGTAGTTGTGTATTTGATGTTTGTGTCGTGTAAAACAGTGCAGCAAAACGCATTCCCAAATATAAACTGAACACCGTGAACGTAAATATAGTTTTAATATGAAAATTATATTTGAAAAGCGAACACAGCGGACATAAACGACTCGACGCCACCGAGGTAAAGTCGAGTCACTCCCATGGAAAAGGTATAAAATGTGTGCGTTTTTTTCTCAATTATATCTCAAGAATAATACGTAATAGTCGTAATAGTCGTGGTATGGGGTGTACAAGGAGGCTAATCGCCATTTACTGGTAAAACCTCTTTTTTTTTTTTTCTTTTTTTCGTTGACTTTTCTTTTAGTTTGTACCGGAAAGAGTCAATTTTGAGATAGAGAGAGAGAGGGAAAGGAGAGAGAGAGAGAGAAAGTTATGTGCGTTTTAGATTCTGAGAGTTTTCTGACTGAGGAGTTTTTTTTATGTTTGCGACTGTTATCGTATATATAGAATTCACTGACTGTAGATTGAGTCATAATAACAAATTAGTCATTGTACCTACTGCGAGAAGAGTATAATTAATAAATTTTCTTATGTAAAGAAAAAAAATAATAATAATAACCGCGAGTTTCAAACATATTTGGATGAATTTGTCGATATTGAGGAAACGCCAAACATTTATTCGCGGCTCTGTAAGAACATCTAGGAGACAGAAAAATCCAAAAAATTTCCCAAACAGCACTGTTTGGAAAAATTTTCAACCGTAGAAAAACTTTTAAAAAAAATTTCTTCAAAACTAATGTTTACAAAAGTTACACAGAGACGTTTTAACATTCACTCGAAAATTCTTGAATCGCGAGAACGCTGAGCGGTTTTCACGGGGCAAAAGCCACGGAAGCGCGAAAAGATTAATTACTTTGCGGAATTTAGAATCTTCGCGGAATGCCCGCTACCCAACCCCCTCCCCCACTGTGTCCACTCAGTGTGCTATTAATATCACGGCATTATGAGTCCTATTCTCGTGAATTATCGCATTCGCAATTTCGTCGCGTTTACCTTAAGATAAACTATGGGCCCTTCAGGGCACCGGGTATTTTTAGAAAACTTCATCTAAAAATAGCATCACACTTCAAAAAATAAAAACCTCAGAGTTCAGTTTGTATGCCCTTTTGGAGCGTATTTTCCTTAAGTTTGCGCCGCTTTAACCAAAGAAGAGAAACAGAGAGAGACAGAGACATCAGGTGACATGGAGTCGGTGACTCGTTGAGTGGTCTTCTCGTGTCACGCTCTGACCGGGTCACGAGGAGGCTCACGCGACGCCTCAGGGCAGCAAAAAAGCTCGGTGTTTTATACCTTTCTGCATGGAAACGCTACACTCGACACTCAACACCTGCCCTTCGTTCCGATTACACAAGGACACCAGAACTTCCCCTTCAGATACGCACTCTGCGGAGTCTATGGGTGTCACTCCCATTACAGACGCACAAATGCATGCTTTCCTTTTCCTTTTGTTTTTTTTTTAACTTGATCCCTTTTCCGGCGCAAATATCCAATTTCGTCAAGCATTCCAGTCCACTCGAGTTACAAAAGCGAAAGCCAAAGTTCAGGATTCGTCTGTACACCGGCTGTGATTAACGAGGAGACTTTCGCGTGACCTGCTAAACAATTCCTAAAGTTTCGAAATTGGGATATATCGTTTCTGTGAACGGATAGGATTTGATAATCGCTGTGTGGGTCGGTCATACATTGAAGTATACTCCGGCGCTTGATCCCCTTTGAAGATAAAGAATACTTCAGATAATCTAAAGATCCTTCAGTATGCAAAAAAATACTGTTACCGTACTTTCCCCTCTAATAAACTGCAAGATAATCGACTTATTCCCTACAACCCGTGCCGGCTGACTTTCGGAGCGTCATGTCGAGTCTCTTTGACTGAACAGCGTTGAAGTTTGAAATGTAAGAGAGACTCTCTTGTTTCATCACCAAACGTATATATCGCGCAGCACGGCTGAGCACCTGGCAAGAACGAGTGAACCACGAAGAGATGGCAATTACTCATCCTCTCGTTGACAAGACAGTTGGGCAACTGTTTTCTCTCGTATCTTTGCACGATATAACTCTTGTATTTCATACGGTAAGAGGCTTTCATATTTCGCCACTGGGAGTTACTGTTAGGGAGAGGAAAAGCTCTGGAGAACCTTCAGCCGCACACTCGTACGTACTTGTGACTATTACCTTTTTTTATATGAACTTTCGGCGGAACAAGGCTTAGAACGACCAAAGTGTTACACATCACCTGTCTTGAACTGATCTCTACAATTTTTTTTTTTTTTTTTTTTTTTTTCACTAAATTTTTTTTGTTCGAAAAAACTATTTTTTTGGTGACTAAACGCGTATTCAGGAGGGAGGGAAGTGACCTTGTCTAACATTTTTCAGATTTTAAAGGGGGCAATTCCTATATTGCATACATCTACGCGATGAAAAAACTGTACTCTTGTTTTCAAGTCCGGCGAATATCTAACAGAGGTATTTTTTATTTTAAACTTATGCGGGTGACAGATTTTTTATTTTTTTGTGATCTTTTTTTCTTTCGTTGCAACAGACTGCACTCTGGGTACGTGTTGGGTTTTTTTAAATCGTAAGCAGAATAGCAGAGTTATAAATGAATTTTGCGGAATTTCACGGTTGACTGGAAAAATTTGACCCAAAATACGCGATGTTTTCGGCGTTTTAGGTTGGTTTATAAAATTCTCTAAATCCATCTGCGTGACTTGTTTTTATAAATGAAAAAAAAAAAAAAAAAAAAAAAAAAACACCTTTTTAACACAAATGGATAGTAGTGGAAGCAATAATTAAAATTTATGTTCTTTATTCGGTTCGATCACTTTGAATGAGGCAACCGGAACCCGTTTGCGATTAACGGCGCTCGCGTGAAAAATAAATAAAAATAACTTGCTATCTTTCAACGTGTACTATTTCATGATTTATGAGATATTGTTTTTCATTCTCCGATTTACAATATTCGTTATTTCTTTTTTTTTCATCAATTTTATTTGATACGATTAAACAGCATTACCCGATGATCGAGGACCGTGAATTGCCAATATAACGTGAAATTGTTGAACTTGAGATAGAAGAATAAAAAAAAAAAATCCGATGCCGATAATATTCGTAAAACACACGATTTCACCTCGGAAAACGAATTTGAAAGCTCGAAACTGATATTCTCCCTTTCAGTGCTCAATTCCGCTCAACGATTTGCAAAGTGAGCAGTTATACGAGTAGCAGCAGCGGCAATGCGCCGAATCGAAAATAATTATCGTTCCTATATCTCGCCTGGCGTTCCCACGGTGGTTGCTTTGACCCGTTAATTTTAGTACAAACGATGAGCAGAAATGACGAAAATATAAAAGAACAGAAAAATAATGATAATAATAGTAATTAAATAATTAAATAACTCGTATACGCATAGAATATGAAAAATCTATTCTTCAATACGAATTGTACAATACGAATAGAATAAAACAATAGTATATGTATATTTTTTATTTATTCCGAGTTTCATCCAATATTTAATACTCGTCAAGTTCGTCACGCAAAATTCAGCAGTTTGATCTCCCATTCGGTCGACGCATGAAGTTATACAGCGTGAGAGACAAATTCGTTCGACACAAAGAGATCGGCATTCCATTTAATTTCGTTTCGAAGTGAATGCGCTTACGGTCACGTGACCCCAAATGAGATTATCGTTCTCCAACTTCGCTGGGAGTTGGTAAACGCATACCGGATACTATACGTATCCACAGAGAGCGCGCGCTGCCGAGATATGCCGAATGTATGTGCGCATAATATCGCGAACTCGAACGATACGATGGTAACGATGTAATAGCGCGTTGTTTAATCAGTGATACCCCGGGGTAACGCACAAACTATCGGGGGCCGATAGGATTTCTCTTGTGAGTTTCACCATAGACCCAGCATCCAACACGACGCATTACTCTAACGCGATGAGTATCGTGCGGTTTCGGGAGAAACGGAGGGTACGCGTCGCCGTTAATCGAAAATTTTAATCCACAATATTCGGCAATTGTTCGCGTTCGCGTGTCGGTTTGGGGATAGAAGGTATAGTTGCCATTGAGATTAGCAAATGTCGCCTATAGATTCCTAAATGACATTGGAACCAAAATCCCGGCTGTTATTATCGTATATATAACGAACGCAATTACGTCTATGGAGAGCAGAGAAACGTAATACCCCGATAGTCCGATAATTTTATCAGTTAAGAAACAATTGCCGCTAAAACATTATTTTTACCCATTAAATGAAAGAACCGATAAAAAAAATAGCTTATTGTCACATTATAACAATCATCAATTTTTTTTTCTTATTAATTTTTTTAATTTAAAAATTTTTTTTTTTACGCGAAAGGAACTAAACTACTTAAAAAAAAATGTAAATTGTATATAGCCTCTCGTATAATCGAAAGGAATTCGAATCAGTATTTGAGGCCGATAATCGTTATGGTCCAAATAGAACGCTGCTAATCGAGAATTCAATCTGTGATTCAAAATGCACACGATCTCCGTCCGCTGGACTGTCGGCTGTCGCATTCGCGGTCAATGGGAGAATTCCGTGCTATACATATCATACATGAAGGTATATCCATGAACGCACTACGCACATATATACCTATATATCTACTTAATAATATAGATATATATAGTTATACGGTGATGCAGAGGGATATATATAGCTATAGGACACGGCAGCGGCAGCACGAGTGACATTGGTATGCATATTGCGGAATAGCACGGGACCCAGAGATATCCAATACCCATCCGCAACCGCAATATTCCATTAGAGCCCCCGCGCCGTGGGGACGCGAGAGCTTCTCTGTCTCTCATCCGCTCTTCTTCGACCCTTTCCTTTCCATTCCTAACCTGACTCACGTACTCTGTCACACTTCAACCTTTCCGTGAATATTCTTTTTCTTTCCCTTATTCTTCTCTTCTTCTTCCACCCCTTCGTTTCTATCCTCTTCTCATATATTGCAAATTTCTCGTGTCTTGTGCGCCGTCGACGAAAAAAAAAAGGTTTTTTTTCAGGCCACTCGAGGATTGGAAAAGAGGGAGAAAAAAATACGGGAAACACGTTCGACTGGATATAATTTCAGAAACTCGAATAACCGTACCCCGTCGATTTTTCCGGTATATACGCTCATCGGCTACGCGACGAGAGAAAGGGGAGAAAAAAATGATCCATAAAAGATGTACAGATATACAGTGGCGGCGATGTTGGGATAGGATAGTAAATGGAAGGAGAAATAAAAAGAAAAGAAAGCTGATTCGAGGCAACGAAGATATAGGTGTACATCTCTGACCAAAGTGAACTGTGGAAAAGTGTAGTCGAGTTATATCGTCGGTGAACAAACCTTTCATCGACAATTTCTTTTTTTTTTTACTTTGCTATCTTTTTTTCGCTCTTTCGTCCGTTCGAGAGAGCGAATCAATCCAAAGTTTCGTATCTCTTTTTTTTTTTTTTTTTCACTTTCGCCAGTGATGTAGATAACATATTCCTTTTTCCATTTTTTCGATTCTCTTTCTACGTATACATGTTGATATATATACATATACGTGTGTGTGTGGATTTATCGCTACCTCCGCACTCTGGGATTTTATCCATTTACGACGCCGAAGCTCCCGACGGCCGAGGGCTTCTCTGATATAGAATTCGCGTAACTTCAAGACGGATCTTCCCGTCCTTTGTAAATTTAGATCCTTGGTACTGCGCTCGTGGAACTATAATAATAACCTCGGGCTTAACCTTCAATCCCTTTGCGTGCCTATAGTGAGCATTCAACGGGAGAATTATTCAAGGGGTTGAGCGATGGAGAATCAAAGACTTAGACGCACAAAGTGAACGGGATATCAAGTACGTCGTTTAGATGCTTCGTATTCGGGGGGCAAAAAATCTCATTTTATAATCGTCATCTATCTTGCGGATGAAGGACCGCTCGAGGAATTTTGAAATGATCGAATTTCGTAAAATATCGTTCGAAGGCCGCCGAAGCTGAATTTTTTGAAAAATAAGAATTCTATTATAAATTATAATATTTATATCTCCCGTACTTCGATTTTATTATGGCATTTATTTACTACTATATTGGATCGAAGTTCAACACATAAAGAAACCCCGATGCGTTAACATAATCGCCGCCGCATTTATTCCGAGAATAAAAAATTGGAATCCCAAATTTCTTTCTCAGAGAGCGACGTCTCTGTGATTTTTCCAAGGAATTTCGTTCTATTGAGTTTTCAGTCAGACTTCGTTATTCCGAGTTTCGGTTCGACCGGATTAACGTATTCGAGTTGCATTTACTCGCGAGGATAAAAATTTGAACCCCAATTTTGTTTTCTACACGGAACAACATCTCCCCGATTTTCCGCAAAATTCCAGCAGCGTTCTCGACAAGTGGTTTTTTTTTTTTTTTTTTTTTTTTTTTTTTTTTAGTCGGATAGTTCGTTCACACGAATGAGATTGTAGACTTTATATTCCAGTCTCGGTTGGCAGGATAGAAAAAACGAGAAACAACGATAGAATCGAGTAGAGGTGTTCTCGGTTGAGGGGACGACGCGGATTTGGTTCTCGAACGTGGTACGCGAGGGCGTAGGCTAGTCACGAGTCCGGAGGGAATTGGCGAAATGCAAATGCAGCCGGGGACGGAAGTCCCGCGGTGGTCCGCGTTTCAAGCACTCTCTCGAGTCGCACTGGGAACAATAACGGCTGTGATGGCTCTCGGAACATCCACCGGCCGCGTATGTATCAACCGTATACGCGTTAGGGCGTCTCTCGTCGCTCCACCAGAGCGACCTTAATGGGCCACCTAATTATCGTCGGCTCGGTGCCACTACTATCTTAATAACCTCGGGAACTTGCTAATTTCGTGATCGAGGGTACAAGTTGTTATATGTAGCTTCGCGAAACCGATCGTCATTAACGCTACAAGATTTCTCGCGTTATATATATATATATATTGCTGTATAATAGAGAACTCATTATTACCAAAGGTCAGTCTATAGAAGAGGTTACTCGTTGAGATAGTCGAAACACCCTTAAAACTTCTAGAGATAAATTAATTTTATACCCTTACTTTCGCATCGTAATTAAGAGTTATTTTGAAAAAGTTGTTGATTAACATGTAACTAATAACTTTTCAACGTATTCTTTTTCTTTTTTTTTTTTTTCTGGCGCGAAAAAAAATTTAAATGTAAGTTAAAGTTGAAATATAACGAATTTTTTATTGAAAACACTTGAAAATCGATTTTTTTTTCATTGCACGTGATCATTAAACAGGGAGTTTATTTTTGCGATTTTAATGAAAATGTCGTTGTTTTCAGGGTGATCGACCCACTCGAGTTCGCCTCGGTAAATGGTATCAACATTTAATACGTAAACGAAATGGGATTTCGATCGATTCAGTGGATTCTCCCATCGCCTTTCCCTCCCGTGTATTTCTTCTTGCCTCCGACGCGTCTCCTCTCTGACAATTCAATGAATAAATTATAAAAAAAAGAAAAAGAAAAAACATTAAACTCAGATTCGCTCGATTTTATACCTTTCCCACGTGTTACGAGACGCAGTGACGCCCTATATATTTAACAGTTCTTTGTCTCGGATTGTTTTTGTTTTTTTATAAAACAGCTACATAAACATAATAAGAAATCACGATATATATATATATCCAGCATCATCGATTTCAATCTCGGAAATCGTCAAATCGTGTAATGTATATTATCAATCAATCAATTGTTATAGTCAGATAGTCACTTTATATTGATATTAAAAAATTTGTATATTACTCGAACGATGAAAAAAAAAAAAAAAAAAAAAAAAAAAAAAAAAAATCCCAATGAAACATTGAGTCCACACAACTGTAATGTACTTAATAATATACAATAACGAGATTCGGAAGGTATAGGTCAGCATATAGTTATATGTTATATGCCTATTATTCATATATATATATAGTATCGTTATAGAACAATAAATCAGGTGACGTCCAACAGCGCATCGCACGAGCTTTTTTTTTTTTTTTACGGCGGTCACGAATGGCATTCCTAAGGACTCAAAATTCAGTCAATCAAATAATATTCGCCAAAATATAAATATATATATGCATTATGTATATCAATCAAATTATGTATTCATGACCAATATTCAACGAAAAAATCCGATCGATCTTTGTCGACGGTTTTTTTTTGTTTTTTCGTTAGTTAGATGGTTTTTTTTTGTTAGCTGGTTGGCACCTTGAAACCGTCATAGGTCCACGAGCCTAACTTCAAAACACAGGTCTGTACGTCGTAGGGAAAGAACTCAACGTCGATGGAGCAGGAGGATTTATAAACGGCCGGTGGTTGCCAGACGACCATTCCCGAATAGTACACCGTCGCCTTGGTCATCAGCGTCACCTCGTAGTTTCCGTCGGCGCTGCAATCACCGAAGAAACATACCCGAAGCGTGATCTCGGTTCGTTTTCTGAAACGAATTCCGAGGGGGGCAACTCGAGGAATCATGGGGGAGGAGTAAGGGATGGAACGGGAGAGAAAAAAAAAAGGGGGAATTGCTGCCTTTTCGTCCACGACAACGAAGATTTTTCTCTCTCCGGGGTTTTCCGTCGTCGATTCGTCGAAATCTCTCGACCGTTCCGTTTCAAGTTCGCTCGAGCGTCACTTTTTTCTTCCTTCGAGCGTAAGAGGCCGCTTCGAGGACTCTCAACCGGTCTCCATGCTTCGTCCCTTTCTTCGTTTCGCTCTCACCTCTGCCTCTTTGAGTTATACTTCTCGACCTTCGAAATATCACGACCAAGAGAGACGGCAGGAGGATAGAGAAGCGAGAGATACCAGAGATGGGGAAGCAAGGATTCCGAAGTGGCAAAGCTAAGGGTGGCGAAGGAAGGATTCAACGTGATTCGACGTCTGGTCGAAGGCGCAGCAACCCCCTTTGGGCGCACTTCAGTACCGATCCTCTCGACTCTCATGACGTTCTTCGAGTACTCTGTGGCGACTTATTTCGTCTACAAAATTCGTGCGAATCCATTTTATCCCAGCAATTCTATCATCCCATATGAATTATTCCTCAAAAATTGATCAATCAGAGATAATCGCGAGGAGTACGTCGAGAATCGAGGACAATCGGTTGAAGCCGTTTTTTTTTTTTTTCACATTTTAACGATCACATAATAATAATAAAATATTATACTTATTGTACATAATATAGTGAACGCGCGTAATCCAATTCTCTCGTTAAGCGATCGCCCAGTCGATTTAACGAGAGATTGGATACGATATTTAAAAAAAAAAATTTCGTCAATCGACAACATAAAAATGTTGTCGCGAACTAAAGTTATAGCGGCGATATGAACTTATCGGCTACCATGCGCATTTACCTTGAAGCCGTCATAGGTCCACGAACCGAACTTGAGTACGCAGGTCTGCTCGTCGAATGGGAAGTACTCGACGTCGATTTCACACGATGACTTATATATCGCCGGTGGTTTCCATTCGACCAATCCCTGGCTGTAGATCGTGGCCTTCGTGGCCAGTGTCACCTCGAAGTTCCCGTCCGCGCTGCGAGCGAGCACATTAGTGGTTCTGGGCGCTGCGGCGGTCGAGCTTACTTTGTACTTACGATTCAATACCAAAAGCCCGAGTTTTTGTTTTTCGCGATATTTAGTTAAAAAAAAAAAAATAATAATAAAAAAAAAATAAACCAAAAAGAACAGAACCCAAACTGAAGATATCGTAAATTTATATCAACGAACTTTGGCCCAATCGAGTAAAATGTTTAAGATCAAAGTTTTTTCAAGACAAAACCCAATACGCAGCGCATAAGCACAAGAAAGAACGCAGTCTCGCTATCGTAAAAGCTTCGGGCGAATAAAGAGAAGGTATCTACATACGTTCTTCTCGCTGTACCAGAGTACATTGCTGCCGTTTGGCACGGGGTTATTCCCTCAGAGGGATGCAAGGCTTTTCAAATGTCGTGTTTACGTACTATACGCCTCGTTGAACTGATAGGTTCGTGGGAACAGTATTGCAGTACTCGTGAGTACGATAGTGCAAGTATCGTACAGTGTGTATGGATAGACCGGGTGAAGAAGCAACGACGGAGCAGAAGTCTATATTTTTCTCCGTTATCCGAAGGCGAAGTGCATCTACTTTGGGCCAAACACTTGATGCTCCTGTTGCGAGGTACCGAGAACCATTGGGATGAGATATGGAAGCTTTCGTTACATAATAGAGCAACGTATGCTTTTATTCTCACAGACGTTTCACCGAGCCTCGGGGATCTCGGAGAAGCTTATTTCTTTACAATTTGGACATAACAATATTTCATGAGTTCAATGAAGCCACACAAGACCAGAGAAATCCTCTTCCAGGTCGTAGTTGATGCGCGTCGAGAGCCGTTGCAATGGTGACTCATCACTTTTGATATTTTTCCCAAGATTACGCTTTCACATAGCGAATGGATAGACGAGCCCTTCATTTGCATTCGTTCGAAATATCATAACGCTCGGGGAATATTGCGAAGACGATTTGTTACCGATTGTCATATTTTACCGCGTCCTCGAGTTCTTCCCTTATTTGCTAAAACCGCAGAAGGAACTTTTCGAAGAGCCGTAGGAATAGGCGAAGTTCGACTGTACGTATATATTGCCAAAGTAGTTTTTCTGCAGCTTGATCTCTTCTTAACTGGCCA
This sequence comes from Cryptus armator, assembly GCA_963971235.1. Lineage (NCBI taxonomy): Eukaryota > Metazoa > Arthropoda > Insecta > Hymenoptera > Ichneumonidae > Cryptus > Cryptus armator. Next base: position 19,899,710 of record OZ020233.1, read on the forward strand.
CAGAAGGTTTTCATTGCAGACAAACGTTAGTTGAGTTTCTTATGTTTCACCCCTAACGTACAGCCTGTACTTAAGTCCTGTAGCTACAACCTGAAGGTCTAATTTGCCGGAGCGAAGGAGAACTATCGACAGATGTGGTTATAGCCTGAGGGGCTTTCGTCAGTTACGATAGAAACGTACTCGATGTCTCCTGAGACCGCAAACAAACTGACCGGTCTTCGCTCCACCTTCGTACATATAGCGAGAAGCTCACACAATTCCCCGAACGGATGGACCGCACGTACTGGTAACTATAAACCGCAGAAGGGGTAAAAGCGGAACCGACAGAACAAGCAACCCTCGGGCATTCGAAGAGGGGTTTCCTTTCCCTGAATTACGGAGAATGGGGTTACTGTATACTTCCTTCCCGACCGATACAATGTTTTCTCGCTGACCTCATCGTCCGCTTGCGTAGGTTGCCTCGATCCCTTCCAACATTTTACCAAACTTCCTAATATTATACGAGTCTTTGGTACAACGACTAGGGAAAACGTTACCAAACGGCAAGTTCATTGATTGGTTTCTTGTTTTTTAGAATTTCTTGATCCGGAACTCGTTATTTGATAGTCTAGTATTCGCCACTTTACGATCGTGTTTTTGACTCGCGAGGATTGCGAAACAATTTTGGAAATACAGTTACACACAAGCTGAAACGAAACTATCCAAAAGCTTTTTGTTTCCCCGTTTTTTACCCTACAAATGTGAAGACAGAAGTGCTTACAATGTTCAAACCTCGTAGCCTGTAAGAAATCGTCCAATTTGTTTGTATCTTTCGCCCCGAAGATCCGAAGAAACAACTGATAACATATTCGAGCCTCTAGCCGCGAGAACAATCATACACTACTCCCAATCGGCGATACTCTCGGCGCGTCTCGCAATCCACTCGCTCTAATTATTTCGAAAAGCAAAAGCGACACAGGCTCTCAGCTCAATTTCGAAAATGGATCTTCATCTCGTAATGATCCTTCTATTCCGACCTTACCAGTGCCATTGAGACATATAGATATATCTATATATATATTTTTTTTTCTTCTGTCTTTTATCCAAAGTGCTTTTACCAGTAATGCCGCTAGTGGGAGTTAAGGAAATTCCTTCTGGAGAGCTTTTCGTTGATTCGTACATTGGCCATTATTCAGTCATTGGCAGAGTTCTTTGCGGCGAATCGATTTATTAAAGAAGAAAGAAGATAGACCATCCGGTTGGCCAATAATTGTCTTTCCGGACCATTCGAGCATTTAGCGATTGTCAGAAACCAAAAGTTTGAGTTCTTTTCAACTGATCTTCCGCAGCTTCGTATCGATACCGCAAAAACGGAGCAAAAGTCTTGATTTTAAGTCGCGAATACTTCGATTATCGAAGTGCGCCGTAAGGAAACATGTTACAATGGATTCAATTAAACGGAAATCCGTTCGTCAACAACGCTCCGTCGTTCAGCACTAGTGGTCCGAGGGGACGCGACAACAGAGCGAAATCGGAAACATCGTAATAACTGAACTATCGACGTAGTCGTGCGCTTCCGGCTTCCAACTCATTGTTCGATTCAAGCAGCAGTTGGCGGGTTCTAGCAAAGAGAATTTACCCTATTCGGACCTTCCTATCCCTTGTAACTTTCACCGGCTGACTCTCACTCTCCGCTTTCTCGTTTCTCTCGTGTCTCCAGCCGGCAATTAATTAACCCAGATATTCTTGGTGGGTGAACATGCGTTTCCTTGCGACTTTGCACCGACGGACGCTCCATTCTCAAAGGCCGCTCTCGGCGTTAATGGGGTTGGGGGGGGGGGGGAGAGACAGGGGTCGAGGCTTCTCTGTACCAACGTGAACGACTTTTCATCCCCTGAATGCAGAAAAAACCCCTATATATGTCGCGCTATGTGCGCGCCGGGGAATCAGAGAGAAACTCGTTACCACGTGTGTAACCCCCCGCGACCTCGCCGAGTCGTTAAAAGTTCTGAACACGCACGAAGCTCTAGCAGCCATACGACTGGCTATAAGGACGTCGAGGATCATATACTTTTCAGTAATTATCGTGATTAATGTCGACGTCAGGGGAGAGTAAAACGCGGAACTCGCCTCGTATCCACGCGACAACTATTTATCAAGACGTTTGAATAACTTCAAGGAGAATTTCTTGGATTATACGATCGGTGAGAGAGGAAGACTTTTAATGACCTGAATGTAGGAAAGTATGTCGTCGCGGGGTTGATTGAGGTGCGAGAAATTGAAAAGAAACTCAACGGCTACTCTCATTTATCCTGTTCTGAAAGCTCTGGTGGTTTTTTTTTTATTATACGCTACGGGCGAATGAGCGGTGCTTCTTTGTATGTTCCTGCATCTCGAGTCGGTAGACCGCTACTAATGGAGGTAGTTTACCAGTTGGTAGTTATTGATGTTAACCTAAGAGCCACAAGCGTTAAGGACATAAAAAAAAAATTGTCGACATCTCAAGCAACGAATCTAATTTGATGGATTAAGAAAATCTGATCACGTAAATTGCTTAACGACAAGTTTTTACAAATTGCAGAAAATAATGATTATCTGTGAAAAAATTGATTGGGTAAAAACAAAAAAATAGAAATCATTGATAATAAAAAAAAAAAAATAATTGACTGATTAATAATGTTACTTGGAACATTAATTTCGCTTATTTATTCGGCATTTCATTATTAATTTTAAGAAAATAAATCGGAATCGATTTTTTTCGGCAACTTTTTTTTTTCCCTGCGAACTCTTATCATGTTGGTGTCAACGACCCGTCGACGCATCCGAGTAGACACGTTGGCTCTTCGCGGACGAATATAGAGATCAACTCCATATTCCAAGTTCCTCCGCGCGACTCTCGAGACGACGTAGTCGGCGATGCTTGGAATATATACGGGAGTCGCGCGAATGCGAAATCGCAATATCCTGACGGTACGCGAATTACCATTGATTTCGCCGACGATTGCTCGAGGGCGTTACAGTATATATTCTACGAAGCTCTGCCAGACTACCGATATAACGATATACGAAAGCCTGGAGGTGCGGATTATTAGAATCTACCGTGGGAAGAAAAATTTTATAATATTGGATTACGACTGTGATCAATCGGCACTGAAATAAAGCTGACGCAGCTCGTTAGCGCGCCGTTTACTTTTGCAGAGAATTATGGTAGAAATCAAGGATTCGTTTGTGCCTAAAAAAAATCTCTTTCGTATGGGCAAAAATTCCTGAAATTTTCGCTCATATTGACGAACGGCTTCAGCAGTAACTTTTCTTCGGAGACAACGTAATTTTTAGTAGATTCTTCTCTCCGTGTGGACAATTGGTCACGAAAAACGATGAATGATAGAGAGAAGGAGTGGTCGTCACGATAAAGCTATCGTCTCAAAGCGAAGGTAAAGCATCGTTGCTACTCCGGAATCTCGGAGAAGAAAATTTCAGGGAAAGATATCGGGCAACACAATTCACCGCAGCACTCAGAGGAGCCCTCATCCCTTCCCGCTGACATGGCATCAAAGACTAGCCTCCCTCGGCTCTCGGAATCAACTGAGCTGAGACGGTTGAAACGGTACCGAAAAAAGGGTATAAAGGACGCCTGCGAGAGAGGCGAGGAAAGGCTCCGGAGGCGAACGAACGATAAATCATCCGGGCCAATAGAAAACTTTTATCCGTGAGGGTATCGCAATTTATTTAGTGGATCTCGTCGATAACCACCCAGAGAATTCTGTCGTTGCTTTTCCTTTCCTTTCCTTTCCTTTCCTTCACCTCTCTCCTCTATCTCATCAACCTTTTCCCTCGGCTGATTCTCGGCCACTCGTTCGACATTCTCTATTCGGAAACGTTTTCCGTTCTTTACTCCCTTCGGGCACTTATGTACCCGCGTACTTCGCCTCTTCACTCTCAACGGCTGCACTTATATACTTTAGTCTCTTCGTTTCGTTCATTCATTTTTTTTCTGTTATCGATTCTTTCAAAATTCTCCCGAGTGCTCTGAAAAATCACTTAAGTGATCCCTTCAGTTGGTTACATTCTAGTACTATAGTAAATCCAATTGAATCGTCGGGATGGCATATTTTTCGTCATCGCGATGTCATATTTCAAAGTAAAAAATGATTTCATTGAATACATTTTTTTTTTTTTTTTTTTTTTTTTTTTAGTGCCATTTGATGGTATTTTTTCGAAAATACTTGGAACCAAAATACGCCTCTTTTTTTTTTTTTTTGAAACCCGAAAATAATGCGATTTTCATTCGTTCCGAAATAAACAGCCAAGAGTCACAAGAAACCGAGATAACGTCAGCCACTGTTCGGGTTGATGAATAGCGCGGCGTGTAAGAATTCCCGAAGCTACGAAGCCTCACAGTTCGTACGAAACCTTGGAGAAAATTCTCGTATATCTCGCCGCTTGTTTTGTTTCTTTAGTGAATCGAGCGCATCGAGATTAAAAGAGAAAACGAAACGATTGCGCTTCCACTGGAGTTTCAAGCTCGAGATATCCCCACTCCGCCGAACGGGTTTCATCCGAGACGGGGGGAAAGCAACCGGCACGTTTTCGCCGCTTTCCTTCGCCGAGGTCGAACTTCAATTTCACTTAATGCTCGGCGCAAGAACCCCTTCGCCAACCTCCTGTCTCAGCTTGCCAACACTCGACGTTCCCTCGGTTTTTTTTTTTTTTTTCTTTCTTTTTTTCGTTTTGTTTTATCTCCGAAACGCCCTCTCGGCGGCTGTCTATCTCCCGCGGAGCATTACGAGTACAGTGTATACCTGAAACTCGAGCCTTCTGAGTAATAGCTATCCCTGCCGCAAAAAAAAAAAAAAAAAAAAAAAAAAACCGTGAGGAAAGCTGCCGCGAGTGAAGACAGATATGAAGAACAGAGAAATGGATAAATAAATATAGCAAAATAGAACTTGTGGGTGAAACGAAATTTATGAAAAATTTGGCACTTTCTATGTTCGTTCATCCGGCTGTTCGCTAGTAGTTGAAAAAATTGAGAGAGGATAACAACCTCGAATTTTCACTCTCGTCCTGTTTTTTCTTTTTTCATTATCTTTCAAGGAAACTCGGTCGTTCCCGTTTACTCACAACGCGAGGAAAAGTTTTTACGTTGAGTTTACGGTACGGAGGTGCGAGCGTACGATACGAGAAACAAAGTGAACAATAGAGGGAACGGGAAAGACGCGGAAGGGATCTTGTATTTTACTTGTTGGAATAAAAATTTCTTAAGATAGTTTCACTCGAAGTAAGTGGCCGGAAGGATTCCACTCGGATGGTAATTTACACGATAGCCTTTCAGTTAATGATACCAACTGCTTATTACAATTTTATCTCTTCGCGTGAAAATCTTTTGATCAAATCGTTGTCGCTGTAAAATTTTACATTCGTATGCTCTCCGATTGCGGTTCTTGAAAAATTCAAAGGGAAGAAAAAGTTGTCGAATGCTGAATTTCATTTGAATGAAAAAAAGGAATTGGTGAAGTTCCGTAGCTCGCCAAATGACCCCTTAATTTTATGTATATGACGGATTCTGAAGCACGATAATAATCGGGTTTCCGGTAGACAAACAAAAAAAAAAACGTAAAACTTTTTCATTGCAAAATATTTGTTTCAATTTCTGAAAATGGAGGTACAATTTTTATTTAAAAAAATTAATTTTAAATAAAAGGAAATCATAGAAAATTATTGGTAAATTATTCGCATAGATTGCTTTGAAACTCGAGACTCAAGAATTTTTCAGTCGAAAAAAAATATATGTATTATTATCATGATTTTGCAGATGAATACATAGTATATGTATATATATTGTATAAATATTATCGTCAAGTCAATTTTTCCTGATAAGGAAGCAAAAAAGAATTTGTCCTCTTTAACGTATGTGTACGTTATTTCGACGTTGGCATCATCGCTTATATTCTGTGTACACGGTATCGCGTATGTTGAGAGGCGTTAACTTTGACGGCGTACTATCCTCGTCGGAGTGCCCCGTGAAGACGAGGAGGGTGGATGCAGCCGAGAAAACGAGTTTCCGACGAAATCGAATTTGCGCGGAGGAGAGGGAGTATTGGGGTATCCTCTCTCTTCCTGAAATCTCGGCCGTTGCTCTGGATCACGAAGCTTCCCGCTCCTCGCAAAGTAAAACAGCGCCACTAATTTTCTAAAGATATTTCGCTACGGCGAGATGTGAACCGAAAAAAGTTCGAAGCTTCTTCGCTCTCTTCAGATTTCTACTCTACTTATTCTTCTACATCGTTGGTAAGGGGAGGGGGGGAGGGGGAGGGGATGGGACACCTATACGCTATCATTATCCCAGTGGACCGAATATCGTTGGCTCTCGCGGCTTTGGCGAACAAACTATCTCGCGGAGTCACTTGAAAAGAGGATTGAAGAGCAGCAGTTTAAGTGGAGAAAATCCGAGAAACACGAGTGGCCGCGGAGAGAACTACAGTGGTTAAAGGTATCTATATATTGAGAGAGATAGAGTGAAAGAGAGAGTTATATTCCACTGCGGTGATTCATTATTGGCCGATTCATCGGGATCCTCTAATTGGATCCATTGTTTCTCTCATGGTTGCGGAGAGAATGGAAGTCGAATCAAGACGAATTGTGGATTCTCCCACACCGCTAAGTGGATCGTTGAAAAATGTAACGATGAATGTAACAATGAAATTCTCGCCTCAAAGTACTACAGGAACAACTGGTTGTTAGCATAACTAACGTTTCGACGGCTTTATCAGTAGGATAAGCGGTCGACCCGGTTCGCGAAAAATCAACCAGTTTGTACCATTTATACACGCGATTGAATAAAAAAAAATACACTGCTAACAGCGTATTGATGTGCGTTGCTGTTTTTTTTTTTTTTTGGTTGCAGCTGCGAATTAAAATGCCTTTGAAGTTTCCATTACGGTCGTTAATATTCACCGTAATTAAAATGCGAGTTTCGAAAAATTCGCAGCTCAAGTAAAGCGTGAATGCAATTAGTGAGATAAATTCGAGATAAAAGCGGCTGCGGCATCACGGCCGAGCGACCACGGGTCGACCAACGATTCGTCATTGAAACACATATGTACATACGTGGGGCTTTTCAATGATAACATGTTTTTTGACGGGGATGGAGAAGAAATATTTAATTACACTGCACAACGTACTTTCCAAAATAAAAATATCAAAAAAAGCAAAAATCTTTATTAATTTGGAAATTTCAACAAGCGTATTAACAACGGACCCGGTTTTTGATTATCGATTTTTCAAATTTTTTTTTTTTTTTTTTTTTTTTTTTTTTCGATTCGTAAGGGTACTATTGAAAGTATTGAGAAATATTTTAAAATAATGGCATAAAAAATATGAACATAAATATACGATTCGAAGAATTATACGAAATAACGTCTGACTACTTTTAACCGAAGCGAATTCAATAAAGTCGAAACGTATAGAAATCACTTCGGGTATATCGTGAAAAACCTCATTGGCCACTAGAGACAGCTTCGATTCGCTCTTGTGCGCGTAGGGGCGATAGTTCCTTCGGGTCGTCTATTTCGCGCTTTGTAGAGAGCGCCGATTCGAACCTTACCGACCAAAGCCTATTTATTTTCGTGACAGGTGGGTAGAGAAATAAGAAGCGAACAGAAGGCTCGGTCGGCAGAGCCAAGATAGCGTCAGGAGGCACACAGAGCTTCTCCTCTTAACTACCCGTGCCGGGAAATCGAGAAAAAAAAAAAAAGAAAAAAAAAACGCGGGAAGGAGAAAGAGTAATACGAAGCACGAGCGCGAGAAGGCGATCAATTTTCTCGAGATAGTAAGTAGTTACGTACATGTTAGGTCAGACTTGACGCTACTCGATTCGGTCAGACGTTCCCGCGTTCTATGCCGCGCGACTTCATTCACTTCCGACGATCCGTGATAAAAGCTTCGTAGCCTTTCATTGATTCGCTCGAAGACTCTCTATCCCCCCCCCCTCCCCTCCCCCCGCCCCTTTTTTCTTAAGTAATGCAGAATGAAAAGAATGAAAAAAATCAAATCCCCTCTTATTCCGCAACCAACCTGCAGTAAAAAAAACCCCTAAAAAAATAGACGGTCAGTAAAATATTTTGCGATTTAAATATATATTTATATACGATTGCAGCTTTATTCTTTTTCCCGATACTCTCAAAAATATTCAGAAGAAATGTTCACGACATCGAAAACAAAAAAAAATTGTTTTTTCATGGCTTAGCGTTGCTGCTTATTTAATGTTCATGTTCACGAATCGCCGAAATGTTACACTGTCTTATGCAGTAACCATAATAGCCGGCGACATCGCGTGTCCCAGTGTACAGCCGGACGTCGAGGTTCGCCGACCGCAAAATCCATCAATTATTCCACGAGAGGAGTCCAAGGGGTTAAGTTTACCCGGAAATTCGCTTAGCGCCTGTAGAGAATACCAACCCCCAGCGACACACAGCTACGTACGAATCCTTAGACCACTATCCCAACGTTCTATTCAATCCCCAGCTAATGGTCTTTTTTTTCGACGTTCGTTTGTTCGATAACAAACATGGAGCCGCTTCACTGGGGCAAGAGATTCGTCTCCTTCCCAAAGAATAAAAAAAAAATGAATGCGAAAAAGGCTTCAACACAAATGTATCTTTTCCACATCCTGTCCTCGGTGCCCTCGCGTTGTAGGGTCTTTTATGCGGCAGGGCTTCGCGACGAGTGTATGGTAGGAAAGGTTATCTCGTTAGCATGCCCCAGTATAGCGGGGTCCACGGTAACAGCACACCAGCAGCATCTACTTCACTGCTGATTGTGAAGCCAAGGTTATGAGGGACCCCGTCTCATTCGGAGGGTCGAGCTCCCTTTTGATGGTGTTGGTGACCGCGGCCTTTCTGATACACTCTTCCTCTGTGCACCGACACACAACAGTGCGTTAGTGTTCGAGAGCTTCGCTGAGCGAAAGAACGCTGAAGTGAGACGAAGATGCGAAAGAGAAAGAAGAAGTAGAAGAAAAAAAAAAATGTCGGGGCGGTGGAAGAGCGGCTGATTTAGCAGAGAGCGCACTCCAAGAACCAGCACAATGGACTTCAACACTGAGGCGACATATTTTTCAACTGTTCGAAAGAGAGTACACAGTATATAGGTGTGCGAAAGCTTGAATGATATTCGTTCAATGCGGGGCTTATTACACACCAACACATAACCAACGAATTTTCGCTTCTTTGACGAAAGACAGCACCGAAGACCCGCTTTTGTCCGCGACTCGAAGGTCTTCCTCGCAACTCTTCTTTCCCACCCCCCCAACCAACCCGTTCGTACTCTCGAAAAAAAAGGGCTTAGGCAGGCGAATCCGCTGCACTTCGATGTGAACGAGCCGTTCTCGAAGCTTCGGCTTGCACAGCACGCCCTTCTTCTCGGGCTCTTCAATCTTTTAGACACTTTTCGTAAACCACTTTTCCCCGAACGGGCTGAATTCTCCGTGTCGGTAATCGCAACGGTAACTATGGACACTCGGAAATTTCCTAATTTTTTTTTTTAAGTTCTGCCTATTGCTTGGAGAATTAGTGAAAAGGTATTGAAGTTGACAGTCCGGTTGAATAGAATTTTCCTTGAAGAATCTCCCAAATTGAACAACAAGGACGACAGAGCTTCGTGTCGGAAAGGAAACGAAACAAAAATAAGTGGCGCAACACTCGTTCGACAAGCGAACGGTCCATCGAGTGGGAAGGTAAACAAAAAAAAGGTACGAGAAAAAACGTTGATGGGAATAGTGGAATCAGGATTTTTCCGCAGGGTTTGACCACAGGGAGGGGGGGGGGGGTCCGCAGGGTGGAGGACATCGAGCGCAGGCTGAACAACAACATGAACACCAACGAGAGAGGGGTTTGCAAGAAAAAGCGTAACACGAATGTTTTATGAGAGTTTCGCCTATTCACATTCCTCTACCTTTCGCCCAATGTTTTTGTTTTACTTCGATCTACTCACTCCTTCTGTAGCCTTTTTTTTATTCATTTTTTTTTTATTCGCGTCCATAGCTCGTGCGAAGTGCTATCGCCGAGAGCCCGAGTGGGCAACGCTTTCATGTTCAATGTTGCACAGCGCGAGGTGATGGAAAAAAAAAAAAAAAAAAAAAAGAATTTCGATGCATCGAGAACGGTATGGAAAGGATCAATGCCATCGCGATGGGGCATTTCGACGTGTTGTTTTTTTTTTTTTTTTTTTACTTTCGATTATTCGACTCCGGAGACGGTATCAATTGAACTGACAACAAATGCACATACGGATTTTAAATAAACACATCGCATGTATCACTTCCCCATTTTAAACAGAGCTGAATTCATATCGAAGCCAAAAAATAACAATGAAAGCTTCTGAAAGGATTCATCGAGATTATTAAAACAATGACACAGCGTGAAATTCATTTGCAGCTTCGTTTTAAATAGGATCCCTCTAACTCTTTGTTTCACTATATCCTACGTAGTTTATCGTCTTCGGCTTTAACGAGTTTGCCAAAGTTTCTTCCGCATGTATCGCTCACGAATCTCATCTCGCGGAACTGTTTAATATACTCGTTCTATTACCTAAAATTTCAAAGTAGACGGTGAACGTCGTTGTTAACATTCTACGCGACAGACTTTGAGAGGAGATGTTTGGCTTGCGAGTATTTGCCAGGATACAAGGTAGAAGAGAAGACAACAGAAACTAATATTTGGAACCCTTATTTGGGATTCCAACGGCGTTTTAACCATCGGGTACTGCTGCTTGGATTACGAACCGACTGACGCGTAGGCCAAGCGCGACAGAAACTTCCGGCATTGTATGTACGCAGAGCCTCCGACGGCAGGTTGCACGTGTTTGTATGGATGCTGGGGATAGGTGTACGGCAAGCGGGTGGATGAGTGCGACGGGTACACCGCAGAGCTTTTCAGCGTCAATGGGCTTTCCGAGAGACACGGAAAATAGCCTATGTGCGACACTGTGCTTTCTCGTTTTGCTACCAGCCACAGCGAGGTTGCGACTCGCCGCGCATACGCGATATAACAACACAACAGCTGAAAACGCGAAAAGCCAGATTGTAAACGCTTGAAAAGTCTACTCTTTGGTGATATGGTGTAGGAAAGAAGTAGCAGGAAGGATTTTCGAAAGTCTCAGCTATGTCAGCTCATGAATACATAGTGGCGAAGGGCAAGAATTCGTTTCGCAACGTTTCAGACGGAAGTGCAGATAGCTTGGGCGGATCTAACCGGAAATTCAAAGATATTGTGCTCCGGAAACTGTGCGGAATTCTATTACTCTTTTCCGGCATATGCATGTGAATTTCTTGATGAAGTTCATGCCTTATCTTGTGAAGAAAGAACGTTAGCATTTGATTCAACTTGTTAAAGAAAATTGCGGAGTCCTTCAACGGATTTTTAAGAGTTTTTTTCATTGCCGAAGAAACGTAGTAATTTCTTATGGAAATATCAATTTCCGTCCAAGTAACGAGTTTAATTCTGGAGAAAATTGGACAGAGAGAAAAAATGCTTGTCTCTCCTCTTAGAGTGAAGGACATTAAGGGTATTTGCTTTTTTAAAATTATAACTTAGTATCTTCAATATTATTGAGACGTTCCGCGATCTTGAAGTCAAGAGGATTCTCTACGAACCGCAGGTTTTTTGAAGATCATTAATATCGAGTGCGCGATTAATTAGAAAATTATTCCAAGGACTTCAAGCCGATCGAGGAGACGCGGTTGAGCCTCTCGCGATTGGCCCAAGAATCTAATGAAGCGGCTTAATTGTCGTCGTCACCGCATCTCGAGAGACGCTCTGGCGACGAGGTAAACGACTCTCGAAGCCGCTTAATCGACTATGTAGAAGTGGCCCACACCACCCTAACTATATATATATATAGTATATACATATATATGTATATAAGCAGTAGAATAATCGTAGTCCCCGTGTGCTTCACTAACAAACTCGAGAAGGGTGAAATTTTCATCTAAGTAAATGCATGCAGGAAGTTCCCGATGGTCTAACAAATACTAATTCAACGAGTGCCGGTCGCACGAAACCGACGCAGTTTCCTCGTGGAGACGACGGCCGACTATACCACGAAGAAACTCCATTTCAAGGGAAATGAAGGGGACGAGTATAGAAATACGAGACTCCGAACTCTCATACCCTCGTAGACGCATCAAGATTTCGCTCTTTCATCGGAAGCCCTCGTTTCATTCCCTCTTCGAGAGATGAGCCCTCGCTTCCCCTTCGTTCCACTTGTTCATCGTTTAATTAAAATAATTGAAATAGTCATTGGAAACACCGAAGCGTAACTCTCATTACGAACAAAAACAAAATCATTTCGATGAAAATTTGCAAGCTTTGCAAGTATATCGCGAAATCTTTGTCTGGTGGAACATAGATTACGGCTGTAACCATTCGTTTGGTTAATCAAAATAATTACAACCACTTAGATTAATGCGGTTACTATTTTAATAAAAAAATATAATTGAACAATAATTCGATTAAAATCGTAATATCTGGCAGGTATACCGGAAAGTTTTTGCTATAACGTTCACGAATTATGCCTGTTGCTACTCAATTATGGAAATACGTTAATGAAAATGTAAATTAGTACATTTGCAACGTGAAGGCACGAGACTCCATACTCCGCTAGGCGGCTGAACGCTAATTCGACGACTAATTTACGTGTCGATTTTAATGATAACCGGCAAAACAGTAATCAACATGAAAATATTGAAAAACTTCCATTTTTTCAATATTCTGAGACCAACGAAAAAATCCGCAAAAGTCTTAAGATTAAATTCTCATTGATTAGTGAAATCCCGATAACCCCGAGTTAACTCTCGAATCTTCGATTGACAATAATCCTCCAATTGCAATGATACAAACGAAAATGCAATAATTCAAATTTCACATATATATGAAATTTACGAGCCGCAGGAGTCCAGTCGGACGAAATGTTCAATCAGGTTAACGTGACAATGATCCCCGAAGTTTGAAGCATATAAGGGTTCAAGTACCGTAGTTTCCAGAAGCTGGAACTCCGTTTGAACTCTGAGAATGTCAAACGGTTCAACACTCACGTTAGGTACGCAAGGATCTCGCGGTATATTAATGGGCTCTCTCACCCCCCCCCCCGCCCTTCTCCCGAGACCACCCCTTCAATCCTCCCAGGAGAGTAATTCCGTGATTGAGGGATACCATCGAGATCGGATTTCGCGAAACTAGGAGGAGTGACTGAATACGGTAGTGCGCTTCTACCCGTTTTGCATTGCAATGCCTCGCCGGAGACTCGATTGTCTCTAGCGAAATCCTGGGTACATCTGTCGTTGTTCGCGAGTTTGCGCACTCTCCCTTCTACCTTTCTACAGATAATATACATGTATACTATACATCTGCAGTATTGGTATTCCTTGTACATGCAGTCCGGGAAAATCCGAACATTTCCATCGATGTACACGTTTATATGCAATACGCTTGCGTCGCATTCGGCAAAGTGTTCTCATATGCCACGGGTGTACAGTTTCCGGATGGGGAAATTGGAGAACAGCTTCGGAAGCTTTATTCAAACGTTCGGGACATATTTTCACTGATGTATAGATATATATACATATTTTTATCACTCGTAGGATGGTTTCTTCAGAGGATAATATATCCGGTCGAGTGAAATTTATATATCCGTGTTCGGTGTAAGCGCGGCGCGGCCCATATCACGAGAACTTTGGTGGTTCGCGCCTTTCAGACTTGTTATACGTTATGCGAATATAGCTGTATGCATGCAGATGATATGTATCTATGTTTATACATGTATGCATCTCGTAGGCAAAGTTACTTCTCTGCCATTACCGACGACAGGTCTATGGCTGAAAGCCAGAGCCTGTTCCGTCGTCTCGGTCGCCAGGGTCGCGGATAAACATGGAGCATAAATCTTCCATCCGGTTGTAGCATACCCTACTCCATGGGTTACAGCGTTGTACTATAATTCATATTAGTGTTACGAACGTACCACCCACTCTCTCTCCCTCTCTCTCTCTCTTTCGCCGTCACGACAGCTATGTTACGTTATGCCTTTTGGGAATGACAAAGTAACTTGGTTATTCGTAAAGGCTGTTCGCTCTCTAGGCGTTGGATATGCCGGTGATGCTGCGTTGCATGTTTAACGCATGAAAAGGATACGATAGCGCACACACCGACGACTGGGGAATTCGAGTATAAGTCGTCAGAAACGTGGAAACGGAGTAGACACGTGATATCTGACATTCCGGCAAAAGGATTACACGCACTCGGGGATTCCCCTCGAGAATGAATCCACAAATGGAATTTCATACTGCTTCTCGACGAATTCTTATCGATCAGGTTGAACGCGAGTCGGGTAATGCGATATGCTTGTTGCATGATAATTTCTAACGCGCTAACAGCTTTCATTTGATTAGAGTGACTATAGGTTGCATCACGGAGGAACGATTTGAATGACTATATATAAGGTTTTTCGGTACGAAATTATCCGTTTTTCATGTTATATGATACAAATTCCATAGTGACGCCATTTTTTGCATTGAATCATATAAATGTGAGGTTACAATTTTTTTTTTTTTTTTTAATAGTGTCGAGTTACAAAAATAATAGAAATACCGGCAAACATTACTTTTTGTTACATCTGCATCGAGTGTAATTGTAATTTCATTGGTACGACGTTCCAAATAAAATTACCTTTTTTGCAATAATTTTTTTTTCGATTCTATCGAAGTGCCAATTACTGTGCCGTCCGAGTTCTAGTGGTGAACAGGTGTAACCCTCATAAATCGATGGTGTACTCGGCACGTTCTCATTTCGCGCTGCCTGCATCCATTCGCGTATGGTGCAGCAGCTGTTTGTTCGGGAATGATATTGAGGTATGCTGTGTATTGAAAGTGAATGAACCACAGAGATGGAAACCTAAATTTAGACGTTAAATCCGACGAGTTCGGTGCTCGGGAAAGCCTGATTGCGCGTAATATCGCAGATCCTTCGTGGCGTATTGTCCGATGGGAAATACCGGCGCCACCACTCAATGCCAGGACTTCTGCACAACCCTCTCCTCCTCCTCCGCCTCCCCCCCCCCTCCTCCCGTCCCACGGTAGCCATCAACCCTTCGACCGAGTTGCACGAACCAAACCAAACATAGACACACACAACCGGTACGCACGTGTGCAAATGTGTTTCGGCTGAATCGGACTTCTCGTATAGACACACAGGTATATTATATGTATGTATATAGTAGACATTAAATCGAGCGGTCCACTAGCTATGTTATACCCAACATAGCTCACTCGCCTTGGTTATGTACGAGAGTCTCGGTTAGCGTATAAACGCCGAATGGAAAGCTTCGGAGGCGAATATTCCTATACATATAAGTGCCATACATAGCCATAGGAAATATTCCGATAGATAGCGAACCGCGGCTCATCTCTATCCCCCTTTATCTCTATCTCTCTCTCTCGTGACCGCACGGAATCTGAGAATTCCAATAATACCGGAGACGTCTTTATTCCGCCGCACACATAACCATCGCCGCTCGGCTATAACCTCTGTACTATAACGTTCCTATACCGACAAAGAGTCTACGGATCCGAAGAATGCATAGCTATAAAATCTTCTTGCCTTCACCTTACCTATCACGGAATATAATAGTCTCGACGGATTTTCCCTTATCGCTCGACGATAATCTTCGATTTTACATTATTGTATCATGAATACAGAATTACATAGATATATGCGTGTGGATGAGGTACAACAGCGGAATTTAATGTTTGACGACAATAAAATGAATCGATGATATCAAGATTCGCCCGAGTCGAACAAAGCGTTAAACGACGACGCGGTATTCGTTTTTGAACAATGCAAGGAATTCTGAAGATAAGTTGTTCAATTGCTGGGGCGCACGATAATTTTTTTTTTTTTTTTTTTAATGAAAGACGAGATTTTGCCGATTACAGATTTTAACGGCTTAGAGCTGATCACTTTCGGGAATAGAGAGGAAAAAACTCTATAGTCGCGGGATATCGAAGAATTCGATTAAGCAACGTCCTCGATATTCATTTGCGACGAATGGTGGTGAAGAAAAAAAATTGTGTGGTAAAGGAATTGCAGCGCTTTTCGAACGGTAAATGCGAACGTTTGCAATGTCGTTTGTTTATTCTTTTTCGCAAACCCTTATTCACCATCGCTTTCCCCACTCGATGATAGTAAAGCTGCCGTCGAAACCGCTTAGTGTACGTTAATCACATCGATTGCAAATGTACGAGTATCCGACATACATCGGTTACGAACATAGATGCGCAAATGCGTGTACGCTACTCTGGTTCGCGTACATACATGAAAATTTCACTATCGTTTGCGTTAATTGAATTGAATCGAATCGATGATTACTCACCGCTCGCACTCAAACCGTCTGATCCTATTTGTTTGTCTGTTCATCATATGATTTATTAATGAAGGATCTCCATGTCGCAGCCAATTTGTTGAAAGACCGTAATACGAGTTTCAGTGTCATTAACAAATGAAGAAAATTGACTTTCGTTATACAAGAATTTGTAGCCGCGCCGATGAAAAAAAAAAAAAAACCGTAATATTGGGATAAAAATTTGGAGATTCGTATCGAGAATTAAAAAATTCGTAAAATCTTTTCTCGAAATTAAATATTGCGAATTTTAATCCACAATAATCCTTATTTTTCATGGAAATAAAAATGTTAAAAATAGAATACTGTTTCCTTTTCCACGGTAATATGTTTTCTATATTTTTCGAAATAATGCCGATATGAATCATCCAATCCGAGAAAAAATATTGAAGAAAGACATTTTTTCTCACAAATCACGCGCGTCACGGTGAGAAATAACAATGGTCCGGATAAACAGTGAATCGTCAGAACAAATAAGAAAAAAGGATGATTGTTCGATCATCAAAGTGGAATCTCAATCTGTGGGGTTTTTTGTTCCCTTCTCCCTTTTCCAAGGACCTCGAGAAGATGAACGATGATTGAGCGCCGCTTAATCGACTACGATGAGGCCGCAAGAATTTTTCTCCGATTTCTTTTTATCTCGTACACGCGAGAGGCCGCAAAACGCACGAGAAATTTTTCCGCAGAGGCTATCAATCCCAAATGTAGAGACACAGTGGTGTCAGAGGCGACGATGACGTTCGGTTGAATCGTTGCCCGCTTTTGTACTCTGGCGGATGTTACAAAAAAAAAAAAAAGGGGGGGGAAAAGCAGAAGAAAAAAACAAGAGTCGAGAAACGAAGAGATAGAGAAATCGGAAGGTTTTCGCAGAATCGTTGCTAAGCTCGGACGACGCCCGAGAGTGTGGCCAACAGAAGAAACAAAAGCGAGGAAACTAATGGAACCTCGAGAAATCAAGTTAGCGTGGCGACGGAAGTCGCTGCCAGCTTGGGGATGAACGCGATGAGTTGGGGGTTCCCTTTCCCAGTCGTACAGTCGTGTATATACATATATATATATACATTTCATCCTCGCAGATCCACGGGACTGAAGTGAAGCTTCCGAAATGGTAGGATATAGAACAAGGAAACGAGAGAAAGTGAGGAAGATCTTCTCTGTGGGCTTCTGCTTCCCGCAGTAAGAGTAGAGAAAAGCGTCAGCGACGATGAGGAAAGGAAACTCGAGACAAAAAGCTCACCGGTAGACCGAGAAGCACGCAGAAAAACGTTGTTAGATTGTCGGAGATGCGTAACGTTATCTGACACGTTCTTGAGACATATATCTCCCGAGGCAACTATAGCCGCAATTTTGCGCAGACCGACACAAGATTTTAAGTAACTTATGGAAGAAGAAGAATGAGACGAAGGATTAAAAAAGAATCGCATTTGTTCAAACGTTTTTCATCTTATCCTGCAGCGTAAATACTGTTCTGTCGGCGTCGCTTCCGATAAGTTACTGTTTATTTGAGATTCGAAGTTTCCATGTGGATCTTCGATATGTACTTTGATGTCCGAATATAATCGAGAAAATCGATTAGCTGCATCGGCAACAATGTAACGATTCTCCAATCAAGTCTCGACGCTATAGACCCGCGAACGCTACGGGGACGTACCGGTTGTTGGTACAATGTGCAAACATATTGGGATAGTTGACGGTGACCAGGGCGTTCGTGACCAACCCGTTTGCCGCACACCGCACACCCTCGACGCGTAATAAGAGCTCCCGTGTTTGCAATCGATGGAAGCACAACGCACTCGTGTAAACAACACACGGGGGCGCGATGCCGAGGCCTGGACCGAGGCAAGGCTCGGACGATCACCCAAACGATGTGCAAACCAACGCTTCGTATTGGGTATACATATATAAGCGCGTTACCACTCTTCGTGTTTACATATGTATGGGTGGCGCATGGAAGAGTGCGTCAGTGTATGCGGGAAACCGATGGAATTTCTCATACGATTGATCGCGTTGAACGCGAAAATCGTATACAACAGCAGTAGCAGCAGCAGCAGCAGCAGCATGGAATTCTGTTGCTGCACACAAACAGGGATCATACAGTTCCGTGACCCTCGTCACCAGAATCACGCAATCAGTGGTCGTTTTGGTTCACTCGAGTAAACTGTCGTTATGTTTCAAGTGAACTCGCATGGTGATGCTACAAATTATTGCGTTTGAATGAAATATAACAAATAGGAAGAAGTGAGCATTAAGGATGTTGGCTCGATGCACGGTAACCTTGTTTCGGGGATCGACTGTGAGTCAAATAATCAACGAATCTAATTCGTAATTCGTGAAATATCTGTAAATTACTGTTAGCGCTCTGCTGGATTGGATTTTATCTTCAATTTATGAATTTTCACCCGCTACTTTCATTACGACGATACCACAATTATTTTCTATCCCAATGATTCATTATTCGATAAATTTTCATAACGCGAAGCATTAAAACGAAAATGTCATAACGAAATTCTGCACAATCGGAGATATAATACTCGCCGCAGCGCCCATTTTTCATGCGATATGAATTCATAATCTATATGTACCGTCTACGCGCAAATCGAAGTATCGGTTTTGAAATTTTTTTTTTTTTTGCTTTTTTTTTTTTTTTTTTTTCGTTGTCACAAGAGTTCCACGCACGTTCGAGGGCTCAAACTCTTGGTGCTAAATAACGATAAGTCGAGGAACGCGCTTCGAACATTGTTTCTAAATGAATACTCAATAAATACGAATACAAATAGACGGTTTTCTCAGCTCGCGTTTTTTTCAGACATTCATTTGCGCGAGGAATATGATTCTTTATAATAATTAAAAAATAAACAACGAGATTGCAAAATTTTCTTAAATAAAATTTATTTTTATTTTTATATTTTTTTTATTTCTTTTAAGTATCAATCTTCCAAAGGAATGTCTGATTTATTACGCCTCCGTTGGCAACATGCATTGCCACTACGCCAATCGACATATTTAATACTTAGAAACGCCATTTTCATTTTTTTTTTTATTTTGATAATAATGATTCTGAAACTCACTTGTTGTACAACACTATGTCCGGCCGCCAGATGTGATCTGAAGGTACGTGCAGCATCTGCACACCCCCGTATTCCTTGGGCTCCCAGCGCAGCTTGTAGTCGTACCATGACTTGAAACAGCCAATACAGAAAAAATGGAAAAATATTAAAAATATATAACGATCCGTGACAATCGAGAATATATTCATATAAACGTAAAAATATTTTTCTCATCGAGCAGCGAAAACTGGTGAAAATCCAAGCGTCAAGAGGCGATGACAAAATCGGTAGTTTCGTATAGATTTTCATTTCATCAACGGATCACTGACGAAATATCCCTAAAACCAACAATGCCTATGCAACCGAGATAAAACGATCGGCGGATCATAGATTCCCGACTGTTTTAACGAAAAATTGGCAGATTATCGAACGCAAATACGCAACGCAATTTTCGATGAAAAGCTTTAAAAAAAAAAGTCATCGAGGAATTTTTATTTTCGTACATTCCAAATGTTCGCATTTTTTTTGCTCCTTCATCCAATCGAGATTCATCGAAACGTTAAAACCCATTCGAGTATACAATAGATAGGAGACGCGGGCGAGTCTTCGGTACGTCGTTTCCATCCAAGAGAATTCTTTTCAAGGGGAGTCGCGCTTACGAAAAAAACTCTCGGAGTGCGAAACGATTCGTGCGAGTAAAGCGAATCGTTTCTGGAGACTGTACACGTTCGTGTCGCATCTCTCGCGCTACTTCCTCGCGTTACCAAAGGTGCAGGAGAATAAATTTGTGGCCCTCGCGCCGAATGCGCTCCATCGACAGAAACCCAGCAGCCCGTGTAGTCGTCTATTCGTTCGAGCGTCGGGTGTTTCACGAACGGGAACGTGTAACTCGAGACTGCATCACCTCCACGTACGGGAGACACGTATACTACAGTGAAAACTCCGCTGATGCACGTTTCCTGCCCCAAGATTAATGAAATGAGTGCAGTAACGAATGCTCTTGTTTAGAAGTTACATCTGTGCAGATGGCAACTCGTTAGGAGATACGTGTATCCTACAGTAGAAACTTCATTGATGCCATTTTCTGTATTAACATTAAGGAAATGAGTGCAGTAACCTAAGCCTACTTAGGAACTACATGTAGGGTTGGCACCTCGGTAACAAAAAGGAACAAATAAGGACATCCTGCAACAGACGACACCAAAGTTTCTTTCGACGAAACTACGCGCCAACGAAGAATGCACCAATTGAAGTTCCACTGTACTACAAAACTATTTCTATGGAAGACGAGTATACAATCCCTTAAACGCTGGAGCGATGGCGCTGGAGGAAAATGAGCGCAGCGTTACATACATGCAGTAACGCAGATTTAACATGTGCGATAGGGGTAGTAAAACTGAAAGCTGAAGAGTCAGGAAGGATAAACATAGGTCGGAAAACGGGGAAAAAATATCGAAGTGGAAAATTGTCCTCCAGGCTTGGTAGATTGTAGGACACGCGTCGAGGATTCTGCGTTGTCGAGATTTCATCCCGACCGTCTATACGTGAGTTCGGTGAACCATAGAGAGTAGGATGTTCGAGTTGGAAGAGAGGTCAGCGAGTGTAGGAGAGAAAAAAAGCTCGGAATGGGACGCAATAGGGGTGAAAAAGACTCGCTTGAGAAAACGCTCGTGTATGTTACCGTATATCTCTTGTACGCCGGGTATACATTCCCTTGCGTAACGAGAGAACGGAAGGCATATATCGCGAGATACGTTCGTGGAAAGACACGGCTGAATGAGCTTGCGGAACGTGAACTTGCGGGGTTGTTGACTCTCCCGAGGCGCACACGCGAAGCTCTTCAAGTTCCCGTGAACTTTAGTTCTCACACCGATCACAATTGTGAATCGTTCCTTGTAATTCTTTGCTTGCGGATTCACGATAAGCCCCAAAGCGGATTAATTACCCGAGATTACCAGCTCTGCATTCGAGAATACATTCCCTTGCAACACTGTTTTTTTCAATTTAAACGATATGAAATTTAATGATTTCGGAATTGTTGCATTTGTATTGTTTTATTTTCACCCGTTTCGGCCATTGTTGACCGTAAAGCGTGTTTTTTAAATTTTTTTAGAGAATTAAAAAATCTTTTCTATTTTACGATAACGACACATTTGTTAGAATGTTTAATATTTGAACCGGTAGATTTTTTTATATGATCAGAACACTGTTATCAATAATCAATCGCAGAGGATTAGTGATACAATCCTTTTTTACATGTAGAACGAAGTGAAACTACACCTACACCTTTTTTTTTATTATCATTTCCAACTTTGCACGGGATTCTCATTGCCCCATGGCGTCAGTGCGAAACCTAAAAAAACCTCAATTATCCGCGTATTTTTTAAGGTTACCAGCAGACACATCGAAAAATTGCGGTTAAATTAAACGGTTAAGCGCTTAATTTTTCAATGGAAATGAAAAGCATTGAATACAAAACCGTGTTAAATCGAAATTGTGTTCCATATTCGTTGCGTGATCGTATAAATAATAACAAGACGTAACTGCGATCCGGAAAAATGTATTAAAAGTTTTTCTATTTGGCCTGTCGTTGGTGCACGTAATAAAGATGCTTGGCCACCAATGTAAGATCTTGTTTGTCCTCGACGTCGTTGAAAGGACATCTCCGTTGTGTTTCAAGTTCTTCTTTCGTCTATATTTTTCCAACCTTCTGTATTCCCTATCTCTCTTGTATTACGAGAAAGCAAACGAGAAAGCGGAGTAACAGAAATGAAGTTGCAAAATTTATGTGTTTGTCGGGTGAATTTTGCCGAGTGAGTGTAGGATACAGAGAGCGTAGTGCGAGGTAAACGAAGGAGCAAAGGATGGGACGAGGAAAAAAGGGGTTGCGGGGGGTAAAGGATCGTCGAGGACGAAGCAGTTGGGTGACATTGGTCGGTATATATAGCCGAAGCTTTTCTCCCTCGATGTCCTCAGAGATTCCAGTTAACTTCGTACTGCTTGGGCTCCGATAGTATCTCTGTCTGTCTCGTGTCGGTGGGGACAACCGCGCAAAGGGGAAGTGTTTCATCCCCCTTTTGCATAGCGAGAGCCAAGAACTCAGCGATCTCGACTCTCTCGCCTCCTTCGCGGCCGGTTATGGCCGAGTGAACGAGACCGGAAAACTTTAATCCGCTACCCCGCCCATTCCGGAAACTGTGCAATCGGGTCAACGTTGATATACTTTGATACTAAGAGTTTCTCCACCAATACCACCGAGCTTCGTACATTCCTCCGTACATAGTATCCACGTTACCGCTGTACTGTATTGAAAGTTGAGCGCCAAAAGCCAACAGATATTTCTGTACTTCGGCTTTCGTCTGCATTAAACGATTTTTTCAGGTTGTTTTTAGCGAAGACGATATGGCAGAACGTAAGCAACATGTCTATCGAATCATACATTTATTAATATCCAAGTATTTTTGTGATGCTGAATATATATTTCATTCGGTGAAAAATACTGTGCGACTAGAATCGATAAATATTCATATAATAAAGATATTGCAAATGTCACGTGCCGAAATAAAGTTGTGCCGTCCCGTTGTACGTGATGCTCATATAGTGGCAAAGCTTTGGCGATGTTGGTGCCGTGTGGTTCGTCCAGATACGGACGACGAGAGAACGAGACCATACGCTATAGCAAGGAGAGGCCTGCCTCTCGAGTAACGAGAGTTCGGAGGTTATCACTCAGTCACAGTGACACGTGTCGTCAGCATGCTAACTCCGTTACTCAATATCGACTAACCGCGACTCCCAGAACTTCGACTGCTCCGTGATGTTCGGATAGTTGACAGAGACATAGAGAGCACGAGGGGCGAAACAGAGATGCGATGGAGTGAGAGAGCCGAGTCGGAAAGTGAACTCCCGAATGCCGAAAATAAAAAAAAAAGATCGATAGGAAAACGAATAGATCCGACTCTGGGGTTTAGTGGTATGGATGGAGGAGCAAAAAAAATGTATCTGAAACGAGATAGAAAATGCTGGCCAATTCGCAAAATTCGTCCTGAAATCGTAAACAAGGTAACAAAGTACGTCTTTCGACAGTTTAGGATTTATCTAATTGTCGCCAGTGAAAGCCATCGAAATCAATGGTAAATTTAAAAGTGAACAGATCAATCTGAAGCCGAAATGAAGAAGCAGCAGATTATGTTGTTGACAGTTTTGCGATACGGCCGAATTAATTATTGTTTTATACAAGAAAAAACACTCGTCAATCATGAATTCAGTATCGACTAACCAGTGTGCCGCGCAACCCAAAAAAAGCCGATCAACGTTGTCTAAACTTTATCCTGAGTTTGTAAATAAAACAGCGAATTCTGTTGTTGACAGTTCAGCGATACGATTGATCCAATTTGGAATCCGGAAACACTTGACAGTGAATGATAGATGGAAGAGGAAAAAAATCACACATCATCCGATACAAAAAGGTTGAATACATTAAGAATTCAATTCTGACAATCGCACCGACAAATCAAATTGCGATATTAACAATTTAGTGATAACGCTGATGGGAATATGCGAACAGGAAACAGACTAATAGCATTTCGCTGGTCTGGTTTAATGATTTATGAACCGTAAGACCGTAACTCCATTCTCGAAATCAAAACCGTTGTACTACATCTGGCGAGTTGAAAGTGGCAGTGGCAATGCAGACCACGGGAAGTATAACAGTTGAATGCTAGTTTCGATCAGCATCTCGGCACTCGATTATTCTCCGTGTTATATAGCAGTTGAGGTGTACGTATGTACACGTCTACCTGCCGATGCGGCTACTGGCTATGCCGCTGCGTCTCGATCGATTTCCAATCGGTGGAGATTGGGTTAAACGAAGAGAGGGTGGAAACGTTCGACACCACCTACGTATACTATTCAATGCTATACACATATGCGGATAGTGCATACAGGGTGTATCAAATCCAATGATTACCTCACACCGCGAGCAGCTTATTCAGTCAACTCGTTACATCTTTTGTAATCAGAGAATTCATCATCAGAGGAACATCATTCACGTGAAGACAGTCACAAACGACGAATAGTTTTCTTATTACTGCGGAAGTTTCCGAAGTTCTTGTATATCCAAAGATAATTGAATTTTGAGATATTACCATTTATTCACATTAATTTCAATAATTATCGGATTTGTGAAATTCTTGGTTCTTCATGATTCTCAAATTGGTTTAGCCGCATTCGATGCCGAAAATCGAGCAAACTTTCTGTTGGAAAATTTCATTCGGGTCCATATCTTTGAAGTTACAAACAGAGTTTAGTTAATGAAGTCGCTTGATAGATGGCGCGCCAGCTGCCGTATCCTGATTGGCTACAGTTAATTAGCCCATAACTCGTAAAGTATGATAATGAAAAAAATATTCCAAAGAGAAGATTTGTTCATTTTGAAGCTTAAAAAATGATTCTACAGTCTTCATAGTAGTTTTGATTCAACCTGTATAAACGTAGTTATTGCCGACACCCGGAAGCGCAAGAGTCAAGTCGTGCGGAGCAACTCGGGGCTGACCGTTGAGTAAAATGGAAGCCTCAGCAGCGAGTACAAGCCGACACACCCTTGTCGTCGTCCGACTCTTGCACCCCTTCCTCGTCATTACTCGGTGTCGGTGGCGTACATACAGGCCAAGAGCTACAGACCGTGCAGCTTGGCGAAGCAAGGCTACAACCGTCATGTTATGTATATACGTTTCCATGCTGCGAATCGCTGGTGAACGCACCAAGTAACAAAGCGAGTCGAGGAAACTAGCCGAGAGAACCGACGGAACACAGTAAACCGGGGAATAGTACGGTGATCTAACTACAAGTGGAAGCGAGATGGTGTAAGACAGAACGACAAGAACGCCCGAAACCGAAAGGGTGGGGCGGACATTGAGGGATGACGTGTTGTTGCGAGACGCGTGGTCGGAATGGCTGAAACACGGTCCACACCAAAACCGAATTGCGGGTATGGATCTTAAACATGGTGAACCTCCAGCGAATAACATTACCAAACTGCGCAAACAATCCTAAATCGTCAAAATTCATCCGAAGACAGATTTTGAAATCGCACGGTTACTAAAGATGTACTGGAGGCAGGAAAACGGAAAAGCCGACTTCATTTACCATTTCCACAAAGACAACAGAAGTACTGAACAT
Source organism: Cryptus armator (assembly GCA_963971235.1). Classification (NCBI taxonomy): domain Eukaryota; kingdom Metazoa; phylum Arthropoda; class Insecta; order Hymenoptera; family Ichneumonidae; genus Cryptus; species Cryptus armator. Next base: position 19,925,359 of record OZ020233.1, read on the forward strand.
GCACTTGACGAGATGTACGAGAGTTTGTTTTCCAAGATTCAAGCTGAGTACATCGTGTGAGGGCTGCTCAGCCAAAACTCACTTTGAAGCGTGAATTTCCTGTGTAAATAGCATGTTCAGCTCTCAAATTCCTCATCTACATCAACTAACAAGAGTTACACGGTCGTGAAGTCGTAGAACAAAGCATCCAGGAAACAATCAAGTTTTTCGCAAGGATGAGTATATCCAGTTGGTTCCGCAGCCAGGAAGTTTGTTGAAAAGTTAGCGTAAAGATTTTCGATGAATTTGGGGACTTGATTTGCGGAGTTAAAACGAACAAAAGACAAAAGAAAGCCTGTCGGATGAAAGGAATCTTGGATTGAATGATAAGTTGGGCCAACGCAACGCACGGCTAGATTCCGTCGCAATTGCTTGCTGATTTAAATTCGTATCGTTGTATGTTAATTGGTCTCGGCTAATTATACTTCAATTACCGTTGTAGCAGGAGTGGGTTGGTAGGTCTCGTACTTGTTCGTACTGCTCGTACCAGACCCCCTTCACGCTTTTAACTGCGGCGTCGCGCACACAGCCTATATCTCCTTGCCGGTCTCTTTATCCTCCGTCTCGCCTTTTCTCGTTTTTCTTCCTTTCGACTTGTCGTTAAAAAGAGGAGAGCGACAGAGAAAAGAAGCGAGACAGAGGGGTAACTCGGTATATAACTCGGCGAGTACCTGCACGCGAGTGCATTTACTCTGCAATGCAATCTGCAGTTGCACTTAACGAGTAAGGTCCGACATAATGGGGCGCTACAATGCCCATTGTGCTCGGGCACTCGGAGAGAGCCTCCCCGGCGGAATAACATCCAACTCTCCGGTAACAACAATTTGACTTCACCCCCTCTCTCCAACTCCCCCTCTTTTCATCCATCCGTTCAACCGTTATCTGACACTCGCACCCCGAACGACGACCCTGTCGCCTCCAACCCGTGAAATTTTCCCGCTATCGATTTAATTCAATGGAAAACAAATTTTACAAAAATTTAAACAATCGACGTTTACTCACTATTGGATGTGCCAATCTTTCAACTCGTATCGGTATACTTGTCAGTTGGAGAATAATAGATGAAACATGGTAAGGTTAATACTGTGAAAATTGATTTTCCGTGCAGAGAAGCAAATTTAGGAATAAAAAAAAAAACAGGATATTCATTTACAATAGTGAATAAAAAAATCATTTTATTAAATTTTTGAAATTAATATTTGTTGATTATTAATGCTGCGAGGATATCATCTAATTTTTCATAACATCTACTTGGGTCGTCATAATGATACAGTTAATAAATTACCAGAGATAATGTGCTTCGGAAGCTTAAAGTCTGCTTAACCCCATTGGGGCAGCGCTGGCGCCGTGTGGCGCGCATACGCTATAGGCATCGAAGCAATTACGCCGCTTAATGATTTAAAAAGTATTCAATCGAGTCGATTTCAAACACAATTACTGATACTGCAAAGTAACAGGTGTTTGTTTTCTATATTAATCAACAGACCTAAAAATTTCACTCACCTGTTCGACCCAAAGATTCGTCGTCATGATTTGATTCTTCAGATTCTGCAACAGATAAATTAAACAAATGGTCAGTTGAAGAGTAAAAAAAAACGGTTATTACAACTGCGCGAAAAATATGCCGCCATCACGGCAACGTTGGTCGTGATTAGTGGAATTTCAGCTTCAACGTTGTTGGAGCGGAGCTAACATCGGCAAATGAAACAAAGAGAGACCCAAAAACTCATACGCGACTTTCGTCCAGTCCTTTCTCGTTGGTACGTCCGGTACCGTAGTGCATTGTAATTTCCGGGTATGCGGACTCGACGCAGTACCCGGGGTTGAGTTCGGTCACAGACTAGCGACTAATTGGACGACGTTCTCCTCTGTAGCCTGGCAAGTCGCGAACCTGCGAAACGCCGGGCGTGAACCTCCAGTTGGAGTTATGGCCCGGATTTGGGCTCTTTGTTAGGTACGTATATATATATATATATGTATGCTATGGATTCCATTCGTCCTACACAGCTATGACTTTATTAATCCATTACCCTATATACGCGTTTTACAGTCATCCTTATTCACATGCGACGTTGATAGATGAGTTATCGTACAAAGCGTATTCAATGGCAGTTATATAATAATATATAAATCTCAATGGGTTCCATTGTCGATTGCACGAACGTTCATTATAGGAATCGTGATATAACCGCGAATTTCAAAGAGAAAAAAAAAAAAAAAAAAACATAAATCGACGAACAATTGTTGAAAAATACATTACCGGAAGTCGGTAAAAAAATCACATCTGCGAAATGAAAGCTTACATGCAATGCATTGAATGAATATGTGTTATCATCATTTGTCTATTAGGCGAAACCATATTAGGCGAAACTTTAGCGGATAGTTTCACTGTCGAATATTGATGCACACTTCACGCTATAGAAGCGACTAATGCGAAGATCCGTATGAAAAATGAATGCAATCAACGCATTTGTATTAAACGATCTTGAATACTTTACTGCTTCTTCACAGCGAGCTCTCCGCTTTGATTGCAAAGAAAAAAAACGGAAAAAATTGAAGGCAAAGAACGGAGTTGAAAAGTTTGATGAGACGAGGAGCATCGTTACGAAAGTGATGTACAAAATAGCTTCTTGATTTCTTTTTTCCATTGTAAATTGCACGCACCACTACAATGTTTATATCGCTTCTATATATCGTCTATGACGGAGTTTTGTATACATAAAATGTATATAGGGATGTCGGTAGTGACGGCTCGAGAGGAACGCCTGGTGCAGCGCATTGCCGGGGTGGTTTCCGGACCTCCCCGGTTCCCCAAGCGCCCGTTCCACGTTAATTTCAAATCCGTGGCATAACGAAAGTTTTAACGAGTTTGATAGCGTTCTTTCCCCCAGAGCTGACTGAACGTAGAATCCCCGGCGCTTGCCGAGCGCAATATCGCGGTTGAAATAAACGGCTGTCGAAGTACGATAAAAAGAATAAATAAAAAGTGGCATAAAAAAAACTGCGAATCCGAGAGCAACTCTCCCCCCCCCCCCCTTGCATTTTTTTTTGTTCATAAAATAACATTCTATGTTGAATCGAGTCGTATATATGTATATTGTATAGAAAATTCAACAAGGCGCACAAAAGTCGTCGACTTTTCTGCCCCCATCTTCTCTTGTAACACCAATTTACATTACTGAATTTATACCGGAGACTTAATCAAGTTTTCAGTGTTTCGTCCGGCTTAGCCGCGTCAGCCAACTCTCTATCTTTCGTCCCTCTCCCTCGCACTCTCTCTTCACCTCTCTGAGTTTTGTTAATACCATCGTAGAGCCAAAGCTCCACCAGTTGTAAGTACGCGAAATGTAGCAGAGTAAAATCCATGTACGGATTTTACGCCACCGCGATTCGATTATGTATGCAAATGCTACCGGCCTAAACCAGACTCGATGCTTGGGGGATGCTGATTTCTATGTGAAACTCCATTTCGACGAGCGTACGCCTAACTGTAGTTCGGTTCGGCAAACCAATGCTCGACTATTAATGCCAATGGTCGTTGACCCAATGCAGATGTGGGCTTATCTTCTGGCAGATTGTAATTCTAACTAAATCTTCTAATTGGGATTATCTTGTCAGCCGAAAACACTGTAATTAATGGTCGCTGAAAGTTTTTTTTTTTTTTTTTTTTTTTTTATACACGACCCTTAATACGATGTACAATGTACTTTGACATCTTTTTTTTTTAGGAGATTTTTTTTTTTTTTTTCGCACGATTACCAAAATATAGATTGGAAGCATCCTCTCGGATGAATGATCGATCAGATAGATGGTGAGTAAACGTCGCATGTTGGCGGCTTCATCACTCACGCGATCGCGCCTCCAACCGGAAGCTGTGCACTGGACCTAAATTAGGGTCGATCCGTCGAAGCGTATGAATAAGATCGATGAAGCACGAATTCTGGCTACGCTTCCGTGCTTTCGTCGTTCACCGAACCACTCTGCTTCCATTCCACAAAAGCGAAATTCTTGCATAACCTTCCCGATGCAACGTTCACAAAGGCATTCAATAATACGGAACCGAAAAGATAAGATTTCTAGATATCGAACCCCGAAATTTCTTACACCGATCGACACGTTGATCAATCTCTGATGGATAAGTAGTATTTATCAAATAAATTGTCGTAAAATGGAAAAAAAAATCGTTTAAATAATTATAAATCGTATCGATCGAAAAATTAAATAAAAAAATTTGTTTAATATTTTTAAAGCGTGTCGATGAAAAATTTCAATAAAAAAAATTGTTTTAATAATTACAAAACGTATTAATGAAATTTTTTAAATTTATTATTATAGTGGCCTTCGTCACGAATAAGTGATAATGACTTCATTGACTATATTCTCGTGTGCCGTTGTGGTGCATTAATCCCGTGATTTTGAATGCGCGTGAAGCCACACCAAAAATCATATTCAATTATCAACGAGCTTATCGAGAGCATTAGCCAAGTTTATTATAGAATAACGGTGCGATTGACTAATTAATTCATGCATATCCGGGATTGCGAAGCGTTCTGCCGAAACCGCGATTCGAGCAGAATAATGGTAGCGTTTAGTTCCGATGCTCCGGAAACCAATAGAATTAGTGCATCTCATTCTAATTTGTACTGTACGCATCGTTTTAGTATAACACATAACTTCATGGATGCGCCTCAACATTTCAAAGTTGTTACAGTTATAAAATATAATCCCGTAGTAAACACTTTAAAAGTGAAAAATTACATGAACGGAAAAATGATGCAGGGTTTTCGTGGAAAGTGGATGGTTTTTAAAAATTACACTCCGGCGTAATGTTCACGGTGCTGCATTCATCGGAGCTAAAGCTCGATGATGCTCTCTCATTATTGCAATCTACTAGGTAAACCTCATTAGCGTCGCGCTGTCTGGGAGATTATTAAAAAATTCTCATCCACCTAATACTTTACGCCGTGAATCGAGTAGGTTAGGTAATTTTTTTTTAATTTTCCTACTCAAAGGGCTTCGTTACGTTTTTCGACGCATCAAAAGCGAGTTAAAGTACATTATAACGAGAATGCATACCGAGGATTATTACTGTTAATATTAATTAGTAAAAGTATTTAATTAGAGTGACTACTGGCTTAGCGAATACGAGAGGAGAATCTGTGAATAAACACAAAAATTTTCGATCGAAAAACGAGTGAAAAAATTAAAAATCTAAAATTTTTTTCATTTTTTATTTACTCGACGTTTGTTTTATTCTTCGTTACACGTGCACTCGAATTTCTCATGCTGCTCGAGTGAGTCGGTATTTTCTGCAGTGGTTAAGTTATCTCGAAACTCCCGGAATAGCACGTATTTTGCGTTAACCAACAAGAAGAGAAGAGGATGAAACTCGAGGAAAACAACGAGGTGAATACGACGACTACGCGAAACCCTTTCTCGCACTTTCAGTCGCGTCCTCGGTCTCTCCTTTCATTCTCCGCTCTTATATATATGCAAATACCCCATGGTGACGTAGAATATATGGGAACCCTGAAAATTCTTTAATTTCGTTAGCTACCTTCGCGCAATTTCACAACCCTCTCTCGTCTAATTACACATTTATTTGAATTCTTTAGTTACCCTTGTAACCCGTAAGAGCTATTGGACAAAAGCCCGTGTGAAGCTTTCTTCCGATGCTCTACCACCCCGACGAACAAGTGAAAAATACATATATATATGTACATGTATTCAGAAGTACAAGTCACCGGAGACGGAAAAAAGTAAAAAGAAATCTCAGAGAGGGAAGAGAAACGTCAAAGAAATAAGTGGCAGGTACATTTTTATAACGGAGGCAAAAGGCCAAAGCGATATGCACACCATTAGTAGCCTGTAGCGAGCCTTCTATTAACACTCGACCTCGTTACCCTTCTTTCTTCTTCGGGCGCATGGATGCGCTACCGATTCGGAGTGACTTCTATATATCGGATAAACGCGATGAAAGTGACCGAATAAAATAGGATATCCGACGAAAAACTGCAATACAGGTCGGTCGATTTTACCGTAAAAATTTTTGGTACATAACGATGCACGAGACACAAGGAGGCGCACAGCTTCATGTATCTCCTTATATGCCCACTTCTGTGCACTTGGAGTACCGACCGAGCGGCCAAATGGCGATTCTAATAATGTTGCAGTCAGCAGCACGTTAGAGAACCCGAGAGAACTTCGGGGCCGTCGATAATTCTCTGTTATTCGGGGCCAATTCTATTATTGAGAACTCTCGCGCTTTGCCACTTCGCGACGACGATGTGTCGTTAGAAGAAAATAAAATCGGAAACGTGACCTGCAGGTTACGATTCAACGACAGGCTATTACAGTCGTTCGGAGTCGATACTTTTACGAACCAAAGAAAATATTAACCATTTTTTCTCGATACTCGTTGTACAGTTGAATAATTATTTTTCTATTTGGTAATCGGAAAAAACATCGCTGAAATAATTGTACGAGATCTCAGCTCAGCAAATAAAATAAAAAATGATAGTTTTTGTTTCGATAATTCTCGTAATAAGCTGGTGGTTGCGACTGAAAAACTTCAAAATTTTAGCTTTTAATGCATAAGTTCAGTGTTTATTCGAGGATAAAAAAAATTATTGCAGTCGCAGTGGAAAAAGAACACGGGGATGCAGCGAAGGGAAATTATGAAACGATATATGTAGACATTCAGTTGCCAGAACGGAGGCGGAGTGATTTACACTTGTAGCGAATAACTCGACTATAATTCATGCCACACACATTGACCCACTCGTCGTTGTCGTATTTGCGAACTGAGAGTAATATAGATGGAGTAACTTGTATCATAGCTATAATATATTATCATCGCGAAGGGACACCAAGAAGCGAGTCGCCAGCGCCGCAACTGTATATATCCCGTATTTATGTATACGTTGATACATATACACGTCTATATACGTATATACGAACGTACACGTTGCTTCTATACGTTCGTATGCATACATAAACGTATAGGAATATATCCCTCGAGTTCAGCGAACGAACGTGGATGCATAATGCGATGATGCCCTTTACACTTGCAGATGAAGCGTGCAGACGAACGATATCGGGAGAGTTGACGGCGGGAAAGGACTCTGAGTCTGAACCATCACGCATGAATAATGTAGGAAAAGAGCAAACGAGTGACGGTCACAGGCTACGAGAGTAGTGTGTATACAACTTTCCCACACGAGAATATTTCAAAGTCCGCGAATATCCATAAACATACGTATATCGATGAGAATAATTCTTCGTCCTCTGAGAAAATTTACCGAAATTCGATAAAAAAAAAAAAAAAACTCCCGCATTAGATAAATTACCAAAAACGATTTTTTTTTTCTTCGTAAAAAAATCAATCAAATTCGAAAAAAAAAACATGTAAAAATTACATTGAATGAATTGCGAAATTTGATTTCTTTTTTTTTTCTCTTCGAGAAAAGGGTTAAAAAAAAATGTTATCAATATATTACGAAGCTGTTGGATCTGCATGGCTCTCGTTTCGGGTGAGTAGAATTATTCAAATTTTTTTGGGGGCTCATGCCGATGGCACAACGAGGTCAACGAGGAGAGAGCTCTCATGAAATCATTACGCTTATTATTAGCATCACAGACTGAACTTTCGTCGTTCTCGAGATTCTTGTCGTAAATTTGCTGCTACTGTAAGCGGATAAATGTCTAGACTGCCGTCGTATCTTTACAGTATTATGTAACAGAAAAAATATACTGCATTATCTTCTTCCGTGAATACTTTTGCTAGCATTTCGTTCCAACTTCATTCGCTTCTTTTTATTATTTGACTGTTTGTTTGCTTTTTGGTTTTTCTTTTCTTGCCGTTTTGCGTGCGTTACGCCACAACGAAATTTACATATTTATAACCGAATCTCGGAAAGATTGCGGAGAACGGAAAGCTTGAGAATCTCGAAGCGGAGTTTGTTGCTTGCGAGAAGTCGAGGATGAGAGGGATGGGGATGAAAAGTTGTCACGAGTGCATGTAGAGAAAACTGCACCTATGGGACTATAATGTTTGCACGTATGTGCGAATACTGTTCGCACTGTATATATATGTGGGTATATGGTATATATTTGTCAACAACGACTGCGAAAGCGCGAGAACGAGGTTTATCGCTCTCGTATATACGCGAGAGCGATAAAATCGCAGATGTTCGCCCAGGAAAACGTGACGCGAAGTGGATACGGCGGTGTTGAAAACTCGACGAGGGTTTGAGACTGAAAAATCATTTCACGCCGGAGTCGAGAGATATTGAGAAAAATAATATGGGAAATATATTCAATCCCTTATAAATATATATATATTATATATGCAAGATTAAATTTTTTCCGATAGACAAATCGGCATGAAATATTTCGATATATCGATATGTCGCGCTTTATAGTTTTTATTGTGCGAAAATAAAAGTGTCTGTGCATTTAATATTTCCTATTCGCAGTAATCTATTTTTTATTGCCTACGAGAGCCAAATTGGATTTGTTTGCGGGCCGTTTGAAGCCCTGTAGGCCGAGGAAATACGATTTTTTTTTAAACGATAGTTCGATCGGATGGTGTTGCCAGAGAGTATAGTCGACGTGAGGCGTAAGCCAGAAATCTCTTCTCAATGGCAGTAAGATAAGACCTCGGAATGTTGCATACCCGCCATTACGTTGCGCCCGAACGTGCATTATCGCGCGGCGTTACAGTAAAACGTACACTTTCGTGAGCATACAAAATCCATCGTTGACCTGCAACGATCGGCTCGTTGCAACAACCGTTATTCTCGACGATAAATATACGTGGAAACCTCATCGCGGCTGACATCATTATTGATCTATCGAAATCGCTCTATCGATACTTTGAGGACATCGCGGTAAAAGCACCAATGAAAATTTAAAGCTCTGTCTGACATCGCGACGTCTATCGCGAAACTCGATTCAGTTTTTTTTTTTTTTTTTTTTTTTTTTTTCATGAAAACAAAGAACGATTTTATGTGAGGAAAGATTAAGTAAAAGAATTTTAGATCGACTTGTGTTAAAGAAAATTGTTTTTACCAAATTAAATGAATTTTAAGGTAACGTGATTAGTCCAACTAATTGCGAAAATACATAACTGTAAAGTAACCATTGGAATTTCGTTAATCAATCCTTTTTTTCCGATTTTTTTTTTCATCGTGATTGGTATTAGAAGAGTGAAAAACTGTATCTACTTCGTTCAGAACTTCATAGCGTATTTTGCTATAGAATTACGTTTTCCGCAGTTAAAATTGTTGAGATTTTCGAACGTTTTTTTTTGCCTATTTATACTTTTAACGAGGTCTTGTATAAGATTCATCTCTTCGTACTTTTCTTCGCACAGTCCATATTTTTGTATGTTTACAGTTAAACGAAGCTAAACAACAACCATTGATTCTTAGCGAAACGCCGATGACCTGAGAAAAAAAGTATACTTACTTATAATTCGATTTATATATAAAAATAACGACTGGTACTATTTTCTCAACATCGCTTTCCATCTCATCCAAGTGCGCTTATCGTACTTTTTGTTCACGATTTTTTTCAATTTTTTTCTCCCATCACCGGCACTCTCGAGATTCCATCGAGTCCGGCGCTCGACGAACGGGGAATCCCCTTTTCCCCGACTCCCCGCCCGTTCCCTCGTGTGCCCTCGCAAAAGCTCGTCGTTCTCTTCATTTTCTTTATCCACACGATATCATTTCCATGCGAAAAAAAAAATGTATATATATATTCGCCTATCATCAACCGCTGCGATTTATTTTTTTATTTATTTTTATATCCTATCATCTGACGAACAGTCTCCTATTCCCATAGTGCCGGAGCTCCTGTGAGTGCACAGCCGCCTCGAGAGCTCGCAATTAATCACCAATCTCATCGAATCCATCGCCGAGAATATACATATACACCAACGATATAGCGGTATGAAATAGACTTTGGTATTCGAACATAACTGGATACTGTAATTATCGCGATAACTCTCTCCCACTCGAACGAAACATAGCTGGAATGGATCGTACGCCGGTGCAACGCATCGCAAGATCCAATGCGAGAGTCGAATCGATTCACAATGGTTGGGATAAAGCCTTTTGATCGATATATCGAGAGAAAACGGTGTGCGAAACGATACCATAATAACGAGATCGTGCGAAGCGTGGCCTCGAGATCCTATGATAGATCGAACTTGCCGAGCGATATCTAGTTCAGCTATGTGCTTGCCTAAGGGGACAGAGAAAGGGGGTTCAGGCGCGCGAGAGAAAGCAAAAAGCAACCGCGTACAGCGGCACTGTTACGAACGGGATGAGGTAGATGAGCCCCAGACCCCGAGTCTCTCACGGATCACGAAGTGGGGATAAACAGATAATGTTTGATCAATGAGTCGAGAGCGGGTTGCCGGGAAATGGGAAAGTTTCCATGGGTTAGTGAAGGGGTTGACTGCCGCATGGCTGTATAGGGGAGTCGACCGTATACTGGTGTGCAATCACCAGCCAAGAGTACCACAGGATACTACAAGAGAATCCACTCAGGATGAAAACGCCGATGTGTGTGATATCAAATGCTCACACACGAAGGAATGATTCCAGTAATGCCTGCTCGCTCGCTCGCCTCTTCAATGCGACGATACAGAACCCCCCCGATACAGCCCCTCAGCCTATATTCTCTTCAGTCGAATTTTCTGATGGCCTGCCAAATAAATTGCAATTAAGCTATCGACTGACTTTTTAAACGCTTTCCACCCCGCTAACGATCGCAGCGGCTTTCACCAGGCACTTTCGGTATTTAGTCTTTCCGTATTTTTTACGGTAGAAAAAAAGACGAAACAGAGAAAAAGAAAATAAAATAATGGAATATAGTAATTGGGAAGAACGAAAATAACGAAATTGAGAGGAGAGGATGAATTCTCGAAATAAAAAGCGGTACAATAAAGTTTGAAAATTTCATCTCGGATCATCGGTGTCGTTTATTCTTTGATTTCTCTCGTCTGGAGTTTCAGTAGCTGTGGGTTAATGGTAATATCACAGAGTGAACCGACGAAGCGTGACACAAGAAAATTGCTAACGCGTCACGAGGCAGAATGGGGCACGTTGACGTTTCGTTAGGTCTACGATAGCGTGTACCCCGCTATGAGCGTTGAGCTTGAATCGAGCTGTTAAAGGGAACCTATCATTCAAGCGTCAGACACTTTGCGTGAAACAACAGGGGGCAGAGTGAGCTTTGCATCGTCACTGTGAAAGAGAGATTGCTCTATCGCTTTGTTAACGTTTAAACGAAACGTCGAAAAGTACTTTCATTGCATGGCGAATGTGAATATAGTAGAAAAAACCTGATGGGGACGCGACGGTTTACCCCGTTTAGATTAAACGAGCTGAATGTCGGAATTAGACTCAACTATCGCATTTTTAGATATTAATCAAAACTGATATGGAAACATCGAATTGCTCTAACGGTCTCACGATCCGCAAATGTTTCGCAGCCTTCTCTGCGAAAAGTTGTCCTTCCACCAGTTTTACAGAACTGTGAAATTGCATTTTTTTTTTTTTTTTTTTTTTTTTTATTCACCGGAACCTTTGTATTCACGCTTGAGCTGCTCTCTCGACAGAAATTCCCCGCAACCTGTCGATACTTTTTTTTTCCTCCCGGTTGTTTGCCCCGGGAAGGGAAAGTCGCCGACAGTGATTAATTGCCGGTCGGTTAATTTATTTTCGTCGATAACTATGCCCTACCGCCGTTACACGATCCCCATTTGCCCGAGGGAACTGAGTAATTCGAGCCTTTGGAAATCTCCTCGAGTCCACGATATTGTATAGCTGCAACGAATCGAGATCTTGCGGGAATAAGCGAGCTTTCCTTCTCCGAACTATTTAATCTTAGGCCATTCGATAAAATTGATAAGAATTGATAGATACATTCCTCGGCAGATATCCGGGACATCTACTGCGACAGGTCTCGAGAGTTTAGAGTATTTGTAAACTACTCGTGACAGCGTATCTGGAGAAGCTTGATTAATCGGATTGATACTCCGTCCGTTGGGTTCGTCTCACTGGAACGTGATCGACGCGCACGTCTTTCCAGCACTATCCGCTAATTGGCAGTTCGCGACAAGGCGTTTCTACCGGCGGTCGACGTTATTTGATAAATAAAAAGACGTTCCGAGGTCTCACCGAGGTGGGCGTTAACCCTCGTCAATTCCCCGGGGATAATCGTGTTAAGGGTGGAACGGGAGGATGAGAGTTTGGAGAGAAGACGAGGATAACACGAGGAAGCGAGATAGAGTAATACCAGTTAGGTAAGACCGGTATCTGGCGCGAGCGGCATCGCTGATGTTCATCCTGGATGCTGGCGCTGGCGGTCGTACCCACCGTAGCATGGATGGGGATAAGAGTGAGAAACGGGGCCGGAAGGATCGCCCACCTCGTGGAACAGCCTCCAACGGAAATCATAATGAATCTCGTCGTTACCGAGACGCCGAGAGGTTACAGAATTTCGCATTCACAGCCGGCTTGAGTCGTAGATCCAAGATCCAAGCTTCTGGTATTCTTCACCATCTGCTTCCGGAAATCGACGCTCAAGGTGTGTCCTCTTGCCATAAATTTTGGAACTTACGAAACGACGGAAAGAACGATAAAAACAAAAATAACGCAACGAAGGAGAAAATACCCAGAATCGCTCAAGAAATGTAAGAACATCAATGAAATTCAAAACCATCACTGAGACATTTTTCTTCCGTGAACCCCCGGCAGTGCCGATGGTTGTGCGATTAAATTTAACTGTATTCCGAACCAATATCGGTTTGCATCTATAATCTAGTGAGCAGCAATCTCTATGAACGAAGGTGTATTAACCGTTGGTAAACGTTGAATACAATCCAATTGGTAATAGGATAGAATTCTGGTATACGGAACGGAATTCAAAGTGGCTGCTTGGAATAGCGAGATGGAGAGTTAGTGCGAACCGAGTAACAGTAAGAGGGGGAAGAGGGAAGGAGAGGGGTGGGTACTGGACCCAGAAGCTTTCCATTACTGCTAACCGGCGACCCCGAGAGCCATGCATACCTTCTGCACCCGGTGAGTGTGCCGAATTCTACCTAAATCGTGATATACTATATGCATGCCATAAACGTAGGCAGTACATGGGTTACGCCACGAGCGTGGATTAGGGGCACTGATCCTAATGTACGCTCGGGTCTAATGAATATCATCGAATTTCGAACGACCAACGTAGGGCCTCCGCAACTCTCTCTCTCCCTCTATCTCTTCCTGCTTCGGTCGCGCCATTATACGCATTAATTCGAGCCTATATGGCACTAATTTCTAATTAATCGATTGAACTCGAAGCCATTCTGGATATCTGCGCGATATCGATGGAGGACCTTTGGAGGTATCGATCCGTGAACTACCCACTGTAGTTGGATGAGATGTTCTCGGATCTCGTCGACCGACGCCTACTAACGTGAGGAACGTTAACGTCAGCGAGCTTTGATCGCTGGAGAAGGAGGAGTAGGGTTGCTTGCTGAATTGGGGAAGCTTTGCTCGAGTACTTGCCAATCTTGATACACACAGCTAGGAGGATCTATGTGATCAGCGATCAGTCCTGACCCAACGGGACCGCCCTTATTCAATCACCACCTTGTACTATCTTCAGCAGCAGACTACAAACGGTTTGGTCTAATGATTTCACGAATACCTGGGCGGGACGATCCTACCTCTCCAGTATATCTTTCATCCAATCCGAATACCGGTTCGGCACGATGAGTAAATCCACGAGATAATAAAATCCCTTGGTCTACGTAACGATTACAGAGTTTTCGATGATATACTTGTTTGCAAACTCTTCTACCTTTCTCGATAAATTTTCAAGAACTACAGAATATTCGCGGAGGAGATTCCGAACATTTAATGAACGCAGCCGAGATGGTGCATTCAGGGGTTTGGAGAGGGGTGCGATTAAACTATAGGGTTTCAGTGGCAGAGCGGAAGTGCTTTCGGCTGGTTTATTACTGGAGTTCGTAGCTACGGGTCTCTCTCGCATCATTCCTTCTCGTTTTACGACTACATTCCTGTTTATTGGAGTGGCGAGTGCCAGAGAAGAGTCTCGTTTGGGAAAGGGACTCTGGGCAGAGAGTCACAATTTGCCAAGTACACGTACATTATTAGCGCACTCTCTATATATATACAGGCTGTCACAAAATTTATCCATAGAAATTGTCAGCTCGTATTCACCGTTCAAAATGGAACGAACTTTTCCCACCGGAACTTATCCATGAAATGTATAATGGCCAAGTTATGAACGAATTTGAATTCGACTAATGGGGTCAGTCTTGCGACACGCTGGTCCGTTTATCGAGCGATCCCATTCGCTGAACTCATTGTAACTCGAAAATCTTGGATTGCAGTAAATTGTTCCAAACGGAAATGTTTTCAATTCTGAATTGCTGAAAGGACTTTAAAAACCTCGAGAATATATCGAAAAAACCCTCGAATTAGGGTTAACGGTAAATAGACTTCCATCTCAGGGCTGTTAACACCATCGTTTTTTTCTTCTTTTGGGTGTTGATTTTGAAACAACTTGTATGAAACGTGTTCTCAACAAAATCTTTCGTATTGCGGCAAGATTTTCAGAGCCACTTCGTCCTACTCCATCATTTTCTTCATCAACCCTATTTCCGGGAATGTCATTTCGGTTGAGTATACGCAATCTTCTCCTGAAACGATGGTTCAGCACTTTGGGCATTTAATGTATCCATCCCCCGACTTCGTTTTCCGTACTGCATTTGATTTCCTTGGTACATATCTCGTCCTTAATTACGTTTATGGCATTATCGTCTTTTTCCGTTGTCTTTTGTACTCCGCCCTCGACGCTTTCGACTGCTAGTCATCGTAATCAAAGCGTTTTATCTTTAAGCTTTTTCGCGAGACTGTATACCACAAAAACGGACATTTTTCCTATCTCTCAACGACTATAGGTACGTTATTCGCGTAGAAGCGGAAAACCGACGAGGCGGTCGATATCGTGAATGAAGGAATGGGAAAGATTTGATCGTGAGTGACTTCGGAGATTCGCGAAACGTCGAGAGCTCTGGTATTCTAAAGCATCTGAGAAACGGTAGGTACGTCGAGGGTATTCGCGATGATGCGTAGTGTGAGGCAAGTTAAAAGAGTGAAATGCCAACAGGATCCTACGGAAGTAGGCTCCCTACCACCCGGGCACGTCGGATATTCGAATCACAATGGCGTTTAATTAAAATGAACCACTCACCCTTGGCGCGCCATCGGGTGGACATTCACCGGGCTCATCTCGTCTCTTCCACTTTCGTCTCACAAAATCATTTTTCATCACTGTCGCTCATTACTTGCGATCCTCGATTGAGATTACATCTAAAAGAGACGCGCGCCGGAGCGTCCCGTCGTCTGTGTCGTCGGGATTACGATATTGGAATATTCGAAAGCGAAAAAACTTTATGAATTCCGAATGCGAAATAATGACGCGTGATTAAATATCAGCCAGAAAGAGACATATATTTAAGAATCATAAAAAAAATCTAATATCACGGAATCTTTTTGAAATTATTTGACGGAATGAAATATCTCGTGATTAATGAACGATCGGAGAATCGAACGAATTTTAATCACACGAAACTTCGAGGCTTTGAATGACGCAATTTTGGGGTCAAGAAGGATTGAAAGTAGAAAACAACTAGAATCTTCGCGACCGCTGTTACCGATAAAAAAGTCCACAAAAAGATGTTTTCCTCCAAGAAAGTGGAACAACAAGGCCCCTTGAAGCCTTCTATTTTTTAAAATTTTTTATTCTCGGTCTTGGAAAGGATTAGTTTGCGTTGAAGTTTCCATGGGGTGCGCGAAGATCGATTGGGGATCACCGATGGATGAACCAATACAGAAAAAAAAACAACTCAAACCCAATCGCGCGACTTGCGTCACCGCATCGACAAAAGGGCTCTTTTTAATTAATCGAAAAATCCATTTCATCTCGTTAATTCGCGGCTTTCGCGAAAGAATATCAAAGGTTTTTGCCACATCTGCCAAAGACGTTAATGAAGGTTGATGACCAATGGGGATGTGTATACAGAGATATCAGAACAAGGAGAATCGGAGACAGGGAAGAAGAGTCGCGGGTAAAGTTTCCTTGTAACGAGTTTACTCGGAAGATAACAAGGGATCTCGGGGTCTCGGGGGTCCACCATTATTGTGTAAATCAAGGAAAATGTAAATCTTTGCCATTTGCATGGCCGGATTATGGTTGGGAATATTCAACGCTGGTGGGTGGGTGTTAGTCCGGAACTGGCACAAGTGGGCAATCCGGTATGCGACGCGTTTGCCGGCGGAGAAATGGTGGTCGCGTTGAAAAACGTTTGGGGAGCGATGAAGAAAATACAGATATCACGGATTAAGCTGCAAAAATCGAAAAAAAAAAAAAAAAAACCAAAAAGACTTCAATTGTTTCGCGAAATTGGCTTAACGTGTCGAGGGAACTCGATGAACAAGTACTCAGGCTGATCGAGTTTAATGAAAATACGGTGGATAAAAATGTTCTTGTCGAAATGTGTAAAGACATACCGAATCTCGACTCGAATCTCGTGATGAGATTTTCATTGACGAGACTTTTCCTCTTGCGCAGTTGAAGGCTAACGGAATTCGTAACTTTGCTTTCAACGCGATGCATTCGGCACTCTCGGCTTTTCGGGGCCAAAGATTTCGGGGTCGAAGCACTCAGTGCAACTCGATTGGTCATAATCCACCAAATATCCACCGTTCTCTATCCCCTTCGAGTTAGCGAATGGCAACGCTGTTATATTCGTGGAATTCGCCGGAGTGTTTCCAAACCCTCGGGCCGAATGGCAAAGGTAATCCCGTATAATCCTTCGAGTCTTCAATTTAGGAACCGGGCGTGCATTCACGTTACAGGAATGTGTGGATATGTGGCAGCGGACTTAAGCTACGCTTATGGTTATCTATGGGTTTTCAATGGATTGTCCGATCTCCGCGAATAGAGATTTTCTTTGCGGCTGTGAATTGAAATTATCAATTTTTCTACAAAATGTACGATATCTCAAATGAGAATTCAATACCAATTTGAATGCGAAATAACGATTATTTTCTCGATCTTTTTTTTATTAAATTGAAATAAACAAGAATTATGCAGATATATTTTTTTTTTTTTCTCTTTACCGTCAATTCTGAATTTTACATTTATTTAACCTTAAACATTGACGGCATTATTTAAAAATCATTTTATCCCTCTTTTTTCATCTATCATCATTTATCAGACGTTTCAATTGACTATCTTCAATCTATATATCTCTGACGCTCGTGATGTCCAGTTCTTGGCTATCTACGACCGGAAGTTATCCATCAAAAATGCAGTTTCCTCAAGAATATTACACCGTCGTATCCGTGTATATCGCCCACTGTAAAAAGCAAATGGGTCGAAAGGAGAAAACTTGCGAAACAATATAAAACTGCAGTGCAGTGTGTGACAGAGGGTTTCCGTATTCTTCGTTTTCCTATCTAGAACAGGAACCGGAAAGCATATATTTCTTCGTTGTACCACATTCCCACACATATACAAGTTTTAGACGCATGTCTCTGTGACTCGTAGGAAAATAGTGAAAATCGGAAGATTTCGGAAGCAAACCGAAAGCGTGACGCGTCGTAAATTCGTCATATCCGATAGAGATCTAGCTGCTGGGAGTATTGGGGGAGGGGAGGGGGGGGGGGGGGGAGTAACTAGAAATTCGTATTCCGTCTGCTGTGCAACGACGACGAGATTCTGTTGAAGCATTGGGCGGCAGTGGCGTCGACGCGAGGGTAGTTCGTCGCTGGTGTCGAGGCGTGGCTCTGGTCCAATGCAAATCCATCTTTTCGCGATTCCCATTTGTGAATAATCGGTGACTCCGCCACGACTCGAGGAAATTCCACACTTCCGCTCTTCAAATTCCGCGCCAACCCTTTCTAACTTCTTCTCATCCTTCCCATATTCTCTCTCTCTCGGTTTGTTCTTCACACAGAACATTCTCCCTCTATACATATCGCGCTCGGTATAGTACATACACCATACCGTACACCGCTGTCTGCGCTATCCTCTAATTGCTCGCTCACGAAAGACTCGTCGGAACTTCCGCTATCTATCCCGCGACACGAGTGCCATGCAACGGCGAAATTCATTTTCTCCATTTCCATTCCGTCCGCTACTGGGTACTTTTCTCTCGGCATCGAACGCGCGCGAGAGAGCTATCCGCCGTCCAATCCAGAGAAGAGAGTTTTTCACTAAGTGGAAGAGAAAAAAAAAGAAAAGGGCAATCCGCGGTGAACGGGCTATGGCACTTTATGCCGGGCGGATAGGATCATTGAGAGAATAAAGAAATAACGTGATTGAAGTATACATATATACCATAAAAATAAAACATTGACGAGAAGGTATATATATGAATGGAGCAGAAAATCGTGGCAAATAAACTGTAGGAAACGCTAATGAGGTCTTCGACCTCTGCTGGTCAGCAAGCCAGTTAAGAGGATGAAGAGGAAACGAATGAAATTAACGAAATAAAGCGAAACAACGGTAAAGCTGTAAACGACGGAAAAACTATTTTTTTTTGTGCAATTTTGAGGATTCGAAATTCTAACGGGTAAAATTGTGAAAGATGTTGGCGAAATACTCTTTGAAGGATGCTTTAAATTCAAGGGAAATTTACTCGGATCCGAGTCGCGCGAATGCGAGACGCGCTTCGGTGTTCGCTGAAGGATTAAACATCTGCTCGTCGATCCATACATAAGCTCGTTTACAGGAATCCCATTATCTCCGGCACGCTGGTGGCCGGGCTTCTACCTCCCCTACTACTGGCCGTACATCGTGCTAACCTTGCTTCGCAGCAATTCTGATAGTCGACGAACCGAAATCGACTCGCGTTAATGAAACGCGACACGAAAAAAAAAAAAAAAAAAAAAATGGCTCGTGTAATTAAATCGGTATAAAATTTGATACCGATGGTATTTGGCAAATAAAAAAAAATGAAGACTGTTTTTAAACATCGCAAAGTTGTCCGTCTATCCGTCTGTCCATCCGTTTCACGCCGATTACTAGGGTCCCGCTTTTTTTTTTTTTTTTTTTTTTTTTCGGTGATTGATATTTATAACTCTGTTGCGCTTACGACACTAGTCTCTCATTAATCATAGAAATATCAACAGCGGATGTTCCAATCGTCGCGAAAGATATTAAATTTCACCGTTCATTCTTCTTCATCAACAAAGTCGATCTCTTAATAATTAGATTATCGAAGGTGACGACTTTCATTCTAATTAATAAAGAGAGTCAAACAATTCGCTATAATAATACCGAGCATTATCGAGCCCCGGCGTTTATCTCCGAGTGTCTCGTGCAGTTTAAACAGTGAGCACAGTATCATCTGTCTCCGGGTCTCTCCGTCGTTGCCTCATTCGTTCCATATCAACTCCTCTATCTATCCAGCCGGAGGCGTCGTTACTTTGAGTACAGGAGAAACTCTCACTCTCTCACTCCTGGCAATTGTATAACGTCAGCCGGTGGGTTCGCTAACCCGGAGGCCCCGAAACCCTGGTAGACCAAGCACACCGAGTACAGAGTTGAATCGCGCTTCCCGCGCCCCGACCAAAGGATATAAAATGCTCCTCTCTTCTCGTCGTTCGCAAAAGACCCCGTTTCACCCCCGATTTGCCTTTGGCCTCTGGGCTCGTTGAACGAAGCGCTGTTATACACCCCGTCAGGGATGCTTTCGTAGTTTATGCAGGTGATATATATATATATATATATATATATCTTTGGATGCTAACTACTATTCCAGAAAACCGAGGTCCCTGAACATCAACGCTCACCGACAATACGTATATTCGTTGTCACTGTAGCTTTGAGAAATTTTTTTCATTTTTTTTATTTTTTTTTTCATTTTTTTTTTATACTCTTCTTCAATTTCTTTCCCATAAATAATGCTCCCGACGCGACTCAGTAAAACAAATGAGAAGCCTAGAAACGCAGACAGCTTGTGTGCCGTTGAACGAGGAGAAAGCTTTCGCATACACATTACACAAACTCTAGCCGGGTTTTCCCCTTTATTATCTTTTCCGTTATACGAGGGCGCGACGAGTAACAGAAGCTCTGCCGGTGTTTTCTCACAACACTCGCGGAACAACGCTCTTCTAGATTCAGCCCTCTTTTTTCTTTTTTTTTTTCTTCCGCAACTGAAACATCGTATATTTCCTCTTATCAATCCTAGCCACGTATAACTATAATACAGCCGCGAATGAGATTTTTCTTTTTTTTTTTTTTTATTGCATTTCGAAAGCTCTTTTATACCTTATGGAGGCGTGAATTCTAGCAATATCGTTGCGGAAGCTGAGTTATACGAGATTCGAAAGTTTTTTTTTTTTTTTTTCTTCTTAACCTAAGCGATCTTTTTTTTCCTCGTTGCAGCTCCGGTTATTGTACTTCTTACTTTTATTCTCGGGGGGGTTGGGTGGGTTAGTTTTATTTTGTATTATTATTATTATCATTATTTTTGCTTCCTTTCTTTTCCTCTCATTTCCAACGGCGAGAGCAATTACGAAGGTTGACGTGGAATTAGACGTGGACCCTCGAGGCAACACATTTTTATTTTATTTATTTTTTTCTCGCTTGCTTATTGCTGTACCGCCTCGTTGCCCTGACCACGAATTAACGGAGGTCTGTTACCTCGTCCAGTGAGCTATAGAGTTTGCCTCGTACTATCGCAACTCCTCACCCTCTCCGTCCTCCATCCCGGAAATTAATATTAATAATGTTGGTTCACGGTAACGGGGATGCCAGTGAATTGGAGAGGGTAAAACTCTCGACCACTGTGCAGAAAATCTCGTCCAACAACGGAACATTCGCGTAGCGTTGATACGCTAAATTATAGCCTGTTGAAGCATTTACGAAATAAATACGCGTATATCAAACCAGTAATTTTGACACTCACCCCATGCAATATTCAATCCTCGCTCTCGCCGAGCTCCGCGGTCGTCGCACACGCGTTTAAAACCCGTGTTCTATCGGTTTAAAATTTGCCGCTTTAATTGCCACTGTTCAGGGAGCGATAAAAAAAAATTCACACTGGAAAGCGACGAAACATCTGCAGGCCATCGATCTCAGCCATCGGTACGAAAGATAAATTATAATTTTAAAGATTACCGACGAAAGTAAAGCGACTCGCGCTCGCGTCTAGACGAAATGAGAGAAGATATGAAGGGAATGAAGGGTTGAAGTGCGGTATAACGTTTGAATTTACACGGCGCCGTTTACTAAAACCCCCCGACCCATCCAGAGACGGCCACGCGTACAACTAATTAAGCGGTTGCACGGGAGGGGTGCGAACCGCTGGGTAAACCTCGGCAAATTCCTCATTATGATATCCGGGCGACGTGGGAACGAGACCAGGTGTGGGAACCGCGCCAGAGCGCAATCGGCTCGGTTGTGTTGCACTTCATAGGCTTCCACTCTCTGCCAAACGCCAACACATCCCCGCGAGAGAAATTTCGGCATAACAAATGTACGCGTTGGAGTTTCCATGAAGGGAAGATTTTTTTTTTTTTTTTTTTTAAGTTAAAAGTACGAAAATATGAGATCTCTCATTATTTCGAGGACAGTTTACGAAATAATTTTCTTTACTTGCGAATAAATATTAATTGGAAATCTCGTCTTGTCGCTACGTAATTGAAAAAAATTAATTGTCGACAGAAGAAAAATAAATAAATGCTTTTGTCTTCAGTAACTTTGTATGCCTTTAAATCGTTTCGCAAGTTTGTTTCTTTTGACTCCTGACGACCTCTGTATCGAGGTCGTTAATTGTTTCGTCAGCACGTCGTTACATAATATCGAATGTATATAATACACGTGTATTCCACGTACTTATTAACTCGCGGATTATAGAGACATTGATTAATAATGCCTGTAGCCAGCAGCAACAGGGTGATTTCCCTGACATTGTATTGCATAATCAGTCCCGAGTTTCTATCGCGTACTCGTTAACGGCTGTTGAAGGTTAACCTGATGAAAACCAAACATCAATCCTATTTATCCAACCGTATTAAGTAGTATTGGTGTTGGATCGACGGGGAGCGCTTCGGAGGAGTTTCAAGAAGAAAAAAAAGCATACGATGAGATGATTGGTCGGGGAAGAAGGTGATGAAGAAAATGCTGCGAGGAAGATTAAGCGTTCGGGCAAAGTCAGCGAGAGGTTAGAATTTCGTGCGGTATATAGACCGACGAAGAAAAACGAAAGAAGACCGAGAAAAAAAAAACGAAGAAAAAGAGGAAGAAGCTAGAAAAGCACACGGTCGTCTGTGAGAAAGATGGAGAAAAGTGGCGAGCGGGAGAGAACGAGAGGAGTCGCAACCGGCGAGTGAGGATAAAAGCTCGACGTGCGGCGAAGTCTAAAAGAAATGAAAAAGAGTGGAGAGTCGAGTAAACGTCGGGTGAAATGAGTGCCGGCACTCGAGGCTGATGCTACAGGATGTTTCACAGAGTGGACCACATGGCGTAAACGGGGAGTATAAAACGGAGGATGGATGAAAAGACGAGACGGTAAGAAGAAAATATAAGAGTTCCCCTATAGTTCGCCAACTTGAACGGAATTAACGCAGCCTCTGTGAGAGGAGTAGCCGGGAGTCGAGAGATGTGTTACAAGCGCGACGATTATATAGAGGGTTGAAAAACTTAGAGATAACAAGCCAGGCACGTCTCTTAATTTACTACTCTCATTTCCTCTCCCCTCCCACTCTCACCCCTAACACTCTGTCGCCTAAATCCCGGTACGAAGAAATCTTGCGTCTCGAGTCGACCCAAAAAAAATTATTCTCAAGTATACGCGTGACTACGGATATTTTTCCTCGAGAGAGTGTTAAATTGCCACGACTAGTCTCAGCAAATAACAAAATTAGATCAAATGCTCGAATTGAGATAAAAAAAAGTATACAAGTTCCGTTAAGTTCGGTCAATATAACGCGAAGTTCTTCACGCGCGCCGCATTTCGAGAAGAAGTACGATGATTCAAGGAAAAAACTTAGTTTTGCCCATCGGTTGGCTGATTCGACCGGCACAGAGGATATACCACTGATCTATCGACTGCTGAGAAGCAGAAGGGCGTTTTCTGCACCATTTAATATATAAACCGATGTGCGATAAGGCTTTGCGCTTCTTAACATTCGATGTGGTATAGGAAAGTTACGACAACCCGTTATCTCGAAAAGTCAAACTTTCTTGCTGAATTTTCTCCCTTCGAGTCTCTATCCGCTTATACTTATGATCGAGTTGCTTCCCTTTTTAGTGGATATATCTATAGTATAGTGATGTGGCAAGTGAAGCCGTTACCGGTGGTCGGATGAAGATGTGGTTGATGGCCCAACCTTGACTTCCGGAATAGAACGATGGAGAACCTTGATACTCACCTCAGAGATACTAAAATCCCTCGGGAGCAGAATTAGAGGGGATGGAGATCATCGGACGAAGTTTTGCTCGCTCGCTTGCACTTGTCACCCCCCCCCCCCCCCCAATCTAACACCCCATGTGGCAAAAATGATGCTTGAGCGCGTTGCGAAAGGACGATAGTGAAGGTTAATCATCACATCAAAAATCAACACGTTTGCAACATTTGTACAATATTCATAGGGGACCCCAAAGGTTCGTATCACCGCCGGGGTTTCGGCTTCCGGAAAATTTCATCCCTTACAGCATCGGCGAGAGATTCGCGTCGGTCGAGACCCTCGACGAGGAAATTATTTGCTGTTAACGTGAGATGAAGTTTGCACTTGTGGGTGTGGCGTTTGGAGATGTGGTTAGGTGATTCGCCACGATCGCCGAAGCTATCCGTTCGATTGGAACATATTTGCTGCATTCGTGTAAACGGATCGAAATGCAAATAAACTTTGTTTGATTTCAATGGATTCACATGGTCTCTTGAACTATTTTATTAACGCCCGTCGGACAAGAGGCGGAAGTTATGCGTTTCATCGCGAACGCGTGAATTTAAGTGTTTTTTATCAGTTGTTCACCGAAACGACTAAAAATGTATGTTTTTAGTATATATATATTTTTTTATTTTTCAGCTTTTGTTACCATTTCGTGCGCGTCGATGGAGATAAAGCTTTGAAAAAATAATGCACTTAAACGTATTGAAATTTCATAAAATAAAAAAAAAACTGCCGACTGAAAAAGGAATCATAAAAAATAAAACAAAAAGCTTTTGTAATAAAAAAAAAAAAAAACTACTGGTACAACCTAAATAAAAATAATTTTCCAAAAATGTTAAAAACTTCCGGTTGAAAAACAAGTATAATAAAGAAATGTTGTTAACAAAAAAGCGTGAAGTAACAAATAATTATTCGCATATCATAGTCGGGAGATCCTCCATACTTAGTGACGGATAAACCTCCCGACTATAATGTGCAAATAATTATTCGTTATTTCACGTTTTTTTTATTTTTTATTAATAAACGACTTTCATTTTACCGGATTTTCAGGCGGATATTGTTTAATTCTCATTAAAAAAAAGTGTATTTAAATTATATAATTTTTTAAATTACAAAAGCAGCTAAAGAATAGATTGCGAACGAATGAGAATTCTGTTCCCTTTATTATTATTCTTTGTTTATTCATCAGTCAATCAACCTATTTATCGATGAGCCTTCAACTTCGGCGTTATCTCTACGCAATATTATATAATTTCCTCGGTATCTTAGCACAGGTTCCGGTTACCTCATTTCCGGGGGTTTCAGTTGCCGACGCATTGGCCGGGAAGC
Organism: Cryptus armator; assembly: GCA_963971235.1. NCBI lineage: Eukaryota > Metazoa > Arthropoda > Insecta > Hymenoptera > Ichneumonidae > Cryptus > Cryptus armator. The sequence continues at coordinate 19,950,231 of OZ020233.1, forward strand.
TTTCACGTCAGCTTCTACTGCATAAATCCCCGTCTCTTACCGGGAGAATTATTATCGTTTTCCGTGTGTGAACTCACAGCTTGCATAATTTAACGTCGCGAGATTGAAGCTGCGGAAGGTCTGTGCGACGATGTCGTCGGGAACGGCGAAAAGGATCGTCCTTTATAGGCACCAGTGGGTTGTGTGAAGTAATTAAATTTCGTATGGGATAATTGTCGTCTTCGTAACAGCCTCGAGAGTAACCTGAAGGTTGGCAGCCTAGTCAGCCTCTGGTTACCGACTATATGCCTAATAGACTATAGCAGAGGTGCAAGAAGACTATGGTGTATCAGAGATAAGGATATAACGACGAGGGTTTCTCGCACGTCCCGGTTCCTCAATACTGCATTACATTCTATACTGAACCCTCCGATCTTCCACCTCAGCTTTGTTATTACCGACTTGAATAATCTACACCGAGGGACGCGGATGGCTACACAGCTCATGGATTACCCTCGTCTTGGTTAACTCGAGTAGACAAAGACCATGGAAACTTCAATATATTCCGTTGTAAACGTTGCAAACTTGCTTCGCATCTATCTACCGTCGCTTACAATATCATCGAAACAAAACAGAACGCCACGCGTGCATCGACGTTCGCTTGGAGTACAAACTTCCCTTAGTAAACGTAATTGAACAACAGAAGGGTGCAAAGCTCAGATGTGTTATCTATCGGGCTGACAATGGGATTTAATCTTGAATAGCTTTGCGTTTAAGAAACTCGGACTTGACTTGTAACGTATGGAAATTTAATAACTATAGACAGTGATACGGCCACTTTTTTGCTTCCAACTCGAAGATCGGCATATGAGGACATCGATCTTTTTCTTTAATTTGAAAGTATAACTTCAGCGCACATAGGTAGAGGTAATTTTCACAGAAAATACATCGAAAAGTAGAATGAAAATTGCGAGGCAGGATAAACATTTCGAACTCCCTAACTCTCGGATGTATACTATACCCACCGAAAGTGCTCTATATCCGTTTCGGTGTTACGGTAAAGCCAAGAGAGGTCCTATCTCGCGAAAGTTCGGTACTCCTGTGTATAGCAGACTCTTGTGGTTGTATCTCTCCTTACTCTACCAGCTAAGATTTTACGTGCACAGCGACCACACCCGCACTCACGCGGGTATAAACCAGCGACTTTGCGCGGGGTAGAGACCACCCTCGCTTTTGCCATCCTTCACGTACCTACTATTATGTAGGTCAAGACGATTGAAGGGAGGTGGGAAGCATGCTTTCTCCGCTTCTAGCGAGCAGCTGACGACGGCTCGCCGGATATGCATTGAAATGTTTTATTAAAAAAAGATTCCTCGATGCAATTATTTTCTAATAAGCAAACAACTGGGTTATTGCTTCGCAGTAACTGGGTTAACCCTTCGTTTCACTGTGATGTATTTATTAACGAAAGCGGCTATAAAAACTGTGCGGTTTTTTATAACCTATTTTTTTCTGCACCGTCAGAAAAATTGGATGTTAATGTTTATTTATGGATTTTTTTTTTTTTTTTTTTTTTTTTTTTTTTTTTTCAAATTGTAAGAAATATAGATGGATAATGTGAAATTAACGAAACAATTTCGGCTAAAAAAACGTTCAGTTGCCAGATGATTCGGTAGACAATTTCTAAATTTTTTTCGATTTTGTTAATAACATTTTGACGTTATTATTATGCAAAGTTAATGTTCTAAGCACATTTTATATGATCGATTTTTTTTTTTTCAGATTTTTATACCATTGGAAAGTATTAAAAATTCTCTCAGAATATTATTTTTACTCAGAATATAACGATACACCCTCTTTAATGATATTAATATAATCAATAATTTTCGATGGCGATCGTCGCACCGAGTTAGTGCAGAAACAGTCGATAAAAATTTTAAGTGTCAAAATGTCAATGTATGCAAAATTACGCGAAATATATTCATTTCGTCAATCATCGGCCACAACGTTCCCACGATGAATGAAGGAGTAATCCTATTGGGCCGATATTATTAACGGCTTCGTCGCTCGGTTGCGCTAACTGTGTATACGCGATACTTCGATGCTTTATTAACCGTATCGCGCGTTTGTGGTAATATTATTATGGTTTAGTTGACCGAAGCGGCAAAGCTCGCAATATCGAACGAAGCGCGAGGAAGAAGAGAAGAGAAGGAATGTTAGGATGATAGCGCCGCGAGAGTCGTTATTGATGAAAGTATAACGCAAATAATGTGGCATTGGCTCTGAGATACGACGTCGTATAAAAGCACCGGCGTCGGCAACGGGATACGCTCATCTCGTCGCGCCCTGTGACGACGATAAAGAGGATTCTTCGTTCATTTTCCTCGAGCTTCCCGCCGCAGACAGCCAACTTTCATCTCACTTTTCCGTGCATTCCTTTTGTCTGTATACGCGCGGAAGCTGTGCAATTTCCGTGCTTCGCTCCAGTAAATAAAAACGTCTAACCCAATTTCAATTTTTTATTTATAATAACTATAAGAAAAATGGCATGTCGAGTTAACCGACCATTGTCAAACGTGACAATTTTCTTGCTGACTTTACACGTAACGAAATATATTTTTCCAATATAAAAAAAAAAAATGGTGATTCTAAACTAACAAAAGAAAAAATGATGTCGTCATTTTCAACTACAATGGCGTATTGCAATTTAAAAAAAAATTTAAATGTAAAAAAGCTAATCGAAAAATGCACATTTTTCAAATGTACGTTTTATGTTTTTACCCCTTTAATGAGCTGTAGTTTGATTGCGAATTTTGAACTTCCGTCGGACAAATATACTAAATCGTCGAAAATTAGTGATAACTTTCGTTTTTTAACAAAATACGTTCGTTTCAATGTATTGTCACGGAAATTTTAAGGGACTTCGAATAGGCTGAAAAAAATAATTGTCATTGGTGAAAATTCGTTTGGGGCGCCGTTCGGGACTCGAAACTTTCGGGTTCGAGTAGCGCGCGCGATAGCACGAGAGTTCCTATATATATACTGTCGCTGAAGCTCTCTGCTCTCAGTGTTCGACGAAACTTTTCTGCTCAACGTTGAAACTTCATTATAACCGCCGGAGGACTCGTGACCAGACTATCTGGACGAGGAAACTTCGAGTTTCTCATATTTCGACGTAGTGAGAAATGCCAGTTTCGAAATCCCCTGTGGGCGATCGTTCAGGACTTTGGTGAGAAAAAAAAAAAAAATTACCTGGTACTTCCGCTTCAACACGTAGGCACATACGATAGACGTAGTTGTTGCTTTCGTGTAACAGACGAAACTTTCGTGTGGAGACGTACTTCACTTGAAAACGACGGTGAAGTAGCATTCTCCGAATCGTGAAATGTTCGTTGCGCACGTTTGGCATCACGCTTCGAACTAAAGAAAACTGGAAAGCCCACTGAAGCATGAACTGCGCTTGAAGTTACGCAAAGGGAATCGCGATGTAAAGACTCTTCGTGATTTTACGGAAGAATAAAAATCTGGGAGAGTAAAGAAAATTGGTAAAAGCGTTGATATATTTTTCTTTCTTTTATTTCACTACGAAGAGAGATAAATATAGATACAACGATGCTATAAAGGACCCTTGTGAAGTTCCAGAAGACATTCATACCAAATCATATGTTTACAAGAAAAATATATATATCTATTCAAACCCTTCGAGTCGTAAATATGAATTTTGTAATGTCTATAGGATTCGTGATATAACTATTAATTGGACGGGATGGCGCTCGTTGATACGATTGGCTCGCGTGTTGATACGATTGGCTCGAATTTTTCTAGTCAAGATTTATCGTTATACGTAGAAACTGATTGACACGGAATAACCGTAATGAAAGTCTGACCAGTTCAGCTCTATTCACTACCATACGAACGGAGTGCCGACCAAGTAGATAAAGCCGTTTGCGGTCAGACGCCGTATCCACTTACTCGCCATCCGAAAGTTCGTCGATACATCGATGTCTGGCGCGTAATCTTATTATTACCGTCTCGACCCTGTGTGCGCACCAACGAAATTAGTAAATCTGTTCTAAAGGACGAAATTGGAAGAGCCTCTCTCGTAAGACGGTGTACGGCGTGTCTGTGTTTCTCGAACGGCGCTCGGATGGAGGAAGGAGGGAACGCGCTCTATTGGAAACTTTGCATATGGCCGTCGCTACCGCTCCGGCTTCTGGTTCTACTTCACAGGAACATCGTTATAACTAATCGGGAAATTCGACCGAATAGAACGTTCGAGCGTTCGAAGTTTGTACCCGTAATTCAAGTCATCCGGAGCTGTGTTCCCTACATTCACCAGTTTTCAAACTTAACCCGAAATCATTATCGACAAAAAAAAGCCTTTAATTAATCGACGAAGTTTTTTCTTCTTTATAATGCAAAATGTATATGACGACTCTGGATTCTCGCGGTCTATAGATTCGTTTATGGAGGTAATTTTCCTGATTATTTACCTCAGTCTACTTCTATTTTTTTACCCTGCAACCCTCGTACTTTTACCATTGAGAGATATCTTTAAACATCGTCAAGTACTCACGCAATGGAGCTGTGAGTTTTTTTTTTAATTATAGGAAGTCTTAGCTAACGAGCACCCGGCGGATGAACTGGTATTGATTTTTTTTTTTTTATTATTAATAGGACTTTTACAATTCAGGACGAGCGTTAGCGGAATTCACGTAATCTAAATGTTTTTTTAAGATGGAAATCGAGAAAAACAATTTTCGTGTGATGTTCCGATTTTTCATCCCAAATTTAGAGGAAAAGCTAGTAGAAAATTCGCGGCAAAAAATAGACCAAATATCGCCGTGAAACGATGAGTAAAAAGTTTTCTTTTTCCATCGATTCTGCGAAAAGTTACAATTTCCAATTTTTTTTAGCCAAAATATCTCTGCTTTGTTGTACGTTATCGGAAAAATCGAGGAGTCGATATCTTAACAGAAAATCGGATTTTTTTTTTTTTTTTTTTTTTTTTTCGGGTAGTGACAGGGCGTTGAAAGACGGGGAAAAAGTGATAAAGCGTTATCTCCGTTCATTTTTCTCCTACAAATCGAAAGTTGAAAAAATCTCATTTTCAACATGAAGTTTCATAAGCCATAAACTTCCGTGTATATTAGATTTATTCAGAAATAAAATCACGTCAAACCTCAAATCGTCTCATTTATTAATCCGCATTTATTAATTTTAATATCTTTATTTCACATCTCGCCTACTCAGACTTTCACTTCACAGTTCTACTTTTTATTTTCTTCTTTTATCTCTCAACCACTTTAATTTCCATCCTCTAACTCGCCGTAACGTCGCGCGACGTTGAGATAAAAAAAAATAAAATAAAATAAAAATTCCCTAAGTACTCGGTGAGTAAAAGTGCGAGAAGGCTTTTTTAATCGCAGGTGCAAAGGCGTGAGCGGGAGCGCGAGAGAACGTGCGAGAGAACGGGCAGAGCGGGAGCCCCCGCGGGCAGTGCAAACTTTAATTCTCCACCTTCGTTCAACCAACCCACCACCCCCCCTGTAGCGACGAGACTTAATTACGAGAGGAGCTTAGCACGACGAGCGTGCGTTACCGTTCCTCTTCGCTCTTTCGTTTACCGCGCGTTACAGAGGCTCGTCTGTTACTACTACTTCGCGCGATCGTTAGTTATGAGTCTCGCGCGCGGTTTTACCCCCAAGAAGCCCCATTAGCAATACACACGGGACATAATCGTCGATTCGATATGGTTAGTCGGGGTTTTCAAACGTTGACAAAAGCCCATAGACGACCCCCAAGCGTTTCGCGACGCGATATCGTTGGCAATCGTTGCATTATTCTGCCAAAATCGCTGCGATCATAAACTACGGAAGGCTGAAAAGCTCTGCCGAACTTATGAAAAACCTTCTTTTGCAATATACTCAAAGCTCCTCGTAACTAATGTACGCACGTTGAGAATGGTCTCTTCGAAAGCTTGTTTAATGCTTTCGGCTCACGCTTAACGGCGTATACGTAAAAGGATCTCGAACACGAGACCGCGAGTCAATATCGTTCACGCGTAACGATACGTAAACGCGCGCTATAGAGAGTAGAGAACACTTCTGACTAATAGCGCCTCGGTATTATCGAGACGAGCTGAAAAGGACCTGTGGAACAAAACGCACAATGGACTAAAACCGTTTCGACGATACAGCCCACCCACGTTGATTCTGGCCGATCTTTTGCAGGCTCCCCTGTCGTCGCCTTTAGCATGGAAAATTCTGGCACCGAGGCCGATCTATAGACTTGGCTACGTGCCATTCGTGAAATATATTAACACACAAATAACTCCGGGTACGGAGAATAGTGTAATGTACGGTTTATAGGCTGCCGCGTTTACACAATGCCAGGAATTATTCGGAACGATCGCTATACAGTGGATAACGTCTATAGTAACGTGTTAGTTGATGTATATTATACTGCTACGTAACTACTTATCATATTGTTTTACCGCGGAAATTAAACAAAAAAAATGACTTTAGAATTCATTTCATTCAGTCGAATAAATTTTGTTTGCATGACTTCACTCGAACAAACGACCGATTTTTTTTAATTAGTAATTTCAATTTAAATATTCCCGAACTTCATTGTATTTTTTTTTTTTTTTTTTTTTTTAATAATGTGTTTAATTCGAAAAGGCTACGAAGAAAAAAAAATTTAACCGTAAAGTTTTTATTTTTTTTTATTTTCCCGAATATTCAAACATCGGAGAAATGTATTTTTTCGATTTTTTTTTTTTTTTTTTCGTGTTATTCTATTGAATCTAACGTTGGGTATAGTTTTAGCAATTGGTAAGAGACGTTTAACTAAACTACGTGGGATTCTTTGAAAGTACAGTGTACATCGGCACTGGTTGAAGCGGAGGAGTATTAGCTTAACAGGCAACAGCAAGAGGAGCAGTGGTATTAAACATGAGTACACTGGTCCGCGTTCGTCAACGAGGCCAGAGAGCGTCGATGGGCAATGATGAGGCGCAGGGGCAAGCCTAGGGTTCAGAGTCGTTGTGGTTGCTCGTCGCGTTGCGCCGTTTCCATTGTTCCGTACCGTTCCCATTACATCGTATTGTCTTTCGACCGCTGTACAGTAATCAGCAAAGGCCTTTGTTGCTGGGCTTTCGTCTTCTCTATGATTCTCTCTGCTCGACCTGACGGTCAGCCCTCGAAGCCTTTTCGAGGATCCGACCGTCATTTTCAATCACCAGCAACGAAAAAGAGAATAGACACTGAAGGGGTACTTCCACTTTGGCGCACATTCGGTAGTACAGAGTAAGAGGTATAAATATGGACCACTCGGGAATAATACGACTATATAACACGCGAGACCTTTCAATTATTTCGCGACCCTTCTTGCAGGGTGTTGCGAAATGAGAAATTTTCATTTTTTACTTTTTATTTTAACTCTGTGTCTAACTAACGAAATATATACGTTAACCCTTTATAACTAACGGTAATAACGCCACTCCTGAGCTCCACCATAAAATCGCGTTAACCCCATTCTACTCGGGCGCCGTTTCGGGCGGCGTGACTCATAAAGGACCGACTAAGGCCGAGATATCGGGTGAAAAGGGTTAAAATACGACGGTCCAATTTAACATGAAAAAGTAATGAAATGAAAAGTATTTTTAAAAACCGTAGTCCAATTTCCTCGCTTTTATCTAACATATAACTTAATTTCGTTCCTAATTAGTAAAAATCAGTCTAATGTTTTAAATTATACGAATTTCGTAGAAATTTTAATAAATCTTTGCAGAGTACATGCCACACGCAGCCGGGAAAAATAGAGCAGACGGGACTGAAAGTGACCAGGATTCTGATGACCCCCGCGGGATTTAACTTTGATACTTTAACGCTATACGCGAGAGAAGGGGGAGAGCCTGCAGAGATATTCGGACCAACGCGAGCATCAAGTTAAATTAATTTACGAATGAAAATTATGCTTCTGGTTCCTGAAAATACATGGATATACGCCATATATATCGTATCCATGTAATCAGTATATGGACACATGTATATATAGAACATATAAATAAACCAATGTTTCCCTGGGGTGCGATACTTCAGTCGCGATTTAATACCCAAACTATGAAATTATCGTATTATTGATATTAATTAACGGGGATGCAGATGCGTTTGCTTGTTGTTCCGCCGTACAATATGAATTCCGTTTCGCAATGACTGTTCGCGAAACACATTTTTTCGTTACATTTCGACTGCTCGATCGTACGAAAAGCACAGTCAAGTGAGATAGAAAATAAACGAAACTCGCTTTGAAGTTCGTCGTAACAGTTTCACTGTGAGTGATAGAAAAAAAAAGGGTTAAGTCCGCCCCGCCTTTCGCTCGGTGTAATAACAGAAAATAGAGGGTCGGCACTGGGAGTGGCTGCTGCGAAGAGAGCGGGAAAAAAAAAAAAAGAAAATAAAGCACTGACCCCCGGCATGTTAGCTGGAGATCTCCGGGTTTCCTGCTTTCTTGCGTTCTCTCGTCTCTTCCATTTCTGTCGCAAACTTTCTCTCTCATTTTTTTTCTTTTCCTTCTTTCACCTCTTCCATCTTTATCGCTGCATAGCCCCGGGAGCGCCAGTACAACGAACGATGCGGGAAGACGCAGAGAAATAAGAAGAAAGGGAAAGGCAGGGAGCTTCTGGCACCGAGAGGTCGACGTTAAAACCTTCTCGTACACCATCCGCCAAACTTTATAAAGCGATACGTCCTTCCGTGACAATTTTGCGTTTTTTCTTTTTTTTTTTTTTTTTTTTCTTTTTCGTTTTTGGATCGTTCGCACAGAAAATGGGGTTCTTTAAACACTGTAAATCTCCTAAAGTCTGGAATATAATGTACATTTTATAGCAATGCAATTTGGCACTCTACGGGTCACTAAACACATTTCCTGCTATACTTGCGATGTCGAATTTCAGAGGATTAAACAAAAAAAAATACTAAAAAAATGCGGTAAAAAATTACTCGCTGAATAATTAACATTTATGCCGATAAAAATCCGATTATTACCGCGAAAAAAAAAAAATTAAATTTTTCTATTTTTGTCTCTATCACTACGAAAAAAAAAAAAAATTCAACTGTTTTTTAAACGTTTCTCGTTTCTCGTCTCAGTTCGATATACAGATATATATATCTGTGTATCGAATGAACGCGAAAATGTTGTGCATATACCATCGGGAATTACGAAACGTAATCTGCGATAATTCGCTTGGTTTTATCGGTCCGGCACGGTCGTTCGCTCGCACTCCATCATTGGACTGATCCGTTCGCCTAATCGGATTCGCGAGCCGTCGGCCGAGGCTGGTACTATCAACGATATATGTATACATATATATAGTATAAACATAGATAGTATAGTATGAACGATCGCGAACCCCGAGCGAGTTTGGTTGCGACTCTCGCTTGTCCTCGCGAACGAACGAGCGAGAAACGGCTCGAACCTCGAAGCGAAATTAATCGTTCGTGTAGCTCTCGAGACAGCGACCGGAAAGGCTCGTTCATCACGCCGGATCGAGGCCTCGGCGTTTCATCGGCTCGCACTTGTCTATCCTGGCAACCCTCGCGTTATATATATATATATGTATATATCACATCGACCATTAATTAGATCCCACTGATCTCGCCCCGTGAGTCCCTAATTACAAGGGCGTTTTTTCACGAATCCCTTTTTTTTTTTCCTACTTTTTCGATTAATCGAGATTCGATGGTCGATGCATGTTTCTCGCTGTGAAACAACCAGGGGATTTTTTTTAATCCGTTACCGAAAGGGATCGGACAAAAAACATCTTTATTGTACGTGTTAAGTTTTACATTTAATTAGATTTTGATTGATGTTTATTTTTATGGAAATTTATATTCGTTCATTTGATCCCTATGAGAAGTTTGAGATTTTTATTATTATTATTATTTCTTTAAAAGGTGTACTCGCAACGATCTGGTAAAACGATGAATTGAAATACGCGATATACCCGGTGCAGTAACTGTAAAGCAATAAACCTATCCAAATCCCCGTTAACGGAAATAAGAGGCTTCCTTCAGCCGAATGAAACGCCGCAAGGCGGAAGCCAACATCGTACTGGATATCCATCTGGGATTTGAGAGAACAAATTTAAAACGTTACGGAAGCCGTCCTACCTTTGCCATACATCACGGATTAATCTGCGAAATAACCGGAAGTCGCCGGACATTGCGATACTGCAGAGTCAAAGAGAACGTAAACGCTACTTTTGTGTATATTTTCTTATTTTAGATAATTGAAGAGTTGACGGAATATAATCGAAAATGATATGTTAAGATGTCATGCTGACTCCGAAAAACAGACGATCCGTATAGGAGATTTTTTTGTTAATTTAAAAAAAAATCATATCGCGTAACTCTAAGAATTCAAAGCTCACAAATAAAACTAATTTCATATTTTAATTCCATAGCGAAGGGGTTTCATTGATTTTCCATTTTTTTCTACCGCATTATTGCCCAAGTAAAATAATTGAGATAAATATATATCTGAAGAGCCATCGATTCTCTCGAACTCGGAGTTAATAATAGCTTTCGATTCACTGTCTTATTAATATCGAAGATTCCGCAATAAGATTTACAATATAATTTTTTTATCCAACAACTAATCTCGCGATAGTGTGCCTCCATTCATCAAAAAAGTTTACAACAAAAGAAAAAAAAATAACGAATGTTTCGCGTATAGTAGAAAAACAGATTACGAGAAATTTACCGTCAGTCGGCCGCCCGAGATACTCGAAAACTTTTCGCGTCTTTTAATACCGCTCTACCGATTGGCGATAAGATAAGAAAATAGGCTCAGCGAAAATGAACTTTCGTCGACGAAGAATAATTGAGGATTAGAAGTGAGAAGCATTGAGACGATAGTAAAGGTGGGCGAATGAGTTTAAAATGAATGCGAGAGGTAGAGAATAATTTCCGTATTTCATCGTAACTCGGAGAATGACGAGAAGCCCCAGACTTCCTATACTATCTACTATCTGCTACTCGGATTAAAGTAATGGCGCATATAGCCAGTGAAGACGAGAGAACGAGAATGATAGAGAGAACTATCACACCAACCGGAAAATTCGAATAGCTTTCGCGTCGACTGACAAAGACGCCGAGGGTTAGAGTTGGATAGGTAACCTCGCGACTGATATATCTCTTAACAAATAGCAAGTGGCTGAGTAAAATTGTGGATCACTTGTTTTAATTACGTTTCAGAGAAACGAGATCGAGCGAATGAAGCACTTCGCAGCAGATTCTCTCGGGAGGACTCTCGACGTCATTCGAACGACGCAATAACGGAGTATGTGTCGGTGACAGAGAATTAGAAAAAAAAAATCTAATTGCTACCGTAAGAACGGAAAGAGAACATATAAATGAAGCCTTTCGCAGCTTAATTGGACTTAAAACGAAACGACTTCTGTCGTTGAACAGTTATGAATCCATTCCGATTGTCAAATTAAACTGGTGAAAGAACAATCCTTCGGAGTTATGATATCGTCGTACGTGGTGGTGCCCTTTCGAGATTCTTTTTTTTATTCAACAACCGCACTTACTTCATTCCCGTTTATTCTCAGCTTTTAGCTTTCCTGCCCTCGGTATTTCCGTGTGGAAGCCTCACGACGGAAGATAGTCAGAGAGGGTCCATCGCACTTCGTTCGAGTGCTGACATTCGGCGCTCTTTCTCGTGTTCTTTTCTTCCGACGTTATTTTTATTTACTCGCTCCTTCACTCGTCGACAGCCTAAGATCCGCGTTGAAAGTGTTTTTCTCCATTAAGACGCGGTGACCACGTACACGGGAACAGTAGAATGGTCAATGTCCTTCCATCAGCGGATATCCGCTCTCAAGCACTTGAATCATTTTCGCTATGATGCTTTGAAAATAAGGTCAACATTGGACACTGAATCGTCGAGGCCGACGAAATATAATTTCCGCCGAAGTGGTTACCATTTGTTAGAATAAATGTTTTATATACTCGGCAGTAAGTAATAAAAAAAAAAAAAAAAGAAAAATAGATATTTACGAAGAAAAAAAAAAAAAAAGTGTCCCATTGTTGATACAAATCGCCAGCGTCTTTATTAACGCGAGAAGTCCGTAACACGTGTATTACATCGCGAAAGAGACATTAGATATATATACATATATCAAAGTACATATTCTTCCTCAAGGGATTTAATATCGCGTAGGGAGGTTTCATATATGTAACCTCAGGCAGTGCGAAAGGCACAAACCACATCGAGAATATGAAGTCGTTTCGTTTACCCTTGCCGTTTTCTCCCCGCTGAGATAGTCGAGCCGAGGACACAAAAAAAAGAAAAGAAAAGCGGTCCGAGATAAGTAGAATGCCAGCCGGCGAAGAGGATACTCATCTCGACAGACGAGGGTTGCGAAAGTGCTGCAAGAAACTTCACGCGCGCGCGCGCGCGCGCACACACACAGACACACGCACCCTCACGAGCAAAACCGCATCTTAACGTGACTGTAGATTTTTTTTTCTTGTCCCCACTGGTTCATCTCTCTAAACCCCATTCGAATTAGCTTGTCCCCGAAGGAGTCTGGAATGATTCATGAGTCTATGCCGCTGTTACGGACATCAAATGCTCTTTTTGTTCTTCCGTACAGACCGGGAACGATAGGCGGTGAGTGATGCCGCTGCTCTGTATGCGATCGAAACAACTCCGAGAATTCAACTTCCCTCTCGAGGATAACCACTTTTTTTTATCAGTAACGATGCGTCGTGGAAGCAGACAAATTTTGACGCCACATCGATTAATCGTTTGATCCTGTGGAGCTTCGTGTTATCGTCTATCCGTGCGTATGTTACGACAATCGGATGAAAACATTTTTAAAAAATGCATTAAATATGCTTCTGGATGTAATGATACTCTGAGAAATCACCGAAAAACTTGTAACGATTATATGGTGTGATTGGCACTAAGTTTACCAAAATATTGCATTATATTTTTGGATGCAATGAAGGTAAAAGCAGTTCATGAGTCGCCATTTTAAAACTATTTTCGATGTACAATGTATTTTTCTTTTAGATTTATATTTGGTAGAAAAAACATCGATAAAAGCTAAAATAGCAGTGGATCTTCGCGCAAGTAGTAAAAAAAAAAAAGTCCAACGCAATAAACTTGGAATCCGATGCGACGCATTAAATCCGTCAGGGATACTAAAGATCAGTCTGCAAGGATACTAAAGATCAGAAACTGTAAGCGTAAATATAGAACCAGTAGAACCGCAATCATGCAGCAGCGTTGAAGTTGTTCTGCAACCAGTAAATTCGGTGTAGCTACGTCATCCGTTGGATATAACATTGTATACCATTTGTTGAACGTGATACGTGTACAAATGGCGTTTGATTGCGCGATGCGAAGTGGACGTTGCGTCCACATTCAAGCGTATACACGCATACATCATAAATATGAGATATTCGTGAAACGTTCTCTCGACCTGATATCCCTTTCCAATTTCCTCACAGCATCCAAACCCGTGTACCAACTCTGCTTCGACTACGTCAAAATGGGAAACACTAGTTGTAGGAATGATTAGTAGCATTGCCTACCAATCGGGAACTAACTAACTCAACTCAATAATTCCCATAGACATGCGTGCGCGTTCAGATTTTACTGCCATTGATCGTTTCACTTATTATCACCAAATCAGTTCATTTAATGCCTTCTGTATTCATGAATTTACATCAGTTACTGTCTGAGAAATCAAACTCGAAATTGGTAGGCAGGTTAACAAGGTTTATGCCAGATATCTGGTTACCACGCATGTGTGCATGTTGGGTGATACCCTTGATTTGTTGCCAACAAGAGTTAACGCGAAGACAAGAACCTTGGGGCGGTTTGTTTACCGGAGTTAGTTGGGAGTTAATGAGCATTTCGGCACAGGTCTACGCGAACGCCCTGAGCAAACTTCAACCATGAATGTTCGTTAGCGAGACAGTGTATCTACGTAATCTCCATTGAAGTTGAGACGCGTACATGGTTTACCAATGTTGACTAAATGCCATCCACATTCGGATTACAGAATTCTACTGACAGAATCCTAGAATCAGACACTGCGACATCAATTCTGATAATAGTAGCGCAATAGGGACCAATTCTGTTCATACTTGGCAATGCGATCGATACTTGATAATCGATAGAGGTTAAATAAGCACCGGATCCTCGAGAGACAAATCTCAAGAGTGAGCTTCCCGATGCCAATCCATGTGATGCATGGCAGACATGATGAAAGCCCGGTGCTTAGCAAGATTAGACAACAGTATCAACCAAAGTCCAAAGGGTCTCATAACTCATAGATAGTCCCAGTTATCGACATACGCAGCCAATGCTATATTCTCCAGAACATCACTCGCAATTTGTATGCTTACATGTGACGGATTTGCGATCCTCGGCTAAATATTATCAGGGACTCTAGAGGATAACTTTATCTTTGAAGCGAAAGTCGAACTCATCCTTGTCCACAGATCTATTTAGGGTTGGATGTTTCCAACGTGGGTTCAGAGGCAGTGGAGTATGTTTACAGCCTCGAAATCATCTCCCGAAGGATTGCACAGGGTCACCAAGTCCGGAATAGAACGAAAGGGCACGTAGTTAATTAGTGAAGCGACATCCGTGACGTTCAGAGATTTACGTTGGGCCAACGATCATTTCACCCTCAAGGGTTTAACAGTCAACCGATTAAGATGGTTAAAGGCGTATTCTACTGAGGACATCCCCTATGCCGTCTTCAGGCTTGAAGGGCTCGGAAAAACGGGTAGTATAACAACTTGGCGGCAGCGATAATTGACCAAACGGTGAGAAATTCTCTCGGATAACTATACCAAGGCAAGAGTTTCCTTCTCGCATGTAAGTGTCATCATACAGTATATATAGGTTTGACGATATATCGCCCAAGCCGCAGCAGGATCATATCCTTGTATTACGAGGCGCGCGAGGCAACACCGTAACGCTCTGACAGTTAATTAACGCTGGCTGACGTACGGGTAGCCAGAAACGTCGAGGGGAACGTCAGGAACGCTTTTCTCCGATAATGCCACGAAGGAGATGAAAATTCATAGTTAAAAATGGAAAATGAGGTAATTATTCAGATGAAAAAACAAATGCAACAAGACCTGGAAGTCCCGTTATCTAAAATTTGCATAAGAAAGTTGAAAAAAGCTAATAGGCAATTTTAAATTGTATTATTTGATCAATTATTCTTTATATTTACGATGACCACTAGTCCTTATGGCGCTCCAATTTTACACTGTTAAATGATCAGACGACCCTTGCATCCCGAATGAATATAACAATTCACGAGAAATGAGACTGTTGGAAGCGCCCCAACCCTTTCGCCGCGTTTGGTATAATAACAACCCTTGCCTGCCAGGCGTGACGGGTTAATACTCGAGCAATTAGCCAGGAAGGCAATTAGTCCCGATGCGCGACAAGGTTGCGCTATCCCGGCTTATTGTTTCGCGCAGTATACAGACATGATTCACAGGTTGACTATTGGAAAGGGACGAATCGAAGGGTCCGAGAGAAGTACAGGTCAATTATCGAAAGATCGTGATGTGGTTTTGAATTACAAATGAACAACTGGGATACCGTCCATTCTATCAACCAACAGTTACAGTAAAGAACTTCCAGTAGTCCACTAAACGCTACAATATCTACAGATATATACCTAATTCAGCTATGTGATATCATACATTTTTTTGAAAAGTTTGTTCTTTTTCATTTTTCTTGCTACCGTTTTATGGCATATACGGTTAAGATTTTGCGAGAGCTCGTCGACCCACCTGGCACGTACATTCATGCATAGCCAGCACGTTCTTCGTTGCTGCTGCTGCTGGGCTTGCTAATATTTAACGACATTTTAATGGCGACTTGGAACGTAAAAGCGACGACAACGTCGTCGACGGCGACGACGACGACGACGACGACGACGGTAGTAGAGGTCCACTGTACGCTAAATTCACCTAGGATACTTGCTTCTAACGCAAACACACGTACGAAAACACAGATGTACACATAGTACAGGCATAATCTTCCCTTCGCAAGAAAACGACCCCTTTCCGGACCCCCCTTTACTTTAGCTAAAATCCCTTCGCCATAGACTTGCAAACATCTTACCGAGACGTTTCGCTGCAAGGGTTCCTACCAACACCTTATACCTACACCTCTACCTTTCCACCTTCCACCTTCAAACTCCTATTTTCTATCCGGTTATCATATTTCATAGCACGCAGACAGGCATTTGTTGCAAGCATTTAATACGACACGTCCAATTTTACAAGATCTTGATGAAGGACGGGGGTGGACGAGAAGAACATTTTTCAAGCGTAGCCTTCGTCACCCGGTTGAAGATGTTTTGTAGAAGTGCAACCGGCAACTTCTAGATGTCGTCAATCTTGACTGACGCACCCTCTGTACTTTTCTCCTGTCACCACAGTAGACAAACGCGGCTGTGTGTGTGTCTGTCAGCGGGTGGAACTTTTATGGGATCCGGTATTTAAACGTTGGACGAGAAAATTTAATTCTATTTGTAAACCAAGCACACGATGACGGAGGTCTCAGCAAGGGGAATCGCCGTCTCGTAACTCAGTTATGGAAGGACGGTGGTGTGAAACTTAAGTTTCTTCGAAGTTGGAACGGGAAGAACAGTTGTTGGCCATTCGGCAGTGAATGGCCGTCGAGATTTTCGAATATCAAGACGCGGAAGGCTCCCAATTATTCAGCATTCGTTAACGAAGATCGTAGTGAAAGTTTTAAATACGGAACTATTCTATGGAAATTGGATTTCATTCGTTTGTTTTTGTTCAAAGAATCCAATATGGGCACTTAATCATTAGCAGTTAAAAGACTTTGGAAACACTTGGTACGTTTTTTTTTTTTTTAAATATCTCTGATCAATCAATTTTAACTGAAAATTAGGGAAGAGTATCAAATTTCTGAGGGTTTTATCTTAACTTGAAAACAAACAATCATCGTACAGAATTAGTGGGTCCATTTCTGGTGTTTTAGTCACCAATCCCTGGAAGTTATAGACGCGAAATTTTTCTGTGAAACTTAATTATAAAGAGTATTATCGATCTAATCATAACGAAATTTGTCTACGGAAAGTTCAGTGAAGATAACGCGTTTTTATGATAAAAATAAGGAGAAAAGTTAATATTGTATCTTATAAGACGTTTTTTGATGATTTTTTTCAACGTTTTTCTTAGTTGATTTATGTCATTCATGAATAACACAGCAATACAGCTTTGACTGAAATAACTCGCGGCTTTCAAGAGACCTCCCCGACTGTTTTCCAGTTTTGCCGAGAAACGAAGTTTCCAACGGCGTACTATGTTACGCCGTTGGAGTCTGACAAATCGGTTGCATTTCCGGAAACGCGGAATAGAGCGTCCGCGCACAGTTGGGTTATGGTTGTTGCGCGAGGCTCGCCCTCGTAATATGTGGTATACACGAAAGGGGTAGAAAAGTAAAGGGTGAAACTTTTACCATAAACATTGCTCATTCGGAGGACGCGGCCTAAAAAGTCGCTACCGTTATCTATATACTTTTCTGAGAACTTATACACTCTCTCGCTACCGCATGCTTACTCTTCTGGACAAATCTGCATAGCTTTTGGCGAATGCTTCCTTCAATAAATATATGCAGGCGGCTCCCAAAAAACATGCTACTATTTCTACCGTATTAAAAAAAAAAAAAACAAATATAATAAAGTCCACCAAAGTGATGAGGGTTGTGTGTAATTCGTAATGCACACGCGTGCACGTGTAAAAACCGGAAACGAGAACGGTGCGGGCGCGACACCCGCGACTGTAGATTTATGCTTACAGTATACCCTCTACCATACCCTCCATCCCCGAAACAATACAATGCAAATTTGAAAATGCCTATCTCCGCGATCTATATAACTCTGCGCATACTGTGCAAACAGAGAGAGAGAGAGATTTCATTTATTCATAAATTTACGCAGCTCCGGCAACACGAACATCCGGGACAATAATATCGAACAATAATAATGTTTAAACAGAGAGTCGTGAAAACTCTGTACAACATTTTCCTCGCCATATCGCCTGTTTGGTGTGAATGAGAGGATTTACAAAAAATGCACACCTCCACGATGACACTTCTGAATTGTATCAAATTAATTAAAAAATATGTATCATCCCTATGATTGATTTATTTGTGCAATAAACACGCATTTAAAAAAAAAAATTATTGCCGTTATCAATTTTCATATCTTTGCAATTTTTTCGAAAAAATTTAGAATTCAATGACATAGAATTAAAAAGAATGAGATTACGATTAGAATCGAACGTTTTTGTAACTTTATAATGAATTCTAAACTATGAAAAATGTATATATATTCTTATTTAAAAAATTGCAATTGTTAAATACATTATTTTTTTTTTACTTGACTCGATGTTAAGAAATGCAATCGAAAAATAGAATCAAAGAAGAAGGAAAGAAATCATTAAAAGCTCGAAACTTTACGAGGGAAACACCCTAAGCGTTTCGCAACTTCAAAACCTCCGGACTCTTCCTCTCCCCCTCCTATCATTCCTCACCAACGATTCGTGAGTTAGTCTAGTTTAGCGCGAGGTTCGCATGTGGTACGTGCGTCTGACAGCTGAATCCGTGAACGCTGCAGCGCACCAATCCAACATAGTACGACGAATCCACGAGAGAAAGCGAAAAGGGGATGGAGAGAGAGAAAGAGAGAGAGAGAGATAGAGCTCACAGCAGCCACTGCAACCGCAATTTCAGCCACCCGCGCGTTTCGAGTACCACGGGAAGCTTTCGGCTTTACGGTAGAGTGAGAATTCACTAGTGCGTTCGAGCTCTTTGCTCGCAACGTTAAAACGTCATGACAATGTATACGGTACTTAGACAACTGAATTTCGGGATTTTATTATTTCCTTTTTTTTTTAATTTTCGTTTAGTATACATCGAAAAAGGTAACTGAACAAAAGAAAGATGAAAGAAGAAGTTAATTAATCGAAAAAAAAAAAAATTAAAAATTATAGCCGCTATAGGAAAACGAATTCAAACGGCGTTTCTCCTGTCGGCAACATTCTCGTTTTCTACTATCGTATTCAAGAGCCCCTGAACGGGGTTGGGATGGTTGCTCGCTTTTACAATACGTTCACCGCGTGTTCAACGTGTTATGTCGTTCCAAGGGTCGAGCATAAAGCCTTCCCTGCGAGCTTATGATGAATCGTCTCGGCAATGCCAGTGGTGCACGGAGCCCACAGTACGCACACACTACCCATAAATACCATCTCGGTACGGTATTCTAACTCTCACTCTCTCTCTCTCCTACTTGTATTAGTATGTACCCTACTATTGTACGTGCAGATACCGTACAAAACTATGTGCACTGTCCGCATGCATGCGCGAGCGCATACATCGCACTCACACTGTTAGCCAGTAATATTACAGCAAGCATAGAGCAGGACGACGAAGTAGTAAAACCACATAGCGCAGAACAGGACTGAAACGCAGGACAATGTACGATCCAAGCATACATAGGGTTGGTAAGTAGGTTCACCGGTGCGCATATCATAAATGCAAAACTGGATACTGCAGATATAACCAATGCGCCGCTTCTAATGAGCTTTCTATTTTTATCGTTTCGCCAAACCGGAAACGATAAAATCTTAAGGACAAATCATTTCCTAGACTCGAATACATGTATTTTTATTAAAAAACCAAAAAAAAGTTTTTTGGTAAATATTTCGAAAAAATTTAAAAAAAAAATGTCATATACGTAAAGCGACTCGAATTTTGTATTTTTTTGCCTAAATGCAAAGTAAAAAAAAGTTCACTGCAAACAGTTTTGAATTTTTTCATACGCGATCGATTGTTACTTTTTTTTATTTTTTAAATTCTTAACGACAATGATAAAAAGAATGCGTTAACATTTTTGTTTTTACTAACTTAGAAAATCGCAAGATCCCCGATCACTTTCGTTCTTTTCCATGAGTGTGGAACGTTGCAGAGTAAAGTACATAAAGTAACCTCGAAACTGCTATAAAGTCAATGAATAAAGATTTTACGAAGCACTTGCGTGCGCAAAAGCGTGAATAGTGTACCACTATGATATTGCACTCGTTCTGCAATACCTATGCAAACTATGTTTCTATATAGAAATAACTGCATATATATTCTCGATGGGGGTAAGAG
The DNA here is from genome assembly GCA_963971235.1 of Cryptus armator. NCBI lineage: Eukaryota > Metazoa > Arthropoda > Insecta > Hymenoptera > Ichneumonidae > Cryptus > Cryptus armator. The sequence goes on from OZ020233.1 coordinate 19,970,454, forward strand.
GTGCGCCAAGTCGTGGAAAGGTCGCAGTGTTGAAGACGATAAAACGGAGACGGTAGGAAGGAAAAGGATCCGAGGTTCCAGAAACTAATACGCGCGAACAGCGCGTCTGTGTTTCGAACAATCACAACTGTTTTGCATAATGCATAGCGCCAACAGACGGGAAACGTTATATTCAAATGTATCGACGAAGTTCCCGGAAGCAAAGGCGCCTACCAAAGCTACCTATAGGGTGAAACGGGTAGTTTTGCTCACATAAGATATGCACGTGCTAAACCAATAATAAGAAGACCACTACGCAGCGAAATGATCCCCTTTGACGGCGCATCACTTCTAGTATTTCTCTGTCATGATTTGCGGTGTCTTAACGCCCAGAAAATTCTTGTATTCTCTCAATAGAATGGAAATATCTTACTTAGAAGTTCTGATATTTCAAATCACCTTAAGGAGGTGATCGTTACATCGTATTGTATCGTTACATTTCCAGACAAAAGTCAGATTTCGCGATATTTTTAAACACTTCCCAATGAGATAAAATTCTGAAAAAAAATTATGCATAATTTTGCATAATAATAATACCAAAAAAATGTCAACAAAATCGATAAAAGGAAAATTGTTTAACAAATCAACTAACGACTTAACAGTTTTTAAGCAGACATCGATTAGTTATTTTTTCGAAAACAACTAAATTTTTTCACAATTTCGCTTAATTTTTGAATTTTTTTTTATGACTGAAAAGTTACGTATTTTACATATGTTTTCGCAAAAATACTCCGCTCTACACTTAAGAAGTTTTTAGGTAATTTACCAAACATCTTCGAAAATACCGATTAACCATTTTTCGAAAAACGTAATATTTGAAAATTACAAAAAATTCTAAAAAAATTCATATGTACTTTAAAAAATTAACTAATCAACTTCCGCTAAAAAACAAGTTTGGTTGTCGAATGATTCATTAAAAATTTTATTTTTAAACTAATTTGTTAATCATTTTTAAAAATTATTGTTATGAAAAATTGATGTTTTTAACACCCCAGATGTTCGATTTTTCGGATTTTTATCCCATTGGAAAGTATATTCAAAATTCTTTCCGAACCTTACTTTTGGCTGGGAATGTAACGATACACCCTCCTTAATTCGACTGATTTTTTATTTCGAAATAATATAAGACTTACGCCTATTTTATATTTTTACCTATCGAAGTAATGAAAACGGATGCAATGCCAATAATCTCACTGAACTATTCAAGCGATTGCATAATCAACGTTGATACAATTGAGGTTAAATTCTACCAGTACGGTTAAATAGTTCGACAATGCATTGCGGCTGCTTCGAGATCTTTGGTGAATATAAACGATATCGATTCCAAGGCGGACGTAGCAACCTAACAATGCCACAGATGTTTTGGATTCCATGATCATCTTTGGCCACATTCCCTGGAGATGTGGAGAGCAAGAGAGATCAAGGAAGGTTCGAAGGGGAATGAAGGGTGCGCAGAGGAGAATAGCCAATGGTTGTCGGTCCTTCAAGGGCGCTACGTTATTGGATCGTAATGAAGGTTCCTACCGGAAAGAGGGTATCGGGCGACGAGTGTTTGCCCCACAGTGCGGCAACTCCCCCGAATTCGTACTGCAGAAACTGTTTTCTCTGTGATCCTTCCCGTTATTTCAGAAGCTCAACGACAGATGGAGAGACACTCGAGGGTCGAAATCGTAACGATCGATAAATAAAGATTGGATTTTGAGAAATTATAGAGCAAAGTTTTTTCTCCGAACGGCAAAAAAAAATAGCCAATCCCATGAAAAAAATAATTTATCTCATTTTACGATGCGAATGTGACGAGAAACTCAAGAATTGATTGATGTGAAAATTGATCCTTTACTTCGCTCTTTTAATAATCAGAACGACATGTCTGCTGTACGGTACAGAGATATTCTCCAATATTTGTTTTTATTGCTAAAAAAAAACTAATTTCCTCGTATACAATCGTTAGTCGTTAAAAATAATAGTAAAGGCATTTTCATCCCCCTTTTTAGCAGCAGGTGGTGCATCGTTCGACCTCAACGTTGTTGTCAATTGCAAATAAACAACTGCATCGAACACGAGAACTAAAAAATCCGGTTTTTTCAGCAATTTGAAGTCATTCATCCACGGTATCGAATTCGTCGGAAAAAAACGGAGCAGAAGGTCAAAAAATGCGATTTAACGTTTCCGCGACTAGCGAGATACGAGTCACGTTTTTTCTAACCCCTATCCAGGAGAGCGACCAGTTTGAAATTTGTACGTTACTGATTTTTTGCGTTTAAAACTGCTGACAAAGTGAAAATTGATTTGCGAAGAGGACAGTAGTTCTGGTTTGTCCGTTCGCTCGTTTCTCGTTCACTGTTTTACCTTTCTCTTTCTCTTATATATACATATATATGTATACATTGTGCTGAATCACATTGCTGACGTTTCCATATTCGTTTATGAAATTGTCTGCTCGCTGTCCAGTGCGAGAGAACTACTTCCAATCCATTCCCTCTCGTTCAGGAGAGTAGGAGGAATGTGAACCTTTGTCTCACGTACATTTTGCAGTATTTGTTCCAACGTCGCCGGCGTCGTGGAATAACGTGAGCTTAAGTCTGTCGAGTTAACAGAACGATGGAGAAAAAAGAAAAAGTCGGAAGAAAGAGGAGTGAAATGGAGGAAAAACATTGTCGAATAAATTTTCCACCGTTGCGAAGAGGACAGAGGGCAAAAGATCTTAGAAAAATGCGTCCACGAGGTTTTTTTTTTTTTCTTTTTTTTTTTTTTTTTTTTCGGTCAACGTTGAGACCTCGAAGAATCGTTTTCTCACGAAGATGCCGGCGGAGTTATGAAGGAAAAAGTGCGAGTGTCAGGAAAGAGTCGAGGATCTCAAGATAGTCGGCAACGACGGAAAAAGAAAGAAATGGAAATGTACAGCGAAAAAAAAAAAAAAGTGATTTTTCCTCGGATTTTTCTTTTCTCGGGTAAAGCTCTCGAAGGAAATAAGAGTGAAGAAAGAGGAATAATAAGAAAAATATTGAGGAGTAGTAGGAATTCTCTCTACCGAGTCACATCCATGCAGTCTCCGGCATCGTAAAATACGGCCCCTTTTTTTATATATAAAAAAGAATCATAGTGGTCCAGCAGAGAACACGAGCTTTAAGCCCATATCCAGCCGGTTACGTTTTCCGGTTTACCGTCAATCTCGTCCAACGCGATATAGTAAATTCGCGTATATACGCCCTCGTGTCGGGAACGGGGAGTGTGTCGATTCGTTGGAAGATTGGATTTGTGTCGAATTGGCCGTAAAACGTTCCTATTTGGAACCGATCTTTACGGGACGGAGAGAGGCGCCCGTAGATACGAATACCTGTAACTGCGAGACCTCTCCGGGCTTCCAATCGCCTCAAATTCGTTTTCATTATCGTTATCTTCATTGTTTCGACTTTACTTATATTTATTTACCTTTATATAAAATGCCCAAAGCGTTATTGCCATCGGAGAATAATGATCGTCGCGGTAAACTCCGATTTCACATAGACATCGAAAACTCGTTCGTTGCTTTTCAATAAAAAAAATTCTTTTAAAAAAATTCCTGCCTCGAAATTTCTCGCGGGATGCATTGAATTTCACGATAATGTCGCTAGAATGCGATTGATGAAATCCTTTGTCAACAGGCGAATTCCCAGACGCTTTTAATTTAATGTTTTTGTCAATGAAAAAACAGCCCGATTTCGACTATTCGAGAATTCGCGCGACAAATCAAAGGACTTTATACTAATTGGCAATCCAGATAATTGTCGACTTTGAAAAATAATTAATCCATAATTAATATTTAACTTTCAACAAGTATAGTGTCTTGTACTCCATATCGCGGCCGTCGAGAACAAGTTTTTCATTAATTCACAAAAAAAAATTCATAAAATGATTTTATAAAAAATCATCTTTTCAAAAGATATCGAAGAATTCCTTAAAAAAAAAGCGCGATGTTTTATCTACAGATTTTTTCATACAGGAGAGAAATTCTATAAAAACCGCGGATAAACCATTGAGTCAAAGGTCATTCGTGAGCTTTGAGATCGTACGGCAAACTATCCCTCGTGATATATACGATTCGTAAAGCTTCTTGCACCTCCTTAAGATAGGTTTGCAAGAGCATTTCTCCGCGACAAGTCCGCGAGGCGTTATCTTATCTGGATATCAAACAGCTCGAAGGCTTTCGGATATATATATATATATATATATATATATATATATATGTATTACATATATACACTCTGTAGAAGGGCTTGCGGCGAGTTTGCCGCGTGCCGGTACTGCCTCTCTCGCTCCTTGTTCTCAGCGTAGCATCGAACAAGAGACGAAAGGTACGGGATCGATCGCGTTTTCGCTGCGGGGCGTTGAGGATCGGGCGGGCTGTGCAGTAGATACAAAACTTCTCTTCTACCATTCGCGGGTCGGTTTCTTCGTCGTATCCGAAGTATGTTCAACGTACGTTACTATCGTCGTACGAAGAGCCATAGAGAATCATGCGGTAGAGAAGTAACCCGCCAGGGGAACAGGAACGTCGAACATATTTCAGGCAAAATGCCCTGCGACGCTATCATCTCCACTCTCGAAACTGCACAATTCGTGCGTCGATATCGACGTTAAATTATTGGGGAGTAAAGCTCGTAAATCCTAACTCTCCGCCTCTCTCTACATGGAATCGTTTGAGTTATCGGGTCCACTCTCTAGTAGTTCGCGTTATAACCCAACGGTTATAGTTTACCGGTGTAACCGTACCGATGGCAGTACTTCATAGAGTCCCCGTGCGTGCGGTTTATAATACCCGAAAGCTTCCAACTCGTACCTGGGGACTTTCGACTAGTGGTTCGAATTCACTACGATCCTACATTCGCTGGACCATTGGACATACCGCTCGAATGAGAAACACGAACGAGAAAATAGCAGTGTGTTTCTTTGGACCCTCAATTTTTATTGGTCAAAAACAAAATCATATAATACTCAAGATTTACGGGTTTTAAGAGGAGGTGAAACACGTTACTGAGGGCCGCTCTCTTGCACCGCCGTAAGCGCCGATTACGCTATCTCTCGCGCACTTCATAGGGTTTTACCTCCTCTTAAACTTTAAAGACGAGAGGTGAGTCCAGTGTTGTCAAAGTAACTATTATTATTAATTATTTATTATTTATATAATAACAATAATAATAATATTATAATAATAATATAATTATAGTTATATTATATTTATTATTTATTTTTTATTAATGAGGACCGAAATATTGCTTAAATTCTGGTGTATTGTTTAGACGACGAAAAACCAGAAAAATATTGATTTAGACGAAGTAATTAGGTGACGAAGAAAACGGTGCCAAAAAAAATGTGGTTATCTGGGAATTAAGGGATTTCACACTCGTTGAAGTGATGTCGCAGAAATTTGATGCTCGCTGAGTGGATTAAGATCTTTGAGAGATTTCGTACCGCTGCTTTTGGCACGAGATTTTACAAATTTCCCCAACCACGTTATAATACCCCGTGACCACGGGGACAAATCCTTTCGTTGCGGGAAGGACCCCGGATCGGTGAAGCTTTGCTGACGGTCTCCTGACCGAAACCAAAAAGCGACACACGAACCCCCCAACCTCTGGATGTTGAGGATCACGCGGTGGGCGTTTGCAAGCTCAGTGGCAGTACCGGCCCTCCGGCGAAATAGGTTTAACACGCTACAGGACTATATCGGTATCACGGTTTACCCAAAGTGATCGCGGTTTTCAATGTTGCTAATGAAACCGACGTTTTAATTATCCTCCTTACCGATGTCCGACGAAGAATCGAGAGAAAGTAAAGAGAGACGATTTATGCCGAAGATTTTTAGATACGAAAAAGATAATATCCGGTTTAATAGAAACTATTTTTTCGATTACGGAACGATGCGAATCTTTTTATCTTTATGACTGATTAATTCATATTAGAGATAAAAATCACGAAAATTTCGATGTATGTGTGACGAATAATCAAACGAAAATTGTATAAAAATTTGGGGTAAGAGCTGCGGAATCTCTAAGAAAAAAAAAATTGTTAACTTATCGAAAATCAATTTTTTTGGGGATAAAACGACTTTTTTTTGTTATGACTTTGAGTATTAATAATACTGATCTCTGTTCCAATGATTCATCCGTTCGGTGAATCAAAGCAAAATCGATGGGGTATAATGGACCACCAGAAAATATAGTTTACATGTCGGGTATTAAACAAAAATAACTTTGCAGTTACTTTTCAGGATAAGATGACAATCATAAACCTTATTTCCGGTACAAATTCATTCCTCTTTTATGATTTGGTTTATACCTTAATCTGGAAGCTTATCTCCGACTTATTATGTAGAAAACTGATGAGATCACGTTTGCGTTTCCGTAACGTCATTGTCGACGATAACTCGACGTCGCTATGATTCTAAAAAGTTATTCGCTATTGTCGTACTGTTTATGCCGACGAAAGAACGTGCATATCACCGTATCTTTACAGTGTACATTACGACGGATGCTACGATTACCCAATGAAAACAGCTATTACACCGTAAAGTTTTAAACGCGTTTACCTACTCCTCCTGTGGTTACGATCGACTTTACCAAAAAAAATAAATAAAAATAAAAAAAAAAACTAACTGTACGTCTAATGCCAAACATCACAGAATTTTACTGACAATATTAATACCAACGACCCGAGATAACAGTGCGCAGTGTAAAATAAAATGTGAATTTAACTGAAGCAATAGCGGAAAATGCAACTAAACTAATATGAATGATCGTCTGGTATTCCAGCGGCACAAAACCTTCCGGATACGTTGTAAACTTTATCACCAATTTCGTTAGACGATAGATATTTTGGCATAAAATTTATACGCGTATCGTCAAAGTTCGGGAAATATTCGCGATTATTTTACTCGTTGCTAATACTTTTCCCTTTGCAATGGAAAACTATGGGTACTTTTCATTTTAGTATTATTATTATTATTATTTTTATTTTTTTTTATGAAAAACAGTTTTTATTACTTTCGGCTGTTTTTCAGCAGGAAAAATCGCTGATTCCGAAACGAAAACAGATTTTTCAATATATCGCGTAGAAAAACAGTGAATATTTTTTCGTATCGCGATGTTTTTGTAAATTAGTAAAATAGTAATAAAAAAAATCACTTACCACATCGATGAGCTGAGATAACTTTAGCTTGATGCACACGCGAAGAACGTCCGAGGTATTGACCACCGGACGTACGAGTTTATTGTAATTCGATAGCAGATCGTCGTATAGACGTTTTGCGTCCGGATTACCGGCAACGGCGCCGTGTACCACTAACGCGGATAGTAACCATACGCGAAGAGTTTCGCCGATAATGGGGGGCATCTTGGAGCCCTTAACTCTTAACCCCACTGCATGTGAATCCGACACACGGTTAACCACAAAAGCGATTAACCCCGCCGTTCACCGCTCTACGCAAAGTTCACGTACGCACGACAACCGACTCACCGATAACTGTATAATAAATTAATTCAATAATACGTAATCGTAAATATCGTTAAAAACGAAAAAAAAAAAAAAAAAAAAATTACTCAATTCTCTCGCTCGACTCTCGCGCAATAAAATTTAAAAAATTCTATGCAAATTTTTATTATTTTTCACCGCAGTTAAAAACAACTGTATTTTTAAGGTCAGAAAAAATGTTTTTATTTTAGTAGATAATTTTTCATTTAAAAAAATTTCATGAAAATACTGAAAAAAAAAACATCGCAAATGGTTGTTTGCCCGACTAAACCATCGAGAGAACTTAACTAATTTAACCCGAGTTTTGCCGTCTGAAAGGGCAGGAGATCGACGAGGGTTTCTCCTCAACAGCCTTCGTTCCCGTATCACCTGAGCGAAGTGGGTACAACCCCCTTGTGGACAATTTCCAACCTCACGAAATCGACGAACCGTGTCTATTCCATTGCCACTGACAGCCACCGCGCAGAACAAGAAATTTACGAGACTTGTGACGCAATTCAAAATCTGAGGGGTTTTCCAAAGCGCTTCAACATGGTTTCTGAAATTAGTCTTTGTTGCGGGAGACGATTTTCATCCCTTCGTTCTCGTATAATCCAAATTAAATTCCTACATTTCGGTTACTTTAACCTTCGAGTGGATTTCGTACAGAAATTCATTTATCAAATAAAACTATTTTTCTCGGTATTTGTGATTTCAAATAATTTTTAAAAAATTTCTATGTTTCGCTGATTTTTACTTACGAGAGGATTCTCTACCGAAATTCATTTATCAAATAAAACAATTTTTCTCGGTATTTGTGATTTCTAATCATTTAAAAAAAAATTCTGTTTCGCTGATTTTTACTTACGAGAGGATTCCGTACCGAAATTAATTTATCCAATAAAACAGTTTTTCTCGGTATTTGTGATTTCAAATCATTTTGAAAAAATTTCTATTTCGCTGATTTTTTACTTACGAGAGGATTCTCTACCGAAATTAATTTATCCAATAAAACAGTTTTTCTCGATATTTGTGATTTCAAATAATTCAAACAAAATTTCCACTTTCGCTGATTTTAACTCACGAAACGATTTCATACAGAAATTCATTTATCGAATAAAACTATTTTTCTCGATGTTTGAGGTTTCAAATCATTCAAACAAAATTTCTGCGTTCCGCTTATTTAAACCCACGAAGGGATTTATTACGGAATTGATTTATCGAATGAAACTATTTTTCTCGATATCGCGACTTCCCCGATGGTTTACATCTATGTCACCTATATACACATATATATCAGCTGTATGTCTGCGCGAAACGTTGAATCCTGCGGCAAACCAACGGTTATCCGATTCGAACAACTCCGACACTGACGAGAGCGATAAGAATAAACTTCTACAGTCACGGATTTCTGAATAGTTGAAACGAACTGCAGTGCAATTTCACAGTTATAAACGACTTCGTACGGTATCCACGATATCGTTGTTTATTTTATTTTATTTTTTTTTTCCGCGCCGTCAAATGAAATATCAGCGAAAATCACCGCTGATAGCTCGCAGAGCAAATCTGATGGCAGTCAGAAACGAATTTAAAGTTTCCACGATTACGAAACAGCGAATAGGAAAAATTCGAGTTTCAGCGGTCGAAGCATATCGTGATGTTACTCTGTGTCATTTTTATTTCTATCATTTTATGACAAATTAGTTCGAAATTTCGCGACTGTAAGCGAATGATTGCAATATCGTTTTTATTCACCGCCGTACGGAATTAAATACGAATCCGAATTTGTGAAGAGCGCTTCCGGAGTTTCGTCGAAAACGAGATAAAAAAAATGTATAACTGCAACGAAGGAATAAAAACCGCGATATCTTTTTTGTTTTTCTCGCTGTGACGAATGAACCGTCAGATCGAATCTCTGAGATCTTTCGAAGATTTATTTTGATGAACACGAATTCACAATTTTACAACTACACGCGAATCTGTAGGATTTACGATATCATTTTTTTTTTTTTTTTTTTTTTTTTCGACTCGTACCAAATGAAATATGGAGTCGAATCTTTGATGAAATCTCGCAATGATTTATTGGTAACCGCCGGAAACGTATTTAAAGTTTTACCGCTACAGCGAAATAACATCTTTTTTTTTATCTTAAGTTAAATAAAAAATATCTGTATTGCTCGCTAATGAGATTTTCTACGATTTATTCTCATGGTAACTTCGTTACTAATTCAAAATTTTACGTCGTTTCGTTTTTTTTCCGCTTCTCTGAACTAAATTATACATCGATAAGATTTTCTAATCAGACCTTCGAAATAATTACTTTAACGGCCGAGTCGCGTAATTTTCTGATACGCCGCACCGACAACGCTTATTTATGACTCGTCGGGATGGGGGTTATAATACCGAAGTGGATGAGATCGAAACTAATCGGAAGTTCGCGATATATAGATGCGTGAATATCCTCCCGAATCATTCACGCGAATATTCAAAGCAGCTATCGCACATTGTCAGCGACGAATTCGAGATTCAATGCCGAGGGAGTGGACGAGCGAAGCGACTCGTATTTCAAGTAGAGAAGCCGCCGTTGTCATTGCAGCCAAAAGCAGCCGTCTAACCGGACCAAAGCGCGTACTGGACTAACGCGTTTGTATTAAACACAGAGGCGTGCGGTTAGGTGCCTATATATCACAGAAGGAGTCCGCGGCGTACATCAGCTGCACGCGTATCGTCGTCGGCGAACTGATCGATTCCTCGACTCACAGACTCCCCGATTCAACGATGCATCGGCTTCTCGATTAGTGGGAAAACCCGTTTCCTTCCCGTCCCTCATTCGCACTCGAATAACTATTGCGAAGCGAATTCAATCGAAACTCAAAACCAAAACAGTACCGATAGAAACCCTTTCACCGTTTGTCATTTTTTCGATCGTCATGAGATCGAAAACAAAAATTCGTTTCAATAAATTTTCGTCTACCTGTTTTTGCACCAATTTCTTCGGAAATCGCAATTTTTTTTTCGATTTATTATTCACCTTTCCTCACGAAAACTCACTGATTAATTTCCGTCGTTAATTTTTTTTTATTCGCAAATTAAAGAATTACGCGACACGAATTCATCTTGAAAAAACTTCGAAGGGATAGGAATATTAATGCGTTTTTCACGAAAGTTGTCATTACTTTTCACTACTTTCCTTTGTCTTAAAGTTACACAATGATGTGATGATCTCTATTTTGCATATCCGGATTCTTGCGCCCTTTGTATAGCAAGTGAAATGTCGCGGTAATAATGAGAAACTTCCGTTCGAACATTGTTCATTGGAACGAAAAGTATTCTTTCAATTAAAACTAATAGGCAGTCTGCACGTCTTCAAAAAAAACTCCATTAATTTCAATGACAATGCGCTTTGTTCCTTATGCCATATGAAATGTGTATTTTTTGTCAATGAAACGATTTTTCGCGAACACAGAGTACGAGCAATGATCTAACCTATGAAAAAAAACGCGAAAAGCCGATTCGTCGTTGAATTAAAACCTCAACAATGTTATCTAACTTTTTTTTATCGAATAACTGTAATCTCAATGTTTTTTTTTCTCGATTCTAACACTATGAGAACTTAATACGGATTTATTTTATCGAACTATTGTTACTTTCGTGTTTTCTTTACTTTGACACATTCGAAAATCAAAGGCTTTTCCGGGGAAGCGACGTTTCGCGAGAGACGAGTCCAAAATCTTTTGTGTGCAATGCATCTATCGTTTGTATTACATACGTTAAATAATACATGTGTAAAACAATGTATCATCGAGCTGAGAGACGAGCGAGGGTAATAAAATTCCTAATGAGCGTTAGATCCTTCGCTTGTTTTTTTTTTCTATTATTTTATGTTTTTATCGCGAGCAGAGGGATGAGACAGACACTGACCTAACTCCACGCACTCCCAATCCACGCCGTTCTCGAAGCAGCAGCTCTCGTAACCGCTGCTCTCGCACGCACTTCACCCGCGACTGACGGAGCAACCACCAAACTCTTCCCACCCCGCCATACCCAAGGCAGCGACGCTTGCCGTGGGTTATATCGCTCGCGAGAAGGCGCCACTGTGCGGCACGAATAACGGGGAAACGGTTCACCGGAGAGATGCTTGCGACGAACGGAGAAAAGCTCTACGCTACGTTTGTAATAAAGAAACGATAGATAACATCGATAGATAATGCAAGAAAATCCACAAAGACGTATGAACAGATTTTGCGATGTGGGGGACGAGAAAAAAAATTACGAAACAATTAATAAGGATAAATCACGTCGAGATTTCATGGAGATAAGTACACGCGACATACGGGAGTGACGAGGAGGTGGGGTAGAAAAGAGTTACAAAAGGATTTGGACCACCCTCTCAGCTTTGTGGAGGGGCGCGCGCGCAAACTGGGGGGTGGGGGGGGGGGCGTTTGTCTCGTATCGCGAAGCTACTGAGGTACATCGAAGGTGCGGCAAAGGGGAAGTGTCGTCACACCCTCGCATCAAAAGGGTTAATTCGGCGATATCATAAATCAATCGAGCATCAGGGTAAACTATTAATCCTATACGCATGAAGCACACCTCCGACAGATTTACCCTTTCTATCCTAACTGTACATAAAACGTACCGAATAACGTGATGATATATCTCCGTCAAATTTTGTGCCCGAAATGTCGTTGGGAACTAAAAATTTTCATTATAACGATTCCAACTATTTTTTATCAACTACGATACTTCTTATTGCATAATTGTTTATAAAAAAAAAAAAATTGTTAAAATGCAAATACACTTTACCGTACGTAAAATAAGATCGGTATATTATATCTTATATTTCAGCATCAACATTTTTTTTTTTTTCATTTTCATTCGCATATTTTTCGCTTGCAGATATACATTTCGTTTTTCACGGAAATATTCAAAGCGTCGCTTCATTTTTCGAGTTTTATTCCTTTAGATTTCTCTCTTGATTGTGAAGGAGATGGGAGGAGCTTGAATTTCACATCCCTTTACGAAACTGAAAGTCGACTTTTAGTTCAACCCGAAACCTCTTCTCCTTTTTTTTTTTTTTTCGTCTTTCCAGTCTCGTCGGTCCAAAGGAGTTCGAAAAAACTTTTCTTCATACTTTTCACCCCCTTCACCGTCCATCGAAATGATTAATCCAAGTTTTTCTCCGGAGTTCGTATATACACGACAGAAAGAAAAGTTTCGGTCTCTGCACGCGACACCAGCACGCTATATATTTCCGTCAGCCACGGAAAGGCGACATTATTTCACGGGTTAAACGCAACTTGATGAAATTCTTTTTTTTTTTTTTTTTTTTTTTTCCGTTACAAATCCGGCTGAAAAATCGAAATGATGAAATCCGCGACCGGAATATCGAGTGATTCGGGAAACGCGCGTTTTTTTTTTTTTTTTCTTCGGGTCAAGCAGAGGGTCGATCGACTTCCAAATATCCGGAATACGACAGACACCTCAGCGTAAAGGGGCTTTTTCCTGTGGGAACATTGGTGACACACTTCCACCGAGTATTTCGTACCTGTAGATATATAACGATAGCACAGCGAGATAGATGAAAAAAAAAAGGATTTTTCAGCATTTCTTTCGCTGTCGCTGAAGAGAGAAAGGCGTTCCTGCAGTGATTCGGCATTCCTCGAGAACTGCGGTCCTTCTCATCGTCGTTTGCGACTGTTGTTCAGGTGCCAAGTGGTGGCAACTCGAACAAATTGCCCCAGTAAGGCCCCCGCAAGAATATCCCGCCTGAGTTGTATCCCGGAAAGTAGAGGGGAGGGGGAGGGGTCGAATTTAAGAATTCAAGTTAAGTGCCAACCAACTCCCGAAACACCAGCGAAAGAAGACTTTTGAGATGAGATCCTGTGTCTACGTGTAAACTCGACAATCTCAACTTCCGGTAGACGTAGCGAACTTTGATAAGCCGAAGGGAAAAAAAGGCAAAGTTGTTTTATTGCATCGTACACCATAAAACAATATACACGATATTATTAAAGTAACAATACATTTTTTACGGCGCGGACTCGATAATCGTAATTAAATAAATTATCATCTTTCCAGTGCCCATTGAGACATTAATTTCGAACAATTGAGGCGCAAAATATATTATTAAATCAATGGAGTCTTCGAAAAAAAAAATTAAATTATCGTTGTTATTGAATGATACGTGATCGAGTGTATATGAACTCTCCGTGACCCCGCCGAATAGCTTTTCGATATATTTCTTTTCGACCCCGCGGTGGTTCGGGTGGCGGAAAAAAAAAAAACTTTCTCGAGTACATAGTGTAACCTGAAGCAGTACAGGGGAGCAACGGCACGAGTAAACGGACGAGGTAGAGTCTGCGGAATAATTCATAGCCACTCATTCCGGAGTTTTCGCGATTACGAGCCACGGGATATCATCCTCGTGGTCTCGAGAGATCGTCCCTTGGGACGACGAGGTACTCTCCGCCTCGTACTCGTGGTGCGTGGAAAAAAAATCCCTCGTGTATTACGTCGCTTCGCTAAATATATGAGTTGAATGTGGCTGAGAAATAAAATATTTGAGTGTTTATCCAAAAACGCGGTAATCGTGGAAAATTATAATTATACAATCAACAATATTTACGAATGGATAATCAAAAATGTCTGTTTTACATTGTAATCATTTTATTTCGTGATTCGGCTCATAGCCACTTTTATAAGTGGAACGCACGCTATTCGGAACATATATATAATAAATATCATTACGTATAGAGAGAAGCAATCGAACATTTTTCGATCGATAATATTTTTTCACAAATAAACACATTCTTTTTTTCCTTCGCTGATGAATCATCCACTGAACGCTACACTATTAAAAACCCATAATTTTCTATATCACAGATTATTTCTATAATGAATGGCGAATAAGAAGTAATGAGGTAATGCGTTAACCGTTAAAAATAACGTATATCGACACAAAGAGCGTATACACCAGATCCATTAATAGAAATTCAATTTGCTGCACTGCTTTTTTGTGTTTAAAATAATTAAACTCGATTAAAAAAAGCAATCCCTCAATAACTTAGTTCCGTAACCCCACTCCTCGCGCGCTCAGCTGTTGCGGTGAGCCTGTACACGATACGACGCACGATATTAGTTCGACGTCCGAACAGCACGCGAGTCAGGTGTTTTTGTTTCCTTCCGCGTCGGTCTTTTCTGCTACTGTTTTCGTACTCTACATTCCTACCGCACTTTACTCGTGTACTGATATTCTCTCGTGATCTCTTGTGGTTAAGTAACGGAACGAAGGGTAAGTGTTTCGATTTACTACACGCACGTTCGTGATAAACTAAACGTCGTCATATGTCAAATTTGATATTTAAGTATGAGCAAAATATAACGAATTTATTTATATATCAAGATGATCGATCCACGATCGTATGTAATCTTCAACTGAAGTTTCACTTGAAATTTACAAAAATATTTAACGATACGATATAGTCAATATGATTTTTTCAAATAACCGGTAATTCGTCTTGTATTGTCTGGTAAGCACCGGTAACTATGACAGCCATAAAATTATGTACAACATTGACTTTGAACGCAGAAGAACGCATTACTTGAGTTTTTGTAACGACACGCGCCGAATATTAGACTGATTTGCTGACATTTCGTGCGGCTGCCAATTATTGTATCGAAATAGCAAATTAAACTAAATTCAGTAACTTTTGTTCAGTGTTCGTCGTGTCTAACTATGCGATACCTATATCAAGAGCTCGTCGTTTATTTTGGACTTAATGATCAACTATGAGACTATATTCGTGACTCGCCAGTGGCTCTATATGTACGCGAACCCCCGTGAAACTCTCATGAACCCTTTTTTCAACGCGATCTAATTTAATGAATAAGGCGCGAATCGTAAAACAAAAAAGACGTTCATTACATCAGTGAATGACTAACTTGCTATTGAGCTTAAATTTAAAGTTTAATCAGTGAACTTTGTTACGTCGATTTCTTTTTTTTTTATGGACACAATCCCAAAGCTCACATGAATTCCACGTCCGAACTCTCCACGGACCTGACAGAGTCGAAGAGATACATAGGACAGTGTACAGCCCGCGGAGAGCTTGCGACTACATAAGTAAAACTAATGTCACGACACAAAAATCTTCACATAAACTCGTATATCTTTTATAAAAAACATCGTCGATGTAAAATTTTATTTTTTCTTTCATTTAAAAGAATATATATAAAACGACTCAAAGGTCAAGGTTACCAAGATCATTATTAGCGATCGTGCAAGAAAATATTAACACTTGGCTCATTTTTTTAATTGGAAAAATCTGTGCGGCCGTTTTACAAAATGTAGGTGCGTCACGTATTTATATTTTTGTGAAGTCATGCAAAAAAATCATAATTGAAATATTACGATTTCACTATCGAAATATATGTATAAAACGCACACACTCTTTGACTCGTGTTTACTATCGTAATAACTTTTTATTATTAAAACTCTTCACACGTATGCAATTAAATGGCGTTTGTATTACCCCTGGGATTATTGAGGGATCTACCAGATTCATTTTTTACCAAGAGAAACTACTGCTGTTATCGATAGATTCGAAAGATATTCTATTAAACGATGTGTCGACAACGAAAAGCAGAGTATGGTCTACGCAGTTCGCAGCAGTCAGTGCTGTGGCCAGTGGCGATAAGGATGGCGGCGGTTCACCTCGCGAAATTCTTTTTCTGCTCTCTCGTGCGTTTCTCCGACCGCGAGTATTCGCGCTGAACGACAATCACGAGTAATTCGAGATTGCTAAACAATGGTACGTCAATAAACACGTGTTATCATCGCGACTAATTAACAATATGTGTGTTTTTTTTTTACATCGTTATTCCGAGTCGCGTAGGACACTAACATAACCTCGAATTAATCGAACCCTTCGACCTTGTCCTTGAATCAGCTGGGATCTCGAGTACCATATTGTTGTTGTATTTTACTTTTTCTTTTTCATATAATCGATTGTTGTCAATAAAAAACATAACATAAAATTAATTATATCGTTGTTTCAATCTTCGAAATTTTATCGTGTTGGAAGATACAGGTGTGATGCAATAATGTTCTGTTATGTACACAGAGTAACCCTGGCGGGTCCGTCGATGATGGTACCGAGAGCGGTGACGATCAGGAAGAATCTTCTTCCTCTTCCATCGTTCAGGTGGAAGACGCTCTGGCGTCATTCAGACAACAATGGCACAGAGAATTGGAAGAATCGCCCAAACATACTTTCTCAAAAATTCAGAGCGTCAAAAAAGCAGAAAACATCGACGGGGGTAAAGACGGAGACGCAGATGTTTTCTCCTCTGTTGAAAATAAGGTAAAATTTTGTAGATAAAAAGATAAAATATCTGTAACCAAATAATTCGCTGCGATGGATATAAATGTTGCAAGAATGGCGATGGAAAAAAAATTTCTGAACTTTTCGTTTTTATTTAACGTTATATAATTAATTTTTTTGTTTAATTAAAAAGAGTACTTTAGTTACTTAATAAAAAAAATGAAAAAAAAAAAAAAAAAAAAAAAAAAAAAAAAAAAAAAATGAAACCTTTATCAACTTTTTTTTTACAGGCGAAAACCTTGTTTCTCAAAGGCATAGAACACGAGCAAAGCGGCCAATTGTACGACGCTATTCAATTTTACAAACGTGCCGTTCAGTTGGTACCGGATATTGAATTCAGGCTCTACGAATCTACGAAGCCGAAGAACCGCGACAGATCGGAGAACGACGAACGAATTGACGCCGTGGAAAGTCGCGGAAAGGATGAGAACGACACGGATGACGACACAATCGACGACGTCGAGGACGACGATCTTTTCGCGAAATTGTCGAGAATCGTCGGGAGAAATCAGTGCGTCTGTTATCCTCGATTCGAGCAGAACGTAAAAGAACAATTTTTGTTTCGAAAACAATTTTTTCGAAAAATTTTCGAAAAAACAAAAAAAAAGAAATCGAAATCAATGAAGTTTATTCGTTTTTCGATGTTTTTAGACGACACATGTATCCGCATTGCCCATGGAAATCGTTCTGTACATTTTACGTTGGGTAGTATCGTCCGAACTCGATCTACGCTCGTTGGAAATGTTTTCACGGGTGTGCCGAGGATTTTTCATATCCGCACGCGATCAAGAAATTTGGCGATTGGCTTGCGTAAGAGTTTGGGGAGTCAATTGCGGCAATTATGAGCCGAAATACTTGTCGTGGCGAGAAATGTATCTTCAACGTCCGAGACTACGTTACAACGGTTGTTACATTAGCAAAACAACATACATTCGTCACGGTGAGAACAGCTTTCAGGATCAGTTTTATAGGCCTTGGCATCTCGTCGAATACTACAGATATCTCAGGTAATCCACGACGAGATCACTTTTTTTTACTTTCTATTTACGAATAATTAAAATAGAGATCATTAAAATTACCAATTAATATTTTTCATTATTTCAATTCCAAAGACGTATTGTCTCATTGTCTGATTATCATTTCTATCTATTTTATTCGTAAAAAAAGTGCTATAAAAATAATAATTACTAAATATTACAAATTGAAAATCGTTTAATTAAAATTTTATCTGTTTACAGATTTTTTCCCGAGGGTCGTGTTCTCGTATTAACATCGACCGACGATGCGCAGAGTTGTGTAAATGCGTTGAAGCATCGCTCTCCACGAAATTCCTCGGTTCTCATAGGGCACTACAGGCTTCACGACAACTGCGTTACTCTGGTGCTGAAGAAACAATCGATTAAGAGTACAAATATAACGTCAAACAGGCGAAAGAAGCGCGAAGTCGTTCACGACAGTGGCGAACAGACTTTTCACATAGTGAGTCGATCGACAAAATTTTAACATTCTTCGTCACTTCCTATTTTAGCCAATGAATAATCACTTATCGCTTATTTTTCTATTGCTTTTTCAGGAATTCGAGATTCAGAATCATCACAAGAGGGTCAATTCGCAATTGACTTGGTTGGAGTACAACATATTCACGAAATACAAAAATGGTCAAGAAACGACGATATGTTTGAATGTAACAGGTCGTTATCCATCCTGCAAATTCAGTCGAGTAAAGAGTTACACCCAAGAAAGTGAGGCACCGTTGCAGTAGAAACGAAAAATAACTCACAAACAAATCAGCAACAAAAAAAAACAACAACGCAACAACAAGCAACAGCACGAAGAGAAAATGAAAAAAAAAAACAAGCAAAAGATGAACAATCGTCGAGCTCAATGAAGTTGCGTCTAAACTGCACCGTTCGACGTTTACCTGAAAAAAAAAAAAAAAAAAAAAAAAAAAAAAAAAAAATATTCTAGATAAATATAAATATATACCTAAATGTATATATCAATTCGCTTATTAAACTTTTATCTCGCGTTTATTCGAATCTATGTGTAAATAGCATCGCGTTATTTATCGACGAACGTCGAGTCGCTTCGACTAGTAAACATTTTTAAGGAAAATAACTTATTGAGAAGGAGACTCAAGAGAGGAGGAAAAACATTAAGGAAAAAAGAGACACGAAACTTGTGGGATTGAAAATTGATTTATTTATAACTTCGTCGATTTTTGGTCAATCCTGAGCTCTCACCTTCGTCAACAGTCAAATTGCATTTTCTTTTTTTTTTTTTCGTTTTAATAGTTCTTGAAGCCGAAATCGAAGATTATTCTTAGCGAGAAAATTCAAATAGAGAGAAGGAGGAACAAATCTATGTAATATAATTCTTTGCGATCGCAATATCGCACTAAGGTGTCGTCGTTTTTTTTTTTTTTTTTTCTTTTTTTTTTATTACGTTTTTATCGAAGTATAAAATATTGCTGTAACGATCGGGAGACGAAAGTCGATCGGGCTGTCGTCCGATACGACAGCCGCGATCGGCAACATGCCTATGCGCTCTGTAAATATACTTCGAGTTAACTAGCGCCTCTTTAAAATCCTATTGTACATAATGACTAAGCGATTGCGAGCGACGAATATATCCGAAGAGTTTTTCTTTTCGTTTATCGTCAATTCATTTGTTTTTTTTTGTTTTAAACAATTTTTGTTTCAAACAATGTATTTTTTTTCTTTATTTTAATCTAAAATGAAATTGGGTTTTTTTCGATAGCGTGGAAGCGTCAATCCGGATTATTAGTATTATTATAGATTCTCGTTGCTTTTGCACACAAAAAAAATCCGAGTGCCGTCGCAAATCTCGAAAAATTCACGTCACTTCAGTGTATAATTGCGTTTATTGCAAATTGTTTTTTTTTTTTTTTTTTTATCCACAACAAACAATAAATATTTTTCATGTGCTTAAAATGTGGTGCTTTTGTCGATCGCGATATTATTTACATCGAAATAACCGACGACCCAACGGCCGAAAAAAATCGTCGATCTTAAATGCTTTTCTTTATATCTTTTGTACTGAGACACAATAACCACCTTCTGCTACTCCGCTCGTCACTCCACGTTATCGATTTATTTATTTTATTTATAATAAATCGCTCTACGCAGCGTTTAAGGGCGCTTTTTTTCTTCCTAAGACAATAGTAGCTCTATAATTGCGAACGAACTACGAATAATAACTTCGATGGATCCCATCCAATCGCCAACACGAGGCATCCACGATACCCATTAACAACCGCACGTATATTCTTTGTCATCTTAATTTCATTTTTTTTTTTTTTTGTTTTGTTTTTGTTTCTTTGTTATTTTTTTGTCCCTAATTTTAATCACAGATTGCACCGAAGATCAATCTTCTATGCTTTTGAATCACAGTTCCACGTGGCGCGAAGGCTGGAAGTTGGTTGTGTGTGGTATTGCGCTTATGGCTTCATTGGTTAACTCTTTTTTTTTCTTTTTTTTTTTTCTTATTATCACCTCCGAGGAAATATTCTTCCGTCATCTTCATTTTTTTTTTCTTTCCATTTTTTTTTTTTTTCGATCTTTCATTTTTTTTTTTTCTTCAAAGAACAATATTTACAAATAATCATACGTTTCTCCGCGATCCTGGTTTGTTTTTGTTTTTTTTTTTTACTAATTACGTGTCTTTTTTATCTGATCGACAGGACGATTTTTTTTTTTCTCCGCTTTGCTAACGTCGGAATCAGAGCTCATCGTGTCTCGGGACTCGCGAAGCGTTTGCGGAACACGCCGAAGGATCCGTCATCCATACGAGATCCTGTACGGTCGCCGAGTGCATCGACCATACAGCCATTACCACAACTACGTGCATTATATTGTGAGAATTCAATACTATGTCGACCTGTCCTGGTAGCCACTTTTCCGGTATTCTTAGAGCTCCGATGGTACCGCCCACAACCGCGACGAGATCCTGCAAGGAGAGAGAAGAATAATGTTTCGTCGGTGACGGCGAAAGTTTTGGCAAACTCTTCGATAGTCACGATAACGACTATCGCCGCGCCTTCGCGTGGACGCGATGGCCGAAATAAATTTAGCGATTCGTCGGTGGAGACGAGGAAAACACTCACTTGGAGCACTATGTGAGTCAAAGCTTCCGGATTTCCGCCGCCGATACGAAAACATCTCAACGCAAGAAATACCATCCTCATCATGAACGGCGGTGAGAAACACAGGCGTCTCTCCCACGGTGAATTCGCTCTCATTGCCTAGAAAAATCGTTAAATACGAATTATCTATTAAAACAAATTCAATGGATTGGAAACTTTTATTTACAAGGATATAACTCGTTAACCATGCGTCTGATGAAATTTTTCCAATAAATCTTTTTTCTAAAGCACAAAGTTCTCTACAAAAAAGGTACTTAGCATATTTTTTGTGGGTGCGACAGTTTTTGAGAAAAATCGTTAATTATGAATTATCAATTGAAACAAATTCAATGCATTATCAAACTTATGTTTACAAGGATGTAACTCGTTAAGCATATATTTCGTGACTTTTTTCCAAGAAATCTTTTTTGTAGAGCACAATATTTTCTATAAAAAAGGTCATATGCATATTTTTGATAGACGCGATAGTTTTTGAGAAAAATCTTTATTTAATCAGTTCTCGGAATTCTACAAAATGAACTGAAGATATCTCAACCATTTTAAGCATTCTATTCGAATTATTAATTTATTTTACGATAATGTTATTCATGAAAAAAAAGTAAACTTCAATTTCAATGATATTCTATATGGAATATTTTTTATGAAAATGAAAAATCGACAAGAGAGTCATCGATGTACGTATACGTTACCTTGAACAATCCCCAGAGACTCAGGCAGCAGTAGGCCAGTATGCAA
The DNA here is from genome assembly GCA_963971235.1 of Cryptus armator. Lineage (NCBI taxonomy): Eukaryota > Metazoa > Arthropoda > Insecta > Hymenoptera > Ichneumonidae > Cryptus > Cryptus armator. Next base: position 19,992,267 of record OZ020233.1, read on the forward strand.
AAGTACCACAATACGCTCGGTAGACAGTGGACCGAAGCCGCGACCATTGGTATCGCGCCTTGAATATCAAAACGTACATCAATAATTCATTTATTTCAATCATTCTCTTTATTTTTCTATATATCGTCTGCTTGAAAAACAGACGGGCGTATCTCACGCGATAGAACGCGAGAAACAGTACTCGATGTGTTCTTCTGTTTTTCAAGCAGTCGGTAGGAAATATTCACAATAACATTTTTTCCACCCACTGCTCGTAAACTTTCAAAGTTTATGGTTTTTTTATGCATTTATCTATTATTATTGATGACTTTTTTCTTTTTTTTTTTTTTTTTTTTTTTTTTTTCTGCACTTACCTACGCTTTGACAGACCCATATTCCGAGCATATCGAGCTTCAGAAGCCTCATGTAAAACGCCTCGCCATAGTTCAAGTTCATAAACAGATGGTAGAGAAACGATCCGATCCAAGGGCTCACAGCGCCGATCAGATGGCACCACGAAAGAAAACCGGTGAAGTAACCCCGCGCGCCCCATGGTAGCAGATACGGGACCGTCAGCAGTATGTACAGAATTGCAAGACCTGCAAGATTCGCCGGAAAAATATTGGTAAATACATTTTTTTTCACTCTCTCATCGAAAAAAAAAAAAAATCGTATAATGAACTCTCGACAAATTCTCGAACTTTGGGGCGAAAGTTATCGTTAGTCTTAATCACTAAAATACAATTTCTGAGTCGTCATTCGAAATCAAACTTTTTTCCCTCGTTACGTTTTCGGAGTCACAAACACTCCGTAAACTTCCGTTTCTTCGTTAAGTAGACTCTCCACAAAAAAAAAAAAAAAAAAAAATACGAAACCACGAGAAAGCATCGCCTTACCTATGTTCTCAGGTTAACTAAATAAATACGAAAACCCAACATAAAAGTACACCGGAAAAAAAAAACTTGAGAAAATCATCACGTTTTCACAGACCGCTCGTTAGTACTGAAGGGTCAAAAAAACGAAATAATTTCCCGCATTTTTTTGGAGCTTCTCTCGTTCTTCATTGGTTGAAGAGCTGAACCAATTAAATTTTTAATTACCGCTTTAATTAAAGTGGTTAAAAATTACGATGGTTCAAATGACTCTGTGGTTCGTTCCAATTTGCTGTACAATTCGTTTTAATTACGAAATAATCAAAGGTTAAACGGAACGTTAAATCATACAAAAGCCCGGCGAGTATTTCGCTACATTCGTGTTTTTTTTTTTTTTTTTTTCTTTTTTTTTTCATTAATTTATTCAGACGATATAATTCATTCGGACAAACAATGGTATCGCGCAAAACCCATTGTCTTGACTAATACGTGCGCAACGTTAAATTTGCATAAATTCGAAGCTTCCAAGTTGAAAAAAAAACGCGTTAAATCGCAGCACCAAATTGACGCTTAACAGGCGCCCCGAGGATATACTGTTGTGTTTCGCGTTCGTCTGTTTTGTTTCGCACTGTTCCATCGTCTTTAAAATACATATAATCCGACGCGCTGACGGCGCGCGTCGAGTCAAACACCCACGTAGCCACGGCGAATGCTTTTCAAACACGGAATGGAAAAGCGTTGATTATTTTATATATCGCAAGAGTCTCATTACCTGTGTGCGCGAGTCTGCGACAAGTGCGAAACTCGGATGATGACCGTGTGCTTGCGCACGCGACCGCACTTACAGCTTCGAAAGTATGACGAGTTATAAAAATAACGAAAAAAAAAAAAAACGAAGAAGAATGAAAGAAAAAAAAAAAAAAAGCACGTGTTGTACGTGTTACCCTCTCGCAAGTCGTCCCCCGAGGCCTCGTGCGCTGACCCACTAAGATTTTATTTCAAACTCGCGGTTACGCGGGTCGATACTTGCCGCTACCGACTGTACATCCTACTCGTTCTCCTTCCGCACTCTTGACGCTTTTTTTTTATTATACATACTTCTGTCAGACGAAATAACATCGTCGATGCGCGTTTGTCGTATCACAGAAAAGTAAATACGCTTGAAATTCACAAAATCTCAGCAGACAGACGAACAATTTTTTTTTTTAGGTTAGGACACGAGATAAATAATTGCCAATGTGTTATTATGTTTGAGGATATATGACGAAGCATTTTATTATTTTCTTCGACCTTCGCACGTGAAACTTTGTTCGGCACGTTATTTTCCGTAGAAATTGTGGAAAAAAACCGAATGCATATACGAGAGCTGATATAATCATCGCACGCGATCACAATCGCAATTTGCACGATAATGTTTCATTCGAACGAATTATTCCGGAAGCACACGGACCCGGGATACGAATGCTAATTTTCTTTTTTTTTTTTTTGCAATGTTCGAACTGAAATTTAAGGGGTTTTTTTTTAGGAAACGATGTTAGGTGATTTTTTTTTTTTTTTTCGAGCGAATGGTGTCAAATAAAAATCGAATCAGGTTGATAGAAGCTTATGCTCCGTTATCTCTGTCGTGGCACACCTACGGATAGTAGTTTCATCGATCGGGTCGTTTATCGAAGGACAAAATTAAAGGGCGTTCTCGAGAGCGACTGGATTACGTGACCCGGAAACAAAGCTTCTCGACGAAATTGTTATAAAGCCAATAGGCGGTCGGAGGTGAAACGTTCGATGTTTTCGTAAAGGTTGAACCGCGAAATATCAAGGATTTTTTTTTTTTTTTTTTTTTTTTTTTTTTTTTTTTTTTTTTCGGTAGAAAAGAGCAATTTCCAACGACGATGGATTTTTTTTTATCGGGAGTAAATCTAATGGAAATGAATGCATAACATTGATGGTTTATTGACGAGGAAACGATTCTAATCTCGACACTCGATGTCGAACGAACACGCGACACAGCTGTGCATCCGCCAACGGAATAAAAAAAGAACTGTTCCCACGAAAAAACTACGAAAAGAAATTCAGCCGTAAATTGTTCGCTTCAAGTCAAAGAAACGTAAAGCCTTTCACACTCAATAGCTTTATTGCGGCTTTTTTTATTTGTCAAACATTTACTCCGTTATCGCATTAAAAATTTTTCTCTTTTTTGCTGAAACATTAGAATTTTATCGCAAGGTTACTGGAAGTGGTAAAAAAATTTTAATTTTACTCCAAAAAATGAAATTTAAGATACTGAAGTTTGTGTAAAAAAATTAGCAGTTATTATTACGTAGAAACGAAAAAAAAAAAAAAAAAAAAATCGATACATTAGTGAATCTTTGATAAAAATTCGTAGAATTTTTTTCCAACTATTTACACCGCTCACAGCCATCGGTAGTTGCATTTTTTTTTTCTCTTCCGTTTGGATCGATCGCGGAACGCAGTCACGAGTAACACCCGCAATGCGTTACGTTCACCTCTCCAATCAGCTGTGGGAACTCTTGAAGGGTTTTACGAAAGTTAACCCACAGATCCGAGAAACCTTGACCCGCATGCCGGTGTCATCTTTATCAAGTTAACAGTATTTATAACGCTTGTCCACCGTTATCCGGGCGTTGTATATGCGTTTAACAAGATTTTCACGCAATCGTTTTATAAGCCTTTGCGCTATTACGCGAAAAGTAATAAGTAATCCCTTTTTCTTTTCTTTCAACACTAAAAACAAAAGCTATTCGGGCATTTGGCCAACGATTCTCGTCGTAATAATAGGCTTTTATCCTGCTAATTATTATTTGATCGCATCATACGGCTATTCTGAATTCAACGATAATCTTTGTTGGCCGCGAAAGATTCTTATCGTTGTGTATAAAGACTCGTCTCGATCGCGAGTATACAAAAACTTGAACGTTGCCAAAAATTCGAGCGGCGAAACGAGAGGTGGGAGAGCAGAATCTCGAGGCGAAAAGTCCGTGAATGCTTAACCGTTTGCGCGTGTCTCGGGTCTATCCAATTGTAGCCAAAAGTATCATTTCACCAATGGATAACTATACCAACGCGTTCGACTAATTAATCCCTCATGAATCCCTCGATGCGTCATTTCCTCGGGATTAATAATGCAAATGAAGTTCATACGCGCGCGGGAAACATTGAAATACGAGAATGGAATACAAAGTATATTGATTGCTGATTTAATTTAGATTACGGGATCGAAGGAAAAAAAACGACATAACTAAAGTGGTTAATTGCTGTGCCACGAAGGGAAATTAATTTCGTTAGGTGGATAAAAGATTTTTTTTAAACCACAAAACTATGTTTATGCCTAATATACGGCACTGGACGACAGTATGATTACCGTGCCAAAAATTCGTTAAAGTTTGCGCTCAGACCACCCCTTTCATTCCCAACAACGAACGATTCCGAGGCCAAGTGCAGCAGTACCACGAGTGCGTTTGTGACACGAATATCAAACTAAATACGCGGGCCAAATTACTTGATACATCGAAGAAATATTACCGGACGTAAAAAATTCACAATGAAAAATAACTAAAATATGATTTTTTTTACGTTAATTTTTTTTTTTATGGAAAATCACCGTGATAAATGAGAAATCACATAAATTAATCGATACACGAGTGAATACTCAAAAAAAATCGATAATAATATTCATATTTTTTATCACATCAGTATTTTTCTTCATGAATGACACAAAATTAATTTTCGATTTTTTTGCCGACGAAAATAAATTATACAGTAGCAATATGAAGAAAAAAAAAATTCACTGAATTTCTTCCGTCGTTACGCGGGCGTCGTGGTTACAAATATGTGAAAACACGGAACACCACTGTGACATGTTTTGGCACTCGTTAAAAAAGAGGGAAAAAATTGAAAAAAAAAAAAAAGAAAAAAAAAGGGAATGAAGTCTACGATCCTTCGACAAACGACTCACCGTGAGTCAGTATGTTGACCGTTTCATTGTGAAGATAGAAAAGACTGCCTATGCATCCGACGAAGGTGGTGAGAGGTCGATATCCGGTTCTGATGTGTGGATTGAATTGTAGATGACGTGGCATTTCGCTCCAATTTCTAAGTATAATTTTCGTCGTGTTTGGATGGCCATCGTGATCGAGTTTAGTGGCCGTCGTGGCCCTCTGCTCGACACGGCTCGAGGACTCGGCCGCTTGAGCCTCGACAGGCTCTTCCTGACCCGTCGTGATCGCGTCGGGGTTCTCGACGACGTGCACGTCGTCGTCGTCGTCGCCGTCGTCGTCGTCGTCGTCGTCGTCGTCGTCGTCGTCGTCGTCGTGGTCGCGGCGGCCTGAGAACCCCGCGCCCAGGTCGGTTACCTCGGACGATACGAACAGGACTTCCGCATGGCGCGGCAGCTCAGCCGACAGTGCCGAGCAAAACGAGTCACAACCTCGAGGTGTATTAAACCCGTTAGCTGGATATATATTCAGCTATCGTGGCTTCCGTGGCTGGTGCTGCTGCCTGTTCGCCACTGTTCTGCAGTTGCAGCTGCGCCTGCGGCCTGTCCTCGTCGGAGCTCTACGACGGCCCGCCGTTGGCCCCACTCAACGGCGAAACTCAACGGCGAGACCGTCCGAACTTGCGTCCCGAATACGGCGAACGGTATAATACACCATTCGCAACCCTTCCCTTCTCATATTCTCCTCGTTTTCTCCCCCTCGGGGTACTCACACCTCGACTACGACGACGACGACGACGACGCACTGCTGTGAAACTCCTCGCGCTTGATCCTGCGTCTCATCCCTTACTCTCTCCCTCTCCTTTTACTCTACTGCATCCCTGACATATCACCAATGTTCTCTTTCCGCTACCCACTCTGCAACAACCCTCTTCAACCCTTCCACCCCGAGAGACGCAACCCGGGAGGGAATATTCTTCCACTCCCTCCTCTTTCGTCTCTCCTGTGTTTCCATGGTTACGTTATCGACCACCTGAGTCGAACGGATAATATAACGTGGAAAGTTGTACCCGAGGGGGATGAGGAAAAGGGAGAGAGGGATTGAGGATGGTCGGTGAAATATGTGTATGTGTTATAGTGGGTCGAAGAAGAAGCGACCTCGGTCACGGTCGAGATCGTTTGTTCTCCGGATTCGGTGTTATACCAAAACCTTATGTTGAGGAACTTGTTATTCCTATTGGATCTTACAATTTGAAGGCTCAGGGACGCCATTAATCACAATTAGAAGGTTTTCCGATTGGAGAAACGATATCTTTGCTATGGAAAGGATTTGTTTGTCATTCGATCGATTTTTCGGTAGTCGAATAGGTGAAACTGTAATACAATTTACGGGTTGCAGAGAATATTGGGGATTAAGCCATTTTTAGGGTCGCCGTTTGTACCAAAGAGACGTGTGTTACGAATGATACAATTTTGATCTTTTTTTTTTTTTTTTTTTTTTTTTTTTTTTTTTTTTTTATGACGGATTAGTAAGAGATAGAGAAATATTTTTGAACTGAGATTCGAAGTGGAAGTTTGAAAACGTGAGACTAGGAATTCTTTTGCTGGATTTTGATATATCTATGAACAGAGTAAAGAGACTCTCTGGTGACTATAGCTGAGATCAGCTGTTTAAAATTTTTTGCACGATGGAAGAGTATATCTGAGACGAAGTCGAAGTGGAATTTTGATATCTTGTCGCGAGCCAAGAATATTTTTTGCTTGTTTACAATAACGGGAAAAGGGACAGGGAAATGGCAAAGGAAATTCCTCGACATCAGCTGTTGGAGAGTTTTCAGATCGGCGCAATAGTACGTCCGCTTCAACTTCTTCTTAGGAATACTTCAACTTTAACATATCCGGCGGGAGAAGTTGAAGTGGAATTTTAATGTCTTAACTTGAGTCACGAACTTTTCCACTTGTTTATCTTTTTAAAAAAAGCATTGAATGAAGCGTCAAGAAAGCGTCCAATCGTTTCAAGAGTCGAAATATCGAAACAGCCATTTTTTTGATACTTACGCGCGCAAGAAAAGCTAAAAATTCTATAGGTCTCAATGCTATTGTTATTGGTACCATTTTCTTTCTGTAAAAAAAAAATCGGTAAAACACGATACTAAAAATTCCAGGAGTTCCGTAAACCACTTCACTACGCGTTATATTAAAAAATAAAAAAAAAATGTTTTCGGTGATTAGCTATATTCCAATTAACTTTGAACCAAAACTACTATTAGTTTCCTGTTCGGCGAGAAAAAATGTATCGAATTGTGTCCTCTAACATTTTGTAAAACGCTTCGACGTGACCTAAAAAAGTTGCAAGTTGCTTTGTAGTATTTTTTTCGTATTTTTCATCGTTCTGCAACTGTTGGAAAAACGCTTTCGCGATTGCTTCGTATATCCAATCTCGTGATTTTTTTTTCTCCGTAGAACTCGAGACATCTCGGATTTTCCGATATTGCATCGAGAAGCAAAGATGTTTCCGTTCGAAAATACGAAAAAACGTTATTTTTCTCGAAACGGGTCAAGAAAATAAAATTTCATTACTCATCGTTTAAAAATTATATGCGATCCTTTTTTTCGCGCTGATCACGAATTAGTTACTCATTTTACTCCAATATTTCGTACGGTAATTCGCGTCGGAGCCGAAAGAAAATTTGATTTTTCGTTTTTATCATAACAAAATATTTCGATGAAAAATATTTCCGCAGCCGGTAACTACATATCCGTGAGGATAGCGAAAGTATATCGAATCGCGTACACGGCGCGAAAAATATGTTTTTACCTCAACTGTTATCGTCGTCATTGCGTCGACTCTAAAAGGCCGTGACATAGAAAAAAAAATGAAAAATCTCAAGACTCTCGACTGTCGGAGATTTTTTTTTTCAAAACTTATGATATTTTCGGCTTTTTCAAGAGTCGCGGTGTGCGGAGGGTTCGAAGCGGTAGCGAGAGCGTGTAGGTCCCTCGTGAAAGTTTCATCAGAGGAAAGAGGGGTTGTTGCGGAGAAACTCTCCAGGTGGAGATAAAGTTCTCGGGTCGTCAGCGGCGTGGTTTTGAATGTCATTGGGGTTATTATCTGTCCAAAATGGAGAATGACGCGCGTGTAAGTACATCGCAGTACTACAAATCCCCAAAAAAAAAATAATAATAATAATAATTTTTCCAGCGATAAGTAGAATTAAAAAAAAAAATTAACGACATCGAAAAAAAAAAAAAAAAAAAAAAATCTTCAAAGTCCAAAGATAAAAAAATGTGAAAAAAAATATAAATTCACGATAAATTCGAGTGAAAAAAATAATTTGCTCGATAAAATTTAGCACTGCTTTTAATATAATTGTGACAACATTGGCCGACCTCGCCGCGGCCCCCGTTGTAATAGTCGACGCGACCCGAGACTTCTCGGAGGCGCGAATTCAGGTTGGCGATGTCAGAGAAGCGCAAGCGCCCGGCGAGGTCTGTAAGAGCTTCGGCTATCGTTATATGCAGTGCCAGCCGGATCCTCGTCGTCGCTCGTGGAAGAATGAGCAGCGGTTGCAGGTCACTGCTGGCGCGTGCATTGTTAAAAATCTTGTCGTACAACAAAACAATAATAAACAATCGTTCGTTGTTGAATAAACGGCAGGATTCGCTGCTCGGGTCCTGTCGCGATATCCTATTGTTAAGAAGAAAACCGTCCGTGAGTAGAGAGACACACAGAGAGAGAGAGAGAGAGAGGAAGAGAGAGTACCGACAACGCCATCGGAATTCATTTTATTTGACTTTCTTTCGCGATTAAGACGCATGCAAAAGATCGTGAGCCGCCGATGACCTCATTGGCCTCAAATCGTGCATTCTACAGTTTCTTATCGTAAAACTCAAACGATACGTCTTTCATTTTAATCGAATAAGAATTTTTCACGCCGAAACCAAAACAACAACAAAAATATCTATCGGTAAATTTTTATTATTACAGCTTATAGATAATCAATAGAGATAAATTATTTTATCGAGTTATCAAAATTGATAGATATCGATATACCATCTTTTTTTTGTCATTTTTTGGGTCAATCTTTGGTCAATTAAGTGGACAAGAAAATGGGACGTAATTGGAGGAAATTGTGCTCCGAAATTCCGGATCGATAGCGCCGGAGCTCTGCTCCATTGTTGTATATATATATATATATATATATGTATATATATATTTTTCTTCTACAGTGGACTTGCACCGAATTATGGCCAATCGCTCAGACGCAGAAGCCCCCTTCGCCCACCACTACAGAATCCTTCCCCCGGGAGCGACGTAAATTCCTCACGTACACCATCACTGACCAGGTAGATATTCACATATATATATATACATATATACAGGATAAATCCTATCTATATTACTATATACGCACACGTAGGAAATACCAATGTGTTTGCACCTGCGCTGAAATATTTTGGTCGAGCAAAATGCATATCATTTCGAAAGGCGAAAATATCCGACAACTCGCGAAGCTCTATTGTCGAGTCGTAGTATTGTACGATCTCTTCTCGTTAACCTTGACCCCCGCCGAACGTTTCAATTGAGATATTTACGAATTAACTGTATTTCGTACGCGTATCGTTGCGACTGATGGGTGCGAAGAGCGAAAGCTTCAGTTATCGATAAGTCGAATGAGCTTTACGGAGCTTTACGAATAAGAGACATTATCGCAGTCTGAAAAATTTAGAATTGAACCGAATGGAGCGCGAATTCCAGGGCACTTTCTCCGGGAATAAAAAATTCACCGGCGCGATCGTCCGAATACAGACGTCCTTGAGAATTCTCAATAGCGAAGTATCTCATGGAAAAAAACTGATGGGACGAGAATAAAAAAAATCTTTCGATTTTAATAATGATCTTTTGAAACCGAAAGTCATTGTTATTGATATCGATAATTTTTTTATCGCATTTGACCTTCAAAAATCAAATTATTAAAAATTCGATAATACTTCGCGAAATACAGAAAATTTTACAACTATTTTAATAAAACTTCGTAATCTGAATATTTAAGATTGCACAAAGCTTTATTGAAATAGTTTTAGAATTTGCTACGTTACGCGATATATTTTTTCGGCAAAAAAAAAACGGTCTTTGTAAACAAGAATTTTTTTTTTTTTTTTGGGAAAATCGGCAAGAATAACTCAATATTTGTACAAATTTTGATGATAAATATTTTTTAATGTAAATCTGTTCTTAATTACGAATCCCTATACTTGTGTCTCGGGTAATGGGAAAATTTGTATTTTTTCTCAGATAGTCGAATTTGAACATTTATCTTGATAGATGAAAATGTAATGGACATTCATAAAACTCTAATCTCCTCAAAATAGTTTCTTATTTCCAACAGGGATTTTTTTTTCTTTTTTTTTTTTTTTTGGTGCTAAATTTTCATATTCCCGATAAAGTATTTTCGGAACACATATATACCTTAAATCACTCGTAAATATCTGAAATATCGATCTCATCTGAAATTATCCGAAGTTTCCTTGTTTGTCGTCGCAGTGTGAATACACAGAGCGACAGTGTATGTTACGCACAGAGATAACTCCTATAATAGTTTCACGGATACTCGTCGTTTAATCTCAATAACGCGAGACGTCTCAGCGTAATTAAAATACCTTATCATATTTTTTTATTCCTTATCGTGTTTAACATACCGCTTAAACGCGTGGTGCCACCTACGATTTTTCGCGGTCCATTGACTTAGCGGGGCGGAGGAAACGGTCATCGACTCGTCACTGCGAATTCACCCGCGTGAGTGTATATATATCATTCGCCACGACCGGTGGGCATACCGTCGCGTGTAACAAATTCACGTAGTTTTTGCCTTCTCTTCATCTATCGCATTCAGAAACTTGTTCACTGTGGATAAGAAACAAAACAACAACAAAAAAACTTACAAAAATGTTCACGAACTGTTTGGGAAATCTCTACAGAAGCATCGGAAAGGTGATTAATTACTGGATGCAGCGACAGGTACCTATGCCCTCGGCCTTCGTGCAAAGATTTATTACTTCGGACGCATCGAATCCACGATGGTCTCTCGCGTGGGACGATAATCGTTTTCCATTTATTTCATACCACCTATACTATGCCATACCGGGCGCAACCTTCCATAATTTGAAAAAAATAAAATAAAAAAATAAAAACAACGAACTTTTTCTGAAATGTGAGGGTTGATTCTACAAGTTTGAATATTCATACGTTCATTAATATCGACGTAAAGTCAATCGCCACTGCTTTTCATTCAATATATTTCAATTTATCTGTGATTTTCCGTGCTCTACATTAGGTTAGGAGTTACCGAAACATTTTTTTTCCCGCGTTCTATGCTCCTTTTTTGTTTTCATTCAAACTTCGCTCTTCCCTCGGTTCATTGGCGCTTCGCTCGTTCGTCGCGACAATGCCATATAGAAAATACGATAATGTATGTCGATCTAAAGATTTATGAGAGCCGATCATTACTGATACTTTGAAACGATGCAGAAAATTAAAAAATTAGTAATTCTAACGTTCAAACAACGTATTACGTAATTTCGGGTAATTATTCGAGAAATAATTTGATTTTCTGTATTTAATTTATTTTGTATTTTATTTCTATTCATAGTAAAAAAAACGCAGTCCTTCTTCATGAAATAAATAGTCATTTTTCAAAAATCTCTCTAATGAAAATCGAACAATAGCCACGTGTTTAGTACTCTTGCATTATCGTAAAACCCGCGCGCATCAAACCGGAAATTAAGTAGTCGCTTCGACTTCCGTTTTCCTCGCAAACTTCGTGAAAACTCGTGTATTCACGGCCGCCATGATTGTTGGCGAGCCGAGTATAGCCGAACAGTTTGTTCCGTCGAACAGCCAATGGCATCGATCCAATGTCCACGTCGTTGTCACACAACAGTGTTTTACCTTCCGGATCCCCAGGCTCTTGGATATCTTACATTTTCAATTACATTTGGGACCAAGTGAGCCTATTTTATCGCTGGAACGTGAGTAATAACGCGTTAACGCGAAACAGTTTTTTACGCTTGCTCGATGTGTTTGAATCACAATCCGAGGAAGAAAATTTGGTGTTGAGGATCGTTTTGTTAACGACGAGAGAGGCTCGCGCGTGCGTCCGCTAAGCGTATCTATCTGGCTGTGGGGCCTCTTGCTTTGCTACCTTGCACCTTTTCAAGATGGCCGTCTATTCGTGAGAGAGAGTTTCCTTATGGCGTTTATCCTCGATATACTGTTGACGCTCGGAGTCTGAGAAAAATCTACGTATCTTACGAATCTTTTTTTATACTTTTCGTCGTCCTAACGACTTTTTGTCAAGTTCTGTATGTGCGCGAGCCTTACGGTGATTGTTGCGCAGAGAGTCACGAACGAATATTCATCGACGAGCTTATCTCGTGGCATGGATTACTCTCCCTTCAAGGTTGGAATTTTAACGCTTTGCTCGCAATCGATTTTTTTTTCTATTCTCCGTAACAGCGGTGCATACACCTCGGAGCCACAGAGCGTCTCTCGACTAATTCTTTGTTTTTTTTGTTGCTTCCCGTATTCACGAGTCTTTAGTTCTCAAAAGCACGAAATCGTGACACAATTTTTACTGTCACACGTAAACGTACATCGTTGATTTATCTCTGTGGTTATTATTACAGCTGAATTATTTGCGCGTACTTTTGGCGTCAGTCGTCGTGCACAATAGTGCGCAACTATTGCAGGCTCATCGACGCACAATTTTCATCTCTACCAATCATCATTTTATCCCCTTCGCCAATTTTCACATAGTTTTCATGCAATTCTCCTTTTTTCATACAGTCAATTTCGTTGAATTTTTTTTCTTTTTTCGTATATCGTAGACCCAAAGCGAAAGCGTAGACCACGATTGGGCATAGGCAACGTTATTTTTTTTATTTCTTGCTTTGATTAAATCTTTCGCGACGGAGTTTTTTTTTCTCAAAGTTTGAAGAAGAGATAGAAAAAAAAAATGGCCCACGTTTTGCAGAGTTCTTAGAGCCGATGTCAGCGTCGTTGAATGAAAAGAGTGTCGTTCAGCAAGCACCTTCTTCACGCTCTTGGATATCATCGTTATTCGATTACATTTGGGATCAAGTGAGCGTCTTTCGCATCTCTAACGTAAGTAAACGCGGTTCGCGGAGTCCACCGCGTTATCAACGACTTTTAGCCCATCGGGAAAAAAAAAAAAAAGAGTTTTGGGAAACGATTGAACGATTAACGCCGGACGACGATCGCCTGCTACGTCGGAACGACGTCTTTTCCATTGGTTACCCTACGGGATAAATACTCTTCTTCAACATAATTATCGTTTTGGTCATTTTTATCATCAGGAACTTTCATACATTACTTCTCATCATTCTTATCATCATGCGCGACGACTGCGACAATAAAGTTTGCCAGTAAATACTTTGAAAATGTTGAAATTATAGAAAAAAAAAAAAAAAATTTAATACTCAGAGACAATCCAATATTTCTTAGAAGTCCCAATTCTGCTGCTAAATAATTGTTTTTATTTTTATTTCAAGAAATATCAGTATTTTAATGGCGAAGAAACGAATACCATCTTTTTTCAACTTCAACAAAAATTTTTGCATTAACAGTTTTGAAAAAAAAAAAAAGGAATTAAAAAAAATTGATAACAAAACATTCCATTTTTCGTACTTAAATTTGCTGCTAACATTTTAAAAATTTAAAAAAAAACGCAATTTCGTGTATTTATAGAACATAATTAGGCAGCAAAAGAATTATGATGAAAAAGGAAGAAACGTTATTCTGGAAATATAATTTATTTAATTTTACTGGCTGACTTTGTTTTAATATGAAAGACTCTGCGAGACGCGTGTCGCAATTAAGGTTAACAAGAAGAATCTATGCAAGCGAACTATGATCCATTGTTGGTGAATCTCCTCTTTATCTATCCAAACGACTGCATGTAATCTATGATTAAGTCTCGTCGATTTTCGTTACCGCAACGTTTATCATTGCAATTCTCTGACGTACGCATGTTATTATCGTGTTTTTACAGATGCCGCGAACCAGGAGGCGTCATCGCTCCCGAAGCCACTCCCGAACGCGCTCCCATTCGGCGGGTTCGCCTCAGTATGAACACAAGCGCAGGCGCATAGATTACGAAAGTCCACAGACCAAGGGCACTTATAGGTAAGAATTAAACGCCTCTAACAAACATTTACACCTGTTTAACACTTTTTTTTTTTTAATTAAAAGTAAACATTCATTATCTCGCCGATTATCAATAAACTCCTAAACATAGCAAACTTTTCCTCGATTTTCCGAGTCTTCATCGTTTTTTTTTTTTTTTTTTTTTTTTTTATATTATTGATGCAATCGACGTTATACGAGAATCGAGCGATTTTTCATCGTTTCATCGTCGTTATTTTCAGATCTTATAGTTTTTAAGCGTAAATACTTTTCTCGCTTTTTCGTAAACCCCGAAGCGCTTGGAAGTGTCGAAAAATTAATAATGTATTGAAAGGTGAAGAGAAAATGTTGCATACTGTTTTTTAGAGCCGAAGGCCCCGCGTAATTGCGAAATACATCGAAATTTTTTTTCTTTCTATCTCTTTTTTTCGATGGAGAGTTCGCGGTATGAACTTTGCGAAGAATAAAAAGAAAAAAAAGACCTCGACACGGCCAATGGCGTTGCCCGGAGGCCAATGCCGTCGAGAATCCCTTCCATAGCGATTATACCCCCGTGGAAACTTCATGACTGTCAGTCGTAGTCCGAGCGCTGGAGCTCGTGCACAGCACACGAGCCCTCATCAGATATAGTTATAGTTGTACCGATAAACGTTCTTTCAAACGTTGAAATTCCAAACGTTCACTCTCCGTTCGAGTTCGTCGACGGTGATCGTTTTCGCCTACGTTTCCAAAGGCGAGAACGATAGACCGCTGCGATTTACGTGAGTGCTTTCGTTATAAAAATTTTCACAAGCGTCCAAAGACCGTGGCGAATAATTATAGGCGATTCAATCGATTCTCGTTATTATTTAAATTGCCATTGAGACATATCTTTACGATGTGTCGTTAATGAACTTCTATTCAAAAACTCCAAACTTTATCTACGAAAAAAAAAAAAAAAAAAAAAATCGTTAGACAAATTTAATACGCCAGTCGCGTTTATTTCGAGAGACGTCGATATTCTCGCGAGAAATCACGAAACGAAATTATCGTAAACAAAAAAAATGTTTAGAAAAATTAAAAATATCGATATTTGAAAAATGTTATTTTTATGAAATTTGCTCGCTGAAAAAAAAAAAACGAATCCGTCGATCTCACTGGCGCCAATTTTCGGACGTCGACCTCGCGTATTCGCGGCAATAAAAAAAAAAAAGAGTTCCACAAAACGCGAAAGACGTACGTTTAAGCGAAGTGTCGAAATGGCCGTTAATTGGAGCAGTTCGGTGTCCATAAAACACAAGTCAGGCGACACTCGCCTTCGCGCGCGAAACTATTGCAATTCGTTCCACCTACGCGTTATCAGCGTCGCCGAGCGTGTCGAGGGACTACGACGAGTCCAATCGGAAGTGTAATTCTAGAGTTTCCCAGTGAGCGATTGCGTTGCCGGCTATTAGTAGCGTTATTAACGACGAGCCGCGAAGCTCTGGAATGAAAACAGAAGAAAAAAGAAAAAAACGAAAAAAAAACAGAATTCCGTCGATTAAAAAAAAATCAACAAAACCATTTTTTTTTCTAATTCTCGAAAAAAATTAGACGCTTGTATCGTAAATGCTACGAATAACGCGGAAGAATTCCGGTTTTAAACCGGAGCGTCGACTCTTGCGATCGAAAACCGCCCTATAAGGCCGCCCGCGAAACGATCCATAATTAAATCCATTGGCACGTATGAAAAAAAAAAAAAAATAAAAAGAAAAAAGCCTTCAAAGCGATTATGGTAGCGATTGATCCTCGAGACTTCTCCTTCGCGGCTCGTAAATATCGTCAATCGCCATCGTCGACGTGTCAATAACGATATATATTTATCTCCATCTCCAGACATTAAATAAACTCTCGTGTTTCTCGTCAAATTTACATGATCGATCGTATTTCGCGAAATAAAATAAAAGCAAAAAGATAAAACGAGGAAAAAGAAAAAGAAACGCATTTACTCAGTTGAACTTGAAACGTTACCGGTTTCGGATTGCCGGAAGTACGAGTTTGGAGCACACAAAGTCGATCGCAGGAAATCGAAGGAAACGGTGCCGAAGGTCGCGGCGTTCGGCTCGACACGGCGCGGGGTTCTCGTCTCGATATTATTCGCGAGTTGATGACTCTAAAGAGCCGTACATGGCAACGATTTAGGTTGTCTATATAGAGTTTCTGCCGTAACTCTCGGCGCGGTTACTTGTAAATATCGCGCGTATATCATAGCCGCCAGACTCGCTTCGTTTAGTTTAGACCGCCGTACAAAGGTCCTCCTGTTTCGGTAATACGAGGAGAGCGCGCGAGAGCTCGTGACAGTCTCATTGCTTGGGCCACTTGTCACGGTACAACGTGCGCTATTATCTCTCTTTATGATTGACCGACGCTACTCGCCAGCGCACTCAGCCATCGGTTCGAAACACCCATCGCTCCGAAGCTCCTTGGCTCTCCGAACGAATATAACGTTCGCGGATCAAAAATAGAGAGTCTATAATTAAACATCACTCTCTCGCGCGACTTAGAGCATTTAATTCGCGAGCGGGAAGATGCAGAAGTAGAAAAAATAAATAAAAAAAATACGAAATTCGATTAATCTTCTCGCATTGGTATAAGTCGCTCTTCTCATCGGTAAGATAGCGTTACGTGTCTAATTTTCACGGGGCAGCGAGACGAAAAGTAGGTATGTAGGTTGCAACCGGACACTCCCGTGGGCTGTGATTACTTGAAGGGAGATTCGAGAAAGAAATTTCTCGACGCGAGCAAATAAGAGAAAAAAAAACGAGAAAAATAAGAAAAAAAAAAAAAAAAAAAAACTAACTATCGACGAATACGGATTGTTGTTTTAGCGCGGATGAGAAAAACTTGTATGCGTTTGAAAAGTAGACGTCTTCGTGCCAAATGCGTCGATAGAGCGATTAAGGGAGTAGAGAATTGCAGAGGAAATCGTCGAGATACGAAAGACGCGCGCGGTAAACGAAGGAAGACGATTTTGCGAGAGAGAGAAAAGAAAATTCGCTATCGTGGGCGACGCGAAGGGGGAAGAAAGGGAAAAGCATAAAGGACCATTGGAGGGTTCAGTGAACGTGAATCGCGAAACCACCGACTGGTGTCCTACGCATACTGCTGAACTCCGAGACCGCCGAGGCGAGGCGTAACGGAGTTTTTGTAGTCTCCGCGAGGATCGATCGATCGCTTTTGTCGATGTAGCGACTACGTCAGCGACTCGATACAAGCGCGAGAGGACCTTCGTCGGGCGTCGAATGAATCACTCGAGATTCTTATCGCGAGACACTGAGCTTCTTGGGAATCTTTTTCGATATTCCTAACCTTTCGATCGCAAAATAACGATTTTTATCGGTATTTAAGTAATAATTTTATTTAAATCGTAACATTTTTTCGTGTTGAGGAAAAAAAACAATTAATCCGGTAAACTAACGAATAGATTTCCATCCGAAATTCTTTTTCATTTTTTTTTTTTTTTTTTTTTTTTTTTTCGAAAATTTTTAAATCGTAAATTATTAGTTTAATTTGTCAATTGGCGACTTTTCCAAAAAAAAAAATTTGTTTTTTCAACTCGTAGTTTCAATTCGTAAATAATCTGATCCTCGGAAACTCAATTAGTATCATTTGATTCGAGAAAGTTGGCTAATGAATTTTTATCAATTTTCTTTTATTTAAATTTTTTTTTTTATCAATAACATCAAGTGTCTTCGTGCGCTTTGCCGTTTCTGTACACTCCTGTGTGCCATCTGCGATGACTTGCACTCTTGTCCTTTGAGTTTCACCACTTCACTTTTACCCTCGGAAACGAGCGCGTGCGGCGAGTGAATGCAATTCCGGGACGGAAAGCAACTTCGTTAACGCGAAATCGTTTCACGGACTTATAACTTAGAACTCTATACAGATATATATATATATAGTATATATATAAAAATAGGTACAGATATACTGTACCATGTGTATATAAAAATCTACGACTACGTGAATCGTAGTTCGAGCGAAAGCGGCTTCTCGTAATTTCTCGTAGTCCCCCCGCGGACTTTCCTCCTGCATCGCTGCGGGCGTCCCGCGAAGAACACCAAAGGTGTAATCCGTAGTTATTATAGCGAGCGATACCGTATCCGCTACCTTCCATAATTAACCATCTATCTCCGTGTTTTTCCTGCGGAAAGAAAGGAAAGAAAAAAAAAAAAAAAAAAAACGCATTCGTCGTGCATCGATTCACTGCCGATCGCCGTCTCGATATCAGAGGAAAAAGCATTTCGCGATGTCGCGCCATGTCGTCTCGTACTCTCTTATTCAGACTATTCGCGCGCTACTTTATTTCGCTTGTGTATCGAAAGTCACGGTCTTGGATCGCACGCGAGGCCTATTGCAACTGTTCATTTATTCTCCTTCCGTACGAAATATCAGGTAACACGGGTAGACGGGAAGCACGACAATGCCTGTACTTTACGTAGCTCTCGCATCTTGGATGCCAAGGTATAGTATTGACACAATTTTTCACAACCATTTTCTCTTTGTACTGAACATAATATTAAAAAAAAAAAAAAAAAAAAAAAAAAAAAAAAAAAATCGTTAATAGAATTTTATCGATTAAAACGATATTTATTATTGGAAACATCGCGTGACTGTTTTATTCGCAACATAAAAATAAAAAAATGCATATGCAAAATATAGAATTTCTCTTCCTGCTTTATATAAAAAAAAAAATTTCGATTTTTTTTTAAGTTCGAGATATTTTATAATATAATTTATTTACAGATAATCATCGGTAAAAGTATATTTCCTTTCGTATTACTTATCTAATTCTCCAAACGCGATGTGTCATCCCTCGTAAAAGAAAAAGCCGGAAGTTAAATATGTTTTTGTATCCAACGACAAAGTTTCGAGACACAATACGTCGCGCACCGTCGTGACGGTACGTCGAGAATTCGAAAGAAATTGATTGGCGAATTTATCCGCATCGGTCGCATAGAGTCTACGAGAGGGTAAACTTCCACGCTGCGCACAATCGTATGACCCATTTAGAAGACGCGGTATCGTCGTCGTCGTAGTTCGTCGGTTGGTAGGTCTATTCTGAATTCTCATCGGTGGTTCCCAAGGCCCTTGGACTCGATCCAACCGTCGAACGTGCGGCAAAAAGCGTGCGGGAGAGCGAGAAAGAGGCGATAGTCAGAGGAAAGGAGTAGAAACGAAATTTTATTTTTTTCCTTCGAGTCGTCTCATCGACACCGGTCCGGTGGTCTCTCGGCTGGTCGTGTGAGGGCTTCGTGGCTCTTAACTCCCTCACTAGTGTTTCCACCGGCATTATCCTTCGGCAACGCAGCCGGCCGACTTCCTGTCGGCTCTGCTACGTTCGTCACCAATTTGCATCGTTTTCAACTTCCTCCCCTTTCGCAAGTATCGCTCGTTGAGATTCCCGTCGCTTTGAGTTACGATAACTCGACAAATTGACCGTCGATCGAGCCAATTATTTCGCATAAAAGCGATTTAATTCGTTGAACAACTTACGCGACACGAAATGTCCGTATCATACATCCCGTTACCAACGTAATTTTCACGATCGCGAACTATTCAGAGTTGTATTCCTTTATTCGATGAGCTCCTGGCAACTCGCCCAATTATCAACTCCGGTGACACTTTCTTCCCCCCTTTCGAACCGATTCGCCCACGTCTCGTGTGGCAGCGCGACGAACTTCCATCGCGTCACAGGGCTCGAAACTTTGTGCCCTCCACTCGCGCCTTCGCCATGGAGGACGAGGAGTACGTATCGCTGAACTGCGAGCAATAATCAAATAAGCTTCGATGATTGATACATTATTATTGATAAGAAACAAAAAAAAATACGAATTTTAATATTAATTAATAATTATTTAATTGATTTTTAAGAATTTTATTCTATGCGACGAAATCGAAATCGTCAAATCTTTTGCTCGAAAAAAATTGAAATTAAATTTTTTTTTTTTTTTTTTTGGAGTCGGCGAGTCATTTTTAGAGTCGTAAATTGTCTTCGTTTTCGATTGTGTTTCAGTGGTGAGAGGGTACTGAGGTCACGCCAGCAGCACGACAGAGGCACGAGTCAGGATCGTCGCTACAAACGCAGTCATCGCAGATCACCGAGCAGCGGACGTCAGCATTCTCACGTTCACGGACATCGGGACAGGGATCGCGATCGCGAACGTCCCCACGTTGCTGCTCATCCGACTTCGTCGCGGAGAACCCGAGCGCATCGTCATCATGCCTCGTCCTCCCCGAGTCAGGAAACTTCGAGGCATCGTCATCGCTCGCCGTCCTCCAGAAGTCAGGTCAGTACCTGGATTGTCAAGCAATCCTTTTTTTTTTCTATTGTTTTCTCTGTGAAAATTTCTCCCAACAACAACGACCTTGTCGACGATAAAAAATTTTTTAAAAATCTAAGAATCTTTTGACCGATCGTCTGTAAAGTTTCGACTTCGATGTTTTTTTAGATGGTTAGTGATAAGAAAAGAAAAAATGAGAGTAAAAAAGTAAAATAATAGAAAAACACACACATTGACGGCCCATTGTATACGTAGTGTAAACACAACGGCCCGATGCGTATTCTCGATCGTGTTAAGAATTAATTGCATCGTTCATTAACCGCGGCGGGGGATACATAAACTCGGTCAGCCGTGATTTGGGTCGAGGAAATCTCGCGGTCAGTCTTTGACACTGCATCGCAGGCACACACGATACTTGTTTTTAATTAAAATATTACGATTTTTTTTTTTTTTTTTTTTTTTCGATAATAAACTGTATACTTGCATCTCGAAAAAAAAATCGCGTGAGCGTTGACAACGATACGATCTTTTGATATTCGCCTTCTCCGGATCGTTGCAACACTGCTGAGCAAATTAGATGAGACAATAGACAAATTGTCTACTTAAATTGGACATTCTTTCCGTCAATTCTCGACGAGACAATGGAGATAATAATACAGCTATATTTGGCATCGCTGACGAATCCTCAAGACTGGAAATATCAATAATAATGAATTTCTGAAGTTATGGTATTTTTTTATAGATTTTCGTGTGGAACAGAATTTTGCGTCCGTAAACTTTGTGAAATTTTTGTTGATAAACACTCATTTTTTTCGTTGAAAAATCATTCGTGTAGTCAACGAATAAAATTTACTGTTCAACTGTACGCAATCAAACGGAAATAACTTCGGATTTCGAAAATATTATTGAATGTCTTATCTGCGTCTTCACACATGAATTTTCGACGATAAAAATAAGTCACCGATCATAAAAATAGCATAAATTTTATCGTGCAAATTAATAGTCGAACTGTGCGCACGTTATCATAAAATTTAAGTTATCACTTCATACTTTTCGCTTTATTAATTTTATTCACCGTCCGTGAAACGTTCGCTGTTCCAAAAATAGTTGTATCAAACATCTGTTGTTCTGTTGAAATTTGTGGAACAAATTGTACCATTCAATTTCCCAATGTCACTCAATGACCGCATCGCTCAAAACTCCTCGAAACAATAAATTTCTCTATCTTCTTTTTTTTCTTTTTAAGGTAAAAACAAAACTGTGAGTTAACGCCATGAATTCGCTGCTCGTTATCCGAGTATCTCTATCATAGGGTTTCTTGTTCTTTCGCAAGTTGGTTTATTATCGAAGGCATAGTGCGTTTCCCACGCGCATGGCGATTCTTACCCGATGACTCGTTGCGCTTCGCTATTATTACGCGTTCGCGAGACACGCCTCCTGCAGCGTTCGAAACAAACGATCCAACCATAGGATGCGGACTGAGATTGAGGCTCAAGTGTGTCGTCTCGTCGTAGAGAATGGAAGAGAGTCGAATTTACGTCAACGACGAGGAGAGGACCCAACGATCATAGGAGAGAATCGGTAGCCGTCGAAAATCGTCATAGATGTATAGAAATGTATAGAAAAACCGTAGAAAAGATACTCTCTCTCTCGTGCGAAGAGAGTAGCGGTGGCGACGCGGATGCCGATGAGATTCTTCTTTCTTCCAACGTCGTTGGCTATTTTCGTACGTCGACTATTTTCGTGGTGGGCCCCGTAGTCACGAGGTTTCGCCACCCGTTTTCAGTGTGAGTTTGAGCTCCGGATGGCCAGCGCAGCGTTCACGGAGTTTCCACCGGCGAGCCGGCTAAGCCGGAAATTTTTCCGGCCTCTCAACGTCCTCATTAACGGTGCTGCGAAGTTTTTCACCAACGCAATGGATATATAACCGCAGCGAAATTGATCGGCAAAAAACATCATGAAGTGCAAATTGGATATAAGCGCGTAAAACAAATTTTTTGAAATTTGAAATTAAAAAAAAAAAAAAAAATAAGAAAAAAAAAAAGGGAAAAAAAAAATGGGCGAATTTGCCGTTCGGATTTCCGACGAGAGGTCTTCGCGTCGTTGATCGAGTGAAATTTGAATCCTACGAGCCAAAAAGCAACACGAATAGAGAGGAGTGTGCGTGTCGTCTCTCCGGCAACCGTCTTCGCGGACCATAAATACTGTTCGAGGTTTCCGGAGTCTTCGACACCTGATCCAACGACGCGACGCCGACGGATCTTTAGGCCCGCGATCAACGTACCGCGAAAATGGCACGAAGAGATCTTGACTCGGGGATCAATAAGACCAATGGAAAGGTTCTGTGTCACGAAGAATTTAACATGTTCTGCGGTCACTTCTGGGACAATTGGCTGGAGAAACTCGACGTAACGCCTGAATCCGACGTCGATAACTCCGAGGTACAACCAGTCCTTATGCAACAAGATCCTCGTGGATCGTTACGGGTTTCGTGTAAAAACGACGACAGAGAACGCGATACGAAATTATCTCATCTCGCCTTTGCAAAGGTGATTGTGTCCGTTTAAGAGATTATGCTTTGCTTGCAGCTACGTGAGAGCATTATTATTATTACAACTCTTTTTTTTCGGTAACTGTTTGTATGTTCGCAGATACACGGATAATAATCGGCAATTCTTGTTTCATTTTTTTTCGTTATTTCTAATATATTGACAATCATTACGATTCGAGTGTAAAAAATTGGTATTCCGATAATTCTTCTCTCATCCTAACATTGAAATTTTTAATTTTTACTTATTTTTACTTCCCACTTTTCGGCAAAATACGAGTTTATTTCGACTCTTTCGGTTCTAATGGAAATCCAAAATTTCAAATTAAAAATCAATCAATATGTTTCTTAAAGGAATATATTTGATTCGGCATTCGGAAAAAGTTGCAAATTTTCTTTAAATACATTATAATCAATAATTGAAAAATTATTATCAAAAAAAAAAATCGAAACTCAGGAAAACGTTTGTGAGACTCAAAGAAATATTAAAATTGTTAAATGAATTCCTTTACGAGAATCAGCGAATTTGTCCGATTGTTTTCCGTGTATATGCGGAATTATTGTCGTCTTCGGGTGTTTGATTTTTAATAACACGTAGTAAAAAGCGACCGCCTCGTTCATCCGTGATTCCCATCGATAGTAAGTCTCTCTTTAGTACTCGGAAAATTCGCGTATTTATTTCCGTTGGCCCGACCCCCGGATTTAACATTTGAACGAAGCTTAACGCGAAGCTCCCGCTCGCGATGTTAGTTAGCCCTCCGCGGGCCCGCGGCCAATGCGCGTCGTTCACTCGCGAATGGGGTGTTCGCTTTACCGTTTATATTTGGATCGCCACAGTTTCTATACCGACGAGATACTTACTCGTGCCGCGTTCGCAACACATCGTGTACAGCAAAACACACTCTCGCACTCTCACTCGCGACTGTGTGTTTCGTTACGCAGAAAGAAACGCGCGAATCGAGACGGGAGAGCCGCTCGCGGCATCGCTGCGTTATTATGCCTCACCTAATGACCCGAACCTTACTCAACGTCTCATTCGGTTTACGATACGACGAGATCCCCGACTATGATGAAATGAGATCGAACAAGATAATTGGTCGCGTTCCGCGATTCGGACATCGGCCCAATCAAAGTATTTATTCGCGAGAGATTAGTCCCGAATTACATGCGCGAAAGAACTAATGCGCAAATAATTTATCGCGATAATAATTCTTCAAAAGTCCAAACATCAATTTCACTTCCTATTTCAATGGAAATAAAAAAAAAAAAAATGTTTCGTAAATATCGAAAGCTTCTAAAACGTCAATAGCGCCGAATTTGGAATACATAACAGCTATTCATCGCGGGATAAAAAAAAAAGAAAATTTAATAGAATAAAATAATAAAATTATATGAATATTAATTGTTTTCTGTATTATATTTTCAACACTTCGATAAACTCGATAAGTGCACAAGAGGGGAAAAAGCATCTCGAAATATTAGCGTTTTAAAACTTTCACTCGTCACTCCCATTCGATAAATTTGTATCTTATTTTTTTACGTCTGAACCTTGAAGTTTATAAATATCGAGGAGATTCAGCGGTGAAAAGCTTTAAAAAAGAATGTGACGAATAGGTGAAAAAGTTTTCGGCGTTCGTGAGCGTCGAATCAGCTGGCAAATCATTGATAAAAACGAAAACTGCACGCAGGACTTCGGTCTTTTTATCTTGAAGCGCACAACGATTTGCCGTCGACGAGCGCAACTCTCGTAATCTCCGTAACTCGCTCGATGCCGAGGGGGCAAACACGACGAATGATTAATGACCCGGTCGCCGGATAACGCACTCGCGGAATCATTGAGAAGAAAAAACAGACATTCGTCGTAACAGTGACGATTCGAACATCGCGAGTACTCGCAACGTACATTCGATTACTCGGTACTCCGCAAAATCATCGAGACACCAAACCGCGCGTCGGCCTTCAATTTTTTTCCGAAGAGAATCAAAAGAAAGAAAACTGTGGAAATCACGGAAGTTTGGCAGAGTGTATGTGAAGCATAATGTTCGCCATCGCTCTTGGAATAAATGAACATCTACTACGAGCTGTTAAGCTCGCGTTCAACTTTCCAATCGAATTCAAGCGCATTATGGAACTCGAGGAAACAACAGTGAGTTCATTTTCACGTAGAATAACCGCGGAAACAGCAGAGAAAAAAAGGAAACGGAAAGAAAAAATATAAAGTTCGACGCAAATCATCGCCGATATCTGAGAGAATTTTCCTTTCTTTTTTTTTTTTTTATACTGTAACTCGACGCGGATAAACAAAACACCGGTTAAGTTCTCGCGAAACTCGAGAATACACGTGCGATGGTATCGATGGGCGTCGGTTATTCTCCGACTCGCGAACCGAGGGGTTGAACGTTCGGTAAAACACGTGAATCATCCAGGAAGTCGCGTATTTCGGAGTTATTAATAAAATTAACAAACTATTGTCCGAGATGAAAATTTTGCGTAGTCCCGACGCTGTTAAATGGAAAACCGAGAAGTAAGATACACTAAGAGATCTTCCACTTGTCGCCGGCGACCTTGAATACAGAAGACGAGCTTTATTAATAGTATACGCGAGTCCACGAACCCGCCCACCGTTTCCTAGCAGGTATAATCGCGCGCGCGCTCCCGCGTCCCTGTCGTCGTGTTCGCGGTCGCGTTCTATCCGGGCACTCAACGAAATCGAAGTGTCGGTCGCTAGAAATTTATAAAACTTCGGATATATCAGTCGGTGTGACGCGCGCGAACGATAAACTTCTCGAAATAAAATATCGTTTCTCCTCGAAAAACAAAATAAAAATCCACACTATTTTTTTTTTTTTTTTTTTTTTTTTTTTTTTTTTTTTCACACCAATAATCTCAGTTTTTCTCCGTAACAATAAAAAATAAAAATTAATACACAATTTCACGAATAAAAATGGGAATCGCGGAGAAAAAAAAAAAATCGCGCACTTAAAATTTTTTCTTAATTCGCCAAGAATCGAACGATCTTATCTGTAGCTCGTGACGTTCTCGACTGACCGTCGAAGCCACGACGACGACCGATACATCCCGATCGTGAAAGAGAATTATTTTCCAATCGGAACCCGCGACTGTCGGCTCAGCGTATCTACGGAGATACGAAAATTTTACGTAATCACACGTCTACACACGGCCTTCCTTTCGTCTATTTTTCACGCTCATCGGTCATCCCCGTTCGGTTTCGTGTTTATCTATCTCACTCTTGTGCTCATCGAATATCGTCTCTCGGTCGCAAGCTCTCCACCGCGCTGTTAGATCGCAAACGTTTGCCCGCTGTAGCCGGTTCGAGATCTTCGTCGTTGCGAGAGGACGCATTATTTCGTTGGAGCTAAAGCGCTCGCCGTCTCGTACGGTATTTTTAGTACGACAGTATTTGGCGGGGCGAACACCGTCGTCGTCGTCGTCGTCGTCGTCGTCTTCGTCCTCTTGGCGGATCCGCCACTTCGTGCCACCAACGAAATTTCAACCATCGCCACCACGCATACACGGACCCTTCTCTTCGAGAGAAGAGAAGAGAAGAGATACTTATCGTCCCTCGCGTCTTCGTAGTTCACTCGGTGACTTCGTCGTGTACGAATCTGTTAATCCCCCCCTCCGTTAACGCGATGTCCGCATCTACGTGATGTTTTCACGATGACGAGGTAACGTCCGTTTCGACAAATCCTCGTCGAATGAACGAACGACGACGTTTCCTTATTGTGCTTCCGGTGTCTTGACCTTCGCGAAAAAAAAAAAAAAAAAGAAACAGATCCCAACGATCTTGAAGATTATACTAAAAAGAAAAAAAAATCAAAAAAGGAACAAAAGAATTACGGAATATTCAGCAATCTTCGAAGTCTCAAGAATATCGTCGTGAGACGAAGCGACGAAAAATAAAAAGAATTTACCGCAATTCTATTCGGATTGGCAGAACTCTTCGTCTCGAGCGTCTTGGAGGTCAAAAGATATCATCGGAGCTCTCTGTGTTAATACATCTCGAGTGAGAATATCGCGGCAGCTGGAAAAATTACACCAGAACATCGTTGTATCTATATTTCTTGACGATATAACCCTTGAAGAAGAAAAAAAAATATAAAAAAAGATTGAAGGAGTCTGCGATTTTGTTCGGATCAAACTTTCTCGCCTCTATCATCGTCGAGTTAAATATCATCGCGCGGGAAAACTATTCTGAAAAAGAGGATAAAAAAAAACGGAGGGTTTCCGCAGTTTTATTCAAATCAGCAAAAATCTTCGTCTCTATCCCCTTCGTGCAAAGATATCACAAATAAAGACATAACGCGGATTCCGCAATTTCCTTGGGATCTTCGTATCTTCGTCTTCATTATCGTTCGGCGAGTCTAGCAAAAAAGTAAAGATAATAAAAGGATTCTTCACTTCTATTCGGAGTAAACTTCCTCATCTGTATCGCCTTCGAGATTACGAGATATAATCGCTCTGTGTTGTTAATAAATCTCTGGTGAAACTATCACGAGAACAGCTGGAATTATCGCGCCAGATGTTCGCTCCTTGTATTTGTTTATCGTACGAAATCACTTCCGGTTTTTCGTAGTGAAAGAAACAGTGACTGTGCACTCGAAGCACCGATCTCTCGTAAAAAAAATTAAAAAAAAATTTAAAAAAAAAAAATCAATTTTGTTCCTTTCTGTTGTTTCTCAACAACATATCTATTTTAATTCAAACTAAAGCTCCGTATGTTCATATTCGGCTCGCGGGACAACATGTCGTCGACACGTCAAAATTCGACGAATCGTCGAAATCGTTACACGCGTTCGTCGACGACAAGCGTAACGCAATTGTTGAGCGACTCGTGCAGTAGTTTACTTCAACGTTTGACTACTCGTGTTCGGGGTCCGTCTTCAACAGCCGATCGTTCGACGATTCGTCGTTCCCCGATCGCCAGCAGTCTCGGCATAACGAGATCTCGTCTCGAGGACAAGTATTCGTCGATATTGGATCGTTACACAGGCAAAAAAAGAGATGACGAACCGCGAGAAAACAATTATGGAAAGCATCGCACCAAAGACGATCGCGGGCACAGTTACTACAGACGCGAGGCGAGTCCCTTCGTAAGGGATGACAAAACATTAGAGCCATCGATGCCGCGCGCAATAGCAAAGAGTGCGACAAGCGTATTGCTCAGCGAGAAAGCCTATCCCTACGTTAGTTCAGCTACAAGTCGAGATTTACGTCGTGAAAAAACTCCCGGCTATCACAGCCGTCAGGACAGACAGACACTCGTCAATTCCGAGGCTTATCGGCGCTACGGACGTCACAAATCCGGCCACGCGGAGACGAGAAATCGCAAAGTTCGACCGATTCATCGAAACGGCAAAAGCGAACAACTCGATGACTCGTCGTCGATCGCCTCGAGATATCGCAATCCACCGATCGAAAAACCATCGACTCCTGAAACACCGAAAATCCCAACTGCGGATCCCGACAAAACTCCGACAATCGGCAACGAGGTTTTGCCGATAAACGATATTGTAGCCAATGACGAGGCGATAAGCGAAAGAGAAGCCAAGAGAAAGGAGATACAAACGCTGATAATGAAATACGCGGCTATCGACGAAGCTTACGGTAACGCGAGCGGTCCTGGCGGCGAACAAAAACCGAGTACTACCGACATTATTGCGAGCAAATATCAGAGGAACGCTGGTGCTACTAAAGTATCGAAAACACGCGCGGACCCTAAAACTGTCGATGCTATAACGACTGCGATTGTAAGTTGTCGAGAAAACGCGTTAGTGAGGTCGTTTTTCGTTTTTTTTTGTTCCTAATATTGAGGCTGTCGTTCATTTGTCCGGTTCGCTATGCGCACCAATTAGTTTCTTCGAAAGAACGAGGCGTGTGAAACTCACAGTTTTATTTTTTTATAACTATAACTTTTTTTTTTTTTTTTTTTTCTTTCTTATAATTGAACATTTAACACGATTTATACGAGTTTTGAGTGTTAATGCGGAACATTTGGGTGGTTTATCGCAACGAAGACGATCCACTCGACGGATCCATGTTTAAGACTAATATATATATGTTTTCATATACATTATTGTGTGTGTTGTGCGCCTGCAGCAAAAAAAATAATAATAATTAGTGACGAGAAAAGTCAAAACTGCACGTCTGGACGTTTGCCGTGAGAATATTCCCCCGCGAGACGAGATTAGAAACTTATCCCTGAGATTGATTTCCAAACGTCGACCGTCGAGAAGATTGCACTGGTTGTAGCGGTTTTCATCTTTAACTTGTTACGAAACTTCAACGTGTTCCAATTCGCGGGGTATTCTGTTTTTTTTTTTTTTTTTTTTTTTTTTTTCATTTATTTTTTTCTTTATATTCACTCATCCCGACCGTTAGATTGCGCAAAAGTGGTGCGTCGTACCTAAATATAGTTTCACTCGGCTTTCGATAGTTTTTTTTTCTTGGCAATCATTTAATCGAATTATATTATTCAGAAAATAATACATATAGCATTCATTTTCGATAGCAAACGATTTTTCATCACTTTGTTTACGATCTCCGGCGGTCGGCGAGGCGTCAATTTATTCTCTGAACGTCCGATAGTCGAAGGCGTTAACGGAATTCAATTAAAATTCGTCGGTGAATTGAATGAAAATAGATATTACGAATTATGCATTAAGAAAAAAAAAAAAAAAAAAAGAATAATAACGAAAATAAATATTTCTTAATTTCTTTACACGATCGAGTCGAACGCACAGAGAAGAATCAGCGTATTAGGTATCTTCCCCTCCCTCCCTCTCTTAAAGTGTTGATCGTCGATCTTGACGAGTGTCGAAAACGATCGTCGCCACGATAATCCGTAATATATCCGCTGATTAACGTGGCGAGAGCGTTCCGACAATTCACGTAAGTACCGTAGACAATTAAGTGTGAAAAACAACAATGATACATATATATATATCCACATATATATATATATAACTCGCTAACAGTATAGAAAGCAAAAAAAGAAAAGTATAACGAGTAACGAAAAAGCTACGAGGTAATGAAAAAAAAAAAAGAGGCGCGACTTCCAGCATCGGCTCGAAGTAATTAAGGTCCTTCGAAGCAGTCCCGTTCTATTTCCTTTGCACTTCGTTCTGTCGATACGCTCGGTCTTCAAACCTCTCCGGATTACAGAAAGCAAAGAACAAAAAAAAAAAAATCAAAATTATCTACGTTTTCAAACATCGTAACGTTCGTTCTATAGATTATTTATTTTCTAATTTTTTTTTTATTTAATTTTTTTTTTTTTTTCAAGTAGAAGTCGCTGATTCTTTCCATTGATTACGAAAAAAAAAAAAAAAAAAAAATTTTGCGACTGCTTTGAGAAATCGATGAAAATTCGTGTATAAAAATTATCGAGCAACAAAAAAAAAAAAAAAAAGATATCGCGGAAACACGCGATTTTTATAACGCCAAAGGTAAATTTCCAAATTGAAATGAAATGATAACTCAAAATCAGAAAATCAAAGATAAAGTAAAAAAAAAAAAAAAAGAAAAAAAGAGTGCTTTGCCGATGGTAAATTTCGTAACCGCAACTTTCTGACTTGGCAAACCATTTTGCCCTCTCCCCTTTCTCTCTGATTGTTGGGTTACATCTCCGTTGTAATGGAATGGAAATGGAAACGGAATGGTCGATCGACTGGGCGCCTCTCCCGATCTGGGTGGTGAACCATTGACGATCATGATGGTGATGATGTTTCCCGCCCTGGCGTTGGACCGGTCTATGAATCCGTCACTCAATGCGTCGTCACACTCACTGCGTCGACGTTGACTGCCCGTTCTCGCTTCTCCGTACGGGTAACACACGTGTCCATCGCACTGTCCGCGCGATAACACGTGACGAACAACGACGATCCCGGCAACGTACGATCTCAACCGCGGTGATCCATTCTTCCCAATCGGCAACGGTACGACTACTTGGACCTCATCGACGACGCATTATTCCGATGGGTTGGATTCATCGCTCGCGATGATGGGTATCGTCGTCGACTGTTGGGGGACATTCATCCACGTGGAAACAACGGATATGGAACGGTACAACGGGTATCGGCTCGCTGTTCGATAATCGGGTAACCCTCTGGCTACGTTACCGATTCTCGCACGCAATAGAGCCCACGACCGCCCTCCGTTGAGGACGACGAAGACGGCCACCTTATTTACCAATCTGGCGACATCCTGGCAAATAGATGTTCGTGAAATACGTGAATACACTCATTGTAGTAGATTTTAAGAAAAACAATCAAACCAAAGAACCAATATGAAACCATAACTGATCGATTTTGATCAGACGGTTTTTTACACTACGGTTATTTGTTACCCATCATTTTACTTTTATTATTTCATCTATCAACTCGTCTACTATCGATTTATCTTTTCTCTCGACTCGTCCAATCTAAACGTTTTTTTTTGCGTATCACATTTATCATCCATTTGTTCTCAACACACAGACAACACAAATTCGGTCAATGAAAAAAAAAAAAAAATTAATGATTCTTTTTTTTTTTTTTTCTTCAAATTTTCTTCTCTTCTTTTCTCACATTTATCGAATTTTTTTTTTCATTCAATATATCTTCACACATACGAAAAAAAAAAAAAAAAAATCACGTGTTACATCGTAGGCATTGTACTGCGACACGATAAATACCGTGAGAATAATGTCTTTAACATCGCGTTCACCTGTTATAATTCTTTAGACAAAAAAAAAAGAAAAAAGAAACGAAAAAAACAGAAGTAGAAAACAAAAGAGACACACAAAAACCGTTTAACCGTAAAGGATACTTTTAATCCGGCAATTATAATCGCACGATGCATAGTGTGCAAAACACGGATTGTGTTTTGTATCCCACCATTTTTCAGATGCTGACATTTGTATTCACTGTGAAGCTCTCGCGCGCGCGTGTTTGGGGTTAAATCTCACGAGGAACGCGTCATCTCCGCGGGGGGGAAGGGATATTGTACCGCGGTGTCCGATGGATCGCTCACTTCCACTCGATCGATTTTGTGCGATCGACCAAACGCGAGTGGAAATGCGAGAACTCTCGGGCCTCGCGGTCTCCAATGTTTTGCCTTTTCGATCAGCCGATCGCGAGGAGACGCGTTCCCCGACAATCGAACCGCGGCGATAAGGCATTTTCTCGCTGTTACACGACGAGTCTCTATTTATCTTCTCTTTAAACGATCCGTTCATCGAGCAGTTAATCGAATAGATCTATCTGTCTACCTATCTATCTATCTTTCTGTCTCTCGATCTTTTGCCTGCGATTGAAAGTTATTTATTTAATTGTAACTCTTTCCAAACCTCCCTCCCCGAGAGACGAAACAACAGGGAGAAAGTGCCCACTCGCCCTCCGTTACTCCTCGGGTCAGGGTACTTAGGGTCCAAGGAGAAAAAAAAAACAGGCATATCACTTTACTCGAGACTATGATAACTTTAATCTATAAAAAAAAAAAAAAAAAAAAAAAATTTGTACGGAGCTACTTTCGCATTCGTGTAATTTAAATTGCACGCGCCGACCGAGCGAGTGTCAAGGCTTCGAAAAAAAAAAATTAAAAAAAAACGCGTTCGTGGCTCGTCTCGACGATTATTCGCTGATCTCCGAAAGATTTTTCATCGATCACTTTTTAAATCTCTTTCACTCTAAATCTTTTTTTATTGTTTTCGATTGTTTTTCCTCTCACCGACAAACGACACTGCAACGTGAAAGAGTTCTTTACTCTTGAACTTGAACGAGAAACGAATCGCGTCGACAGTCACGAATGAGCGTTGAACTCACATTCGCCTTGATACTCGCGAGGTCCTCCAACAACGTGGATACTTACCCCGTTTTTTGCATTGCAGATAAAGTTCTGGCCACCCTAGGAGAGGGTACTTTTGGAAAAGTTGTCAAGGTTAAGGATTTGCAAATGTAAGTTTTCACCGAAAAGAGTTATTATTGTCACTGCGGTTTGTAGTTATTAATTTTTATTTTTTCTTTTTCCTTTTTTTTTTTTTTTTTTTTTCATTCGTAATTATTCTTCGTAAACACGTACACACGCACACCCACGCGAGTGACGCGTGCCGAGTGATGAACGTTTCTCGCATTAGACGCATCGTTTGTAAAGTCTCTGGCAAGAGATATTTACCGACTCGACTCGACGGACCGCGATGTTTTCTTGTGTCCGTCGTCGGCTACTGTGTGTAAAACGCCTCGACCTTGCAACTCGGAGAGACTTTGCTCGCTGCGAAACTCTCGGAAAATTGTCCCGAGACATTTAATATTTTATATTTGTAGACGAAAAAAAAAAATGCAATATCTTTAATTAATTTTTTATTTATAGAAGAAATCGTAGATAAAAATAGATTTTTACTCATCGATTCTATAATCATTGCTTTTTGCACAGGGATCACGTGATGGCACTTAAGATCATCAAGAACGTCGAGAAATATCGCGAAGCAGCGAAACTCGAGATAAACGCTCTCGAGAAAATATCCAGCAAGGACCCTGAGGGCCAACAGTTAGTATTTCTTCGAATTACCTTTGCAAAGCGAAGAAACGGTTTTCGCTTTTTTTTTTTTCACTGATATAATCATTGGATTCTTTTGTTTTTTTAGTTTGTGCGTCAAAATGCTTGACTGGTTCAACTATCACGGGCACATGTGCATCGCTTTCGAGATGCTGGGACTCAGTGTATTCGACTTTTTGGTAAATAAAAAAATTTCTAAAAATTCGTCGATATTCGTTGTCGACGTAGAAATGCTTATTTACTCGAATTTTCTTTTCTCAGAGGGACAACAATTATCAGCCTTATCCACTATCCGATGTCAGACACATGGGCTATCAGCTGTGTTATGCCGTTAAATTTCTTCACGACAACAAGTTAACGCATACGGATTTGAAGCCGGAAAACATACTCTTCGTCGACTCGGAGTTCGAAACCTCGTGGAACACGAAGAAGGTACATAAACGAAACTTATTATCCGTTAAATTTAGTTAATCGATACATTTTTTGGTCACTTATGAGTAAAATTATTGAAAAGTCACGGAGAGAAGCATTTTTTTTTTTTTTTTCGGACGAATTGTTCTCTCGAATGCACGATATTTATATCGATGAAAGATCATTTTTTTTTTTTTTCAATGCACCAATTAGTGTAACGATAAAACTATAACTTTTTTTCTTTCTTTTACTATGATGATGTTTCACGAGTGTCGCCGATTCTCGTGACCGTTATACACACCAAACATCGAACGATTTCACGCTTACGAGTTTCAATAAAAGTTTCTTATTTTCAAGCGAAAGGATGTTAGACGCGTGAAAAGGACCGACATAAGGCTTATAGATTTCGGCAGTGCGACATTCGATCACGAACACCACAGTACAATCGTCAGTACCCGACACTACAGAGCTCCCGAAGTGATACTGGAACTCGGATGGTCCCAACCGTGCGATGTTTGGTCCATCGGTTGTATACTCTTCGAACTCTACTTGGGCATTACGCTATTTCAAACTCACGACAATCGCGAGCATCTCGCGATGATGGAACGCATACTTGGCACGATTCCCCATCGCATGGCCCGAAAGACTAAAACTAAATACTTTTATCATGGAAAATTGGATTGGGACGACAAAAGTTCGGCCGGGCGATACGTACGAGATAATTGCAAACCTCTGAACGTAAGTTTACTTCTCGATTTTGCAATAACATTTAATAATTTTCGCAATCTGAAAAATACCTCGTTAAGGAGAGTGTTTCGCTACAGTTTCACCTAAAAGTTAAATTTCGAGCGAATTTCGAATATTTCCCGATGTAATAAAATCTGAAAAAAATCGATCATACAGAAGGTCTCAAGAAGATTAATTTCTCACAATAATAATGCCAAAAAGTTTTTAATAATTTAGTTTAAAAAAATTATTCAACGAATCATTTGATCCGTCAGGTATTCTTAATGTATACAAATTTTTAAAAAATTTTATCGAATTATCGATTTCTTTTTTTATTGGAAATTCACAAATTTTCGATACGAATTTAAAGAAACGCATTATACTAAAGAAGTTCATGGTTGATACATCGAGAATATTCGGAAATATCGATCAAAGAATTTTCTAAAAATGAGATTTTCGAAAATTAGAAATTTTTTTTTTTTTTTCCTTTATATTCGGAAAATTTAATAAAAACTTTTCAGAATTCTTCGCGAATTTGACTGTTGGCCGGGAAAATAGCGATACGCTCTTCATAAATTCGTTCGATGAATCATCCGTTTTTTTGACGATTTTTTACATTTCTCTTTTTTTTTAACAGCGCTATATCCTGTCCGACGACGAGGAGCACCGACTATTGTTCGATCTGATTCAGAGGATGTTGGATTACGAACCATCTCAACGTCTAACGCTTAAGAGTGCCCTTTTGCATCCGTTCTTCGACTCGTTGCCAGAGTCACAGAGGCTCCCGGATCTCCGGGCTGCCGGCGACGCTCAACAGACTCACGAACGTTCGCACTCACTCTCACGATGAAGCTAGGAGAGGGACCGACTTCCCTACTGGACAGACACATCCATAAAACCGAAAGTTTTGCTATCGTGTCCCATAGATTTTCTAACCCGCGACAAAGCCCTCGAGCGCTCAATTCGCGGACACGAAATTCGATGACCCCCTACGGGTTGCAGCTATTCGGACGAATCGAATCAAACAAGATAAACGAATATTCGGAAATCGAAAAAACCGAAAGATATTAGGATCAAAAAAGGCGATAAAAGAAATCGTAGCAAAAAGAAGATCGGTGTGTCTGTTCAGATAAGCGTAACCGTGTCCCCCTCATAATTATAAAAACATTTTTGTAATGCTCTTCTGTACATTTTATCCTTTTACTTTATTACGAATTGTTAATATGCAACAAAACGAAGAAAAAAAAAAGATCACAAGACAAAAAAAAAAACAAACAACAAACCACAAAATTTTGGAGTAAAATATCAACGACGGCCGCAGTTTATTGATTGATTAATCGCGTTGTTGTACATTGTGCTATATAATCCGCTCGAAGGATCGTAAATCGTTCTCGCGAGACGAACGAACCGACTTTTATTTTCTGCATGCGGCCAGGTGATATATTATAACGATTATTTAAGCGCTAAGCATTGAATTTAGATTTATAAAAGAAAAAAAAACACACACACACAAGTTGGATTTTTTAGTATAATGTTGGCGAAGAGGACGAAAAAAAAAAAGAAAAAAATACGCGAAAGAGAGCGAGTGAGTGCGTGTGCTTTAAAAATCAATTATTATTTTTTTTTTTCTCAATGATACAACAAAAAAAAACGATGCCGAATCGTCTTTACCCAATTCGTAAAGAATTAGAATAATAATTTTTTTTTTTTTTTTTTTTTAGTCAACATAACGTAAGGATATTTTTGATTTATCGAAAAATATCGACAAAAAAGCGAGTAAATATTTCTAGCCTCGGAGTTTCTTCGAATCGTCGAAGATCGCCTATGCGTTTGCACGCGGCTCTCGACGATCTTCAACTCGCCTCGATTATCGTTTTCAACGAAATATGAAGAAGAATAAATAATAATAAAATGAAATAATAAACAAACCAACACGGCCCGGAGGAAAACTTTGATTTTTTTCCGTTCGAAAGAGAAATGAAAAAAAAAAGAAAAGAAAATAATGAATATTAATATCGTAGGTTTATTCGTAAGTACGCGGTACATGACTAATTATAAACACGAGGCGTATTTTACTGTAGTTTTTCATCCTGTAAATATAAAAGAAAAAAGGTAGGCGCGTACGAATTTATCGAGTGTAACACAATTTCTCCCTCTCCCTGTACCCCGATGAAACAATCAGTCGAGTGTGTTAATTGAATCTTCGTAACAAAAAAAAAAAAATGAAAAAACATCGATTCACTTCGAAAGAATTATAAACGCACTTCGCACCGATACGAAACAAGTTCGACGTGAAAACAAAAGAAAAAATCACGATTGCTGTTCAGATGGAAGAATGAAAGCAGAAAACCATGAAAATAGCAATAAACACATTTTTCTTTTAAACTATCGTGTGTACAGCGTGCAACTTTATTTCATCCAATAATTATCTTTACAATGAAACAAAAATCTTTCGTCCGACAAATATTGTCCTCGAGATAAAAACATTAAGAAACTTCGACGCTATTGGTAATTTTTTTTTTTTATCACACGAGATATACTTTTTCATACAATAATAATAATAATAATAGGAATATTAAGTAAATAATAATATATTATTGAATATTTTCACAGAAACGCTGGCTGTAAAAATCGGGCCGGCCGAGTAGATTAAATGGAATTTTTTTTTTTTTTTTTTTTTCTTTCATTATTCATTGCGAGGCATTTTTTTACGATAATGAAAATTAGACTTTGGAGAGAATCGCGATAAAACCTCATTGTTAATTGTTTTTCGCCGCTTAACGCGTTAAATGTCGATTTGTTACGAAACGACATAAAAGTTTTTTTTTATGTTTTTTTTTTTTTTTTTTTTTAGTAATTTACAGTTTAGGCCATTGGTAAGTCGCGGGAATGGCAGTCTTGTAGTTGGTGTCGTAAAGTTGCGCCTTGATGAACTCCTCGAAATCCTCGGGTTTCGGATGAACCGTGGCGAGCGCTATGAAAAAGAAGGAAAAAAACGATAATTAAAAGTGCAATTCTAAGAGTCAAAAAGCTATTATTAATGTTCGTTAAATTTAATTGTCGACTCACATTCCCGATAAGCGTAATCCATTGACTTGACAGCGATCTTCAACGAACATTCCTGAATATCTTGGAGCGGTGGATAGAGATTACCACTGTCGAGATCGGCGTCGGTGACGATTTCAGCGAGTGCGTTCGCCGCAACGAGGAATGTCTCTTCGGGTATTACTCGCATACCGGCGCATATGGCGGCAAGTGCGATCCCCGGAAAGATATAACTGTTGTTTCCTTGACCGGGATGATAAGTTTTGCCGTTGAGAGTCACCGGATCGAAGGGCGAACCGCTAGCGAACACGCAGCGTCCCTGTTTAACGAATTACGGACGATTAAAAAAATAATTAAAACAATTAACGAGACATTGTTCCATATTTTTTACAAGCATTAGTAACAAGATATTCGAATTTATTTCGCGGGTAACAAAATTACTTTTCATTAATATTTCAACTTTTTTGTCTCCAATGAAAAAAAAGAAAAAAAAATTGTAAAAAATGTCTCAATTTTTTTATCGAACAATTCAATTATATAGAATTATTGAATAAATTTAATTCGATCAAAATAATTAATTCGCATATTTAAAAAAAAAAATATATATATATATATAGAAAAATTTCTCACATCGGTAGCGGTGTACGCCTGTTCGGCGGTACATTCAGCTTTGCTAGTGGGATTGCTGAGAGCGAATATTATAGGTCTCTCATTGAATTTTCCCATCGATTGTAGAATATCGTTGGTGAAGGCGCCGCCAATAGCGGCCGCACCGATGAGAACTGTGGGTCTGGCGGTGTTAACGACTTCGGCGAGGCTGTCGATGGGTTCGCAATCGCGAGCGAAGTGAATCTTGTGCTCGGAAATTCCTCCGCTCGGTCGATTTTTCACAATGAGTCCTCGAGAATCCACCATCCATATTTTGCTCTTAGCCTCAGCCTCGGTGACGCCTTCCTTCTTCATTGCCATGACGCAGAGGCCGGCGATTCCGAGTGCCGCCTACGTGTACAAAAAAAGACAAAAAAAAATTAAAAAAAAACGGATTAAAATTTAATTAAGAAAAAAAAAATCAAAGAAAAATATTTGTTCGATGCAAGTAAAAAAAAAACTGTACCTCTCCGGCGCCCTGAAAAACGATAGTATTCTCGGAAAGTTTAGTTCCGGTAACGCGAAGCGATGCTAATAATCCCGCAACGGCAACGGATGCTGTGCCCTGTATATCGTCGTTGAAGGTGCAATAATGATCGCGATATTTTTGCAACAGTCTGAAGGCATTCGCGTTACCAAAATCTTCGAATTGTATCAGCGTATTTTGTCCGTAACGCTTGACAACCGCTTTCATGAATTCCTCGAGAAACTCGTCGTATTCTTGTCCAGTGAAACGTTTGTGTCGGTGACCGATGTAAAGAGGATCGTCCAACAGAGACTGAGAAAAAAAATAAAGAGATAACAAATGAAAATACACGATGAAAATTCGCCACTGACCTTGCGACACAAATCGCAGCGGACAAAAAGATCTATGCGTTCGCGACGTGACGAAATTAGTTTCGTTCTAAAAATAAACATTCGAAGCTCGCAGAACTCACCTGAGTGTTCGTTCCGACGTCCAGGGTTACCGGTAGACACTGATGCGGTTTTATACCGGCGAGTGCCGTGTACAACGACAATTTTCCAATGGGAATTCCCATCCCGTGTGCACCGAGATCTCCGAGACCGAGAATTCTCTCGCCGTCCGTAACTACGACCGCCCGAACGTCGTGTTCCGGCCAATTTTTTATCACCTCGTAGACGTGACCCTTGTCGTGAATACTTATGAAGAGACCTCTCGGTCGCCGATAGATGAGACCGAATTTTTGACACGCGAGACCCACCGTCGGCGTGTAGACGAGTGGCATCATTTTTTCGACGTTCTGACCGAGAAAACGGTAGAAGAGTCTCTCGTTTCTGTCCTATTGGATGAAAAGATTTTTAAGCATTAATCGAATCGTTTATCTGCCATCGATATATCGCAGAATCAGAATGACAAAGTTTTGTATAATAATTTTAAAATTTAATAAGAAAATCAAGAAATTGTTCTCCGACTGAGAATTTCGTAGATTTATAAAGGAGCAATTTTTTTTTTTTTTTAATACTAACGAGAAGACTCATGAGATATATGTATTTGGAGAGATCGTCGGTATAACGATCGAGATTTAGTCTGCAGAGTTCCAATTGCTCGTCTTGCGTCTTCACGGCCGCTGGTAGTAAGCCGTGAATACCCAGCGTTTGCCTTTCCTCGATGCTGAAGGCCATTCCCTACGAAACATTTTTTAAAAAATCAGTAGAATTAAAAAATCAAAGATAAACGCGAGCAAAAAAATTAGCATTCTATTTGCCGATTGAAAAATGTCGAAAAAAAAAAAAAAAGAAGTTCGCTATAAATTGTGAAGCACAGTAGACGATTATTATTCTGACGTAACTGAATGCGATAATGTCAGCTGAGGAATGAACGTTGAAACTTGCGACGAATGGTTGTGAATTAAATAATGAAAATATTTTTGGAGCTCATTGTTGCTTTACTGATTATCCTATCGTCGGAAGTTGACGAAATTTTTTTTTCATTATCATCGAACGATTTTTTGTTTTTGTTTTTAAACGAATAACTCGTTATTACCAAATTTCGCAGTCGTATTGCACTGTAAGACAAAAAAAAAAGAAATTCACGCAATTTTTTTTTTTTACGCGTATTTTATTATTACGACGTTAAATATGACGTCACGAGAAAAATAATGGAAATCAGACTTCTGCGATACGTAAATTATATTGAGTTCCCCGTTTCGGTGACTCAAAATCGTGAGACAATGTTGCGTAATTCATTTATGAAAGAACTAAACGGAAACGTTTCAAGGAAACGTAATGAGATCGTATTAAATACGATCCTTGACACCACCGGACAGTATCGGTGTATCGTGACGATCGATAAATCAGCTGTAGACCTCGCCATCGGCAACGCCAGTGAAAGGCATTGAAAGATCGATAAGAAAATTTTTACCATATTCATTATCACAGTCGACGCTCGTTTCGTGAAGTCTTTTTCCGCGTCGGAGAATCCGATTCGACGACTCCGACTCAACGGCGAATACACCCCGAGGATCATTTTTGCCGTAAGCGATATCGCAAAAATCGTTACAAGGACCGAGGAACGGAGCTTTTTAAAAAATGACGCGATCGATGTACCCGCGGGCAGCAGGTCATTGTCAGGATTTTTCATTATCAGACATCGCAGTTCTGATTACGCGGTTTTTTAATTTAAATTTTTTTTTTTTTTTTTTTTTTTTCATTACCAATTCTTAGTTCAGTCAAATAAGATTAATTAACTACTAACAAATGTTATCGACTTTTTTTTTTACCGAATTAAACATTACGCGATACATTTAAGATTTGTCAACAATGGAGAAACGCTTTTCTCATTGTGCTGCGTGAGCATTCGATGTATCGAAACTCTCGAATCGTAATAAAAATTATGTTGAATTAGTTAATAAATCGTTATAATCATTCGCCAAGTAAATCCCACAATGTTTCTCAGTTTCCTATCACTTTCGCGTGATGGAGTGTCAATAACGATCCTGACCTTCGTATTTCCGTGGCCTTCGTGGTTACGAAGTGACAACACGCGAGAAAAAAAAGGACTCCGGTTGCAGTACGCGGCGCCGCGTTCCCTTTTCATTACGAAACACCT
Source organism: Cryptus armator (assembly GCA_963971235.1). Lineage (NCBI taxonomy): Eukaryota > Metazoa > Arthropoda > Insecta > Hymenoptera > Ichneumonidae > Cryptus > Cryptus armator. The sequence goes on from OZ020233.1 coordinate 20,033,579, forward strand.
GTACGGAAATCGCGAGTAGAATAAAACTCGCGTAGGTTTACAGAGAACCCATAAGGAAAATGGACGCCGGCATTCGCCAGAGATTCGTTTCGCTTTCGCCGCGATAGTCGACCCCGTTAAAGCGTTCCACTGAAGGAAGCTGTAGCGTAGAGAGGGGAAAGCAAAGTCATCGTCGTCGCAAGGCCGTCGGTTTGTTCGCGATGCAACTCATGAAATTAAGATAATCGCGATAATTAGCCAACAGACCGGACTATTAGCTGAGCTGTCGGCACGAGCAAAGTTTCAAAAGTCCCGACGGAGCGTTGAGGCCAAAGTCGATCGACAAAAACGTGAAGCAATGAAAAATCAGCGACTCCGCGGGGACTTTGATCGAATCGCGACGCAACAAATTACATTTTAATCAACGAGTCACGCGAGACAAACATTATTGTTCGTGTGAATCGCTTGTACATTAATTGCGAGTGTAGCAACAAAAGAAAAAAAAAAATTAAAACGTTGAATAATGGAAAAAGCGATAAGTTTCAACATTGTATCGCCGACTTGTGTGTAAACTTTATACAAATTTAATCGATCGGTTTGCGAATTGTTTTGAAAAAAAGAAAAAAAATACTGTTTAAGGGGAGTCGAGAGACTTGTACTGTTGAACTTTGCATTCGGGACACCAGACGGATAAAATTGCGTCCTTCCGACTCCGTTCTCTCGACGCGCTGTACGGTAGACTTTGGCATCGATGAATATTGAGTAATCGATTGTTCAGCTGGTAATAGGGTCTCTCCGTCTCTCTGGGAGAACGGAAAAAACATACGAATTCGCTTGACTTCGAGTTTTTCCCGACGATACGAGGTCGCGGCAGATCGTTAGCCTCGTCTTTCGAGAGTCGGAACCGATAGATACATAAATTAACTGTTATTGAAGTTACGATAATAAACGAATCGCAGACACGCCGGTTGATTCGTTAATTTCGCAGGCGGAATCACTGAACTTTGTTCGAATTGCCGGCAAACGTAACTGTGTCGACATTCCACAAGTTTGTTTATCGCACGTTTACAAAACACCTTTATATTGTTATGACTGCGAAAATTACTTTATTTTTGCACTCTATGTTATCGATCGATAATGTGATCGATAAGAAAAAAAAGTGGATATCCGCTATTATCGTTGCAATTCGCGGTATCTATTTGTAAAGCAAAGATTACGTTTGTTTTTTTCGAGGGATGATAAATATCAAAGTGCATAACAATTAATATCAGAAATCAATTTGATGGCATTGTATTGATTACATTTTATTTTTATTCGTAAGATATTTTTTTTGTTTTTTTTTTTTTTTTTTTTTTCTTCAAGGGATGATATATAGTTAACTGCGTAACAATTAATATGAGGAATCGATTTCATTGGATTGATTAAAATTTATTTTTCTCCGTAAGATATCTATATATATCTTTTTTTTTTTTTTTTTTTTTTTTTTTTTTTCGTGTTTTAACGGGCGGTCGGTCGATCAATGTTGGTTAGTATTTTTCCACAGCCAGCAGCTGGACTCGGTAGACCGACTGTTAAATTGACCGAAGAGGTCTCAGGGAGCATTACCAGCGGCCCCTCGACATTACGATGAATAGTGAACGAACGATATAGAGACGAGGCGAGTATAGCGTCGAGGTGCAACGACATACCTTCGTAGTCGTAGTCGGTGCCTACGTGTGGACTTTCATTTCGTTGTGATTCGTCAATTATAATTCGCGACGCCGGAAGCACTCGAGACTTTCTTTTACGATCTTTGATATATACGAGAAACTTTTTAACCGACCGATAACCAAAGGGGAGCGAAGAATATGCGAGTGAAAATATGCCGTTGACGAGAACGAAAGTTTTTTCCTCAGTTTGCCGACCGAGCGGTAAAAGTAAGAGGAGCACTAACTCGACTCGCCAAACGTCTCGTCGTAAAGTCACAACGATCTTATCGCGAGACTATCTAGAAAAATGCTTCGCGTTATCTGCGAAACGACTACCGGCTCTCGAGAGAACTTATAAAATTAGAATCGTCACTTTCTTTCTTTTTATAAAACAATAATTCTTTGTATAGATGAAAAAAATTTTATTATTCAGCGAAACAAATTTTTTATCAACTGATAAGTCGATTTTTACATCGATATTTCGTGTCAAAATATATTTTTCCAATTATACATTGAAAAAAAAAAAAAAAAAAAAAAAAGCGGAAACAATATGATAATTTAATTTGCGTCTTCTGTTTTTTCATGCAAAAATTTTTTTTAAAAATTAGTTACTCATGCAAATTCTTCGGTAAATCGTTACACGTGTTTTTTCAATATGTAATTATTATTTTAACTGCAAACGAGTGCTTGTGATCTTCGATAAATGAATATGATATAGTTATAGTATACCCGTCCGTCGATGGCGAGAAGTGCTTCGGGAATTCGCATCCATAGCTCCTGTCGCGGTTCCAATGTCCACCAATCTTTTTCCATTATCTTTACGATCTTTATAAGTTTGTTGGTACGTTTTTTTTTTTTTTTTTTTTTTTTCGACACTATCACGCGCTCGTTATTTCACGGGAAGTCGCGACCGGCCCCATGACGAAACAACCGCCCGTGGATACCGTTGCCGGGGTTCTCCACTGCTTCACGGGAAAACACCCTCTGGTACTCTCTACCGGTTATACGCCTTTGGATCGATAGACTTTAAGCTCAGCAAAAGTTCTTCCTGGTTACGGAGGTTACACCAAGACGGTGGACACGAACGAGAGGCATAGTAATTGCACGCGATACCACTGCAACTATAATTCTAACACAAGTAGGCCATCGGCACCAAAATTTTTTTTTTTTCAACTATTTTTTCGTTAAACTAATTATTTTGATGACTTTAAACGTTCGATTGCCAGTAATCAACCATTTTTACGATTTAATTGTTTAATCGCGATTTATGTACTGTTTTTACGATTTAAACATTTAACTGCTGTTTGGTAACGATTTTTACGACTTTAACATTGAATTTCGATTCGTCAATTATTTTTAAAATTTAGTCATTTAATTCAGATTCGACAACTATTTTTAAGATTTTTACGAAGGATTTTTGTGAGTTTTATTATTAACTTCGATTATTCAATAGCATAACATTTTTTTATTCATTTGACTCTTAGTATTTTAGACATTTTGTTTTTACGATAAAAATTTATTTTTATCGGACTATTGTTAGGTATAAAAATATCGAACCGAAATCGAATAATTGCATTTTCAGTGCTCAACGGCGGTAAACACGTTTGTCCAATTTTAGTAATTTTTTGTTTAAAGTATTAAATCATTAAATGTTGACTCACTTCACAATGTTAAATGTGTGTATAACCTGTGAGTCTTCAAAAAAAAAAAAAAAACATCCGGAACTAAAAAAGTTTTCGTGTTATTGACGAAAGTTAAATATTGAATTATCCCTAAGTAATTACAGAGAGAACCGCGTTAACGTTCGCGCGTTCGCGTAATTAGCATTATTGAAATGGGGCAAAGACCATCGACGTCGTGATGACGCTATGAAAGGTCGAAACACGAGACAGAGGCATGAAATGCTGCTATGAAAATCTTAAAACGGAAATTTCTGATTTTTTCCTCATGTTAATTGTCGTGCAATAATGGCTTTCGAAAAAGAGCGATGGAAAAAAAAAATGCAAAATCATTGATGATGTATACAACGTATACAATATACATACGAAAGACTGTGTGTCGACGAGCCTCATAGCCGTATAATTTGTTCAAAGGATAACCATCAGGGAGTCTCGTGTAACCGTTCGCGTATTAATTACAACCTTTTTACGTGTTTTAAGTAATTGCGAAGGTGAAGTCTCGAGTTTTTCGTCGATTACGCAACAGTTTGCAAGTATTTATGCCGCGAAGTTAGCTATAGCGATATACCGGCCAACCGGCGAGTGTCGATTGTTCACGCATTTTTGCAAACTCATCGCTCTCAACGAACTCCGCGATTCTGTATTACGCGCTCGATACATTATCGAAATCTCGAATCGTCATTCGGACTTCGAAAAAAAAAAAATAATAGTTCGATAACGTTAAAAACAACGATAATATTATTACGAGCAGTTTTTCACGCGATAACGACATAACGGAAGTCTCGAGTAAACCACGAAATTGCATTAGATAACGTCGATACGAATGGACTCGATAACAAAGTTTATAGACGAGACGCTAATGTTATTGGACGGTCAATGCTTCCTTTATGCTTTTTTTAGTATATAATAGATATTACATCGTTCGCGAGAATTAACGGCATATTTCACGTACGCAAAACGTTTAAAAAATTCAATAACCTCAAAGGTCCCTTTATTTTTGCGTTCGAATACTCATGAGACGTCTCGTAAAAAATTTTATACGAAAAACATAATTTTTTAATACGTTTCACATATAAAAAAAATAAATGATGAATAAATGATTTTGTTCCGAATGAATAATAATCGTCAATACATAACCGCTTCAAATATTACACAAAAAAAATCGTTAGTTTTATTACCGTAAAAAAAAAATCAATATCCATCTACCGTCTGATTGTTACATCACACATATCGATCGTAAAATGCACGAACTAGCGAAGCGTAAAAATTGCCGGTAAGCGATAGTTGCGAGAAAATCGATAAAAAAAATATGACGAGTCAGCGATTATAATAGTTAATAAGATATCGATCGATCGATCGGGGGGTAAAATTACCTTGTTGAGTTGTGGATTTCTGATGTGATCGAGTCCGCGAACGAGACCGGTGCAAACCGAGTCGCCTGGACCACGTTGTCCAAGTTGATCCCTTTCGAGACTTGACATTTTTGTATTCGTATTTGTTGCTGGTTGACGCCTACCGTTGATTCCTCCGATCGAAGTTATTGTCGTTGTCTCGTTGCCGCGAACCCTACGAACGGAGAGAACAAGTCGTGGCCTGTCGTCGTTTAATTGTCAAAAATGAAACTTCAACGTCGAGCGGCGAATAAAAGACTAACAACGAGGAAGAGTTAGAGCAACAAACGGGGTTGTAAAGCGCGACGAGTCGCGCGATAGCCTGAACTACGGAGGTGGTGGAGAAGGTGCCGTGTTCCGTCGTACGTGGTGGAGGAAGCTAAGGATGGCAGTAGGGATACGTATGTATGTATATATATATGTATATTATAGTCGAAGTTTCGTAGCGCACGCGCATCTACGGGCTCTGGCCGAACGTGCGCAATGCCAACACGGTGAATGCCTCGTATAACTCGGTGGTTACCGACACGTCCGGTGTGTGCGGCAATATATTTCATATACGTACGTTAAAACGTCATTGTAAAATTGTACGTTAGAGCCGCAGACTACGGACGCGCCTACGATTCGATCGGAAACTCTCATCAAATATAAACTCAACTGACACGACTCTCGTTGCATCAAACTAGTTTCGCTGTGTAATATAACAGCTATTACGGCCGTTACACACTCTCCGAAATGATATCGGATCGAGAAGAAATACTCGGGATTATTTTATTTATTCGTAACTTCGGAATGTTTTTATAACGTAAAAACGTAAACTTTTTTTCATGGGATAATAAAGTTAAATAATTGTTTATTAATAAACGATTTATATTAATTGAAAAAATTATTTCAGTTTCGAGAATTTAAAAGAATTGTTGATTATTGTTGAATTGCATAACAACGAACATTGACGACTTAACCTTAGATAAATAATGTTTAAATGTTTAAAAAACTATGAGAATACTTGAAAAGTAATATTAGTATTTACTGGTACGGTAAAGTTATGTCTGACGCAATAGGTGCTCGCCGAATGGAAAGTAACAGAGAGCGTCTCGCTGAATCATCTCAGTCACGATATAACGGAATTTATTCCGAGATGGAAATAGTTTTTTTACTTGATCATTGCAATATCTTACTGAGTTTTAAGATGATTGAACATTCACCGTTTTCACATTCGTTCTTTACCTATTGTCTTTATCGATATTCCCACTTTCCCACGATTCTTCTGGTTGAATGACGCAGTCGAGGTTTACACTGCCGCGTACTACACTGGCGAACGGTCTTTTTAAGCGTCGCGCGATCGATAGGCTTCGCGAGGACATTGCGTTCATCGTCGCTTATGTTTCCATCGTTAAATAATCAATCGGCTAATAAAGGCTGTGTTCGTAAAAAAAAAAAAACAAATTCCGCAAATTTCAACGAACGAATGAAGATTCGAAATGAGTATCGAACGATAACTGGACGCGCGGTACGGATCGCGTGTTCGTACGCCGAACGACGGCGATGAGGACTAGTAAAACGGAGACTTCTCTATCGTGTCAGACTCGTGCGCGGCGTATGGCGCGGCACACTTTTCTGACGCGTATACAGTTGCACATTTTTTTCGAGAGAAAAGTTCGCACTTTGAACTTTGCTAACTACGCGATCTATGCAACAGCCGAACACTGTTGACAGCTAATCGATAACCATATCTCTCCCCGCACTCGGAAAACCGACAATGAACGGAAACTATCGATCTTTGTTAACTAATTGTCGTCGGTCTCGGGTCACGTTTTACAGTCCAAACCATTCAAACGGAGGGAAAGCGAGAGCAATATATGATTCATTGACACCGATAGGATTAAATCGTAACTTCTTGTTCAAGAATGAATAATTAATAACGCTTTGAAGGTTGTTCTTCCGATCAGCTATTTTTATAACCTCAAAGTTCTGACATTTTTATTTTAATTAATAGATATTATTATTATTAGTTATTTTTTCACTTATTTTGAGACGAAACGGAAAAATACTGAACTTTCACTGAAAAAATCAGTCGTGAAAGTATCGTAGAACGATGTATAAGCTCCGTGACCTTGACGCAAACTCTGATCAGCTGTTCGAGAGTCGCGCGATCACATGTTCACGGCGAAGCGGCGCGGGCTGTCCAATGGGTTAGTAGTTTACACAGATCGCCGTGACCGCGAATCGACAAGGTTAAAAGTAAGCAATCCAGACTCGCCGCGCAGTCCCTTCTCTCGAACGTAGATATATAGATATGTAGACCCAGACGCCGGATATTGCGAAAACTTTTTTTTTTCTCGACCGAACCATACCACTCGTAAGTAGTTCATCGGCGCGTCTGCGATAAAAGCCGGCGCTATCGTGAACGCGACGATACTCAACCGGAAAAAAATTGAATGATATAATCTTCCGGGTTTATTGTAGCAACAATTATTACGATCGAGGAATCCGAATCAAGTGTGCGAACGCAAACGCGAATACTGCTGACATTAATGATTCGTTCACGGTGTGTTAACTGTTTGACAAGTTTGATTTAAAATAATAATTACTGTTGAATCATTGCCTGTCGGGGATGAATGTTTCTGATTATACGCGTTAACAATGCGTCTCGGAACGATATACGCGACGAACATATTTTTCCGTGAATATCAATATCTTCCGAGATTGCGATAAAATTTTTAACAGACAGCCAGACCGGCCGAAATGTATATCAGAGGAATCTTCGATCATAAAACGGTAAACATGTGAATCATGTATAATTTAACGCCTCACCGTCTGTGTATTTGCGCGTTTGCTAAATTACTCACGCCCTCCCCGTTACGCACTGCTCTTAATCCTTTCACTTTTCAGCATTATAATTTGTCGAGCATACATTTCTCTTAACCCGCGAACTTATATACGAAAATGCAACTCGAAAAAAGCGATAAATTTCTTCGTATTTCTTATCTTATTTTTTCGATTTTAATGGATTTTTTTTTTTTTTTCGAAATATTTTGCAAATTGCATAGATTCTTCTAATGAATACATTGAGCACTAAGAAACTCATTTTGACAATAATATACGAACGAAAAGTTATGAAAACTTGGGACATGTGTATTAATCATTTTAAGAAACAAAAGTGCGTGTGTTCGGTATCGTTTCACATGACTTTTTATTATTTATCGATTCAACATCGTTAACGACAGTCAACTATTAATTTCAATTCTTTTCGCGATTCTAATGATTTTCATATTATTTTTCAATAATACGAAAAAATCACACAAATAACTATTAAAAAATAATAATAGCAATAAATAATAATAATAATAATAACATTGTTTGTGCAAATAAATAATAGTTGCAAAAACGTTTCAAAGTTGTGTCATATACACGAAATATTATTGGTTAACTTACATCGTCACAGTGCCCGGAATTGATCCGGAGCACAGATCTTTCGAGTCCTTCGAATGTGGACTGCCCATCTTGCGACGTTAAGTTCGACTGAAGTTAAATCTCGATGCCTCCTCGACGTATACAATATTTCGATAAATTCGATGCAATACTTCGACGCAGGATAAACGCACGTACGCGTGTTGCGATACACTCGCGAACCGTTAGATTCGATAAGACACGTATTTTCGATCTAATCGAAAAAATCTCAGATATTTCAAGAGTTTCGACGAACGTGTATAGGACTACGCACCACGACGATCGGAATGAAACAATGAAATCGCGTCTTGTATACTTTCGAGTATATTCCACACTTAATCGTTGTGGTCCGCTCTCGATCGCGGAGAACGCTCGCGGCTCGACTCGACAGACGAATCGGTGAGCTAATTTTTCCCCACGCGCCGGTTGCACGCGCTATATATATATATATGTGTTGTATACACGAGTCTAGCAACGTCCCTGATTGCAACCAATGGTCACGGGTACCTGGTTTCTCGTTAAGAGTGTAATAAGTTCTCGAGGAAAAAGGCCTCGAAGAGTTTCGTTGGTGTTTTAGAGCCTTTCACACGCGATATCCTCAATACATCCGCAAAACTTACGATGATATACCGAACAACGCGAAATCCCTTTCGTGCGATCTCGGGAGCGTAACGAAAACGTGCAATATACGATCGTTGTCTGAATTTTTTTCGTAACAGTTTTTTCATACCTCAGGCTATTATTACTACAAACAAAATTTTTTTGGGATTCTTTTTAGTAACATTTGATTATAAACGACGCGTAAGAAAAACGATTACTATTCGTAGTTAAATCCCGTAGTTATAAGATATTTTAAACGCTTATATGAATGAACAAACTAAATAAAGAATTATGTTTAAAAAAACTTGCGGAAAAATGTAAACTTGGATATACGGAGAATCGATTATTATCGTACTGATAAAAATAGACGATTACTCACGATGATGCGGAATCACTGTTGATTTCAAGACGTGATGCGACGCAAACAGAAATCGGGTTTTTGCTAAAGGCAGTTTTGTAATAAACGCATTAAAAAAATCTAAGAATCTATATAAAAGAAGTTTCTTGTTATAACTCTAAAGGATAATTAATTTTACCTGTGATTTCCTTTACGACGTATTTTCAAGTTTGCCAGGAGATTTGACAGCCGTCGACGCATCAATTAGACTGTTGTTTTGGCTTCGAAACTTATTATTTAGGTCTTCGATGATTTTTCTTTTGTCATCTGCCCGGTTTACGGCACATTTTGACGATTTTGTGGAGCGTATAATAAACATTCGAAGAGAAAGGATTTAATTCAATTGAATACAATTAATAAATAATTACAAATATAGCAACGGAATGGGAAAATTAACCTCGACTAACCGGCTTTATTGTCATTTGTCCGGCAATAAAATGCGTAATATTTCCGAACTGTTTTATCGACGAAGCGCAAGAAACAGCGCCATCGAAAGATAGCGGCGTAGCGATATAAACAGACGCCAATTCAGTTGATAATACACCGACACCCATTCCATAATACGCCAATGTGCTGTCTAATTATCATCTCATTGTTACCACTTCATGCATTATTAATTTTCTTGCCACTCCATACGCACAAATTTTTGATATTTACGTTTTCACATTTTTTTAAATGATTTTAATCTTTTCAGCGGTAAAAAAAAACGAGTCGCAATTGTATGATTAATTCTCAATGAAAACGAAAAAGGGATCGAGATTCTTTCAAAATTCATCGTGTGATAATCTGGAGTTCGACATTTTTATAATTTCGTAGTAGAAAATTTTACTTAGTCGGCGGGTAAAGGGTTTTGTTTAAGTTTGAAATCTACAAGGCGTCTCAATGCCTTTTTATTCGCTCATCCCCCTCGCGTTATCCGTAGTCAAGGGTCAAGGTGAGATGCAGTTCTCTATTCTCTCAGCCACTATATACGCATCAGCTTACACCCCAATCTACGAAGCGTTCGATATAAAGGACTTTGAACAAAGAGAAGCATAGGTCACAACTGCGCAATAACTACGCAACGCATTGAGATGCCATGGAAAAAATTAATATACATCCTGTAAAACTAGTTATCTAAGTTCAATTTAAGGTTTTTTTTTTTTTTTTTTTTTTTTTTTTTCAAGTAAAAAAAAACATTCGTTTATGTGTTTCACCGTATGTCAATGCAATTTGTGGTAAACGAAACTTTGCAGTAAATTCTACTAAAAGGGAAATGCAAATATTGCATTTCCGGTATCCCTTATACCTATGTTTCCGTTGATCGGCAGTAAGTCGATTGTTTTTATTGGAATAGTTTTACAAAAAAAAATGAAATATAATGCCAAGTATCAGGTATGCATTATACCGCTTAGCGAGTCCCGAGTAGCCGCGTACTTTTCGTAAAATTTTAATTAGTCACATTTGTGGGAAATAATGTTGAAACGATAGATTTTCGAATTTAATTATCTGACAATGTTGAATGTACATGAAAAAACGAAGGCTCAACCCTATCAGACGACATTTATAAGCGACCAAAAAAAATTTTCTCGATTCTTCTGATTACAGTGTTCGAGGTACCGTACGACCGATTTTATAAAATTAATTCCATAATTAACGAAATTAGCAATAAATAAAAGAAATGTTAAGATTTTTTTCGATAAATTACATGGTAAAAGTAGTATCGCGATAACTGCGAAACTACAGTGTTTTGCAAGGTAGATCGTTAATCGACAAAGCGTCGCGCACCACACTCGTCATTTTCATCACTCGTAAATCTTATTTTCGGTAATCGTTAGAAGCCTACCGAAAGTTTTCTCGATAGTACCAATCCCTCGCTCTCATTATGATACGAATAAAGACGTAATATCGCAAAATATATTAATATTAAACAAGTTTCTTACCTCGAATGCGCTCGTCGACGTTGTGCAATGCTACGCGCAATCTCGAATTATAACTATTTTCTCGTGATGCAAACGAATTTCGATCGATCGATTCGATGCTCGAAATATCTCAGATTCCGTTGTCATAAATATTTGTCAAAAAATTAACAACAATGTGTCTCAAAACATTAAAAAATCGTAGAGGCAGGTACCGAATTGACGGAGTATCGGCCGCTTGCCAGCGCACAAGGACGCTCGGGTCTCTCTCCATGGTCCGCGCTCCGTCGTACTACCTCCGCTGAATTTCTCGAAACGACAAACAGAATCGTAACGAGTTATCGAATCTTTTTTATTGAAATTCATTGTCGTTGTATATCGAAGAATCATTTTCATCGTTATATTCGAGAATAACATCGAGAAGTAAGAGAAACACGTGTTTGAGTAATCGTCAAATGGTTGAGAAAGCAATCGCATCATCTCCAGTCGTGATGGCAGCATCGGGAGCAACGAAGCCGAGTCCGCAGGCGGCGGCTGCGAAGAAAACATCGAAACCCCGTGCCAAACCGACTCATCCGCGTACCGCCGAAATGGTAAATGCTGCTATCACCACACTGAAGGAACGCGGTGGTTCGTCACTTCAGGCTATCAAGAAGTACGTCGCGAGCACTTACAAGGTCAACGTCGAGAAGCAGTCTTCGTTCATCAAGAAGTATCTCAAGGCTTCCGTTGTGTCCGGTGCTCTGATTCAGACCAAAGGCAAAGGTGCTGCCGGGTCTTTCAAACTTGGAAACATCAAAACCGACGCCGCCAAAACAAAGGTTAAGGCTGCCACTGCTCTGAAGAAGCCTGTTGCGCTGAAAAAGACCGCGAAGAAGACAACCGCAGTAAAGAAACCATCGGCGGGTGCGAAAAAATCTCCCGTCAAGAAGCCGAAAACTCTCGCTGAGAAAAGGAAAATCGTCAAAGGACCGGCTGCCAAACCACCAAAGGCTAAAACTACCAAAGCTAAAATCGTCGCAAAATCACCACCGAAGAAAGCTGCACCGATCAAAAAAGCTACCGCCGCCAAAGCTAAGAAACCAGCATCGAGAAAAGCCGCTGTGCTGAAGAAGAAATGAAGAGTTTGCGAAAAAGCAAATTTTTTCAACTGAAAACCTATGATCGGCCCTTTTCAGGGCCAACAAAAGAATTTTACGTAATCACTCGAACTCGCAAATATTATTTTCTTCACAATCATTTATTACGAAGGATTTTTTTTTTTTTTTTTACGAGAAAACTAACAATGTATTGCATTGTGAAAACGACAATGTAACTTTTCGTATTTCTTAGGATTTGAAAAGTACAAAATATTCTTTAGTATTTTTATTAGAAGATTGATTTTTTTTTTGTATTTTGCTTGAAACAAATTTTATGAAGAATTTTTTCAGCATCAAATCGGTCGATACAAACTTTCGTTCCATTTACACGGAACAGTACAATAATAAATAGATTGAACAGTTTTCTCCATACGCGAATAGATACAATGAAATCGGATATAGATCGATGTAATATCTATTTTTAGGAAAATTTATCAAGGGCATTATGCCTATTAATCGAAGGAAAAAAACAACTGCGTAGGCAGACAGGAAAATATTTGCGTTCTGCTGCCTGTTATTATCTGCGAGACAATAATGACCGCGGGGAGACGATGAAGTTAATTTGAAAGTTTGATAGCCTTTATTGGTGTGTCTATCATTATTATTGCCAATAATCTCAGAATCAGTTTTTCTTTTTAAATTCATTGATATTCAATGAATGTCTCAGAGCCTTTAGCTACGAAATTTAACAAATTCCGCGAGTTAATAAGACTGATTTTTCATTTGTCGATTGTTTACAATAAGTATAAAAGCTCCCACCCGATTAATTATTTATTCAATTATTTAGTTTACGAAATAAAGATCGATGATTTTTTTTTGCTATTAGAGTTTTTCATATGTTGTGAATAATTTGTTGGCCCTGAAAAGGGCCGTTTGTCGCAATGTGGAAATTGCTAATTTTTAGGCGCGTTCGCCACGGATGCGTCGAGCAAGTTGAATGTCCTTCGGCATGATGGTTACGCGCTTAGCGTGGATAGCGCACAAGTTCGTGTCTTCGAAGAGTCCAACGAGATAAGCTTCACTAGCTTCTTGAAGTGCCATTACAGCTGAGCTTTGGAAGCGAAGATCCGTCTTGAAATCTTGAGCAATTTCACGAACGAGCCGTTGAAACGGAAGTTTGCGGATGAGAAGCTCAGTGCTCTTCTGGTAGCGACGAATCTCACGAAGAGCGACAGTACCGGGCCTATAACGATGCGGCTTCTTAACTCCGCCGGTAGCCGGTGCACTCTTGCGAGCTGCTTTCGTAGCAAGTTGTTTTCGAGGAGCTTTTCCTCCGGTAGACTTACGGGCTGTTTGCTTGGTACGCGCCATTTCAAAGTTTTCGGTACGAAAAAAACACGAAGTGAACAACACGAAGTTTGAATGATATATGAGAGATTTTTTCGGAAGCGACTGTTTATGTGTCTTTTATAGATTTGATACGGTGTATTTTGATTGGCCGAACGCCGCGGAGTGGGGATAGGACGAGACAGCAACGGCGGCAGCTGTGCAGAGTCGCAGCGTCGTCGCTAACCATCTGCTTTTTTCACCCCACCATTCAACCAACAGCCAATCGCGACGAAACGTTGGCTAAAGGACATTAACAGATATTTTCATGTTTCTGCATAACTTTTGTTGAAAAGTGAATCTCAAATATCAAATTATTGTAATTTTGTTATCATTCTTATAATAAGAACAATGTTTCCCGTTACTGGAATATCTTAACTGTTGACTTTCAAAATTGCTTGCTTTTCTCCCCACCACTAGGCCAACAGCCAATGAAAAAGCAGCGCCCGCTTGCCGGCATAAGCTGATACTTGCACCGTTGTTCTACATATCTAACCCATGAAAAATTAAGCAGAGAAAAAATAAATACATTGGATATGATCAATTTTTTTATTAGAAAAATATGTGTGTAGAAGAAACATCTCTGTTGTTACTAAAAACAAAAAAGAAGATGCCAACGGCACGCGGTGTTCCCAAGCGGTCACCCATCCAAGTACTGACCGCGCCCAAAGCTGCTTGACTTCAGTGATCGGACGAGAACTGGTACTTTCAGCTTGGTGTGGTCGTTGACGACATTTCATTTATTTTTAGTACAGACTATACGATTGAAATTTGTTCATCAATAAAGAAAGGAAAACGCGTTGGGGTTTAGGGCCAAGAATAGTGAGATTTAAAAAAAACACTGCCTTTTCTTTTTTAACAACGAACAGATTTTAGTCGAATGGTCTTCATTGGAAGCATAAGTTTTATTGTCAACGACCACACCAAGCTGAAAGTACCAGTTCTCGTCCGATCACTGAAGTCAAGCAGCTTTGGGCGCGGTCAGTACTTGGATGGGTGACCGCTTGGGAACACCGCGTGCCGTTGGCGTCTTTTTTTTTCTTTTTCAATACATTTAACAGAAAATAACGCAGTAAATGTTTCTACAAACAATTCTTTTTTTCAAGGATAATAATGCTGTTAAATACAGACATTTTTTTTTTTTGCGAGCCATAAATTGGAACGTATCATCCTCGTTTTTCATTGCTATCGAAGCGTATGAACCTGACATGTGTACATGTCGTTTTATGATTTAAGTATCAAAGTGATTTATTCATATACCCGTCTGTTCGAAACTGTTGCAACCAGAGCTACGAGAGTTAATCGCACGATGATATCCTTAGTTTTATTTTTGATATTTAAAACGGTCTCATGATTCACGTATCCATTACATTTTCGTGTTTGTCGAATATGAAACCGTAAGTGTTACGTGTTTACAAAGCAACCAGACTATCACCTTCGTTGAAAGGTTAGCTGCAGACTTTTCGATCATCGATATATTTTGAAACTGTTTACATATTATCTGAACCTCAAAGATTCGTTGTTGCGAAGCAATTCGTAATTCCTACAGAGGTTGAATAAAATGTACCAATATGTACCTTTATTTTTATTTTGGAATATCAAATGGCTTAAAATTAACGTTATTGCGACAGAATATTCTTTCATTCAAGTATTTGGTGGCCCTGAAAAGGGCCGTTTTTAATTGTTGCTGCTTGTTGCTGTTGATTTACAGATTTACGCCTTCTTCTCGGTTTTCTTCGGTAGCAAAACAGCTTGAATGTTCGGAAGAACACCGCCCTGTGCGATAGTAACTCCGGACAGCAGCTTGTTGAGCTCCTCGTCGTTGCGAATTGCCAGTTGCAAGTGTCTCGGAATAATTCTCGTCTTCTTGTTGTCACGAGCCGCGTTACCGGCCAACTCGAGAACTTCAGCGGCCAGATATTCCATTACTGCTGCGAGATAGACGGGTGCTCCTGCTCCGACTCTCTCGGCGTAATTTCCTTTACGCAGCAAACGATGAATTCTTCCAACCGGAAACTGTAGACCAGCTCGGTTCGAACGAGACTTCGACTTTCCCTTTACTTTACCGCCCTTTCCGCGTCCAGACATTATGGAGTTAGAGAAATGTAAATCGATAAGAGACAACAGTTCCTCACTGAGGTCGGCGATGTACTGTCCCTGTTGCGCCGAAAATACGCTCTTTATGCCTTCTGCGGTCCGACCGCCGCACCAATCGCTGACGCCGAGACTTTCAACGATGCGTCTATTGGTGCGCTGGTCGGTCGCTTGGGAATTGCACGACGAACTTCACGCAAAAACATTGCAAATTCAATTTCTGTTTAATTTCGGTTATGTTGTATGTAATTAGATGACATTCCAGGTTTTCCACCCAAAAAATCACAACTTCATGCTTCGAAATAACTTACAGAATAATTATACTGTAACTCAACAAGTAATTGCCGAACTGTCGCATAGGTTTACACACGTACAAAAAGTGATAATTATTTTCGTATACCTAAACTTTCAATATTGAAAATATACTTACTAATACTGCAAACAAGTTTAGCTACACATCAAGCTGTGTTCTCGTAGAGAAAGAAAATAAAAATTCAACACAATGTTTCCATGTGATCCCACGGTTAATGATTTTAACAATAAACCATTGTGTTTATAAAGTTCGCAAATAAACAGCATGTTCGTGCTTTGGAATTGAAAGTAACGAATAAAACCAGTGAAGTCTGCGAACTTCCGAAATTGGTTTCACATAAAAAATGTAATAAATCTCTCATAAACGCAGAAAAACTATGATTAACAAATGCGCGAAGAGTTATTATCTTAAAAAAACGTTTAGTTACAACGACTTCGTTTCAGCAAAACAAAAAAAAAATCAATAAAATGTGTCTTCGTGATCGAGCGATCAATAAGTTTTGACCACAAGCCATTGCATTCCCGGAGATCAGGTGTACACCACCAGGTAGCGACAGGTTCGAAAAATGTCCGACAATTACCGTCAGATATTACACACAGACGATTGGAATGTAAAAGGCGACTCGCGAAAAATAAAATTATTCCGCAAAAAAATCGGCATCAAATTTTAACAGTGTTCAAAGTGGAGAAAAAAAACGAAACAAAGTGTCAAATATCTATCCAGGCGTCATGGGGAGGATCGACGAAAGGACGAGACACGCGAGTGACAGATTAATCTTCGAGTAGGCGTGGGAGTTTGGTGTTACTCCTTGGGATCGACAACGTTTGTGAACAAAAAAAAAGAAAAAAAAAAACGAAAAAAAACGATGTGTTTCAGCGGTGTGCACGACTGTCGCACGTTCTCGAGGTAGCGGCGTCGAGAGTACGAAAGAAAAAAGCAAAGAAAAAAAAAAGACCGAAAATCGACTTCCATTATCCGCATATCGATCGAGCTTTCCGCATTGCCTTGAGAATGTCTCGTCTCGTGGTTGTCGCAATACGATAGTCAGTGAAACGTGCATATGTGCACCGAGTGCGTCGGTTAATAAATCCCCATTATTATTCTTTTTTTTCTTCGCCCGTTTTTTCATTCACCAAATCTCAATAATGCACCACAACAGAAGAAAAAAGAAAAGGGTTAATTATGGAGTTAGAGCTGTGGAGCTCGTCAGAGGTGCCAAAGGCTTTGGCTTCACGATATCGGGACAGCAGCCCTGTATTCTCAGTTGCATTGTTCAGGGCAGTCCAGCTGAGAATGCTGGTCTCAGAGCCGGCGACTATCTTGTCGCCGTCAACGGTCACAACGTTGGCAAAGCGCCGCACGACGACGTCGTCAGATTGATAGGACATTCCAAAGGTATTCTGAGGCTTCAGATAGCGGAGAATTATTATTCCGACTCGTCGGATGAAGAGGGTCTCGCGACGGTGCGATCAAAACCAAAATATTCTCACAAACCGCGCACCAGCAACGGCGGTACGCCGCAGTTGCAATGCCGAGTCGCTAAAGTGGTACGAGATTTGCAAACGGGCGCTATGTTCGACGCCACTTTAGAAACTGTGGGAGTCGCTGCGCCACAGAGCAAAATTCAGTGCAGTCACAACGGATTGCATCATCGATGGAACATGGCAAGTGCGCTGCCGCCTCCGCCTCCGCCGCTGTTGCACAAGAGAGATTCTGAAAAAATAGTTCACCGAACGGTCGTTGGATATTTGGGAACTATTGATATTCCCAATCAATTGCATCCGTCAACTATGATGCAGGTGAAAAACAAAAAATTTCTTCATTTTTATTTTGCCAATGGGAAGTTTTTTTTTTTCTGATACTTAAATTTTTTTTTACCAAAAAAGATACTTCGCTCGACTGAGAAATTTTTGGAAATGAATAGAATTATTAACATTGTTTTTGGACAATGAAAAGGTTTTTTTTTTATAATTAATATTAATAATAACAGAGAAATAACTCCGAAAATGAGAATTTCTGTGAATAATAATTCTGCAATTAAAAAAAACTGTTTACGATTCGTTTGTGTTGCAGGTATTGAGAAAATGCATCAAGAGACTGAAAGCTGAGAAGCGTAATCCGACAACGGTGCTGTTGACGATACACGTTGCAAATATAAAGCTAACAAATTCGGAGAATCGTGTGATAGCCGAATATCCGTCGTACAGAATAATATTCTGTAATTCATTTTCCGATCAGGATAAGCAGTACTTCGGAATATTGACGAAATCCGTGAAGGACACCGATGATATTGTCTCAAATTCGTGCCATGTATTTACGATATATTATAAACTCATAGATCACGCCGTGCACTCGAGTACGTGTAACGTATTTGGTTTCACGTGTACAAAAACATCGGAATTGAACGTTTGTCAAGAATTTCCGGATAGTTGCAACAGTCTTATTGGCGCGATACAGACGCTTTACATATCCGATTCGACGGACGCCGATGCGAATCCTTATAACGAAGCGCACAGACATCAGGAGACGGCATCGCCTCAACCGAGCAATATAAGCACATCGACCGCACACTCCAGCAACAGTGACTCCGGCATCGGCTTCAAAGACGACTACGGCAGTCACTCGGACAGAAAAATGCTACCCGATTTTCCTCAGCGACGACGATGCCCCTCCAATCTTCTTCCGAGGGTACGTCGGCTTGTTGCTCGTTTTTTTTTTTTTTCGTTTCTTTCGTTTGTTGCATATAAAATACTCGTTAAGACTCGACCCCGATTCACCCATACGTAACCCGGTGCGACCGCGAACTTAATTACGTGCGTTTAATCGCGATGCATTCATTGTTGCCACTTTCCCAGGATGGATAACAAACCCATTGAGTTAACGAGGTACGCGAACTCTGAGCCTCAAAAAAAAAAAAAAAAAAAGACTGTTGCGCGGTAGATTACGATCAAAGTAACGGTAAATTCGATTATTTATAGACTGTTTTGCGTAAAAATGAACAATGCATCATCCGTAACGAGAATGCAGTTAAAAAATTATAAAAGACGGTCTTTAATTATCTTTGTAATCTCTGCATCTCGACAAGTCGTTTAATTTGAACGCCGTAACTCGCGAATTAAAATCGCTAATTAACGAAAATTAGAATCTCCGAAACAAAATATCTGTGTCGTATATAACGGATTAAAAAAAAAACTACAAAAATAATATATTTCTTAAGATGAAAAAGAATTTTTCATATGAAATTTGCAAGTATATTAAAAATCCATCGCAGTCATCGTAATCCATATATTTATATTAATTGATTTTTTATTCTATCAAATTTACCGCGAGTACCTGTAATTAAGAATGTTGTATCGATTTTCTCCTCGAGATGAATAATATTTAAATGTTGCGATTTTTATTTCTCGCAGAATCCGCAAGTGCCGATTTGCCGGGGAAACGCGTGTCCGCCACCGGGTTCCAAGCTGACTGTGCGCGCGCTATCGGACACGCGATGGAGCGAATCCGGTCGTTCGAGATGTTCGAAGGACGCCGAGTACTCGATTGTGGCGACTAACGGATCGAACGTGAGACCGGAGTCGCTGAAGAGTTCGGGTAACGAGGACGAAGCTTGTTCGGGGGTCGCAGCGGCAGCAACAGCAGGCAATCCTTCGCCACGACGATCCTTGTCGGGACAAAGCGCGCCAAGGGGTGGGGATTCCATCACCTGTCCCGCACCATCTGCTCCCATAGTTGCGCAAACATACGCCGGATCGTCAGTAGCATCGTTTGCCTCCGTATGCGCGAGCGGCGCAACGTTTCGCGCCGAGACGGATATTCCCGAAAATCGCGATTGCGCGATGGAACAACAGCAACAACAACAGGATACGCCGATCACGGAAACGTGCAACAAACTCAGTCCTAAAGTTTATAGCAATTTTTCAAAATCATTGGTACACAGTATGGAGGATCTTAAACCAACGAACGCCGGATTTTCAACGTCTTTCTTGAACTCGTATACGAATAAAGCCGAACCGAGACCGTGGGGAAGTCTTCAGGAAATGCGGAACGTCGGAGGCTGCGCATCCGATAGTTGTCTGGTGAGTTCGAGTTAAATGTTTCTTAATCGTGTAAATTCAATACGAAGTCTATTGGGGATGAAAAAAAATTAATGGGTTGCAATAATTTTGAAATTCATTCTGTAGCTTTTTTTTTTTACGATCTATTAATTGGATTTTTGAGAATATTGATTCGTTGAGCTTAGATTGCCTTAATGATATTTTTTATTGGTGTTATTTACAAAACAATGCGAAATTGCAATGTGAATCGACTTTTTTCTACTTCATGTCTGTTCATTACGTAGCGATGGGAATTATCGGCGAGAGGAGTGATTATTGGTAACGTATAATAGTTTACATTTTTCAGCTTCGACGTCTATCGATATATCGACAGTAGATAAATTATCGTTGTTCGTAGGAGAATTTCCAGATTAATTTCTTCGTTGATAATTTTACATTGGTTTTCGTTAAGATACGTAAATTTCCGATGGAAAATGCGTAGTCAGTTATTTTGGAGTAATCGTTACGTAGACGGCTTCGTATGCGAGTATTTATTTTGAAATTGGAGCAACAATCGTTTAGGAAGTACTTCCGTTGGCAGAATCAAACATTGCGAAGTTCGCGAGAATTTTTTCCCCCTCTTTCGATGACTAATCACGTATTTGTAAGTAACGATTGGCGCCTCGGTAGCCGCGGATGCGCGAGATATGGGAAATGCTTTTCCGAGAAACACGAAACGCGCGCGGGCCACGCGAGGGATTACTACCGTAAAGGGATTCACCGCTACTAAACGAAAAATATACTTTTCGGTGTATAGGAGAGACGGACTAATAATTGAAAGAATTTTTCTAAGAACGAGAGCCACGAGATCGTACAATTGTTGTAAAGGATTCTCCGAGCTGACGAGTTATGAGATCACAGACGCCAATTACCGACGCTTCGAACACGCGGGTTCCCTCTTCGCAAGCGACTCTTTCAGGCAATTTTTTCACGGGTATCCTACAAACATTTCGAAACAATTCCATTATTCGAAACACAGTAAGCGAATAACAGACCGCATTTCGCGGAAAATATATAATTTAAAAAAAAAATACATAACTATATTTTCACCTTTTTCGATATTTTTTCTGCAACACTTGCGTTGGATAAAAAATAATAGTACCTTTTTTTCAACAATGTAATTTATAAAAAAAAAAATTGCGCGTATTTATCAAAAATTTTACCGAATTTCCATCAGTTCATCAAAGAGTCGAAATTATTTGTAATAATTAAAAACAATTTTTTATAAGATCGATCTATAAAATTAATATTTCAAAACTTCATCTACGAGTCCTATATATACAGAACTCCTGAAAAATATTTTTTTTTCCAAAATCTAAAACATAAAAAAAAAATTCATTGCAATTGCGATAAAAATGAAAAAAAAAGCAAAGATCGTAGTAGAGTTTCCATCAACGTTCACCCAATCATGCGGCGCCCTTGATAAATGGGAATATTCTCATCTCCCGATCCGACGAAAGAGAAAAATCGCAGGGGTCATATCTGCATTATTACAGGTAGAGACGAGAACAACGCGATGCACGGTTTCCGCTTCTCGCTCGTTCGCTATTGAGGCCGCGTCATCATTTCCTGCCCTCGGTATAGCCAGTGGTGCGAAAGAAAGAAGGGAGCGATGAGAATGGACGTACAAAACACCTACAAACAAATACATTCACACGGATATATACATATAATCGTTCAATTAAAATCATAAGGGCGTAACTTGTACGTTAATACGGATGAAAAATGCGTCCTTTTGATACGAGTCGCGCGATACATACATCACACGTATCCGAGTCCTCGTACGTTGTATTACGTGGCGGATTGAAAGAGTTCAACGAGTCGCATATACGGGAGTAGGGGATATACTACGAAACACGAACACACCGTAGGGAACGTGCGTGACTCGTTGCCCGGAGCGTAATATGTGCTCCGCAAAGGCAGTAGCGTCCACTCCGAAGCGACACACAACGACAAACGAATAGCTGCGCGATGTACAGTAAATATTCTCTATCGGCAGCAAAATAATGGTTTTTTATTGGTCTTCTAGGAGCTTAAAATTATTCGAAAGAGAACGGAGCCTTCTATTTGGTTTCGAGATCAACGGATGTTCTTCGGAAGATGTTGAATTAGCAGAGCGATAAGGAAGATTCTACTGTAAGCTCCGTTTGGGTGGGAGATCCGTACCGTCACGGGTTAGAGAGTTCTCTCAGCGGTAACGAAACGAGAGAGGCAAAGGCAGCGGCGAGTCCGCTTGTTGAACCGATGTTTCTCGGTGGTATTAGTGCTGCTGCGGCCGCAACGCCGTATGGACGTGTATCGGCGTTCTACGTGCACTTCTACTGTATTCTTTCCCCTCCGTACGGGATTCTTCGGTTTCGTTGTTGGTCAGCAGCCAGCGGCGGCGCGCGGTGCACGCTGTCAACTCGAACAAACCGTCGGTGTGAGGGACTCGACGTTTGTCAGGAGCTCCGCTTCTCGCGTGTGTTTTATAGACCCCGCGACCGAGACAAACGATGTTCGCTGGGCGGAGCCCCCCTTAACGACACATTTATATAGTTTAACGTCGCGGTTTCTTTTTGCAGTGCAATCAAAAAATATAAATCGAGAATTAAAAATATTTCGAGACATCGCGTTACCATTGAATAAATTAATTTGTTTAAAAAAATTCATTCGAAACTTAGTGAAGGAGAATTCGCGTTGAATCATCGGGTGCACGTGCGGATATTGTCGAAGGAAAGGGAAAGGATAATATAAATGGGATTACGCGCCATTCCTGAGAAACGAATTCATCGATCGCCGAGACATGGAACTACTCGAGAAGTCAGTACGTTGATTGTAAACAATTCGGCGATATATTACCCACGGATATTATTGATGAAAATTTATTTAAAAAATTTATCGTAAACGTAAAAATGTGATAAAAAAAAAATTTGGTAGAAAGTAAAAATCGTACAGAAATATCTTTTTCACACAAAAAAAAAAATTCAATAAATTTGAATTAATAAAAAATATCATTTTTATTCAATTAATAATAATGTATATTTCGAAAAATATTGGAAACGTAGTGTTGATTCCGTGTGGATAAATCGTCGTATTTTTTAGAAAATTCGAAACAAGTCTCTCTCTTGGGAGCGGCTGCCGCAACCTTACGTTGACCGTCTCGCGTTTCTTGGGACACTTTCGTCGCATTCTTACACGACTCGATCGGCGCCGTATTTGTACGATTAGATTCTACGAAAAAAAAAAAAAGGTAAAATCCATATCCCGCGGAGTCCGGTAGAGATATCTGCCGCTCGATAAAGCCGTTGACGGTTACGAGGATACGTTCGACGAAATATTTTGCGGCAAAGCAATTTCGAGTCCTTGAAGCGAATTCGCCCGGTACACGTCGGCGGTTACATAAATTTCAATTAGGGACTCTTGTGCGTCGCGCACTCGCCGCAACTACGATATATAAGTATCGAGAGGATAAAAAATCGTTATTCTATTGGTCGGTTGATTGGATTTCCTTTTACAGAAATTAGCGCGATTTTTCAATGTGTTTCTTTTTTTTTTTTTTTGTATCGACGAAAGAAACGAACCAAATACGAATGCTCCAGATGCAAGTCACGCGCAATCGATTGCAACTTTTGGGATACTAGTTTTGCTCGTTGACAAACTTTCCAACCGATTGATCGGTGGGGGCGACGCGATAGATATACAGGTCAGAGGCGCAGATTGGATCGAAGTTATTAATTAAAATTTAATCGTCGGCTATTTCCCAGTCCCGCGTGATTATTAATCGGAGAGAGAAATTGCTTCCGCTCGGGATATAGGCGCGACAATCGCGCTAATTCTTCCGGTGGTTCCCGCTCGGGGAAAAACATTAATACGTTTATTTTTCTTTCTTTTTTTTTTGCGCCACTCTCGAGGCGAAACGCTGCTGGAACTAAGCATTGTTTCCCTGTAAGATATCGCGTTGGAGATTCTTGGCGAATGGAATCGCGCGCGCGTGGGACTACGCTGCCCGTTCCCACGCTATTCACCTGTTGAATAACAGGTGTTGCGCGTCAAAGTATCCTCTGCGGATTCAGTCCAAACACAGAAGAGACTCCGATCGGACAATAACAGGTTACAGAGCACGAAAAAAAAAAAAAAAATTCTTATCGAAATTAAGATGCGTTATTAACCCTTTTTTATAGATTTATATTTCGCGATGAAAATATCGAAAAAAATCAACAAAAAATTTAAGATCCATAATTATTATTTTTCAATAGCAATATAAATTAAAAAAATTAATTAGTTTCTATAATTAAAAAAAAAAATCGCTCGACAATCAATACGCTCTTTTGATTTCTCGTAATTTATATTTATATTATTATTTACGTACAATACTTTCACGTATCACTACGAATAACCGAAAGTCACGAGAATTCAAAGCTTTTTTACGAATAACTTCGCGGTTCTCTCGACCGACGAAACGGGGACACGAGAGATAGGCGAAGTAACGAGATATTATTCGCGAGAATTTACTTAACGACATCGTCATCCATATCCCGGTTTCCTTTTCCTCTGTTTTCTGGAATAAACTCTGCGTGTCTCGGTCTCAGCTCGTCAAGATAAATTAAATGTGCGACGTGACTTTATCGCGTCTCGTTTTTAGATAACATTATTGAGTCATAGCGCCGACCAAAACGTTTATTTTTCGATGATTAAAATGATATATTGCACACTCGCTGAATTTACCTCGATAAGTCTCTCGTAAATAAAGCGAAGCGTTCTATCGACGTATTTGTTCGCTCGTACGGCGTTCGACACTCGTTAAGCACCGCTTCCGGAGAAAATGACTCATCCGTCGGACTAATTTGAATGAATTTAATAAGCCGAAGCCGCGACTCTCAAAGAATACGAATGAGGTAGATGCGTCGGATAAGATTCATTATTGTACTCGCGTTCGTTGTATGAAACGTATGAATGCATCGAATAGCGCATCACAAAGAGTGAATTCTCTCGGTTCGAGATTATTGAATAGTATGGTTTTTGAGGTCATCCCGATGTGCCAACCACAGGCCTTCTGGAGCGTGATTTCCGCTTCGGTAAATTTTATCCCGCTGTACTCGCTGTTAAAAGTGGAACGTTTCTCATGCTGGCGAACGGATATACGTATCCGGAAATCAACGATTTTTGCGACTTCGACAATAGGACAGTAACAATCCTAACGACAAATTAACAATAAAAAAACGCATTTTTAGTCTCGCGATCTGATTAAAATTAGTTTACAACCGGACTTCGTATGCAGTTACGCTGATCGCGGAGCGATTTTCTTCTACTCAATGCATGAAAAATTGTGCCACAAAGAGCTTTGCGCCATAGCGTGCGATCCATTTTTTACCGGTTGCCAATTTCGTTGCCTTTCACTTGCAACTATGTTGTAGATGTTTGTAATTGATTTTTATTACTTTTATATCGTCGAATTAATACACTTTCACGTTTTTTTATGATCTTTTTTTCAGTATCTTTGTATAGCGATTTGTTAATAGATAATACGTTTACAGTCTTATCGCTGCCGGGTTCACCTATTGTTTTTGCTAAAACGAAAAAAAAAAAAAAAAAAAAAAAAAAAAAAAAATTGGTTCGTTGGGTTTATAATTGTATTTTTTTTTTACAGCATGGAAGTTCAGAATCGTTTGACAAGACGAACAATGGCAATGGTGTTCACACATGGGCTTCTGGATTTGAGAAACTATTGGAGGATCCAAAGGGTTTACAAACGTTTGCAGTAAGTAATTTTGATATTACTATTTTTTCCGAAGGAATTACGATTTTCCTATTTTTTCCGAAGGAATTATGGATTTACTATTTTTTCCGAAGGAATTACGATTTTCCTATTTTTTCCGAAGAAATTACGATTTTCCTATTTTTTCCGAAGGAATAACGATTTTTTTAATTTTTTCCGAAGGAATTACGATTTCCCCATTTTTTTCGAAGGAATTACGATTTTCCTTTTTGCCGTTAATCTGTGATATATCTATAAATGGATTGTCTTTTGTTCGCAGGAATTTTTGAAAAAAGAATTCAGTCACGAAAACATATATTTCTGGGCAGCTTGCGAGAGATACAAGGATACGGAGGACGTTAACGCGCGTCGAAGATTGGCGTGTCAAATTTATCAGCGTCACTTGTCGACAACAGCTGCCGAACCGGTGAACGTCGACAGTCACGCGTCCGGGCAGATAACTCAAGAATTGCTGAATCAAGCGCCGGCCGATCTTTTCCTACAGGTAAAGAACATCGCCTCGTTTTGTATTTTCATATTTCGAATTACCGTTCGTCGATCTATCGTACAATACGCATAATCACATTTCCATTCACAGGCGCAAAAACAAGTCTTCAATCTTATGAAGTTCGACAGTTATCCGAGATTCTTGAGATCGGATCTTTACAGACACTGTTTAGAGACGGGAAGCAGCGTCGTCAGCACGGAAGATTGCGATCTGACGCTCACAAGTTCGCCGAGTGTTAAACTGAAAAAAAGTCATTCGGACGCCGAGGATCGATGCCGGAAATCGATACTTCCGTGGCATCGAAAAAATCGGTAAGTTTTCTTCGGAAATTTTTTTTTTTCATACAAAATAGTTTTCAGAATAAAGTGAAAATCTTACAATCAAAAAACTAAAAAAGATTCACTAATTACGCGTTATTTGATGTCTTCTACAAGAAAAAAAAATGAATTCGAAATGATTTTTCAGTTCAAAATCGAAGGATCGAGGTGAATCAGAGTACAACAAAACGCCGAGTCGCGGCGAAACGATATACAAGAGTTTCACAACGATGAAGAGGGAAGCTGAGGGAAACAATAACGAGGACAGTATATCGATATCGAGCAGTAGATCCTCATTGGCTTCGTGGGATTTGGCGTTAAGACAATCGTTTACGAAACACGTAAGTGGTGTAAATTTGTATTTCTCCCAAAAGTTGATGTTTTTTTTTTTTTTTCCTTAATTTTTCTACAAAAATAAAAAAAAATGTTGCCTTCGATAAACCAAAAAATATGAATTGCTGAGGTTGATTTTTGCTCGTGAGATCGCTTGAAGAATCAATTAGTTGCTTCTTTTTTGTTTTCTTTTGTTTTTTTTTTTTTTTTTTTTTTTCGTTTCGTGTTTATTTTCTTGCAAACTTGAAAATGGTTATGACGTGTGTGTATTAGTGAGTATCTATAAATTGTAGTCAGTGTCGTCTTACGATGGGCAAACGAATGAAAAGAAAGATGTTCACGCCAAGTGCACCGGGTTGTGTCGAGTTATATTGCCGGACGGTTCAACTACAGTCGTGCCTACTAGCCAATCGGAGAGCATTAAAGACGTCGTTACACGACTACTCGATAAACGAGCTCTTCGATACTCTAACTATGACGTTTTAGTATTAGCCACAGACGAGGTTAGTGCCAATCACTACTTTAATTCACGCAACTTAAAGACATTAAGTTCGAACTAACAAACTCTCCGCCTCGCTGTCGCTCACATCAAATGTATTTAATCGCCTCATGGAATTCGCGCACTGTAAGATATCGTTGCACGCTGTATCGCAAACATAATTTTGAATGACGATAGGTTTTTTCAGAACCTTTTTTTTTCTACCGTTTACGTATTTTTTTAACATCGCGAGAAATTCGTTTAGCGATTACTGGATGAATTTTCTTAAGTAAACGCTGACTGTCGTTTTGTAAGAATTAAAGGAATGAGAGCGATGAAGCAATCGACGAAAAAAAAAATGTGTATTTTGCATTGATTTGTATAGCATTTGTCGAAGAAGCATCGTGTATTTCATTGATTCGTGGAAATAATTCCGAAACTTGGAATCTTATCAAAACGTAAAAAAAAAAAACTATTTTTTTTCGGTAAACGGTTTTTTTTTTTCACAAATTCTTGGGGAATCGGTAGTTAAATTCAATACATTTTTTAACTGTTTCCCGTGTGGCTACATGGTGCTTCTATAATTTATTTATTGCATGTGGAAAATATCATAAGGTGACGGAGAAATAATAACTGATAGACTACTAAAATAACGTAAATCGTAAATTTTCGCACACGGCACTCACTATTAGTTATAATTGATTGTTTAAGGGATATGAATTGGTGGATACTATTTAAAAAAAATTATTTTCGTCGCGAAGATATGGAGAAACGATTGATTAACAGAATTTTCGATTTTGCAGCTGGTAAATCTTAAATATCCATCGGCGGTATTGGCGGGACAAGAGGTCGAAGTTGTACCTACGAAAGTACTGAAGGTAGATTTACCTTCGCGTCGTATAATAACTGTGATAGCGCATAGAGGTCGAACGCTGAGAGAGGTGCTGAGACCGCGTCTCAACAAATACGGTTTCAAATTAGAACTGATCACCATATGGGGCGAAGGACATCCAGTTTCGTTGGATATACCAGCCATCAACTCGCCTACTCGTCTCGTTCTTACGTCCAATAGCGAAGGTACGAAAGACACAATTTCTGTCGTCGCGTCTCGTATCTTTGAAGTAATGGAAAAATAACTAATCCAATAAGATTTATGACAAAATCGCAAAAAAAAAAAAAAAAAAAAAAATCTGCAACTGATGAGAAATAATGTATTTCGCAATGTTATTTAAATTCGACTCGCGGAGGAAAAATTTCGTCGATTGTTTTACGCGATACATTTTTCTAATGAATTTTTCAATTTTTGTTTAGATTTTCATCGGGACGGCTTCAAGTATCCCGACGAAATACCGCAGGGACAGCCGACTCTTGACGAAATAACTAATAAAGTATTCGAAGAATTGCTCGTTTGCAAAAGTACAAACAAATATCATTACAGCGAGGGATCGTGTAAGGTGAGTTATACTCATTGCGGACACAAACTGCGACGTTAGATTTGTTAAACGATTTCTATGATATTAATTTGTCGTCATTGATCTGTTTGTTACATGCGCAGTCCGACGATCAGCGCTCCGAAGGTTCTTCCATTCTTCCCAGTAAATTCTTTCTAAGAGACTCGACGATTCACGGAAAAAAGAAGGTACGTTCTTCGCCGTCATTAAACTTTTTTTAAAATTCTTATCTGTTATCAATTTCAATCGGTGATAAACGAAGATTTGTTTTTTTTTTTTTTTTCTGAGGGAAATGTGATATTTGAAATACGATAATTAATTAAACGATTCTTTTTTTTTTTTTTAAACAGAGCAAATCGAAATGCAGTAACGCCAGCGAGAAGAGCAACTCGACCGACTGTACCGGCGAAGATAGTTCTCGACCTCACGCACCGTTGATAGCGAAGTGGCGTAACGGAGTAAAACTTCAACTTCCCGGACGATTCGAAGGCGATGGTAATAGACGAAAAACAATTAGATATATCACTCGATTCCCACAATATTCGTTGCGTCGATTTTATATTTGATTTCGTATTCGTGTTTCAGAGTTGTACGAAGGCATCAAAAGAGCGCAGAGATCGAGACTCGAAGACCAAAGAGGTACGGAGATCAATTTCGAACTTCCGGATTTCTTGAAGGTAATTTATTCACAGTACTAACATTGTCAATAACATTACAACGTTATATAAAATTGACGAACGTTGTCAACGTTCGTCAATTTTAAATTTTCAACTTGAAAAACAAATGAATAAAATCGACAAAATCAATTGCAGAATAAAGAAAACGGAAAGCATCTCGACGGCAAGAAAATGCGTCGAACACGTATGTGTCCGACGAGCAGCGAGGGATCGTCAAAGTTTTACGATTCGACGGAGGAAAAGCAAACTTCCGTTGGTATATCTCATCGAAAATCTCTGTCTAACGGAAACGTGCAATGCGATCGAGAGAATAATTTTACCGGTGCGGAAACGACGAGCGGCAAGATGTTCGATACATCGATAAATCTCGACGGCACACTTGTGGACGGCGATCAAACGATAATAGAAAACGGTTCTCGAGCGCAAAGCAAACTCGCGGAATCTTCGTCCCCCGAGTCGCAATACGTAACTGTGTCGCCGACGAAATTGTTGAAACCACCGCCGTTACCGCCAAAACCCAAAAGCTTACTGATGACTAACGCACTTAAAACAA
The DNA here is from genome assembly GCA_963971235.1 of Cryptus armator. Classification (NCBI taxonomy): domain Eukaryota; kingdom Metazoa; phylum Arthropoda; class Insecta; order Hymenoptera; family Ichneumonidae; genus Cryptus; species Cryptus armator. The sequence continues at coordinate 20,063,684 of OZ020233.1, forward strand.
GTCACGTTATGTCCGCGAAGCTTTATCCGAGAACAGTGCAAAATAGTTCGTCGCCTCCAACGGAATCGCGTGAAAACAAACATATCTTTTAGTGTTCGCCGTTGCGACAAACGGACCAATCATCGAATAACGCGCGACGTTCCCCCGAAAAATAACGGGGATGATGAATACTCGAATTTGTAAATAACATTTAAATATTTAACTGAATCCACGAGAAGATCAGATTATTGAGTCCCTCCTCTCGATCGTGAAATCATTTTTAGTAATTTTTTTTTTTTTGCGCTCAGGAAACAATTTAACCGCATCACTATCGGTTTTTCCGTAGAAACTTGAAAAAAAAAAAAGGAAAACAACTCGTTAAATTCGAGTTGTTGTTTTGACTAGTCTGCGTCTCTGAAGTTTCTTTTTTCGAATTATAAAAAGATCGATAATTTTTCCGATACATTCGATACAGCAAAATATCGATTAATTTACGAATTACGATATTCGCTAATTGGCTCGTTTGTCCTGTGCTCCGTTTCGTTGCCGACGCCCACCGAATTAATTTAGATAAAAATTGAAACGTAGATTGAAGATTCGTCGGTGATCGTTTACTTTTATTCGAGTTTATTACTTCATAAATATCGCGAAAAAGGAAATCGTTTGGATATTTGGAAAAATACCGTTTGAGAATCGTAGCGTTTTCTCGGATTTTTTTTTTTTTGTAAACATTTTCGCGCTTTGCATTTCAATCTGCATTTTTTTTTAATTGCTATATGAAACCTGTATTCTCAATCGTTCCTTATGTCGTTGAATGATTGATTTAGCGCGAGACTCGTCTCGCCGTAGTGCCAGTTTGTCTATTATAAATAATGGTTTCGTCCAACTCACGTCACGTAGACAAGTAACTAAATTTACTAGCAGCTTTATTCGCTTCGATCGTCGACGTCGAAGTTTTTCAGAGATCTAAAGTCACTAACAAAAAAAAAAAAAAAGAAAAACAAACGAAGAAAGTATGAGAACGAATGAAAAAGAAAAAAAAGAAGAGAAATGTGAACGACCATGTCGTGATCGTTATATTTATATTTTCAATATTACTGTTATTCCTGGTTATACAGGATCGTATTAGGAATATTTTATTATTATATTTATAAACTGTTTGCGGCGTCAGCGCCTCGACGTTTACGAATAAAAACGATTTTTATATTTCAACACAATGTGAAATAAATTATATGACATCTTTTGCTGAGAAAAAAAAATTCATTTTTCTTCGATATATCGCAATTTTTTTTCGTCTTTTCGATAATTTACGTTATCTGATGAATAACCTCGGAAAAGTCGGTTAACAAGAATTTATAACGACTAAAACGATTTGTTTCGTATTTCGTATTTCGAATCGTAATGGAATCATATCGAAACTGTGTAGTTTTTGTACTGTTTCGTAACAACACTCACGGAGGGTTACAGCGCCCCCTATCGCACTGACGAAGACATTCAGTTCAAGACAACGATTTGTCTCGCGAGTGCTCAACGTCTCGCAGGTTTTTCGAATGAGTATCATTTGTTTGCTTCGAGTCAAATGGCAGTGATTTTTTAATAATTCGAGAGTCAAAGATGCGAGGAATTCATCACGAGTGTTCGATTTCGCGGAGCTGATATGCACGTCGCTCGATCGAGAGAGGAATATATCGAAAAAGTAAGTTAATTAACGAAATACTCAGTCTTCACCCCTATAAGTCGCTACCTTGTATCGTTATTTACAGGCTTATTATGCCTGATTCCCACGATTTTTTTTGCACTGGTCGCTCACCGAAAGAATGTAGTTTTTTTTGTGTATTTTTGGAGATTTTATTTATTCACTTAACCCCTTTATCGAGCTGCGAAGTTTATTGGCGTCGAGATGCTGAATCGCGCGCTAAAATGTTGTTTTGTTTCGCGACAGAGTCTTCCCGTTTTTTTTAACGTATTATCTCGGTATATAAACGCTTATACAGGCTTAATTGTTGTCTCAATATCTCGGCTATAATTCTAACAGTTTACGTGTAAAAGTTCGTGTTTCGTAGTCAACGAATATCCACGTTTATTTCTGACATTTTCATCGTATTTATCGCTCGCCACATTGTCTCTGTCCTGCCTCATTGTTCTCGCGACTTTAGTCGAGACAACACGCGGATTCTCGTGAACCTCGTCAAATTTTCGTTCAATAGACAACCAATGTTTACCCTCAATAAGAATCGTCATTGTACTTAGTGATAAATAGAATGGGAAGTATACAATTCTCGGAAAATCATCTCGCGATGGAATAGTATGTGAGAAGTTCGCAGCGATTTTTTTCACAGGTGAGTTACTTCGTAATTTTCTTTGACGATTAGAAACGATCTCGTTGAATGACGTAATGGTAACTTTTGTGAAAACAATGTATCGACTACACCAACATCGCGGCCGGAAGTTACAAACGGTTTTTCATACAGTTAATTAGTCGCGTAATCGTGTGTAAAAATCCAATCGGTTTTTTTTTTCGTGTGCAAAATCGAAACTATGTTTGTGAAAAAAAAAAAGGTATTTTGGATGCGATCGATACTGAGGTGCGGATCTCAGATTCCTCGAACTTTTTAGCGCTTAACAACTGTCGTGTGAGTGTAAATAGATACAACTCGCGTTGGTTCTTTTCGTACTATTCTCGTAATTCGAGACATTGTACCGAATTTCGGGAAGGCAAACAAGTGCGCCCTTCGATCGTGTCGCTGCTCAGAGTGTATCGTGTTTACATGCATATATATATGTAGTATTTGTATACGAGAGCGAACGAGAGTGAGATAGAGCGGTAAAGGCAATGCGCGAGGCGACTTCGGTGTGGATGACGGATGGGAGGCAAGAGTGGGGCAAACGTTTAAATGTCCGTTGGCAATGCCAGTCAGCCGTTGTAGGCGGCGGCGGCGCGGTTAGTGCGGTTGGTCGGCGTTGAAGGGTATCAGAGCCCCCCACTGCGACTCTCGCGCAATCTGCTCGCAGAAAAAAAAAAGAAAGATATCTCTACACGTTCTTCTCGATTCTACGAGACTATGGTAACTTTTGTCGTTTCAGCGCATAATATTGCATGTTACAAATACAATATTTAAAATAAATTACGACTTTTAATAATAATTTGGAGGTTATAAATGGTAAATGCAGAGCAATAATGGATTATAAACATTTTTTTAACTAGAATATGAACTTTAATTCGATTTTTCGGATAAACAATAGTTTTTCTACACGCAAAAAATACGCGAATGACATTCGTTACAAAGAGCTCTCAACGCACGAAAAATCGCTCCAACAAATAGAAATAAAACGAACGTTTCTGATTACTCTCGGGAACAAAGCATCTCAAACAATACCTTTCGAGATTTTGTTATCGTTTTTTGATAAATTTTGTCTCATTTCAAAAATGTGTAAAGAAAAATCGTAATTCTCCGAAATTCAGAATGAATACATTTTTTTCGTTCGGATTCATTGAATAATCGTTCGTTGCATAGACCAAATATTTTTTTTCACTGGGTGCTCGAGAGTCTTGACGCCGGTTACCCCGCGCGCGCTTTAAATGCCCAAACGACCGTTAGCAACGTCATCAGGGCAACCGGCTCTTTCAGTCTCTTTGGTGGGAGGCAGTAGTTCGCATGAATAGAAGAGTTGCACGTTATTTCGCATATACATATACATGTGCATTTGTGTCAAATATCGGACATGATCCCCACCCGCGATCCCCACCCCACCCTTCCCATACGCGCGCATAAAACGTACCGACTTCTTTCACGAATCGCGAGAGCCCAGCCTCCGGCTTAACTCCCGCGCACTCCTCTACATGTGCATTCCCTTTTTTTTTGCCTCTCGATTTCGATCCTTGTCCTACCGCGACCGTTGGGATCCGTGCCGTTTTGTTTATCGCAAATATTTCCCCTTCGGACGCACGCATACACACGCGGGCGTCCGAGTCATTTCTCGAGCACTGGGACGCCGTGGGCTCGAAACCTTTTCACAGTCTCTAACGTGAATTCATGTCGCCGAGTTCGTTTCGATGTTCTTGAACGTCCATTAAACTTTTTTATCGTCATTCGCGTCATTAACTAACCGTCATCTAACAATCATCCGGCACTACTAATACTTGCGGTACGTTAAATTGTAAAATCCAAAATATCTTCGATTCGCTGACAAAAAAAAACAGCAATGCGATTTTTATCATCGTAAATTTTCGACGACAACAAAACTCTTATTGAAACGCAAAATATTTCAAGAAAATTCTATTTAAATAACAAATTACATCGAAATAAATATTTTTTTTATATGATCCAAATTCAAAATTTAGTACTTACGGCGTATATTTTCGGTGGCTGTTGAAGGGTTAATCGCGATTAACACGAATCAAAAAACCCAAAATAGAAATTTTGTTCAAAATATCGATGGATAATTTCTGAACTCATTTTTTTAAATAAAATTTTCGTTCGTAGATTTTATTTATAATAATAATAATATTCTTAATAATATTACATATTATAAAAGTATATAATATTAATAACAACTCCATTAGTAATAATATTGATAATAATTAATTGTCTCAATATTAATAATAATAAATATCAATAAAATTTTAGTAATATTCATTGTTATGATTTTTCATCTCTTTTTCCATCTCAAGGGGTCTCGTAGACCCCAGAAATTGTATTTAAAATATAAGAGCCAATTACGTATTTTTAATACTCATCGAGTCACCTTCACCCCTTCTATTTATGTTTTCATTATAGTTACAACTTTAATATTTTTTTTTTATTATTAATTTTCATTTAAATAGAATAGATATAAAAACAAAGAAAAATAGATACATTTTTTTCGAGGTCGTCTCGTATAAATTGTTGGACTCATTTTCGTTCGTTAGCACTATTCCGCTTTAAAGGGTTTCCGGAGCTGTAGGAAAAAAAAATTTATTTGTCAACATGGTTTTCGTTGATTCGGATCTGCGGCTTTCTCGTTGTCCGCTTGACTCCCGCGTCAAATGCTTGGCTGGCAGTTGGTGTCGATTAACCTCTCGAACGAATGGCTCTGTCCGGGGATCCGTTTCGTGACCCGAGGCAACTGCTTCTCACTGCAACAGCCACTACACACACTTCTTACTTATACAGAGAAACATAGATATATATATATAAAATGCCGGTATGGCTTTGCGTTTACATACTCGTGAACAGAGACGTCGTTTAGTCATTTCATTAGCTCAACGGCCCGGAAACCCGAGACTCTTCACCGCCGATAAATTCACAAATTCTCAATGAACGTTCACAATACGTTTAATTAAATTTCTAGAAAACCGAAGTTGCGTTTTTGCCGAACATGAGTAATTTTTTCGTTTTTTAAAAATGCTGTAGCGTTTTGAAAAAAAAAAAAAAAAAAAAAAATCGCGCGACTTTAATTTAATAATAATAGATCGCCAAATGTATTGAAGTCCCTATAGTTGCATTGCCTTATAAGTTCGACTCATAAAGGGTTAAAGTACAACAAAAAATACTATGCATTTATTCGTATTAATTTTTTTTATCGATGAAAAGAGTTAAAAATATTGCATATCGATTAATATTAAAAAAAATAAAAGAATTTCGAAAAAAAATCGTAAGATGTTTCATTCAAACAAAAATTTCGAAAAAAAATAACAGATCGAAAAAACAGTGTGACGTCTTTCGTGGGATTGGGATACAAGTTGTTACACTGTTGTTCTACGCGTGCGATATGAGGAAACAACATGTATTCCATTGTATTTCTAATGTCTCGTGGCGCATTTAACTTTTAGTTTAGTTTTAATGAGGCAACTTACACGCGCTGTAGCTGAATTAATAAACTAATTAACCCTTCGCAAGCCACAGGAAAACCCCCACTCTTTGAATTCCATTTCATTCTCATGTGCTCTCGAATTTCATTACGTTTTTCGAGCGGTGTGAACAGTAATAAAGGGTTAATGAACCGGAAACACCCGATTTTACTTAGCGTTGTACGTTACTCGACTAATTTCATGCTATTTTTTGTATTTTTTTCAGACTCTTTATCTCGACGACTACCTCTTTCATTCCGATCGTCAGTAATGCATATTTTCAAAAACAATTTATCGTGTGTTAAAAACAAAAAATCTAAATTAGTGCTTTTCGAGATTCTTTAACGACGAAAGAATATTATCGGCGAGACAACGGCTAATCTATAATAATTGCCTAAAAACAATAAAGTGAAAGATATATAGATCGGTACGCAAATAGAAATCGATCGCCTAACGATATCACGTGTCCTTAAAATATAAAGAAAATTGAATCGACTTTATAACAATAACTGATGATAATTAAAAAAAATTGATACTGTTAAATCGTTATCGTGATTGATATCTTGAAAAAAAAAAAAAAAAAAAAAAAAAAAATTCACAAAAATTTTGGAGTAAATCGAGTTACATTTCCGAGTGTATAAAAAAAAAATTGAAAAAATTTCGGAGTAAATCGAGTTACGTTTCCGAGTCTATAAAAATAGAATTAAACAAATTTCGGAGTAAATCGAGTTAAATTTCCGAGTGTATAAAAAAAATGTCGAATTTACGGAAAGCCGGTCGACGCTTATCGATGATTACGGAGTCGTGCGATTCGCCGAGAATCGATACCGGAAGAAAATTAATGAAGATATCGACACCACCGATAATTTCGCCGATCGCAAGTATCGTTCGCGACTTGAGCAGATCAACGCTCTCGCCGGGTGGAAGTCCGATATCGAAGACACATCGTATATCGGTCGTCGACACCGCCAATCGACAGTTGGGTAAGTCGAAAAAAAAAAACATTTTTTTTTCACTCAAATTTATTGCAATATTTGTTTTCCCCATTAGGATCAAAGCTATAGAATTTTTTTTTAATTTTATTTATCCAAAAATCATTTTTGCGACTCCGATGCGGCATTAACGATCGAAAGTTCGATATCGTTTTATTACCCTTATTTTTTTTTTATTGAAATTTATTGCAATCTCTTTTTCGCAAATCGATACAAACTTGTAAATTTAAAAAATTTTATTTCCTATTTGAAATACATTTTCGTGCGATCGGCTTGGCGTTAACGATCGAAGGTTCGTTAGCGTTGTCCACGGGTTGAATTAGCGACTTTTTTTTTTTTTTTTTTCAACATTTTATGCATAGTTCGCGCGGCGTGCGCGCGTTTGCATAGTTCGCGTGACGGTTTGTTTTTTTTTTTTTTTCGTTTATTTTTACAACATTTCGAAGAAAGAAGGACCGGTAAACGTGCGACTGTTAGAGATCGAAGAGGTTCGCGCGGAATAGCACGCGGATATGTTCGCTCGTCAAAATTTACATAGTTTATGCGTCGCATGTCTTTCGAGCCTTTCGTATATACCCCGTAGTTTCGCGATGTATATTATCCACACGGCAACCGAGGATCGGTTCGACTGTTACCTGGAGACTCCGAAAAATCTCGGCGAAGAAAGGTTAATCCTAGTCGCGCGCGGCACGTGTTTGCCCCTTCGGTTGCGCCTCGGCTGTCGCCATGCGAATTTGCTTTGCCTTCGCGAGCAGCGATAACTTATTCAAGGAAACGCGTAACAGACGATGTACTATTCGCAAATTTTGCTTCTCTCTATCGTAAACGCTAAATTCGAATTTTATTGCGCGGCAGAGAATTTCAACATTGCAGCCGTTCGTTTGTTTTAGAAGGAAAAAAATGAATAAAAATTATAATTAATTGCGGTAAAGATTATAATTTTTTATCAATAATTTTTTTTAATTCTAATGCCAGAAAAGTTACTTCGATCTTTCCTTTGATTTTCACAATTTTTAATTAAAGGATTAAAGGAAATTAAAAGGGGGGGGGAGGAGTTTTATTTTTACCAATAAAAGGATTACAAATAATCAAATTTATACTCGAAAAAAAAAAATTTGCATTTATTATTATTATTATTATTATACATTTATTATTTATTTATCGATCTATTGTTTATTTATAAACGACGAAATAATTTTTTTTTTTTCAATAAAAAATTCATCATAAACCTAATCGTGCCGTGAATATTGAAGGGGTTAAATAAATGTTAACGATAATCGCAAAATTATGCAATCCTTTCGAGACTATGAAGTAATTCGGTAGGGTCCGCTCGATCGACTGGACGCGATCGGCGGAACGAACCGGCGGTTTCGCGCCAAAAATCCGCTACTTCGCGTGAACCACGTTGCATCGGGGAACGGGATCCTCGTGGCGTGACTGGTCGAGCCGCCCGGCAGACACGAGACGTGTAAAGCCGGGCGAGGGAATCCTTCGGCGGCGGGACGGGGCGGCGGGATGGTATTACCGGGACGAAAGGGAATAGGTGTGGGTCTTTGCCGCCGAGGGATTTCCCCGTCCTTGAAGGAGGGGGGAGGGGGACCTCTTACGTCTGCTAGTGGCCCCCGGTACAAGCTTCTCCCGAACTGTCTTCGAGTTGTAGAGGTTCTCATTTCCATCTTTTCGATATTATGAAAAATCGACTCCGAAAAATTAAAAACTTATTTACAAATAACGAACAATAATAATAAATTAATCACTCGATTGATCGATTCACTCTATTATCCCGGAAGTTTGCATTTTATATTTTTTTTTTGATAAAAAAAAAAAAATGTAAAAAAAAAAGTTAATTAAAATCGAAGATCGATAATTAATTAATTTATTGATCACGTGAGAGTTAAAACCATTTTTTACGATTCAGCTGTTCTTAATTCCCTTTTGTTTTTCCTTTCGACTCCAAAAAAGATATTATGCAGTTACGGTAGTCGATATTTTCGAATTTAATTCACAAAAAGTACTTTAATTTTCATTAATTCAAAACCATTTATTAATCTCGATGATTCCCATCTTTCTTCACCGTTACATCGTTACTTTCGTAAAACTAAATCTTTGACAATTCGGTTCTTATCGCTAACGAAATAAAAATTGGTCGATCGAATTATAAGAGTTTTTTAACTCCAAGAATAAGTATTCCATTCGTATATACGCGTTGGAACTGATGCCTTATTGACGCGGTGATTAGTAAAGCCATTAACAGGACTTGGAGGGTTAATCCTCTCTCGTCCGACAAATCGTACGAATTAATCAACCAGACGATTTTTAAGAGGTTCTCCTTGCTTTCGTCGCGATAGGGTTGCGTTTCCCTCGTCGTCACCCCACTACGTCGCAGCCCCCGGGGTGTCACTCACCCTTTGCCGCGAATTTCGTATTTCTTTTTTTATTTTTCCGTACGTCGCGCCTATACAGGGGGAGTAGTACACGCGAAATGGGTAGAAGAATAAGAATAGAAAATTGAGAACCCCTCGGGGATACCAGAAGCAAGTAGCTCGTGCCGGGGTTAGACCAGGTGCTCACCTGCCCTTTCTTGCTGGGTGGCTGTGTGTGCGCGCTGCTGCCTTGGCGCCCCCTTTGCCCGTTCCTCGGGGCTGCTATCCGTGTTCTCGCCGGGTACAATACACCTACGGAACACACCTAAGTATAGGTGTTGCACGGTCTCTTGTGTATATACGTCGACGTTTGACGTGTCGGTGTTCTTCGACGAGTTAGGATCCGTCGTCTTTCCATACAGTTATAGAATAGTGTGCGAAATATCGGGTACACATCGGTGTTTGTGTATATAGGTATACAATACGACTGTGCCGGAGAGGCCCACCTGGGGCACTGACCTACCCCCGTAACTATACGAGAGACCGTTATAAGACGGATCAGCTGTTTGTCGAGCGGGTTAAGGAAACTAACGATACCTACCGTTCGTTATTCTAATTAATTACCGATAATTACGTAATTAACACTTTTGATGAAAAATTAATTTTTTTTTTTTTTTTTTTAATAATTAAGTTTTGTATAAATGATGGAAAGTCTCTATAGTGGTGTTCGTTATTTTAATTAGTATTAGATAATTGTTTATTTAAGATTTTGAGCGAAAAAAAAAAAAAAAATTTCATGATAAATTTAATTATTTGCTGAGTGGAGGAAAGAGACCATTCGCACTAAGGGATCGTTGATTTAATTAGCGATAATCTTGTAATTATGATTTTGAGAAAAAAAAAAAAATTTTGCGTTCGAGAAATTTATATCGATTGCGGAAAAACGGACATTTAAGCAAATTGCAGCAATTTTTGGTGAAAAAAAATATATGTTTAATACCGATACTTCATACAAAATGGTCAAACTGTTATATAAGAAACAGCGTTACATTAATTTTTCTTATTAGACATCGTTGGGACATTAATTGTTGGGGAATTATATTAATCCATTGAATCTTTCGGTTGGTTAGCCAACTAAGAAAATGCGAGAAATAATTCTTTCCCATTGTGAGACATCCGGTCTTCACGGGGATACATTCATTTTCATCCCTCATTGCCGTTTCGTTTCTCGGCGTTCACCGTATTCGCTCCCTATCGTCGCGAGAACATCCCTTCGCGAGTTTCGCCCTTTTTTTTCGTTTTTCGAATGTAAGAATAACGAAAGGGGAGGGGAGGGGGGGGGGGGGGTAAACCCAACTGTCCTCTGTATAGCACGATGTCGAATTTAAAGGGACGGGTATTTAAAGTTTAAAGAGCAACGTCAGCCGGCAGCTTCGCAAAGGATCCTTCCACTGTCGACCTTTTTCCTATACCTACCGTATCTCATACACTTTTTTTTTTTTTCTTTCTCTCGTTTTATCGACTCGACGTACGTTGAACATCGAAGTAGTGAAGCCGTATATATGCTTTTTTTTCGCAACTCCTTTTTGGGGGCTAAAACCAGGTGAGGGACTCGTTACACTGTTAAACGGAGAGTTTACAAGAAATTTTACATTTGAATTATTTTTATATACACTAAATATTTGTAAACACTTTTCATTCAAACAATTTTTTTTTTTTTTTTTTTTCGATTTCAATCGATACAATCGATATTCACGTTTTCGTATCGTCCGCAATGATCGATCTCTTCCGTCAACCCGACGAATACGTGTAATTTACTTCGTTAGATCTCTTTCCCTTATCTTTGTCGAGTCGAAAAAATTGTTGTGAAGCGACGATTAAATGAAAGAGGGAAGAGGGGAAAAAAAAGTGAAGAAAAAAAAATAAAACACGGAGAAATAGACGACCAGTCACGGGCCACATGTCGCGGTCGTTCAAGTCCGTTGCCCCGGAAGTACGTTGCGCTGTTCTCGGCTCGAGGGTTAACCGGGCCAACGTACGCGCCTTCGCGTCTTTTCTACCCCCATCGCTCGCAGCATTGCTGCTTCGCGTACGCCAGCTACTTGTATAAGTACTATCCATGCCCTGTGTACTCTATCGCTATCGCTCTGCTGGTAGAGAAGTCGGTTTCTTTACAGAATCTACTCATTGTCGGCAGAGCCTCTTGAAATGCTATTACGGGCAGTAAGTACTTTGAAAAATGGATAAATAGATCGATAAATAGCTGCAAACTCTTAATTATGCATTAATCATCTAAATTATTATTATTTTATTTAATTTCGCGTAAAAGTACAGAAAAAAAAACAAATTTTTAATTACTAACATTTTTACTATTAATTTACGAATTGATAGAAACGATTCTCACTTCGCGATGTATAAAATAATTCAGCAACAATTTCTAACAAATAAAAGGCTTAAATTATGCAGAAACGGATTAAACATTCGGTTTCGCATTATCCGAAGATATTTTTTTTTCGATCCCATTATTGTTGCCTTTTCGCAATCGGTACTTATTTTTCGTCTTCTCGGCGTGGATTTGGTTTCTCGTCATTTCTTTACTCTGTTTTGGCGTATTTACTCTCCGACATTACATTTTTTTATATCGCGGAGGTCTTTGTAATCGAGTTATTGATAAGATGAATTATTGACTGCTGAATTCAGTTAGTAGTTAAGTAAAATTAATAGTACGCCACGATGAGTGTACTGCCGTTCGTAGAGTTCCGCCTCGGTGAAGAGAGCTCGTGCCACGCATGTGTCCAACGGAAAACGCACGAGCCGCAAGGTGGAAATGCCTTATGTTCTCGTCGATTCACCTGTTCGCACGGCGGGCACGCGCGAGCGCGGGGGCGCGAAGGGAGGAGGAGCGCTTCTACCCTCGTTGTCCCCCTGCACTTTCATGTATATATGTATATAACGCACGACGTTTGCTTACCTAATTCGTGTCGAACATCGCGTTCCTTTTCCACAACCCCCGAAGATAAGGGTGTCGTTATAACGAGACTACGGCGATCCTTCGCTCCCTATATTTTCTTGATAGAATATATACGCATACTACCGGCACGCAAGAGCAGCGCTCGCATCTGGAATGATTATGCTATTAAGGGAAGAAGCTAAGAAAGCCTTTGACAGGAGGCACGCGCTCGTTATTACAAGGAGAACGAAGAAACGGAACATTTTAGACGTTAGTCTTTTATTTCCCGCTCGACGAATCAAGATTATCGACAGTGGCGCTACGATCGTTGATAAGAATTTGCATAATGTCTTATTGTCCGGTTTTTTTTTTTACTTTTTTTTTTTCACGATTAACGCAGCAATTAAAATTGTGAGTAATAAACCCTAATTAACCATAAAGGGTTACTTTTTTTTTAATATTGAAATCCACAATTTCGAGTATCAATTTTAAAAAATGTTGGGTTCACAATCGCAAATAAAAAGAAATTTGGTTTTCACATATTTTTATTTACGATTTTGAACTTTAGATCGTTTTTTTTTAAATTGATACGCGAAATTGTGGATTCTAATTTTTTTTTACAATTAATCCTTTAGGGTTAATTAGGGTTAATTTAACTTCAGGTTTTGAATTTCGGGTTAATTATGAAGGAAATTTGTAAAAAAAAGAAATAGAAAATAATAAATTATGTATGTTCTGTTTCTTCGTATTCTATTTATTCTTTGAATAGACGAATTTCTTTCACCAGCTATCGAAGATATATTATCGCAGACGGCGGTAAGTTGAGCGATTTTTGTAATCTGACTATTCAGCGATGCCGCACATTTCTACGATATCGAGAATTATTTGTCTCATATAAACGTACGATAGCGTTATACCGATAAGTTCCCTTTGAAGCTATCATTGCATTCTCCCTTCGCTGTCTGTGCCGTTTCGCCATTCAGTTCGCCCGGTACACACAACGGTCGTGCGCTTTTGTCGAAACCCGACGTCGCCAAAAAATTGTTGCTGGCTGCATTTTTTGATTCGCTCTCAGTCCGAGAGGCCCCCGGATTCCGTGCGGTTTATTGAAAAGAAATCAGAATTCTTTACATCGAGGACTGGACGCGATGCGCGTTACTGCTCTACATACATGCGCTGTATATACCTACCAACCTTTTGCCGTCTTGCTTACCTTACACACATGGGGTACCTGAATCTTCGAGAACCGCGCGTCTCGGAGAACAAACTCGAGCAGCCCGAGCAACTCTCTCGGTTTATTAAAAAGAAACCGGAGTAGGTACACTCTCTCGGCAGTTCGAAAACCCCAGACAGGAATGAAATCCCCGAGGGTAGATTTGTCCGTCTGTTTCTTCGTGTTATACAGTATATATATATAGATATATGTATATGTGTATCACGAACGAAAGAGAGAAGAGGGCGATGGACGAGACAAGGCAGAGAACGGTTCGTCTCCGAGGTCCGGTAACCCGACGATATATACTCCAATCTTCCTTTGGGGGTTGCATTATTTCTTCTACCCTCTTGGTAACATCGTCTACGAATTATTTGCCTCTTCGTTGTTGCCTTCTCGTTCTCGTTCATCCCTCCCGGTTCTCGGTCTATACGCTCTTTTCACTAAAACGATCGTCGTTTCACCCCCCTGCGACTCGCATCTGGCACGAGCCCTTATAATTATTTATAAGCAAAACTTTCGAACGAAATCGAGGCCGAGGGAACAGAAAGCCCGGTCGCCGCGTGCTCGACCAGCGGAATGACCCCGTGCGCGCGTCTTCGTCGTCTTACCGTATCGCGCGAACCCGGTGCGCAACGAGGGGTCAAAACGAAAGAGAGAAATTTGTTTTTTGGTCGACTGGAGATAAATTGCATTTTTTTATCATCCATATCTCGCAGTTTGCCGCTGAATTGAATAATATTTGTCAATTTTTATTTCGATTTAATTATTATTTTATTGCGATATAATTTATTATAATTTATGATTATTAAAAATCGAAAAGCTTTCGAAGAGCAAAAAAATTGCCGATCTTATTCCATTAATGCGATCGATTGAAAAATTGACTTAACCATTTTTTTTTAATTATTCTTGTTTTTACTCAAAAAGGGTTAATTTCACATAAAAAAAAAAAAAGAAAAATGATCGACTCTATAAATTCGGCGTATTTACTCTCGTAAGTTAACAAGCAAATAACCCCTCAGATTCTGAGTCTCTCGATCACTTCTCAATCGGACAATATTTACTTTTCGAGAGAATCTTTATTAATAGTGAAGAGATATATATTCGATAATCGATTCGTCTTTAATCCTTTCAATATATCATTCAAAACGGAATTTCTTATCTTCGTCGCGCGCCTATCGTCAACAGGGTCTTCATGATTTTCCACTCAGCCGGGTGGCCTTTACGATGACTCCAAATATTCTTCCCCGTTGATTAATAGTGCGGGGCGCCGTACGAGTCGTCGACGACAGCAAACTGTGTTCGTCTCACATCGACGATGATAAGTCGAAAGATATTTCGTATAATAAATCAATTTCTCAAAGACATATTTTGCGGCGTCAGGTAGCCGATCATCGGTTTTGTCGTCTCGTCTGCGGATGATGCGCCGCGCAATATCCTCGAGTCGATGAATCGGTGTCTCTCGGTTCTCTCTCCCCGAATTCTCGTGTCGGCAAACGACGACGCGGCGAACTCTTACCGCGGCGAAATCGTTTTCCAATCCGGGAATTTAAATTTTAAATGCCACAAAGGTTAGCTTACGCCGTGTATAGAAACTAAAAAAATAAGAAAGGATGGAAGGAGAGAACGAAAGGAAAAAAAGAAGAGTGCGGCTCTCGCGGATGACGAGTAGTATATAGGAATGGTATAAGGGAAAGTCCGCGAGGGAAGGGTTGAGAGGGTCTTCGGGTCCCCGGCCTACCGGAGCAAATATTAACATATCCTGTAGGACCCGTAAGGCAGGTCCCGCAACATTTCGTCAAGACGAAGGAGATGCACTTTCGCAACCTTTAACGGTCGCCCGCCGAATTGCTAATCAACTTTTTTTTTTTTCTTTTCTTTTTTCTTTCTTCACCGTTCTCTATGTTCTTCGGCCTTTGTGAACTTCTTTCTTAAGATTCTCTTCGATCCTTTTGGTTGCTATCCGCGATTCTTTGAATCTTTTAAGGCGCAACATAAGATTTCTTTCCGAGTAAAACGATATATCAGAGTTTATCGCCTTTCGCGAGATTCCTTGAATCGATAAATAAATCGATTAGCAAACACGACTTTTTTATCGCGATACCTTCGATTTATCGAGCGATAAGTATAAAAACTCTTGTATCCTCTCCTTGGAACTCTTCGCCTTTCGATTAGTCAGAATCGATAATATTGTTGATTTCTAGTTGAGTAATATACGTGGTTTTTGCGATTTTTTTTTACTGCGAAACGAACAATTTTGATAATAATGATAAGTGAAAATAATAAATATAAATATAATAAAATATGATAGTGATAAATTAGAAATTGAAAATTAACAGTAATATTTTTATTTATTATCATTTTTCGTCATTGTTTTGATATATTTTTTCTGAATTTTAATCATCTAAAGAATAAAAAAATTTATACATTTTTTTTTTTTTTAATAAATTTTATTAAAATGTAATTAAAAAGGAAATAATCAAATTGAATTTTCTCGATTTATCGCGTATTTAATTCTCTAGAAATGTGATTTCGTTAAAGATCGATCTATTAAATTTTCAATCTCTCTATCAGCGAGTCAGCGAGTTCAACGGTTCGAAAAGCTTATCACGTCGATTACCTCACGGATTAACGAACACCCGAGTGTTGGTTCACCCTAATTCTCCCTATTCGCAAAATCCGCAACGTTTCTATCGATCGTTTCGTTTCATTTTTCAAAGACGAAACGAGAGAATAGTAACTGTTGCCGCACGTTTTAGTTTCTTCGTCACATTTACCCAACACCGCGGAAAACCCACACATACATCGAAATGTTGATACCTAACATGTACTTTCATCGTGTCTTCGTTATTCTTAAGCGTTTTTTGCCTCATCGTCGTACGTTTTCGTTCGCTAGTTTCTTACTTCCTTCGAGGTTTCGTTTCGGTTGTATGCGTCACTTGCGTGAAAGAGGAGGCTGAAAAGTTTCTTCGGCACATATATCCGTTGGGTGAAAAATTCGTTGGGCGCGTGCCGGCTGCGACTCACCCCTCGGCGCTTGGTAGCTACGGCTTTTGCTTGCTAATACTTACAGGCGTCGAGCGTACGATAGAAAACCACCCGACTACCCGGCCTGCCAGGACAAACCAACCCCCTGCCTGACTGTGCCCTCTTGTCGCGCATGTTGCGTACATATATGTATATATATACGCCACACACACATTTTTATACATACAAATTTGCGATCGTGTGCGCGTATACGAACACAAGAACGGAGTAAGGTACTGGTTGCAGGTCGATTGCACTGTGTTCTTCGTGCTCTCAACTCAATGTGAAATCGCACTCTCGTTTTACAATAATCTTAGGGTAGGTCTGCGTTGTGTCACGCTGCTTCCATTTAAATTACCGTCTGCGAAGACACACACACGTAGTCTGGACTTCACGATATATACATGCGCATATATGTATTTATATATATTAAGGAGTGCTACATAGAAATTGGCCGTAAGAAGTACTGACTTTTGTGTATTATTCGAGTAGTTATTTACGAATTTTTCAAAATCGCTTGCCAGCGCGTGCCGCAATAATGGAATAAGGCAGACGTTGTTCTGATGAAAGGAGGAAATATAATAGAAAAAAATGATCATATTAAAATGATTTTTTTTTTTTTTTTTTTTTTTTTTTTTTCGGAAATGGGAAGAGTCGATTTTTAAGATATTTTTTTTAGTCAATTAAATGACGAAATTTCGTAAATTTAATGAAATTGTTAGATGAATGGTTCGAAGATTAGATTAACATTTTTTTTTTTTAGTTTTTTTTTTTAATCCGTTCTTTCGTAATGGATATCGATTATCAACGATAAAAAAAACGATACGATATCGCGCTGTGGGACTATAACACTGTTGGTAGATTTTCAACTCTTTCGTTACGCGAGCACTCGATGGGCGACGGAGAGACTCGTTTTTTTGGTGTTGAAGAATGGGTTCACAATGCACAGAGGTTTCAGTCAAAGCTACGAACTCTCTCGACAATGGGACAAGGTGCTCGGGGGTTATTGTGGGAACACACCGGCGAAAATACATAACGGGGTACGGTACAGTCGAGTCTTTGGCTTCCCTGAGATTTCATGTATATAAGTAGATGTACGGTTAACAATGTGCATAAATGCGTAAGACGTTGAGGTCGAAACGGTATGTGAACCCATTGAATATATATGTTTAGACATTCGTTAAAACAACGCAAAGTTCGATAATCGTGCATTTTACGGATTACGAAATAATGAACGGCAGTACATCGAATTATTTTCACAAAAATGCATCTCTCGTAACTTAAAAAAAATGTTTATTAACCATCTGTATTTTAATCGTCGCTTAAAAGGCAATTTTTTTTGCCATAAGAACTTAATAATCATTATTACATTGCTAATAAAAATCATTGTAGAGATTTTGACGCCACTGCAGCGTAGTAAATTCGGCAAAAAACAAAAAAATGTAAAAAAAATTAAAAATATAATTACAATTCCTTCATTACATCTTTGTTTTGTACATACGACTTCTTGAGTCTTCCTTCGTTTTGTATTTATTACAATTATTAAAAGCTTTCGAAGAAAAGAAAAAACAATATTCTCCGAATGTGGCGAATACAGTTGTGACGTTACTGAAGCGTGGTGTACGGTTACCGTAACATGTAATTCGAGGCACAAGAAACTTACGCGGCACTTGGAGGGGAAGGTGCAAAAACGCACAGGATGGGGTTCTTCCTGTGGGAGGGTTATCCACGTGCCCGCGATGCACCGCGGAGGATAGCCCTTCGTCTTCGTTCCTCATGCATTTGCGCACTTTTCTTTTTCATCGTTGTTGTTTCTCTGTCTCGTCGTGGGCGCGGCGGCCGTCACCCCTGCACCGTTTGTGCGCAGTGCGCGTTTCCACACAAGTGTGCGATTTTGTTGTTATGGTTATAAAAACGTGACGCATAAATGGGTTGAGCCGCGAAGAGCAACCCCTTCGAAGCGGAGCGGGCGTGTCCGGCGGCGTCTGGTTCCGCATTTACATTATATTGTCTATCGGCGTGGCAGTCCCTGTCGCCGAGCGACATAGTATTAAACGCGTGTCACCAACGCACCCCGGTCTCATCTGCCCCACGTGTTCAGCGTTGCAAATTTTTTCGACAATGTTTTCAACAATTTTTTTTTACATAACGCGCCTGTCATTCGCCCGAAACTACAATTAGCGAGTGTCTGATACTCTTCAAAAAAACATGCCATTTAGAAAAAAAAATATATAATTTTATTTTTTTTCCCTATGGATAACCACTGCAAGATTTATTTTTAATATAATCGAAAATAGAAAAAAAAAAAAAAATGGTAACAATTTTTTTGATTTTATATTCGTCTTTTATTTTAATTATTTGTAGGTAAAAAATTGGAATAAAAAATACGAATACTGTAATTCGATCAAAAAAATTTGATACATTTTTTTTTTATATGATATATGTCAGATAAAAAAAATAAAAATGATATATAATAGTATATAATAGATAATAGATTTTTTTCGAAAAACATTGAAATGAAAAAAAAAAAAAATGTCGTTACGGCATATACTGTTCTTGAAACAAAAGTAATTCGCTCTCCTACTGTTGCATAGTGGAGATAAAAGGAAAAGTTTATTTCCAAACTATCGACGTTTCATTTCTCGGATAAGCACAGTGACTCGATTAGGATCACCGTTTTTTTTTTTTTCGGACAGCTGCGGAAACGCCGACCGTTCGTTGAGCAAAGGCTCGTGCTACTATAATCTAATACTATAGCCTATACACGAGACATACGTAGGAACGATCGTTACGGGGCGGCATACAGAGTCTCGTGTGTGTGCGTCACGAGCATAAAGAGTCCCGATGACGAATCTAAAATTCAGCATCTACCGAGTCTCTTACCTTTTCACCCAACGGGGCTAATCAATATATATATACAACGGATTCGCGAAAGGACTGAGCATAATACGCGGGTTGCGCAGACGCGACGAGAGTCACGAAGAAATGTGATCACAGTGTTGCTACACCCTTAGGTTCTCTCTTTCGTTAGATCCGACTGTTTTTTTTTTCCTTTTTTTTTGTTCAATTCTCTCACACTGTACCGTCAGTGCCTCAGCATGCCTTCGAAATTTCTTCGGGGGGTCGCGAGGATATATCTTGATTTGGGAAGGGTGTGCGACTACTGTGCGTCTGACTGACGAGAGAAGGTGAAAAATTTTCAACGGATGCGACGCAGCATCCCCTTGTGTGACCAAAAATTTATCGAAATAAAGGGAAAAAAAATATCCATTTCGCAGAATTTATTATTAATTTAATAAAATTTCATTAATATCGATATTCAAGATAATTATTAATTATTGCGCAGAATTTATCGATTGAGATAAAAAATTGAAAATTTGGGAGAATAAAGCGTTCGTATCTACCATCTTTTTTTTTTTTTTTTTTTTTGGAGTCAAAGTTCATAAATTCATATTTTCGGTATAATTTTGCTTTAACTTCGTTTTTTTAGTAACGTAAATTAATTTTCGAGTCGCTGAGGTCAGGTTGATTGCACATAATTCGTCGCGTTGTAGGTAATAGTACCGGCGGAGGCGTTTCTCAAATTGATCGATTGAAATATGTTAGAAAAATATTTAAAATAGCGCCGACGAGTTCTCAGCGATAGTCACGGCCGGGTTAACACGCCACCCGGACTATTCTCGCTCGGGTACGTATCATAACGATATGACTGTATGGTGCGTGTTGTACATTGCTATAGGCTTCTACTCTAAGTTCGTACGCAGGACTGCACTCTCACGCGACGCCATATGGTGGCGCTAACTAATTTCGTATGTAAAGAAATGCTAATTGTACGAAGTATGGACAATACATATTGCACTCCCCTGATGAGGTGCTATGAGAGCGTCTCTGTCAGTACGATAATGACTTTTATTACTTTTTCTTCATATCATTCAAATCACCAATTACCTCAAAAAAATAAAAAAAATACATCAAAAAATCAAATTTAGAATAATCATTTTTTTCAAATTTTTGAAAAATCGTCGCGTAAAACATTCCAACAGCGTCGATTAAAAATTCCTCGTACCGGCTAACGTTTGTAATGTGCAATTTTTCGCTTGATACATACCCCGCAATTAAATTAATTCCCACACCTGGAATTGTTCTCGGGATCGTGTTATGAAAAATGACTATCCATCGTCGATTACCGGGATGAACATCGCGCGAATCTCTGACGTGAAATACAGTCGCCTATATGAAAGGAAAGGGCCGGCCGTAGATCATGGAGATGGTAAAAAAAATCAGTAGGTGAATAACAATGACTCGTTAGCACATCCAAACCGCTTGGAAAACGTTACACGCATCTACTAGTATGTATATATACGCATGTATAGTGACTATAGGGATGATCGTGAGTCTAATGCGGCGTGGCACGCGTCCGTGAATCATTCGCCGTTGGGCCCTATCTCGAGGGTGCAAAGTAAAGATCGAGCTATAGCTAGCGACGACCCTTCGGCAAAAAGCTCCCCCAGTCTTCTGGTCGTTCGTTCGTAGACCCCGATAGCGGGAGAGAACAGTCGCCCCGTCGTACACAGCGTAGGTAATGCTCTTAGCGTGCAACGAGTTCGCCCGCAGTATATTCCGTATATATACACATATACGGCACATATATATATACATAAGATCGGAAAGACCGTTGGGTTAAGGTAGGGTACGTGGGAGTCTGCACATGGCTGATATCGCAGTGAGAAAAGTACTGAAAGAGAACCGTCAGGCGAATCAGCCAGCATTGGCTAATGGGGCTTCGCCCATAATCGACAGAAAAGCCTATACGACCAGATGTAGGGAGGGGACCCTTTCGATTCTACCATAGAAAATAAACGAGAATTTTCGAACGAATTACCCCGAATCGCGATTTCGTACGGTAGGAATAACAGAATTCGATGCTAAACCGTTTAATGAGCTCTCCATGACCGGCGTTTATTTTTTAATTGTTCTGTTTTGACAAACAATTTATTATTTAAAAATTGGCCACTTATCTTCGAAATTTCAATGTATCGAAGTCACAAAATTGGGAATTACGATAATTGGAAATTATCATCAATTAAATGCTGTAACAGTTATTTTCAGAAAAAAAATTGATTTAATTTCAGTTTTTCGGATATTATTAATAGTAAATAGTATTATTGTCATTTTTAATGAAAAAAAATCTTAATAATTTAAACATAACCTTACATTTTGTTTTTTTATAATTGTAATAATAATGATAATAATAATAGTACTTAAAAAAAAAAGTTTATTAACACAATTTTTACTATGCAAACGAAAAAGTTAATATATAAATTAATAACGACAATAATTAATTTAATCAATTGATTATATAAAAATTTGCTGATTTGCGACAATAAATTGACGAATTAAGAATTCGTAACTCAGACAATCAGCTCTGAGTTGTCGTTTGAAAAATGATAAAAAATATGCAATCTAATGTGCGGATGTTGACTTACGGACGCTTGTAATTGGTTAGTTGAAGTTATTTATGAAAATAGGATACAAAACAAGTAGAACAGTTGGTAGTGTATTTTAGATTTCCGTAGGGATATAGGATATAAACACAGGTATAGGTATGAATACAAAATACGTATACGTATATACGAAATGCACACATTTTATTTTTCTGTATAAAGTATACCTTCTCTCGGTCACGGTGGGGTAGTTTGCACCTGTAAGTCGTCGGCTACCGACGCCCGTCGTCGCGTTACGTTTCACGAATGTGTAACACATGGTGCGTTCAAAACGAAGCCGCTGCTTTCCACCTCTGTGACTTTCTACGTTTGCACCCGTCCGCGCTGTCCCCGTGCACTGTCGCTGCTTGTATATACGCTGCTGCACACTTGCACAGGTATGACTACGGAATAGTATCCTTTCCGGTGCACTACGAGGCTAGTAAACCCGGCAGTGCAATGAACGGACGTCGACCTATCGTTAAATTTTCTCAAACGCAACGTTTAACGTTTTTCTATAATTCGTTTCGTCGTTTAAAAAAAAATCTTTATATCGCGTGTAATTTTTTTTTTTTTTTTTAAGAATATATTTATTTAAAAAATGTAAGTTTTCACTCATTTTTGGTATTGAAAAAAGTGATAACGAGTAATTATTTGGAATTTTTGTTGATAACTTAATTCGTTTTTTTAAAATATTTTATTCAATGAGATCGAAACGTTATATCGAATGTTTTCGATTTAATGCGATTACTCGACATAAAACATTTCATAGACGCGTAGATACATAGAATCAGTAAGATAAAACTGCTGCGGTCTATCGATCAGCGAGAAATTCAATTCAGCGATTCTGTGATTGTCGGATAAGGGTGCCGCCCTCCGGCAGACAGCCGCAATCCCATATGGTTTGATTTTTCTACCGCTGTCGCATTGACTGGCGTCTATGCAGACAATACTAGGCGCACACGTGTGCTCGCTACTAATCCATAAATTATATTCCATATCGTACCATATAAAAAAAAAATGAAGCTCCCCGTTACTACTGTAATAATCTTTTTAATTCGTTTTTCACCAACTTTCGAACTCTTCGTTTAAAATAAAATATTTACCATTTTATTCATCACAATTAAAAAAAATGTTATTATCATTTAATTATAATTTTTTAGATTTTATAGTTAATTTATTAATCATAATTAAACTTATGCAAACCATTCCAAAATTGCGATCATTTTTGTTCGTTTATTTTTTTTTTTTTAGTATTTTGCTTTCGTCGTTCGTTTTTTATTCAATTTTTTTCGGGAGAGATTTCATCTCAGACACATTTTTTTTATTTATATTTCTCCCCCTACGGATTACCGTGGACTGTGGCAATGGCCGATGAAATTAATGACGCGCGATTAGCATTATTATCCTTCGCACAATCGTCGCGTGATGTCCCCAAGAATTCAATGCGCTTCGACAAGGGTGTATAGGTGCGATGTATATATATTTATGCATATTACAGAAGCGAATTTCGCGCGCGCGGGGCAACGATGCAGGCGTGTCGAAAGCGTCGGTGCAACATTGCATGTATGCGTGCGCTTGTTCATTCGTGTGGGAGAAATGCGTGTCGCATGGGGGGAGGACAGAGTGAAGGCTCGTTGCAGTTCCGTAACGGTGGCACGCGCCCGTTATACCGGTCCGCACCAATCGATATCCTACGCCCACGTGTAGGTTTCGTCGTTTCGCCGAGTGAAAAAAAAAAAAAAAAAAAACATGCGTCGAGGGCAACGGACGTCCTACGATTAGCGGAGTTAACTCGCGCCGTTATATTTCGCTCCAAAATAACTACCCTATTTGTTTTTCGTTTCGTCAAAAATGATTAATCGATTAATTAAGCAATAAAATTACATATAACAAAAAAATGATTTTATTGACTTTATTAACGATGGAATGTTCGTCACAATCAAATCGGCTTGAATGACGTTAATTGAATTATTAAATTATTATCATTATTTTTTCCTTAAATTTCTAATCAGATAAAATTTCTTAAAACAAAGGTAAAAGGTCCATATTTTTAAAAAAATCGATATCAAACTTCCAATTCCTTCTTTTTCAACTCGAAAAATCCGACCAAAATACTTTCGAAAGTCAAGCGAAAAAAAATCACAGTTAGTGCGAAAGAATTCGCGAATCTTGGCACAGCATGACGTGTCTGCGATGCCAGTTACCCGGCACATTGCAGTACACGAACTCGTATGAGAGAAAAGGGACACACATGATCGCGTGTAGTGCTCTCGCCGATCAATTCCGCACCGAGGAGGGTGCACCGCAATGCTGTGCGTTTCTGTACTCTCACACGCACACACACTTACATACGATTGCCGTGTGTCGTGCGTGTCTATCGTCGTTGTTTCTCTTTTTATTTGTCGTTCTCTGTCAGGGGGCAACGAGCGTCGTACGCACTACGGTAGACGGACATATGAGCACACATGGGGCGCGGTAGCCGCCACCTGGCACGGCGCTCCCTTCGGTACGCGCGCCGCCACCCCTGCGCTCTGTGCGCCACGGCATAACTCCCTTTACATAAACTATATAGATACCTACACACCTCTAGATTTCAGTTCACATATCTACACGTATCTACATACCGACAAATCATATATCGGCTGCTGAGAACCAAAAGGTATGATTCTGTATCATTTTACACGCGAAACGGGGTGGGATGCGCCCTTAGGGTTCTGGAGATTCGTTATACTCGTTTCTCGTACATATACATCTATTAAAACCAATACATCGAAGCATAGTGCAGCTATAGTACAGCAGGGGTTTCAGTAGTGAACGACCCCAACCCCCTTTGGACTTGGCTCGTGCCACTGCGCATTGTCGTAGTTCGGTGTCCCTTCGAAAAAGGGCAGCCAGTCAGCACAGCAGCCGAAAGCAACCCATCGGCACCGGGCGCACACCGAGAGCTCTCTTCTTTCCTATATTCGTCTCTCGCTTGCATTGCACCTTTCCCTTTCTGTATCTATCGACAAAAAAGCACCGGAGACTCGATCGGGTATCTGGTATCTTCGGGCGCAATGGATAGTTCATTTTTTCTTTTCGCGATGATAGAATTTTTTGTTTGCACGGGATTGACGAAGGGGGCGAAAGGATTGATTTGTGATAAAAGGGTTTTTTTTTACCGGTTGCGTGATTGACTTTGGAGAGTCGAGAAATAACTATAATGGTAATAATAATCGGTCGAGTTGTTTCCGGTTGGGATACGGAAAATAAGGGCAATCGGTGTGTTCACTCGTGCAACGAACACCCGGTACTCGATGTGCGGATTTTTTTTTTTTATTGTTGGAGTATCAATTTCAGAGTTCGATAAGTTTGCAGCTTTGAATTTGATTTTTTATGGGTTTAACTATAAATACATTTTTTTTTAGCCTTTCGATCGTTCGATATAAGAAAAGTTTGTTGATCGTAATTTTTTTAAATCGATATATCGAACTTTAGAAAAAAATGTTAAAAATAAATACATATTTTTCTAATGTGTGAATCCCTTAGCGTGATTTTTTTTGTCAGCAATCGAGACAGTAACTTAACACCTTTCGATCGAAAACGTTAGAGTATTATCGACACAGTTGCGTTCCATTTTCTTATCATAACGAAACTGTTTTGTAGCGCACTCTTTCTATGGTGCGTTTGGAACGACCGTACGGCGCGATAGTGAAGTACGTTGTCCTAAAATTTTCAACGCCTCTATTACGCAGCAGCAATGGCAGCGGCGGTATTATTGAATCGTTCCACAGAGAAATTCTATACCAAAGTCGAGAAACTTATCTGACTCTCGTCATACGGAAATTTAATCGACGCCACGAACCGTTGAGTCGTCTATCGGACATGTGGGCGTATGGTAAGCTCCACCCTACAACATTGTTCTATTTCTTTTGACGATTTTTACGGTGTCTGCAGCTAGGGGCGTATTGAAAATCATTCGTACGATCGATCGCGCATCGTCGCTCGGTCAATCGTACGCGTTTATTGTTGTATACGTACGCATCGAAATACATCGGAACAGAGAATATTCCCCATTGATTTGCTCGTTGTTAGCATTTGCACGAGAACATTTTACGTCGATCCGGGTACACATAATTCTACGCTGCAATGAACTCCTCCGCTGTGACCAACTGCGCCCCTATTTTGAGATTCTCTTCAACCCTTTCATCTGGAGTACTCCAAATCTCTCGTCTCTTGTATTAGTTTTCGGTCAAAATTCAGCGACGAAAATATTTTGCCGGTTCTAAATGTTTTTATTTTTTGTTTTTTTTATCAATTTCGATGTTTTTTTTTTATTGTTGATAAGCTTTCAGATAAATTTAATCATAAATGTGAAGAAAAAAAAAAACATCGAACAGATTTTGCATTGATTATCGTAGATCAATACATTTACGGTACAGGAAGTCTTCAGTCTGTAAAGTTTGGAACAAAAGTACGTTGCGAAGGAAACGGTTAAATGCTAAAAATAGTATAACGATGTGGGAGTCCTCACTTTGTGTCTATATTTACGTACATCCTATTGATGGTATGTATGTATTCTCGTGTTTCTTGAGCCCCGGAATCCTTAGACTATCGTGTACCCAGACGCGCGCGAGTCTATCAGAAGGGGAAATTTATATTTAGTCATTTTCGAAGTAGAACTGCCTTTGGAGGGTTTGTTTTTCCCCTTCGCCCGCTGACAAAAATTGAAGCGAAGCGTCTTTTCCTTTCGAAAAATTTTACTCCGATAATTTTTTTTTTTTTTTTTAATATATATAATTTTAACAACTAAATTTGTTACTAATTGAACAAAAAAGTAATTGGTATTTCAATACAGAAGTGATTCGTCAATGAGATAAAAAGTATTGTTTAACAGTTTTTACGAATAAATTGAAAAACGGATAAAAATAAAAACTCGTTGGATGTAGCGATTAGCGGCGTAGCAGCGGATTGTAGGCTTCCGGAAGCGGTGTATTTACACGGATAAGGCTTCCGTTGCCTCCCCCCACGAAATCCTCACCGCACGTGTATAGATATAACATATAACGCTATATAAACCACGAGAGAGAAGGCCAAAGAGGCTAACGGCGAGACGTGAAACGAGAAGACACGAGTGTACGGTGTTGGTGCGCCGCTCATTGCGAGCCGGTAACAGGATGAGGAGAAACGTTGAAACGAGGAAAAGGTCGGATAGTCTCTCCGGAGGATATGTTATACATACAAACTTATACACGTACATGTATAGCATACAGCAGTTATAGCGGGAGGAAGGAATCACAGCTGAAGGCGCTTCCTCCGCGACTCCCTCAATTATCTTGCGACTCCATACGCATCCCTATCCCCTCCCCACACTTTCGCTTCCTTCAAACTTTCTTCGCAGTTCGGATGAATTCACTTTCAAACACTCGACATCATTGCGTACAAATACAAATTTTTATCGGAAGATTCTTATAGAAATTTGTAAAAAAACGTTAAAATCTCTTCTCCGTAAAGTTGAAAAAAAAAAACTAATTATTTAAAAAAAAACTAATTATTTAGTAAAAATTCCATCGTAATTCCCAATCTATGGGAAAAACAAACCGAACGAGTTAACCTCAATATTTCGCGCCCTCTGCAACGATTGTACTCGAGTGCAGTTGAACGCATGTAGTCGAAGCATAACGTCAATATCCCCGAGCACATTGGTGTAGGGCATGTATAATTTCCGCGTCATAATAACATCGTTAATTAGGTGGAGACTCGGAAAGTGGCCGGTCAGTCCGGTATACATATACATCTATATATGTATACTAAAGACCGCGTAGTGAATCGAGGCGTTCCTTGTGTTCTATATATTTTTTTCCTCGCGGGCATATGCTCGATGAACGCGCGATGCCCCAGGGCTCAGCGTGTGTCTCGCCCTCGCTTACCCGGTCTCGAACTATCGCGCTCCTTCGCCTTAGGGTGAAAGTCACGGGGAGTGCGTCCGACTGCTTCCTCCGGAAGTCTGCCACCGTCTTCGCTCCTCCACGGTTTATACCATTTACTTCTTATACGTTCGGTACATAGAAATATATACCGACTGTAACGTAGCAGCGAAGAAGAAGGAGAAAAAGAAGGGGAGCACACCTTCACCTCCACAATTTCTCGCTCGCACGTTCCGCGCTCTTCGGCTTCCCCCTTGACGACGAAGGCTTTGAGGAAAACCGCGGGGCACGAGCCATGTGCCATCGATTCTGTGACGCGTTACGCGCTGCTGTCCTTCCGTTTTTCCTTAACTTACGAAAAAAACGCGCCGTTGTCCTTCCGTTTTTCCTTAACTTGCGAAAAAAACGCGCCGTTGTCCTTTCGTTTTTCTTTAGCTTACGAAAAAAAACGCGCCGTTGTCCTTCCGTTTTTCCTTAACTTCGGAAAAAAACGCGCCGTTGTCCTTTCGTTTTTCTTTAACTTGCGAAAAAAACGCGCCGTTGTCCTTCCGTTTTTCCTTAATTTGCGAAAAAAACGCTCCGTTGTCCGTCCGTTTTTCCTTAACTTACAAAAAAAACACGCCGTTGTTCTTCCGTTTTTCTTTAACTTACGAAAAAAACGCGCCGTTGTCCTTCCGTTTTTCTTTAACTTACGAAAAAAACGCGCCGTTGTCCTTCCGTTTTTCTTAACTTACGAAAAAAATTGTATTTTTCGCCCTCTTGTTTATATATATTCTATATATAACGACGATGAAGATCCGAGCTTTCGTCTCGTTTAATCTATTTTTAGTTTATCCACCAATGTATATCCTCAATCTCTTTTCTTCGTTGACGGTCCCCCTCACGAACGAACCCAAGGATATCAGAGGATACGTTTGGTGACAACGGAGACACAACCGAGACACGTGTGGGCGAGTTACCAAAACTTCCTTCACGTGAAATTAATAGAGGATTTGAAACTTCAGCGGCTGCCGCTGCGTTGTTTTTTTCGGAGTCGCTCTTCCTTCCTTTCAGCTTGACTCTTCCCGCGTCCGTTAACGATCATTAAAAAATGTGGTTGAAATTTTTTTTTATATTCCCGAGTATTTCGAATGTACAGAGGGGGGGGGGGGGGGGGGGTCTCTTCCTTGTTATTTTTGGTTTGTCGATCCTGGGAAAGCCTGCAGAAGATTTTTTTTCGACTAAATTTAACGATTTCGATTTTTTTTTTCTCCGATTTTGTTATTTCAACGAGGGCATGAGGTCCTTTGCTATTTTTGCAACTTTTTCCGTGGAGACTGCGAAAAATATTTATTTTATCGAATAGTTCCGACGATTTTTTTTCTCCGTTTGCCGAGAAATCCGAAAGATTCTTCGAAATTCGACTTTATCGGCTTTCGATTCTGAATTTCGACGTTTCGAACTCATCCGGAGTTGCCTCCGGGATCCTTCATGCCCGAGATTTCTCCCGGTCGGTAAAGGATCCCGGAGAAAAACTCGGCGGGAAGAAGATTGCCCTCGGAAAGAGCGGAGATCATCTTCGGTAGGCCATCTCGACTACGATCGGTCGAGCACCCACCATCCAAAGTAGCAGTCTTCTATGACCGCGGGATGGACACTAGAGAAGGGCGGGAAACGGAGAAGCAGCGTGACAAGCTTCTTCGTTTCACCACGATTTTTTGCGCGGGAATTCGTTAAGAAATTCACCTTTTCCTACTTAATAAAAAATCTTCGATTGCGAAAATTAAAAAAAATTGAAAAATTAATATCGAATCGTTTTTTTTTTTTTTTTTTAATAATACGAAGCATCTACGATCCAATGAAAAAAAAAAAAAAAAAAAAAAAATACTGTCCGAATAATAAGAAAAAATCGAGAAAATCGTTGTTGGTAACAGACGTGTTTACTTCCCACGAAACTGCGCCCTCCATCACGGTATAGTAACAGTGAGATAGAGTTGCCCGATCCCCCGGTACAGTTCCTGTCAGTCACTGAGAGAGGAGGGAAGAGAGTCGGAGCACATGTGATATCTGGTCGCATATGCGTGGAGCTGGATGACTGTTCGGATATGTCGCGCTTTCGTGTATAAAACTCGCGGGGCGAAGCCGAGGAAGAGAGGGCCCCCTCGCTGTTTAACCAACGTACCCGCGCCTCTGCTACGCTTCTGTCGCTCTCGGAGATGCGACCCCTCTGTACCCATCATGCGTGCCCTTTTTTTTTCATATTATTTCTGAGTACACAGAGAGTCGCTTGAAAATTCTCTACGCAGCCCTCCGTAACTCAGACGCAACGCGTTCAGTCTCTTTCTATACTCGTTTAAAAATCAGTTAAACGAGACAATTCATACCGGTTGGTTGTTTTCTTGACGAGTGTCTGTCCATTTCTTTCGGCTGCTTGCCAAAAATTATTCCGTTCCGTTAAAGAGATCTCAAACAAGTATTTTTTATTTTAAAATGTTTTTTTTTTTTTTTTTCAACTTTTCTTAACTGTATCGATTATTACCGTGAAGTAGGAGTGTTACGGAAATTTGTAAAATCGGTAGTCTGGAGTAATACCTTTCGAAAGAACAAATAACGACGGACAACGAGCAGATTTCCTTTTTTTTTTCTTTCGTGGACTTTAAAATTATCTTCGGGGTGTCGTTTTTCACTTGTACAATGGTTTTTAAACGGTGATCATAGCCGCCGACGATACACGTGAAGATGATCTTGAAGAAGTCGAACGAATTTTTGGCGAACGTCTGTTGCGGGCGTAATAACGTGTAGGACTGCGGAAAGGGCGCGAAATCGATTTTCTCGTTACTGCATGCCGGTTGCTCGACGAACAATGATGAAGAGGACCTCCTCAGCGACGCTCATTCTTCTCGAATTCTCTCGGAGGCTTGAAACTTTAGCTGCGAGAAGCTGTAAGAAGACTCTTTGTACCTATATAGCGGAGCAAACGAACCGGAGCATTGAGCTTCGAGAACATCGCGTCAAACCCTAACCTACCCATTTTTTTCCCCTCAAACGCATTCCAAATGGATGCTACATAAATTACTTTTTCACTTTAAGTTCAAATAATGAAATACCTAAGTTTCGAAGAACGTAATTAATCTGCTATCTGACTTAATTCGAAAAAAAAAAAAAAAAAAAAAAAAAAAAAACACATTGTTTATGGTACTTTGCAGCAATTTTCATTCATACATTTTTTAGTAAAAAAAAAAATTATTTCGACATTTGCAATAACAAATAATTCATAACATCGTTATTTTTTTCATCGAACAATTTGAGAGAAAAAAATCAATTATATTTAAATAATCCAATTTAATTCAACAGTAAAATATTAACATTAATAAGATATGTATAATATAAAAAAGAAAATATTAATAATAAAAAAATTATTTAATAATAAGCAGATTTAATTTTTTTTCCTAAAGGTAATTTAAGTTTCATAATTTCGACATTTCATTTTCGTTGAAAAATATTAATTTCCACCCTCTGTATTAAATTCGTCCTTCACCCATGTGTCGGAACAATTTTTCTCATCCCCTGCCGTCATTCATGTCGGGGAAAATATATAATAGATACCGCGTGTTTCATGCCCACGCGTAACATTGCTCATCGTACACGATGCGGCATGCGGTCGAGAGGAGGTGAGTATTAGAGCAAAAGAGTCGCGTATATAGCAACTACAACCCCCGATGGAGACAGAGGGAGTACAGCAGCAGCAGCAGCAGCAGCAGGCATTGCTACGGGGGTCGTGCGGAGTCTAAATCGTCAATGTTTCGTTTCGTCGTTCTTGCTGCGCTCTCTTCCATATATATACCAAATCCACATGGCGCGCACATGCAGTAAGACCAGTCGAGAAGTTCTCCCGCGACGAATATTCTCTGTACCTTCTTCTTCTTTTTCTCCTTATTTTTTTTTCTCTCATAAAATATACACGAGAGTATATGGTGTACACAAGAATTCCTTGCATGCGAAAGACCTTCACACATTTTTCAAGAAAAATCTCTTCAGACGCCGTGGAGTTAACGAACTCGAAATATCTATCTCTTCTTCACGGTGTTTTCACACTTTCGCGCTCTCATCGGGTCTTTTCTCCTCTACCTGCTCGCTTTTCATCTCGATTTATCGCCGTGGCGAAAAAAGGACGAAAAGGGAAAACTATTAGGATCGAGAAACAAGATCGATAAGGGAATCATGGAGATACGCTAGTTTTGTCTTAACGTGGAAAAGTTTCGCCGACCTCGGAGGCGTGTAATCGAGATTAGTCACAAACTCGAAATACCACGAAACGGTCTACTTAAAGAATTAAAAAAAAAAGATGTTCGAGACGAAAGAAAATTTTTCGGACTAACGAGGATCTCGTTCGACCCGCAAATAAACTTTTTTTTTTTTTTTTTTTTTTTTTTCGAAAAATCCCTTTAAAAAATGAACCATCGATCTTTTGACTCGATTTCCATTTTTAGTTAAACTCGAGTCACTGCCGAATTCAAATCAACGCATTAATTAATAAATCACATTTATTTTGCAAACAGCTATTTTTCGATTTCATTGCCCTCTTTTTGTCTCTAAATATCCTCAGTCCAAAATCAATCGCCAATGTCAATCGATCAAAGGCAATTCGAGAAATAAACGATTAATTGGCTCCCTGCGCGTTTTTCCAAAGAATCGAATTTTTCGCGCTCGATAAAACGCCATCGAGTGTTCCCGGTGGCAAAAGATGGAAAAAAAAAGATTCGATTCATCCAGAATTTGCGACAGTGGCTGATTTTCTTTCGATATGTTATTGCCGCACCTATGCACCACACACGGGGAACCATACACTCGATACTTCCGATTCGTTAAGCGCGGAGAGACTCGACGGTACGTGTGGGGTCCGCTGATCCCCGATCCGGCTTATTCCATCGTCTCTCCTTCTCAGTCTTTATAGGCCCTTCGATAGTATCCCAGTCGAATCGTTGCTCATGCGAATGACGAGGAAAGGCATATATCGCGCGTCGAAACGTTTTTCAAGCTCGCAACATATCGGCACGCGCTTCAACGTTCCGGCGAAGTTCCGATGGGCCGACGAAGAGCGTTTTCACGAAGGGGGTTGGAAAACGGTGGGTGATAGGGGAACCTTCGAAAGGCACAGGAACGGAAAAGTAAGAGAAGATACGAGAGCGCAGCTGGTCTCGTCGTATATAGACCCCGTGATTCATACGTACGCGCGTGCTTGCGTACCCGCACACTTTATTATCACTGGGGTCTTGCAGCAACGTGTAGAAGTTCTCTCACCCCTCGAGATATATCTATCTACGTTGCGCGTATGTTCGTTCGAAATTGTCGCCCTCGCTTGGTCGTGTACACGCAGGATAGAAGGGGATCAGCGAGAGTATCCCCGGGTTTTAATGGGAGGGTGGAGAGAGAGAGAGAGAGAGAGAGAGGGAGAAAGTACATAGACGATTGACGGTCAAGGGGGCGCGCGAGCAACTGTCGCACGTGATAGAATTACCGTATATATCGATTCTTCTCTCGCATGCACGGGAATGATCACAGATGCAACTTGGGAAATATTACACTGACGTGTGTGAGTCTCGAATTTTATCACACACGGTGCTGCAGTAGGGTCGGGGCAATGAACTCTTTATCTTGTATTTTTAGGAACCACTCGGGGAGATTTTTTTTCTATTTTTTTTTTTTTACTGTGATTGGCCCCTGGGGGATGCCATATGTAGCTTGGAATTTCAATTATTTTTTATTTAATGAATAAAAAAATGCATGACAGTTGATAATGCAACTTTAGAACCGTCTTAATGATTTCTGGAAAATAATTAATTAATGAAATACAATAAAACAAGAAACAATGCGCGATTCTTTGGAATCAACTACGGTGAGGAAAACGTACATTTATTCTCTAAATTACAAAGATTTTGTAAACATATTGTCAGCATTACCGCGATGTTTTCATTAAAAAAAAAAAAAATGATTTGCAGGTAATATAATCGTTTTTTGGTACAACTATTTTTTTTTTTTTTTAAGGGACTTAATGTTCATTTTAATCGTTGTTACGACGTTGGAATACCCGTAAACAGTGTGTGTGCAGTTGAAACGCGTAGTTGGAGTTACTATGATCGTTATGCGGGCTCTGTGTGTGGCAATGTGTTCTCAGGATGAAAGGGTGAGACGCGAGACAAGAGTTATAACATATACATACGTGTCCGCTGTAGTTTCGTATAAGCATCAACCGCGACAGATCGTCCGGAGCAATTCATTGTTATCGAATCTCCACGCTTACAGCTTGAGATCCCAGCCATTGGTGCCATTGCTGCTGGTGGTCCATTCGACGATCCCTACAGTCTTTGACTTCTGCAGACGTCGGCATGAAGACTATTACATGCATTGTACATTGTAGTCTCCCATTCTCGTTTGTCCCGACTTAACTCGGGACAATAACGTAAATACTCGTCATCCAGAATACAAGTTACTTCTTCGTCATCTTAATATTCACTGGTTTAATGGAGTACACTGATGTATCAGAACCCATTCAACAGTATTAACAAGTTACGCCCTATTTTTTTGATATTAATAATAAATTAATTAATAATAGCCGACAAAGAGTTAACGATTTTGTGGCCTTTACTTGCCTTCCTGATGGCAAAAAATGTCCATTTCATTGTTCACAGATATTTCGGAGCGATCATCAAATCGGGTCAACGCCAACGAGAACGATGGGTGAGTAAACTTAACATTTCCCAATTCATACCTTTCCACAGAAGATTTTTCTCGTCCTTGTAAAACATTTTAATCGCCAATGGAAAGCTCTCAAGATTAAGAAACAAAGTTGAGCGTTCTGCTCTAGTGATACCGGAAGTTACCGTCTAATCAAGAAAAAAAAAAAAAACGTCGTTGACGGAACCCGCATCGTTTCATTGACTGATCAATCTTATCTTTCGGAAAGATTCTTAGAAGCTTTTACCGCTCTTACAACGATTAGAACTTCACATGTATCTTCTGCGAATCTTTTAATACACAATTCTATAGTTCTTAACATGTAGACAACTGTTTTGATCTAAAAAAACAAAATTTTAAACCGTCACATTGAAATTCTTCGCGATTCGAAAATCCCACGAGTGCGTTTTTTGCTCAACAAGAATTTTCATTCATCCCGTTGTCTCGATACCGCCGCTCTCTTTGACTGTCTGTCTCCATATATATACCTCCGCTATATAATAATAGTTCCGCACACCGCGGGAAAAGATAAAGAATACGGGAAGTCCGTGAATCCTTAGTAACACACCGAGAGGATATTCCATTGGATTCTCTCACCGCAGCCTCCGTCGAGACCATAAACGAGAAACATCGTTGAAAATACGTTCACACATACAAGTTTTAGCCCACCAACACGCCCGTTGACCCACAGAGAGACCCATAGAAACCCCCGACGTAGTTTAATACCCTCGACGACTGGATAGTAGAAAAATCCCGCGAGAATCTCAAGATCCTTCGAGATCTCAGCTGACTGGCGCCGTTCCAGCTTCCGCGAACCAAAACAACGTCGAACCCAAACCTATCCACTCGTTTTTCCGTCAGTCTTCTCGGAAGCCAGAGATCCACACTTGCAAGGAAAATACGTAAAGAGGCGAAAGCAGTTCACGCGGCATTGCTCTCTATCTCGCCATTGGATTTATCTTTCTCAGCTCTTCCTCTCTCTTTTCAACCCGCGGACGTTGGTGGTTGTAAGTTGATCCTTCTCAGCTAGCAGCGCCGATATACGAAGGTTTTTCGAACATCGCTTTTCCGAGGTCCAAACGCGCCGACGTCAAAGCAACTCGGGACCTGTTAGAAATTTATCGAAATAAAACCGAAAATTTACGAAAGTTCTGTCCTCCTCTTGGTCCACCAGTCGGCAAACGGATCGCCAGAGAGTCGGAAAGAGATGAACTTTTGGAAGAAACTCGGAAGGCGACACAATGCTAGATGCAGAAAACGATATTCGTACCAAGACGTTCCCATG
The DNA here is from genome assembly GCA_963971235.1 of Cryptus armator. Taxonomy (NCBI): domain Eukaryota; kingdom Metazoa; phylum Arthropoda; class Insecta; order Hymenoptera; family Ichneumonidae; genus Cryptus; species Cryptus armator. The sequence goes on from OZ020233.1 coordinate 20,099,429, forward strand.
AGGGCCACCGAGAGACACGCCATAGAGTTTACAAAACACACTCGGGTAACAGGTTACCCACTACAACCTTAAAATCTTCGAGTGTGTGGAACACACACCGTTTCTTTCTGTTCCTCTCGTTCTCTTCGGATGGAAAAGATGTTTTTGGTCCTTTTCCCTCCCGTTGTTCCTTGATGTCGTCTGTCCTTTTTCGAGTTCAGATTCTACTGGTCACGACCTCCCGGCAAGTGGGTGGACGAAGAGGATGAAGAGTCGTAGCCTCCCTCGTTGGGTCGTTCACTAAATCGTTTGCAGACTCCAACTGAGAGTCGAAGAGGCAAAGTGGAGGGCAGGTACCGGACCTGATACAATGAGACTCCACTATGGTCCTCTATGTATCTTTGTACCTTTTGCTTTTTATACCTTTATTCCACAATTAGCTCGTAGCACCGAACCCGGGATGTGCGAGAAACGGAATTTCGAAGGCGGTGAGGTTCAACGAAAATCTTACCCCGGGAGCGATCTTATGGGTTGTGAAATATAACGCCGGGATGTCGGACAAGGGATGAGGAGTTTTATTGCACTGCGGTGCGGTTGTTTGAGATGAAATGGGACAGGAAGTCGTAGACGCGAAAGAGATCGCGAGTAAATTTATCGCTGCTTCTCTGATTCCTCGATAAAAATATTGGGGCAATGAAGGTCGCGGTTTACCAAGGGATATTTTGTTTCCTTCGCTAAATGAAATTTTCCGAGTTTTTTTTAGACGGTAATAACTCTAATGCGAATAATAATTGAAAAATTCAGAGTCTACGTATGATGTTTTTAAGGATGCGAAGCTTTTTCGACGAGAAAACAGCTTTTTTGGTCGTTGAGATTTTTTTTTTAGGTTTTTTCGTAAAAATGGTCGGAATACAAAAAAAAAAAGGGTTTAGAGAAAAAAAAATTTAATTTATACTATTTTTTTTATGTAACCCGTTCTTATCGACATTTTTTAAAATACGCTGACCATAAAGGGTTGTTTTGGTACCTCGTCCTTCAACATTCTAAGGAATGTGTGCGCAGCAGTAAGGGCGCCAATCTCACGATCGTCACCGACAAACAAATCTTCTCGGGTCCTTTTTTTTTTTATAAAAAATTTCATTCAAGATTTATGTAGTGGGCGGTTCCATCGTATAGACATTTACCTGCATTACAGCCTCGGATTCGAGGATTTACCGAACTACGAACAAACGTGCGCGAGTAAGTGTCGAGGGTCGGCGAATTCACGTTATGCGGTCGGAGGTTTAAAGGCACAAACGGTTTCGTCGTATACGTGAGAGTACCCACTCTCACGAGAATGGACTGAGAATGGGAAAAACCTGAAGGAACTCACAGTCGGTTGATAGAAGTGCCGGTCATAGGGATGGTTCTCGCACTCTTGCGGAAGTCTTTTGTCGACGACGCAGAATTCTACGCGCTCGCGCGGCCGCGCGCGTCCGTAGGACTTCGTACATAAAGAAACACAGAAGATTATAATTCGTCTCGAATACTTTCAACGATTTCTCCGTATTTTCACGTTAGATTTTACCGGCAATAAGTCGAACAGTCCTCCAAAGAATTAGCCACGCTTCGCATTCGCCGCTTTAAGATCCTCGTTTTTACAGCTCTTTCAGGAAATCGATATAAACTTCCATTGTTAGTCTCAGAAAAACAATAAAACATTTCATAGAAATGTTATGCTTCTGTTTTTAGTTATAATTAAGTGGTAACACTGATAACGACAAATAAACAGTTTTTTTTATACTTTCAACTATGAGTATTTTTTGTCACCACGAAATGTTACTTTTTTGCGTTGAAAAGATTTTTATTTGAGCGCATAGTGCTTGAAGATAGCGCAGTTTCACCGTTTCTCGTCATCTTCCTCTTCGCGCAAGAAGCTGCTAGTGCCTCCGGTAGTTTTACGAGGCGGTTTTCAACCGCGGCTTTCCGCGGTGTCTCGTAAAACTTGACGCCTCAAATTTTTTATATCTTTTTTCTCGCTGACCGTTGCTTGCCCTTCCGTACGAGTGTTGTTCGCCATGGTCTCTTCCTTGCGAAAGGAGACTTCATGCCGCAGGGATAACAAGTTTAGAGGCGATAATCCGCAATGAACGCTCCTGGCGAGTATATTGCCAACGGGGACTATTGTTTAGTTCGAATTTACAACTTTTCTCATCTTCCTCGGTTGTTACAACCGGCTGCTGCCACAATTTTTAGCTTTACGCTGAAAGCCTCTTTTGCGGCTTGAAACTTTACCGCTCTCGCCGCACAAATTTTCTGCTCGAAGAGCCTCCCAGCCTCTCACTCTCTCGTCGCTCTTCGGGTTCTATTAGTACCTGCCGCTGTTCTCGCTTGTATAATTGCCGGGAAGTATATACCTCGAGACTGAGCGAAATAATAAAAATACTATATTAACCGTGAAAAAAGGCGGAACAGTTTTAATTCAACGGCCATTCGACGATGTAGACCTGTTAGCCCCGGAATCATCGAAGCGTTATATCCCAGTTAAGTAAAATATCGAGCATTTTCGATGTATATGTTGCCCCTTTATTCGGTTCCTGATTGCCAGCCAGGAAAGGGTTATGTTTTGCGATCTTTTTACGAACATTTTTTACGGAGCGGAAATAAAATTTAAAAAAAATTGATTTCCTTTTTGTAAATACCAAAAATCGTAAAAATCGGTACGATCACTAAAATTATAAAAATCGTCGTTCGAAAGGCGTATTCGATCTTTTTTTCCCACCGATCGCGTATCCGCCACTTATTTTATTCCCAGTTCCGTATTTTTTCAATATGAAAATTCGCGTTAGAGTCGGAAATAATGTTATTTGTTGTGTTTAAATTTAACTAATTTGTGGCTATAATAATTATTTTTTGTTTTTACCATATTTAAAACGGTTTTGAACGCGTCTACATACGCACATAACAGTATTGAGAACAGTGCAGCATATAATTCGTTTTTTTTCACGCGTGGAGAAACAGCAACTTCGTATTTTTCGTTGCGTAGTTTATAGCGTTGGACACGCAACTGCTGACCTACTTGCGTCGTCGACCCCCGTCGTTAATGTCCATTTGTATACATTTGGTATATAATATAGGCGATAACGATGGTTTAACGAATGAAATGCGACACGATCGACTCGTGAACGCTACAAAAAGTTCGGTTACGAAATTTCAGACCGTGACCTCGACTCGTGACTATGGAATATTTTTCAACTATTAATTGGTCAATTAAACTTTTATTTTTAACAAAATATTTATACTTGCAGTACAATAGATTTTGTGGGGATCGATTTTTTGTCAAATTGAAACATTTCGCGAAATGCAAAAAAAAAACATATATATATATATATATTCATATTTGGGTAATATTTTAAAATGGTACAATTTCAATTTCCGGTAAAGTAATTTTAAATTTGCATTGAATTTCAAGTCGAATTCGAACTCTTCAGGAGACCAAATGTATTGCCAATCCTCGGGGGGTATTTTCACTGCAGGGTGGTCCCATTGGGGTTGACGGGGATTTTTCCAGTTCAAAGCTCTCTCGGGGGATGAATATATTTTCCGAAACGTCTTCGTGCCCCCGTCACTCCTTTTCGCAAACCTTACCTTGTTTTCTTTGTTGTAATTATTGGCGATGTGAAAGGTGATCTCTGCCATTGTCAAGGGGGTTGAAAGTCGCATCGTTTCTTTTACGATTCTTATAGCACAAGAAATTCACGTTGTTTTTAACTTCCGATGAAGAATGAACAGCTTTCACAAAAAAAAATAATAATAAAACGAAAAAATATTTTTGGCAAATCTTTCGGAAAACTTATGAAAAATTAAACGAAATTCGAAAAAAAGAAAAATTCGAACAATAAATTTTAATTACATCGATTTGTCTCACACATTTAAAAAAAAAATGTTTAGAACATTTTTTATCAAAGAAATTTTTAAGGTAAAATGTTTTATTTCATGTTGTGCGCTCTTTCAGCTCATAAAATTCGAATTTTCATCTTCACGTTGATAGGGCGAAGCGACACAAGCGAAGCGAAATACGTTTTTATTATTATTTTTCTCTCAATATACAACCATTCATCGAATCATTCAATGAGATACATTTCACACTCTGTCACGTCAATTTCATTCGACTTTTTGTCATTCCGGTTTTCGGGCGCGTAAGCGAGGAAAAAGGAATACCTTCGTCTCGTTTTCCCTTGTATACTAATGAAATTATACGGATCGTCGATATATAATACCCGTCTCGTGTGCTGCATCGTTCAAGGAAGTTTTAGTTCTCGTCTTCGCGTCGCTGTTGTCGTCAACCGGATGCGAGCCTACGGGTCAAAACCCTTTTCGAATACATACCACTGACTTATTCAATTTCGACATCGAAGCCACCAAACACTTTGTAGTGTCGGACAATTTCTACCACCGCATTACAGAGCGTTCCCTCGTTCAATATAGCCGCAAAGTGACTTTAGTGAATGACTGCTTGCCCTGCCCTCCGACGACAATTCTTATGATGGTTTTTTCGCGGCTTCATTTTCTGCACAGTGGGCGCGCACCTCCCATGGACACTGAAAACGTTTCAATTTTTGCGGTCGACCCTCTTCGATGTACGAACTATCCGTTCTGCAGTCGTTTCTTGTCGTTTTAGAGTCTCGAAGTAAGAAATCGATGTAGAGAAAAATACACCGACGACGTCCCGCTGGAGTTTCATCGTGATGCACGAGTAGCCGAAAAATATCGCTGCATGCAGTAAGAAACTTTTTCTTTCATGCATCTCTCTGCGGTGTGCACTTTACTCGGTGGTCTCGGACAACCGCGCCTCTACTTCGATTAGATGTCTCGAGGAAACTCGCCTTTTTGCGAGTTTCCTCGACCAACCCTCCCGGGGTACCGCCTTCGATGCTTAAAGACCACTTTTCCATCAACTTTGCCCCTCGAAGCCAAAACGTATCGTTTTTGGTCCCCGTTGACGTTAAATGTTAGTTTTGGTGTGCAAAAAAGGGGAGTCTAATTTCCAGAGGGATGAAAATTGGGTGGTTGAAAAATCGTTAAGAGAACGAGCGACTTAGTGGATCCGATGATGGGCTGATTTCGTCACGGACTTAGACGAGTCTATCTGGATGATGAGCGATGAAGTCACTTTTTTACCTTTTGCGTTTTTTCGGAGCATTTCGTACGGGAGAATCTTTGCTTCTCGTCGAAACGAATGAAAATATATGAAGGGACACCACAGCCTCTCGCAACATTCTCTTTCGTGATTATACATCGAGAATCCTCCGGTTCCTTTCTTTGCTGAGATCGCAGGCCTGTAGAACGAAGTGTGTAACGGATAGTCCTGAGAACAGGACAGGATCTAACGACCGGGGTTAGACACTTTGTGTCCCGAGTTGAGGACAAACCGAAAGGAGTCCCCGGGCCAATGTCCCTCCTCAACCCTCAAAAATGTTACGCGAGATTTCGGTGTCCCGAGGAAAAGATCTCGGGAACCCTTCGCTATTCCGTTCCTCCGCGGAATATTACTTTTAAACCTGAAAAAAAAATCTTGAAAGGGCCAAAACGTTCATTTAAAAGTAATGACGATCCAAAAACGTAGCGGGTTAGAGTTTTTTTTTGGGGTGATCGCGCCACTTTGCGATGATTTAGTGCGTTTTTCATGAGGTTCTCACACTTTGTGTTGAGCCATTTTGGGACTTCTGTAGTTTTAGACCGAAAGGTGACTTTTGATAGAATTTTTTTGTCGACCAATCATGAAATTTTTATATAAAAGGATACAGTTTAAGTTTGAATGAATAGGGACGTTTTTTTGCGAGACGCACGAAAATTTGGAAAAAGGCAATTCCGTTACTTTTTTTTTTTCATCAATTGCGAGTTTTTTAAACCGCAATATTCTAAAAAAAATCTCGAGATTTATTTGTAAATTCCTGAAAATGTTCCCAAAATTTTTTTCTCTCCAACCCCCGAATTCCGATAACTCAATTTCCCATTCGCCCCCAAATATTCTCACCCTCGCAAGATCACATTATTCCCCGAAACCCCGGAATCGAATTCGCAAGACATTCACCGGGGATACAAGATCGACGAAAAATTTCTCGGAAGTTGTCGATCGAAAAAAAAAAAAAAAAAAAAAAAAATGGAAGGTGGAAGGCGCGTGTACTTGAAGAATCCCGCGAGTTCCCACGTGGTAGGTGGCGCGTAAAACGGCTTCACATTTATTTATTGTACTCTCGTGCGGGCGGTCGGTGTTACACTGCACACATATTATACCTTAAACTACATAGAGAGTGTGCAGTGCTCTGTGCACTATATTGCTATAATACGCCCTCCACAATAAACCCTACAAAACAGCTATGTGAATTCCATCGAGTTGCACGCCAGAACTCGCGTCTTTCCGTACACCATAGAGTTTTATACCTTCATTCCGAATCGTTGGAGTATCCGAAAAGGTCCCGAAGATAGAAGAAACCGAGAATTTCAGTCGGAGAGGCTTTAAAGTTTAAATACCAAGTTGGGACAAATAGTACAGCGAGTCCCTTTAGCAACGAGAAGACGAGAGCGAGTGAGATGAGAATCGGAGAGTGACGAAACGAGAGAAACGCAAAAGAGAGCGAAGAAGAAACAACTTAAGACCGCCCTGTATAGGTTCGTCGGTAGGTACTATAGCGTAGAATTTTACCCCCACTTCTTGGTCTCTTCGGTTTCACCCCCGCTGCTCCAACGAACGCGGACGGACGAGAACGAAGACGACGACGACGACGACGAGAGAGGCTTTCGGGCCAAAGGCTAGTATTCCCTACCGATGCCGTGAGTTCATTCAAGACTTCGTTTCATTCATCGAATTCCACGGTCTCGCTTTCTCTCTGTCTCCCCTTCGGAGTGCTCGAGTTTTCAACTCGAACTTTGTTGTACTCTATTCCTTCCTTATTTTTTTTTTCTTATTCTCTTTTCGATTTGTGTCTCCTTGGTTACGTCTCAATACGATGTTGAGTTTCCACAGCGTTTTTTTTTAATACACCTCTTCGTCTTCTTCTTCGGGTAATCTTCCGGGCGGGAAATGGTCGTTGCGATCGGATGACGAAGCGATCCCTTAATCCCCATGAGGCTTGTCGTACAACATCTCATTTTTTTTTTTTTTTTCGAAGGCTTGTTAGCCCTGGCAATGCCGATCTACTCTTTTTTTTAATTCTTATATGATCGTTGTTTCTTAATCTTTCCTGTTCTTATTTTGGGGATGGCGTTCGTATGAATAAATATTATTATTCAAATGGGGATACGATGAATGAATCGATTTTTTTTATCTACTACTTCCGATCAAGTGTCTTGAAATGATAATCACCTTACGTTGATCTTCGGGTATCAACGTGTTTTCTTTTATTTTTATTGTCGCCGTAATTGGTGACTTTTTCTTTTATTTTTACGTTTTTCCTTTGGTTACGGGTTTTCTTTGGGTTACCTATCGTTTTATTTTTTTTTTAACTTTTTTTTAACTCGGAGTATCGTTTATACAGCGGAGAAATTTTTTTTTTTTAGCCTTTTTTTTATAGCGAATTATAAAAAGATAATAAATTTATTTCGATAATCAAAATATAAATTTCTTTTCGCGAGATTAGTTGTACTGAGATTCACGGAACCATGAAAAAAAAAATTGTCTTCGGAGTGTAAGAATTTTTTTTTTTCGGCCTTAAAATTCTTGCGAATCGACTAATGGTAAACGGGTCACAAATGGGGCGTGAAGCAACGAACGAAGGAATTTGCCGACGTCAAAATCGAGAAGATCTCTCTCCCGTTAGTGACGTGAAAGGGTGCGAAATCGTAACAAGACTCTCCGTCCGTTTCAGAGCTTTAGAGATCTATGTAGTTACTATGTATAGTCGTTGTACACGTTGAACACAATGGGAAAAATAGATTTTCACGTTGCCGGATACATACGCGCTCTTCCCGCGTGCGAGAATCCTTTGTAACTTTATTCTCGTTCCAAACTCTCTTTGTGATTCCGTGGTTTCCGGGGTGTGACAAACAACATCGGGACACTTTAGAAACAAATTTGCTCGTCTATTCTCGTAGTTGAGAATTACAAGTAAAAAAAAAATTATTTTTTTTTAATTATAAAAAATGAAACAAATAATAAATAATAATAACAATAATTGCTAAAAATAATAAATAATGTCTACGAAAATAAAAAAATTCGTTATCCGATCGATAATTGTTTTTAGTTTAATGAAAGCATTTCATTTTTAGAATTAAATTATTGAAAATTGACGAAACTTCTTTTACTGATATCCATTTGGATAAAAGATCCATTGCGGGATATCTCGTTCGTTTAGCCTCCAATCATATGAAATATAAAATTAAAAAAAAATTTATTAAATTAATGTTAACAATCCGCTGTAACGCCGATCGAGAAAATGAAGTACAATAAGTTCATCGAATAATTTTAATCGCAACAAAAATACGGATGTCAACAACCTATGATAATAATTTGGGATTTCAAAGAAATCGCTGAAAACAAAAGGGCAGCAAAAAAGATCCGAAATCGTTTGTATAATACATAGTGTTATTTAATATATAGGTCACAGGTGTCACAAGGGGTTTTTGTAGATTTTTTTTTTCCCTCTTGAACGCCGTCGGTTGGTCCATCGAGTTCCCGCGCGCGGGATCTTTCTTCTCGAAATCCACCGTTGACCGCCTACGAACCCATATCCCGCGAGACCGCACTTCGTTCGCGGCAACTCGCCGGACCAGTGGTGAAAAAGGGTTGTCCGTTCGTATATTCTACACACGGAGTCCGCAGTGCTTGCGCGCGCATTACGCACACATACACGCATTCTCTTGCTAAGAGTTCTCTCAGTAGAAGCCGCGCAGTTTCGTTGTTTCACTTGTCCTCTTTTTCTTTCTCACTGTGTCTCGCAGCAATAATGCATAGGGTTCTCGCTCTCCCGAAGGGAGAAGGAAAAGTCTTGTATTTCTCGAATAACCCAAGAAAGGAGCTCTCAGTCGCGTCATATACCGCGTACAACAAACTCTCTGGTTAAGTTTTCGTTTCTCACTAACTTTTGTTTGCTTTCGGCCGAATGCCTATTTCGTTATATTTACAATGAAAAGACCTCCAAGTAAATTAAACACCGCACAGAGTCCAAAAACTTCACCTTCTACTATTCCCCGATGTAAAGTGTGCGGAGATCTTAATACAAAAGTCAAAAACAGAACAAAGCCAAAAAATGAAGTTGCAGATGTATTTTTTATTTATTTAATTTTTTTTTTTTTTTTTTTCAACTTAATTGCTTCATTGTCGATATTTTCGAGACAATAAAAAAAACTTCGCTACATATTAGCATATTAATTCAAAGCGGCAAATATCAAATTACATTGAAAAGAAAGTACGCGTTGAGCACCCCGGATCGCAACTTCTGTTTTTATTATTTTTCGATCTTCGTGGGTTCCTTTCATCTCTAACGATCCTTTGGTGCGCCCCGGAGAGAGAGAGAGAAAGAGCCGAGTAGCTAAGAGAGCCTTTCCCGCCGACTCTAAAATTTCTTTCGTCTTCGTTGCACTTGCCGCCGACTCATTTGCGAAGGCCACTGTATCCTCTGCGAGTGACCCAACAGTTCTTTTTTTTTTCTTAACCAAATTATACATCTTGACATTAAATAAAAAAAATCGTATAAAGTTAACGCTCGATTATTATTTTTTTTAACAAACATCTTTTTGAATTCGATATATTTAATTTGGTAAAAAAAAAAAACGCGAAAAAAAATTACGTACCCCTATGGGGAATTTGTTTCAAGTACGTAGTTTCGTTTCCCGCTCGTTCGTTGGGCTCTTTCGTCGTGGCGACCGTTAAAAAATGAAGCAAATCAACGACGCGAAGGAGGGAGATGGGAGAAAGAGGAGATGACGGCGGGAGGGGGTAAGGGGGGTCCGGGGACCACCGGAGAGAGCCACAAAACCCTACCCCACGGTTACCAATAACGCCCACAGCTTCAGCTTTTTTAGTTGTGAGAAGTGCGTGTGCGAGTTTCATGAGGAACGTGCGTGCCTCTCGTCGAGAGCCTTCTTCTGCACACATGCGATTTAAATGGCCCCAGACATTTAAACTTCACTTGTATGCTTTCTACCAGGCGTTCGTTTTTCTCTTACTCCTCTTTCTCGAACAAGTGCACCGCCGTCTCGACGACGGAGACGACGGCGCGGTCTCGTCTCTCTTTCTCTTCTGGTTCTCTGCCGCGAATTCAAGGACGTCTTCGAATTTTTCTCTTTCTCATTCCTCAGCGTTTGGGACTCTCGCGAACTCTAGACCCCACGGTTTATATACATATATATATATTATACACATACCACGCGGTACGACGAGATACCGAACGAATTAATTAATTCGTCGCTCGCGAGTTTTTGCCCGATAAATTCACGGTCGGCAGAGGGACACACGAAGACTCACGCGGGGTTTCAACGATTTTCGTTTCAATGACCCCTTTCGTGAATTTCACGATACGATTACGACATTATTTATTTATTCGATGATTAGCTTCGAACTCTTTTAGTTGTTTTGCCCACGTGCTCGCCTCGCCCGGCGTTTTTTTTATTAACATTGTCTTTTTTTTGCCATTTTTAAAAAATAATTCATAATATTCGTCATGTGTGGTTTAAAAATGAAAATTCAGATATTAAATGGCAATTTTTCACCAAAAAAAAGTCGTTTTTCATATCATTCTCCCCGTGAAATTATGCATCTATTTTTTACGCAAATACATTTTTCGTTGATAAATTTTTATCGTATTTTTCGTTTTTATTCAATTCGAAGTCATTATCGACTTTGATGTGAAAAAAAAGATCCAATAGGCTAAAAAAAACAACGAAAGTTGTGGTATTTTTTTTTTACGTCTTTTTAAATTTCCGCTAAATTTCACACAATTTCACGATTTTCAATATTAACAGCCTTTTCCATTCGAATCATGCAATTTTATGCACGAAAAAAATGCGAGACAAACAACTCCCATTTAAATATCACACAATCATTTAATTATTTATTTTCATCTCGGAATTGTTCGACGTCTACGTAACAATGTGGAGATGAGATCCTACGGGTTTCCTTAGTTTTTCCGAGAATTCCGCCTCCGGCAATCAACGCAATATTGTGAGACCTGTCGTCGTTAAAGAGAAGGAGGAAGGTAGGGTTTCGGTGAGGTTTTCACACCGTCGTACCGTCGATTCTCGTCGAGGATCAAAGTCCACTCTCTCGCTATTACTATTTCTTTCGAGTCCCGAACGGGGGCTTCGTTCGTTTGAGACTATAGAGTAGAAAACGCGACGGGACGTATTAGAGGTACAAGTGCACCAGCATCGCGAAGAGTTTCACGAGAGAACGAGGGATATATCCAAGACGAAGAGCCATAGAGGAGTCGGAGTGACTTGCCGTTCCTTCTTCTTCTTCTTCATCCTCTCGCAGTATTCTCCGTTTCGGGTCGGTGCCGTTTGTCGGGAGATGAGTCCTCTTCTACCCGAGGATCACGTATTCGGTCGTTCCTGCAGTGTTCACTTCGACTGTTTTTCTTCATCTCCGTCTTCTGCTTCTTCTTCTTCTTCTGTATACCGGGAGTTTTTCGAAAGATTAACGGTGCGACCTCGGGAAAGAGCTCTTTGGACCTAACGAAGACGAGGGAACGGTAAGGAAACCCCCTCTTGCCTCCTTGTGAATAATCGAGAAGGTTCTTCCATCCTACAAGGTTTCTGTCGGGGGAAGAAAATGGGAATGGAAAGGACCCACCTCGACGAACTTTGTCTTTTCTCATACATCCGCAAAGTAGTTACATAGTCAAAAGACTTCAGTTCTGAAGAATCATCTAAAAAAAATTAAGTTCGTCTCTATTTTACATCGAGGACTTCGCTTTTTACGACTACGACGGTTGAACCGGTGACGGAAGTGGAGAGTCTGTCCACCGATGAATCTTTTGATCGAATACAGTCAATCGATGCTGCAAAACCCCTCGAGATTCTGTCGCCACTGTTCCAATATGAAATTGCGTCGATGCGGTGAACCGCGGAGACCTTCCCGTACAGTCACGAAATTATTCCCACCGTTTGCAAACTTTTTTCCCGGCTGCATATGTGTCTCTCGTAATAAAGGGAACGGAAAAAAAAATCTGAACGATACTCTCGCGTGTACGTCGAGACGTTCAGATCGAATTTCTTCGCGAGGTATTACTTTTCCTTGTACGCTCGACGCATGGTTCGCAAGTGCACTTCGGACAGGATGTGCGGGCGATGAGGGGTTATGTGGGTCCGCGCTAACCTCTTTGTATCGGCGATCGTATAGAATGTTTCATTTTCAAAAAATCTGTTTGGTGAATCCGGAGCACTTCATTTCCAGAGCTCGTAATAGATATATCGTTAGTGGCCATTTTTATTATCATTTATATACATTTTTTTTACTATAATCGCATGTTGATTCTTCGAAAATTGCAATATAAATTCAAAGGAACATCTACTCGTTTGTTTTTTTTGTTCGATTGTATTTGGTTTCATTCCTGAGAACGTGGTGATCAAAAACGGTAAAGTAACGGTAAGCCTTCCCTTCGATACGTCTAATTGGGCGAAGATTCTGTCGTGAAGACAGAGGTGAAAAAAGAATGCTGATTATCCTGCAGCGTTAATAAACATTCAATGTCGGGTCACAAAAAGCCGAAAAATAGTGAAGCTTTTCTTGACAAATAAGAAGTACCATATACAGTGTTGGAATGTTCGGTTTATTGCTGAGCCCTACGTGATAGAAACGGAACGGACACGCATGCCTACACGCCTTGCATGTTCCACCTCACACGTGTGGTACGTGAGTGTGTAAATTAGATGCTTAGGGTTCCAGAACCTTCTCTTGGCGCCGTCGTAACGACCGTTGAATCCTACGCACCCATAAGAAATGTCCCGGCAGTTGTAAATCGTTGAAGGTATAAAGTTCTTCGTATCTATGCGTTAACAAGCTTCAGAGATTCAAAGTTAGTTTTTCTCCCTTTAAAGATCCGCTCCCCGCTGAAGACATGGAAATGTCGGTATAACCATTTCATTGCAACCTTAATGTTTTTTTTTTCGTTTCTACCGAATTCCAAAAGATTTTTTTCTGGAGTTGAAAACAATTGTTTCTGAACACAGAATTAGAGATCCTCGTATTTGTCCGACGAGCGCTGCACAGTGTGTAGTTTTGAATTATGGTCTTCGCTCTTCAGTGGGTCTGCGGAGGGTAAAAGAAGAGCAAATAAACGTCCGTTGGTGGACGGAGTGACGGCGGGGTACTCGTTTGTTTCTTTGGAGTTTTCACCGACCAGCATGAAGAACACCGAAGCTTCGAGACCACTTGGTTTCGTCTTCCGCTTCATGAAAACAATGACCCTGTTCTGAGCTAAAAACAGCAGCATCAGCGTGGAGTCTCACGAAACCCCGAGAGAATAACACGTGGTCGTCATACACCTAACCCCGGAATATTTTTGGGATTATGTGACGTCGCGTATCCTTGCAACTTTCGAGTTGCAACTTCTCGTTTCGTCAGCTGACCAGATTTTTCCTGATTCGTTCTCATGTTTGTTATTTTTTTAATTTTTACTCAAATTTTACTTTTTTTTTTTTCGACCGTCATTCGCATAATTGTCGTTAAGATCAAAATGCGAAGACCGTCCGAAGATTAGAATATTTTGACCGAACTAAATAATGTTTCCACGACATCCTTCAGGTTTATTACCTGCTGAACTTTCGTCGGGAGGTTGTTTTCTTGGATATCCCCCAAACGTTTATTACTCTCGAGTGACTCTCAGATCTTTATCCTTCGGGGTTAGTCGGCATTCCTACGATCTATCCTCATACTCTGCCCCGGGATGAGATATCTTTTTCGAGATATTTGGAACGGATTTTCCTGTTAGATTGACAACTCCGGTCGAACAATCGAGTTTTACGGTCGATCGAGTGCAAAAGTTCATTTCCGAGACTCGTCACGTGGTTCACAATTGTTTTATGTTTTTTTTTTTTGGAGGAACAAAAATGGTATAACTGATCTCGTTTAAAGGCCCCTCGTAGCTGCTGCGGGACTTTAAATTTTATCTCGAAGAAGCGATAGCGCAATGTTTGAACGGGCAGAGCATTGGGTTATCGCGTATCTTCTGGAGCAGATATGAATTATCATATGCGATGGAACAAATATGAATTATTTGCGAAGGTGGCAGAGTTCAGAAAAATATTGATAATTCTGTCGATGTTTGGATTATCTTTTGGATTTAAACACCGAAAATCATTTCCTCGTCGTTCTTGGAATGATCAATCGAATTATTTGCTCTATCAATAATATCGTTGGAAGGTCTGTGTCAGTCGACAATAATAGATTGGTTCACGAGATTAAACAAAAAATATCGTCAACATCCGCTAAAATTTGATCAGAATATATTTTTCTGTTTTATTAACTTCGTTGATATTTTAATATTTTAATATTTGCATCAATACAAAATTCATGTCTGTGTTACGAAAAATACTGTTCGTGTGTTCACTATATTTAAATAAAAACTGTCACTCGATGCAGATAAACATTTTTTGTCTGCAATACAAATGTCTTCATCTCGACATCTGAAAGGCAATTTATTAGGCCAGCGAACCCCCAAACTATCAAATTTATTTCAATTAGATTCTTTTTACTTATCTCGTCGCAATTAAATTAACAAACAAATAAGCGTAGAAACGAGTCGAAAATTCTCCAAAAAAAAGAAAAAGGTTCGTTCCCAAAGCAATAATCTTTCGCTAAACTTATCTCGTGTTTCTTCGAACGTTTCTTCATCCTGTATACTCTCTCTCGCTATCGCACGTTCGTTAAATGGCTCCTCGGTATCGTTGCGTTTCTTGAATGCAAATGAATCGAGAATAAGGCAGAGAGACGGGCGGGAGCGAGCGGGGGATGAAGGAGAGTTCCAGGAACGTCGGAAGCTTCACACAAACGAGAGCCAAGGCGCAGGTCCTCCCCCCATCTCTCCTCCCGCCTCCGGCATTCCTACACGATAGACCGAAGACGAAAGCGCGGCAAAGACCGGTCTCCGAGACTCGGTTTCCCGCCAACGTTCTTCAGGGGCACATCTCCGAGACTCGCGGGCAAAGGGATAAGGCTGTGTAGAAGGGGATATAGAAAAGGCTTCGAGAGGGTCTTGTTCTCTCTTCCCGTCCCCATTGGTTTCCTTCCTCCAACTCAGCTGATCGCTCCTCTGGGTCGCCCAGCGTGTTGTCTCGCAACGTCTACGACCTCCCGCGCTTTAAAGAACCTTCTTCTACACTCCGACTTATGGTATAGAGAAAGATACGAGAATTTCGTAAGACAGAACCCGGTGATCAGCTGTGATGCCTCAAATATTTACACTTCTGTCTCGATGCTTCTTCGTTCCGCTCCCATTCAGTATCCAGCCTTCGAACAAATTTACTAAAATAAAATATAACCTCATTGAGAATTTCTGATCAATGTTTTTTTTTTTTAACTTTACGGAAAGTTACCCAATGACAATATTTGATCGATGATATCTGCTGGTATCCCTTGGTCTTCATCTTTTTCAAATCGTACTTAGTTGAAGACATTTATTTATCTCCATTCGGGAAATACCCGCATGGGAGACTGTCGCGAATCCGCGATAATCGTTAAGAAAGAATCCTAAGGTTCGGGAAGCAAGGGACCTTTAAAGATTCCTGGTCCACCGTGTCACGTTTGCGTTCAATAAAAATGTCGTAAAGAGGAAGACGAGGGGTACCCCGCCCATTCCACCCTCTTTCGCTTTCTTTTGGTGCATTCGCCCCCGGGGGTGGCTGCTGATCCCAATCGTAACGTCTTGGAAGATCACCAAGAGACTGGGGAAGAAGCCGAGTTAGACTCTTGTTACTTTTTTCTCTCCCTCATCCCCCTTCCTAGACTCGGCTAAGTTATACGCTCAGGTAGGTGTGGGAAGACGTTGGCCACTTTGTGTGGTACCTGTCCAGGTTACAGTATACCTACCGGGGGTCTACGAGAGAGTTTACTACCTGTACCGAACTTCTCGTAGTTCTCGCGATAGAACGAGATGGAAAAACAAACGATGAACCTGTAGAGGTTCCTCTTTCATTCTTCACTTCGCGTGTTTTATTCACCGTCCTTGTCGGTTTTCTCTTCTTCTTCGTCGATCTTCTTCGCCCAATACCACTTCGAAATCTCTCGGGCTTCTCACCTCAGCATCCATTTCGACAATCATCCCTCTCGCTGTTGGAACTCCTCGCACCCTTCGTCCATTTTTTGGTACCTGTCGTGGGACGATTTTTTTTTTTAAAGACCAAGTGCGTTTTTCGACCTCAGGATGTAAACTCCCGCTCGCGGAAGTATGTAGGTGTGCGTGATAGATCGTCCCTTTAAACCTGTAAAACCGAAGGCAAGTCTTAAGAACATATAGTCTGTGGCGGCTTCTCTGTGTATCTTTTTTGAACCCTCTGCAATCCATCCCTCGAGTTTTTCTTCACAATTTTTATTAGTATTCTCTCCGTCTCGCGGAATGTCACAAGCGGTCGGAGAGCTCGGATATAAATTTATGAGATGTTTTTTTTCATTCATCCGCGTGGGGGTGACAGCGTGAATAACCTCTGTGGAGATATGATGGAAAAACTTGGTATTTATTGGACGAAGAGTCAGCGAAGTCAGAATTCACTTGTGTCGATCGTGGGATCTTTGGATGTATACCAAGCGATTTCCCCTTTTCGGGGCTAATTTGGTGGAAGATGACCCTCTATCCTCGATTCAACTGGACGCCGCCTCGTTTTAAAGTTTAAATGCCCCCGAAGGGGATAGTCTTTCTCTCCGGTGAACCTGAACGCGTTTTTTTGAATTACGCCTATTCGAGAGAAAAAATAAAAGAGGACCTTTTCGTGATCTGTACTAAAGGCGTTTATTCGAAATCGTGAGCGGATAATTTGACGATAAATTGGCCTTAACGCGAACATGAAATTCTTCAGCTTCGTTGAACTTTACGAAACGGTAAAAATGTATTTTTTTTTTTTTCGACTAATTTCATCGAAGCCGCCACTTGGCAAATGTAATGAATAATTAAAAACTTGATGAAACATTTTTCATCACGATCGAGAAATGAAAACACGATGACGAATAGTTAATGGTGAACATTTCGTTCGACAAGATTACGTTAAAAACCGGTTGAGGGACTCGGTCGACGGGTTCGGAAGGACGAATGATTAATGCGTAACGGAGATGGAAAGATAGCCTTCAAGGACGACCCAGAGCCCGTAGATCGTCCTCTATAAATTCCTTCTAGGGGTCAGGATCAAGAAGAATACGGTCCAACCCCACCCCCCACCCCCGAGTATAATGCTAACCTCCCGCATCCTTGTTAGCTCGTGGGTAACAGGATTTTTGAATTCGATTTCACCTACGATTTTACACACGTGGGATTCTCTCAGGGTGTCCAACCGACTGTGGCTTTTGTTGTAATGGAATCATGAGAGGCATTCAGAAAATCAGGATCTCGACGATGTTCGGCGAGAATCTTTGTGGGAAAAAACTACTGTACAGTCGCAGGATTAGGCTCACCGGGGTCACTTGACACGCGTCTTTAAATTTGAAATTCTAATTTTTTATTGTTGTCCGATAAATCAATGTATCCTTTGGTACTTATAAAAAAATTATCTTTATCGGCCTATAAAAAAAATTCGATACTATAACTTAATTTCTCTGATTAAAAATTTTGATATGGAATTCTTGAAAAAAAAAAAAGAAAAAAATTGGCTGTTTCCTGATCTTCCAATTTGGTCCATTGTCGACTGCACTACTGTGTACGTGCGAGAATGAGCAAAAAAAAAACGTTCAAAAGATGAAAAACATTGAACGAGTGAGAAAGAAGCAAAAACGTGAGATAGGCGTGGGTTCCTTCGTGTCCTGGGAAAGATTATACGAAGAGCGCGGGGGTGAGAGACTTAGACCCAAGAGTCCTGTTACCAGCGGACAAACAGGTTGACATCCTCTTACAATATTTATCAGCGTCTCCGAGGATCCCCTGTATCCCGGGAACTCTCGGTCACACCGACAAAGCTGCGATATGCGTGAAACTCACGGATAGGAAAAAAAAGGAAAGAAAATATACACGTGTGCGAAGTGTAGACAGAGCATTAGAGACGTTCGGGTCGCACCAACACCGTCGTGGATACCGAGGAGAGAGATTATACCTCGGCGCATAGTGTTTCAATGTGTACGATGGCGTCGTCGAGTGTGGGGCCCTTCCATCTCAAATATTTTTGGCGGGAAAACCGATCCAAGCCGTGTAACAGCTTCTGTAGATGAGCTCTTCTTCTTTCGTTTCCTTCCAATGCCCGGTAGTTGTATGTATATGTTTTTGCGGACACGCCATTGGCCTATTTCCTCGTAGTTTTCAAGACGACACTCAACAGTTACTTGTATACAGCAATAGAGTGGTAACTTTTGTCGAAGTTAATCTACAAGTGTTCGAGTGGTCCAGACTGACGCCGATTTTCGGTCGGCCGATGTTTCTAGCGGCGATTTTTTCTCTTATGTATTTTTCTTCCGGATCCACTACAAGTAGAATTTGTATGTGTGTAACAATCGATCGATTTCTTGGTGAGTTTTCAGAAAAAAAAAAAAAAATAGTTGAGAAATTTTCCAGACCACACGCGGCGCCGTCGTCCAGCGAGGCGACGAGGCTCTGTCGAATATATTAGTGAAAACGATGGGCGGACTGTGACACTTTTCGGACCAAAGAAAATTTCTCGTTCTACTATTTTTCTCTCGTCGAAATAGGCGTAAAATGGTACGGACAACGTTTACTCTCGCAATTATTGCTTTCGAGAACATCTTTTCTTTTTTTTTAAATTAAATCCATTAGTTGTATCATCTTGTCTCGCCACGAATCATTCGGCTTCTCTCTGTTAACACTTTTATCTTGTAGGCAAGTTTTTTTAAAGGTGCATTCACAATCGAAAAAAAAAAATGAGTAAATGGTGATTTTAGTTCGTATCGGAATTTCGTCCTTTGAAGTTATAACACAGTCTCTTTCATGGAACTCAATAAATAATTTACTCAAATTTATCTTAAATTTTCATTGATTCTTTTACGACAGCATTTTTTTTTTTTTTTTTTTTTTTTTTTTTTTTCGAAAAATGACGGGTGTACGTCTCAGAACTGTTGAAAAATATGAATTTTTTTTTACATCGATCGAACCTCTTTGAATTGTTTTTATATATTGTTATTGTAATATTGCTAATTCACTTCATTGTGCACAGTCCCTTAACCTCCGTTCCTTTCTTATCTTCGCACACTGGGAGCCCACACTATCTCCTTTCTTTCGTCTGACAGTGTGGGAGCGCGGCGCGCGGCATGAGATCAAGTTTTTATGGGGTCTCTCCTTTTTTTTTTTCTTTTTTTCTACCTCGGTCCCTTTTAGAGGCACTCCCGAGGCGGTTTCCAAAGGGAGAACCGTGCGTTCGGTTGAGAGACAGAAAGGGAGTGAGTCTCGACGTTAGCCGGCGAAAGCCCCGAGACAAGGACGCCTCAACGGGTCCGCACGAGAGACAGCGGCCTTTTAAATCGCCGGTCGAAGAGGGATTTAAAAATGGCCGATTCTGTCAGCTGATTTCTCGTGACGGGCTCTTTCTCTCTCTCGTCGTCTCCGGCGCGGCGATATGCTTCGGACCCGCCGCGACTGGCCCGGCGACCCTCGAGGCTCTTTACTCGGCCCGAAGAAAGCCGAAAAATTCGCTCGAATGGAAAACGAGACGGGTCCTCGTTACTCGGAATTTCGACCGAATAATAACGACCCGCAGGATAATATTTTTCATTTGAGTACAAAAATTAGCTACGGTTGTCCGTTATAGCCGCCGGCCTTGATTTCGACCTTAATACTTAAACAAAAACAGTATTCTTATTCCCCGCGAACTTAGGTACAAAAAAATTATTTAAACATTTTTTTTTTTTTTCTATAATTCGATGAATCAAAAAATATTTCTGTACCAAAAAATTTACATATATCGATGAAAAAAAAAAAAAATACTCCTTTCCTAACAAAAGTCCCGAGGCTTTTGGACGAAAACCGATGATAAATTGTTTATTCATTTTTTTATGGCTAAGAGATTCAAAAGATCGTTCGTATATACAGCATATATGCCTGTAAAAATGTTTATTAGATGCCGGTAACAGACTCGGCGAGGCTTTCGAACTGTTGATCCGACATGTAGTCCGAAAAGAAGAAACGACTCGGGGCGCGAAGCCATATAGCCCCTCTTCTCTGTGCCCCGCGACGGGGACAATGTACCTTTACTCCTTTTCGATGCGGCCCGCCGCGGCATTATGTTAATACGTTCTCTTAAGGTATTTTTATGTTTGCTGCGGCCATAGAGAAGAAGTAGTCTCGTTGGACAGAGGGGAAGCCCTACGGGATCCCTACCGAGTTCAATTCTCGTACACAGAGGCTACTTCTTCCAAAATCCCGCGCTGTTGCTTGCTCTCTCGTGTGTATACGAACCAAGCGGCAAAGAACTGGTGAAGAGTTGCTGACGATAGAGAATATAGCCCTCGAAGAACAGCCTCCGACAGGATGAGCCTCTCTCCGGCTCTGGTACAACACAAAATTCTCTTTCCTCACTCGTTTCTATCGCCTTTCGCATGTGTATGTATGCGTTTTAGTGTTTGTGCGTTAGGCCCGTTAACGTCTTCGAAGGATTCCTCGGTCGCGATGCGCGAACGAGAGAAAGAACTAACCGGTCCTTTCCTCAGGGTCTCTCAACCCCCGATGCGCGAAACGCCGCCTTCTTCTTCATTCTTTTTTATTCATTCTCCGCGCACTTTTTCCCTCTTCTTCCCGCCAAAACTCTCTCGGAGGGAACTCAGTCCTATCAACGAGGCAGATCGCGATAGATTGTTCCCGGGTTCTCGTTAGTCCGGCGTTCGGTATATATCTCTCGAAAGATTAGTTTGCTGTGACAATTTCTTCCCTTAGCATCATTAATCAATTTTTTATCATGAAAATTAATTTTTTTTCGAATTCTTTCGATTACAATACAAAGATATATTTCTAAGGTCCTTAAATGAGGTTTTTTTTTGGCTCGAAGACCGTGAGTCGCGTAATTCTTGAACCCGGGAAATTATATAGAATTTTCTTAGACGCGGCATCGATTGTCTCGAGAAAAGGGCATTGTAAAGGACGAATTTATATATATATATATATATATATATATGTTGGACAAGATGAAAATGCCACGAGTGGGCCAAGCGCCTCGTCCGTTCACTCGAGGACTTCGGGACCCGATTAAAGAGCCTGAAATCTCGTTGGATAATTAGGGGTCCTGACGAGAGCCCATGGGAACTTCACCTCGTTCGTGTATGCGCCGCGCGCAAAGGGTGCACCGGTTGGGACTCCGCGCCCTGGACGATCTCACTCGGGACTGTAGGAAATTTCATTCGTTTTATTCGTAAGGGATATACATAACACACAAACCTGACTGACCGGAGGAATCTCGAATGGGAACTCGCGTCCAGAGAAATTCCCTTTGCGTGTTGCGATCGATCTCAGCTTCTCGCGATTCACTCGCCCTGAGCGCTGTAACGAACGAATTGAACTCAGGCCTTTCGAAAAAAAAAAAAAAAAAAAAAAATGAAAAAGTCAACGCACAGCCCCTGCATTTAAGTGTTATTCAGCCGTAGTCCAAAGAAATTGCACGTAAAAACGTGAAATTGAAGCAATCAACTCAATTTGACACACATTACCACATTTGTTCACTATATTCTTGCATACCATTGACACTCTGTATCGTGTATACGCATTTTTTAACTTTGACAAAGTCATCGAATTAACACCTTTTCGGCATTCCGCAGTTTTTCGATTTGAAACAAAAATTGAGTAATTGCATCGAAAATTCTGATGTAAAAAAAAAAATCCAGAAAATATTTTTTCGATGTTTTTTTGCGAGAAAAGTCTAAAAATCAATTGATTAAAAATCATTCTAAAAGAACAGAAATCTCTTCTTCAAGATCTCGAACTCTGAAATGTCTTTTACGAATGAAATTCTGACTTTGATGAATTATTAGTTTTGAATATATCTATGAAAAATATGTTTTGAGAAGAGCGAAAGGATTACAAATCGTATAAAAAGGGGTCTCTATAAGAATGGTCCTTGTAGTGTTAATTGTCGAAGAAGTATTTGAAAAACACTCGTCAATTAACCATTTGTAACTTCTCGTACGAGAAGCTCGAAAGGGGGTTCTATTTTTTTTTTCTATTTTTTTATCCTATGCTTTTTCGTTTTCCCCGTAACAAAACGCATTCCTTGTGGAGTGGTACACAATCGCGGGCGTCTCAAAGCAGTAAAAAGATATTTAAGTTAAAGTTCTTAATGCGGAGTTAGTTGCGAAGGAGATCGACTTGTATAATACGGGACTCGGGGTACAAATGAAGACAAATAATGTCGTTGGTCCAAGCGGAGTAAAGAGACGGCGAGAGTTTAATGATTCGATGCTGCGGGCTCCGGTCGAGAAACTCGACGGGATAGAGAGAATGAAAGGGTCCCGGGGGCCCGGTTCTTGTCGGCGTCTTCTTCTGGTCTCTCGGGGTCGCGTTCGGGGCGCGAGAGCCGAAGCTCGTTCTTCTTCGTTACTAAAAGGATCCTAAACTCGATTCTCCAACGTAAAGATATATATTTGAACTATAGATGGACTTCTATTCCTACGAGAAGGCAGTTTAACTGGGACGCGGTTAATCTCGAGAACGTGACACCGACAAAATTCACGAAATCATTTATGGAAAGCCAAACGTGCTCCGTCCAATTGAGACATTAAACGTCGGAAACTAATCTCATTACGTGCGACGAATCGATGTAAAATGCTCTTCATCGGTTCCGATTACGAAACGATAAAAAAAAAAATCAAAAGCCAACATTACGATAAAGCTGCCAGTGTAGAAAAAAATGGTTAAATATGAAAAAAAAAAAACATCGTAAAAATTTGATTTTTTTTTTAGGTTAACAATACTATACTTTCTCTTCGCTAACTATCATCTTAGAATGAAACACGCGTTTCTCGAGTCGCTAAAGCGAAACAAACGGAGCGAAACAAGGATTTTCCTTGTGTCAGAAAATTTGAGAATTTATCGGTTCACTCTCGAGCGGTCAGTGCGAAGAACTCCCGGGAGTTCTCGTATTTCTAATAGATCCTAAAAAAGAACGAAGCCGAAGAAACGATGCAAACACAAAGCAAAAGCGGCGGAGACCTGTACGTTTCGTTGAATCCCTCTCGGGCCGCGGGAATCTCTTGCAATGCCAAAAACTTCGCGGCTCTTCTTCTTTTTCTCTTTCTGTGTGAAGACGGTCCGGAGGTAGCAAACCTCGGTTACCATAGTCAGCTGATGTTGCCTCGTAGAACTGTTCGTCTCTTCACGCATAGCTGGAAGAATGGTGGTGCATCGTTCGGCCTTTCGCTTTCGGCGATTTAAAAATGTCCGTCAGGCATGTCCCATTGCACACGGTTCAGGCGCCGGGGATGAAAACGTGCAGCCCACACGGCTCGCTGTGTGCCATATATATATATATATATATGTATATATACGTGAAACGTCTCCTCTTCGACGAGCTTCAACGTTCCGCTTGGACGGATACGTGTTACGATTTGTTAAAGAACCTGTAACCCGAGACAAAGCAGACACGCTATTCTCATTCAGAATTCCTCGACTGCCGACGACAGGAGGATTTCCCACGCGGAGACATTTAAAATACTCGCGAGATGCGCGTGTTGTTTTCTTGTCGGATGCAATTGAGTCGACAAATGTATTCATTATCACGCTGTTCTTCTTGAATCTTCAGGGATATCAATGATTTTTATGATTCCATCGTTTACAGAAACATCAAAGTTCTTGAATTTTGTTGAATACCATTTTCGACTTTAAACTTTCGACTGTTTAATATGCGGGAGAGCTGTTTACGATTGGCGGGAAACGAACGTTTTCCAGTGAACACTGTTTTGTTTTGGATCGAATGTCCAAAGTTCTAAGATTATATATTTTCGTTTCCCCTTTTTTTTTTATTTTCTTCCATCCGTGTTTTCGTTTCTACCGTTCGGTTTTCCTGCTCTATCGCTCTCGATTCTTATTCTTCGTCTTTCTTTTTTTTTTTTTGCTGTACAAAAATGGGAGACCTTTGGGAGAACCTTTCGAGGAAAGGGCGGCAGGTCTACGCGATTTTCTTGGAAAAAATCCTATAGACGGAGTTATGTTCGGCTGCACTTGACGCTCACACACGTGAAACTCACCCCCTCCCCATCCCGCCCCCGATGCTGGTCATGCGAGGAAAACAACCCCCCGGCGGAGGGAAAAATTACCCCACAACGAAGAAAAACAATAAAATTCGGAGCGCAACGGTCTGCAGCCAGTAGATTCCTTCTGCTTCGTGTAAACTTTTTTTTTTAAAGCGAATTTCTGGTAAAGATGGATCTTTCCAAAGGTTCGCCGCTCGCGGTTCCTTTTTCAAAGAGAATATCTTCGGCAGCCATTGCGGCGATTTTCCATATAATTTCCTCGATCGTAGGCGATGGATTTAGCCAAAAGTTTTTTGAACTCTTCGTCAATGTTCGTCAAGAAAAAAAAAATCGCAAGAAATTTGGCGTAAAGGGGCGAAATAAGATGTCGCTTTTCCGTCACCATTAGATACGCCGTTGGGCTCTGTGAATCCCAGAATTTCGCGCACGAAAGCTCGCGTGTCCATACAAATGAGTTACAAAAGCGTCGTTCGGTGACGGAGGTTTTTTTTTTTTCAAAAACTCTATGATCGAGGAAGGTAAAGGAGGTGAAATCCCTGAGGATTAGCCGGGGATGAAAATCCTACCGTGAAAATTTTGAATTTCGAGTACCACGCACTTCTCTCTCGGGTGTCGGACACGCCATTAACGCTTCCGTCTCAATTTCCCTGTTCGTTGCACGTATTTTTATTTTCTTTGAAATCGAAAGTACAACTTAGGAAATAGAGCGTTTGATGACTACAATTTTTTCTGTTTATTATGAATTTATTATCCGCCTTAAATGGCAATTTCGTCTCATGAACTCGTGAAATCGAACGCATAATTCATGACTATTACGATGAATGAAAAAAAAAAAAAAAAAAAAAAAAAAAAAAAATTGGAAACTTAATTAATGGGTTTTCGGACACAATGACGAATTCGAAAATTTTTCACGTCGTATAAATCTCGCCGCGGTCACGATTCGAGATAATGTTTCTTTGTACCGCGACTATTGTTAACATCGTGTCGCACGTAGCCGACCTGATTATGCCGAAAGCCCTTTTCTCGAGGCTCGTGTTCCCCCCTTTCGACTCCGATTCTCTCCTCGAAATTCCGTGACTCCCTTGCGTCGAGTTAAGGTAATAACGTATGCACGTTATACAAACGTTGCAGCCACACCCGCACGTAAGAAGGGCTATCGCTCGGTGACTGTGGCCCAGCGACGAGAAAGGGTGGGGGAGAGGGGGCGACAGGACGTGCCGCGTTTATTACAACTTCCTCTATTTCATTGTCCCGGTGCCTCGATCGAGATTCGTGAGTCCGGGTCACTCGACTGGATAAAAACATCGTTATAGAACATTCTAAAAATATTTTTTATTCCATTCGTTTATTTCTACGTTAAATCTCAAACTATCAAATAATCAGAGTCTAAAAACATCGAAAATCGAGAAAAAAAAAAATCACTGCGTTTACCGACATTTTTTTTTAAATTTTCTGTTTCATTATGTTTAATTAAATTAATATAATTTAATTTAATTTAATTAAACTTTATTTAATTTTAATAAATCACTGATCATTCACAATAATTAGTTATTTTTAACCGTAATAATTGCTCCATTCAAGAAACGTCCAATTACTGAAAATAAAAAAAAAACCGTTTTACCCTCCGCGCATTAAACAATATAAGAACCCTCCGCGAGCGCAGTTAACGCGTACGATATTACGAGTATAATTCCAAATGTCATTCGTACAATAAAGAGATCTCGTACAATGGAGATTATTTGATTTCCTGTTTGAGTAAAGTACTTCCTAGAAGCGAAACGTAGAAGAAGGGTAGCGCTCCTCGCCGAAGAAGCCGCGGGGGTGAGAAAGGATTAGGTATACGGTAGATCGCAGCGTTTCGTACAGGTATTCTCGAGTATATAGAAGAGTAGAAACGCGTATGGAGTACAAGAGATTTTAGAAAGACCTGCTGCATGCGCCGCCAACGCTCCATTGATAGTTTTCGTTGGCGTTTGTCGGGGGTCTCTCTCTCTCGCTCTCTCTTTGCTCTTGATGTTTCCCTTTCCACTCGAGACCGCGCGGCAAAGTTCTCGTGTACCCATTCGAAGGATCAAAGTGAGCAAAGCCACCACACCACATCTCGAAGAAACCTGCGGTGTATATCCGCAGGTTCCGCGAACCGGCGCCGGATTTCGTTTGTCCGGTAACACACGCGCGCAACTAAGCAATTCTATGACGAGGACCGAAAAAAAAAAAAAAAAAAAAAAAAAAACAGGGACCTGATGCGCGAACGAGCGGTAAGAAGGCTAAAAAGGAATCCCCACTGACGGCACCGCGTATGGAGAGGAGGATAAGTTGTAGGTGCGAGACAGGGAGGTCGGTTTCTCTCAACGTAAGAAAGAAATCTACGAGGGCGGATGCACGCCTCGACGGATCTTTTTAAAATAACGGCGGGGGAATAAACTTTATATTACGTATAAACCAGAGGCACCGGCGACGAGACGAGCCACTCGGCCGTTTCTGCACCACCTTTTTCCACTTGTCTTCTCCGGACAACCCTCAGTCATCGGTACAATATACGATCCTAGTGTTTTTTTTTTGTGTACGTGTTATACTTGTATACAGAAGTCCTGGACCCCGACAACTTTGTGCTCTCATTCCCAGGATTAATTGCCCCCGACGAGTCCTCTTCGCGTTCGGTTACCGAAATTCTTTCGAGTGTTCTCGGCGCCATATCCTGCTGGTTTACGACGCAACTCCGTTACTTTGACTATATGGGGGATTAGATTTTGGGCGCCAAAAAACGACTGGTCGCAGCATGTCATTTTTTTTTACTGTTTGACGCTCCAACGGCTTTTTTTAAATTGAGTTTATTTGTTGAAGATAATAATACGCGACTGTTGCTTTGATACGAAATGATAATAAAAAATACAAAGGGTTAAAAATTAACTCTATCGGGTCGAATTTTTTAAATTAAAGGTTTAAAATAATAATAATAATAAACATTTATTCGATAATTAATTATGAATCATACAAAAAAAAATGTTCGGCAATTGCAGGTCGAAAAGCGTCTTTATTTTTTTTTCTTCTCGGCAAAAAAAAATTTATAAAAAATCCAATGTGATTGCGATCCGAATATAATATCGGGTAGCAAATTCCATGTTTCATTTCTGAAATATTTTTTTTTTTTTTAATTTCTACAAAAAAAAAATATATAATTAATAGAAACACATGGAATTAGCATAATTTTAGGTAAATCACGTTGCACCGGCAGATGCTATAATTTCTTTTTTTAAGGGTACAACGTAAGCAAAAGGAAAGCGAGTTGAAACTGTATGAATCCAACGGCTTTTTTTCCCCTTTGATACATGCGTGTCAGAGATCTTTTACTCGTTTGCTTTCTTTCTTAATTCACCGTCGCGAGATCTGCAACGAGCCGAATGATTCGGGTCACTCGATAAGGCAAACGAAAAGACTGCTGACTCGCGAAGCCTCGGGGTCGCAGTTCTCTCCTTCCTCTCCTCTCGCTCCGTGGAAAGAAATTCCACCGCGACGCTATTCGGTCCTTTGGTCCTGTCGGAGCGCCGGCCTCGCGGGGCGGTCCAAACTGTTGCGTGTGTTCTTTTTATTTTTTTCCTTTTCGTCCTTTTTTTCGCACGACGAAAGCGCGCCTCTCGGCATAGCACGCTTCCCGCGCTTTCTCGTTGGGGCCGATAACAGCGCCGGGCGCAGTCTCATCCCGCGCTTTCTCGTTGTCTTCTGCTTCTCGGTCCAGCGGACGGTTGGAGATTGCGCAACTTCCTCTCTCATCTCCTTCTCCTCTCGTCGTCGTCGTCGCGGTCGTTTCTCCACGCGTCCACGCGTTTCGCGCCAACTTCTCTCCCTTCCTACTTCTCGAATGTGTGTTCCTCTCATTCCTTTTTTTTTTTCGTTTTTTTTTTTTTACTTCTCCGTTCGGCTGGTTTTCGCTCGGTTCTCGCAGCTCCCTCTCTCGCCTCCGCCTCATTTCTCTTTTCTCTTTCATTTTTGTTTTCTTTCTTTCTCTCCGGGGGCCCTCCCGCCGGAGCCCGAACGGCACGGGATATCCCACGTCGTTGCTCCGTGGGCTCTGCCTCGCAACAGCAACGGTTTCTCGAAGGTATCCACGGGTCTACAGGTTCTTTCAGAAATTACGAATCATAATAATAGATAGCCAATTTCAATATATATATTTTTTTCTCCGCGTGAAAAATCATAAAACGATCTCGAAACAGCGATAACATTTTTTTTTTAATTACGACAATTCAATCAAATGGAAGAATCGTATTAAATAAGACGTCGTATTGGAAAACTCAGAAACTGAAACTCGAGGAAATAAATTAGAAAAAATAAAATCCTTTCGAATAAATGGTCAAAAAACAAATGTCCTGTCGTCAGCCATTTTTATTCAATTTATTTTTAAACTTTTATTCGTTTCGATCTGCGATTTCTGTGTCGCCCTCTACCTACACCAACGCTGGGCGGTGGAGATCTCTTTGGCTGACGTTACGACGAAAGACCGAGGATTATGTATGCTCTCCGTTGAGCACTGTTGCTACACACAAGTTCGCGAGAGCGACAGAGGAAGAGAAAGACAAACGCGAGATAGGCTGAGCAGACGCACTTCTTATCGCCTCTAAAACCGTGCCGACGAAACCGTTCCCTCTTCCATCTCGCTATTTCATCTCGTTGGCTCTTCGTCTGTCATTCAACGGCTTTGCGACTCGATAATATCTGTGTAAAAAACAACCCGCCTCTCGATTTACGCGGGAATCGGAACTTTAAAGCCAAATAAACGATGCAAACGCGAAATCTCACAAATCGTAATTCATTAATTATTTCGTATTTTAGATAATATAAAAAATATATTTTATTTATTATATTAATTTAATGATATTTATTATAATATATATTTTTTTTTATAATTCGTAGTTATATTTTTTTTTGCCATATAAAATATGAAGAACTTAAACTGCGATAAAAAAATCATCCAAATTACCATATTGCCGTAAAAATTCTGGCGTTAGCGTTCAAATGATGAACAATTTAACGGCGTGAAGAATAGACGTTAATTCGCATCACAACGAAACAGCGTTTTTTTTTTTTTTTTTTTTTCTCACGAGTATCGCCGTTACCCGGAATACCGATAAATACTATGCATTACTTGTCCCGCATGCACTTTATGCGTTAATGATAATCATCGACTCGCCCAGTTTCCAACATTGTGTCCTTTTGCTCTGTAATCATAACGTGCAATGAAATTGCATACGGTAAATAAAGTGCGGAACTGTCGTGAACGAGAGCCAAAAAGAGAAACCCCCCTCCCCCGGAATCCCGGAGGGTTTATTCCTCTCGATCTTCGGTACAGTTAAAATTTTTTCGATCTCACGAGAAGTACTCTTCCACGATAGGGGTACTCGGAATTCCGGTAAATATTATTCGTTATTTTTCCTCTGGCTATCTGGCACTTTATGCGTCAAACGATTACCGTCGAGTCTTCGGGTTGGTCGACAATTGTGTGCATTCATTTACCCTGCAATCATAACCGTCCCAATGCGAACTACACGCCGAAAAAAAAAAACTTCGAAAATTGTCGCCAGAGAGACGCGGAAACAACGGGACATCGGGATATGCAGTTCCTCGAACTTCATCCCGACAATTTAAACTTTACGAATTCTCGCAGCTCTCTTGGGAAATCGAAAATATATATATATATATATATTTTTTTTTTCGAGACAGTTATCGGCATATGTGCGAAAGACTCCGTGTACTGGAGCAAAATTATGCCAATTATTTATCTTCGTCGTTACGCTACGTATTGACGGTCTCAAGCATTGCTTTCTCTTTTACTTCCGACCGCCTTTTCGATGAGTGCAAAGTCTTCCATTCGTTACGCTGCGAAGTGGTCATTGCGAGGACCGAATAAGGGTGGGAATGCGTTTTCGCCGCGAGTATCCTGTAGTCGTACTGTCGAAGCGAAAGCCGCACCACCCTAATGATCCTCGATCTCTTCGCGGTACGCGTGAAGAAGAATAAGAGAAAAAAGAAGAAAAAAAACGTGAAGATGGGAGGGTTGGTCCCGAAGTCCGCAGCGGCGAAATCCTAAATAGGGGTAATTTTTCTTGGATCGTGACACGGCGGGTCAGAGTAGCCGCTCTTCCTTCCAAATTATATTTTCTCACCGTTAGTGCGGTCTATGGGGTGTCAGGCTAACGCGCCCCATCGACACTGAAAATAGGCGCGAGAAACTCCGTCGATTTCTTCGAAAGAAAACTTTTCAACAAATGCCTGCATAATTTTTCGAAAATAAAACGGTCAAAGGAAACGATCTTCTCGCCTTTTTTTTTCTTCTCGAACTTAAAGGCTCGAGAATCTAAACATAGCCCACTCTTCGCCGAATAGATAATACTTTATCTGTTTATCCCCATTATCTCGAAATGGGAAGGGTGCCAATCGCCGATACAACACATTTTTCAGTGCATATTTGAAGCTTTTAAAAAAGGGGGTTTCGAGACTTCGATTTCATGCATTTACTACCCCCTTAAAAAAAAAATGTGTCGTGAAATATATCTATGATATATCAAAAGATCATTGCTATATAACTAAGAATTTATCTTTCCGTAATTTCTTAAATTAAATTCAAATGTATAAATCAAAATATAATATTAATTTTTACAATATTGTATTCCCGTCAATGAATAATAAAATACAATATATTAATTATATAAAAACAACGAATTTAACAAATTTTTCATATTTTATTTATTATATTTCTTGTAAATTTTTTGCATATATTTTTTTTGTGAAAACAATCGGTAACTTGGGGTAAAAAGATCCATTAATAAATTCACGGAAGAAAATCCAAGAAATAGTTATTCCACAATACGTTTTTTTTTTTTTTTTTTTTTCATAAATTCGAGAATATACACGAAGTTCGTAAATCTCTCAACGGGTCACTGTTTTCACAGTAACGCGGTGTCCTATCAATTTCATGAATGAAACTGATAAAAGCCTGTGACACGACTGATACTGTCTTTATCATCATAACTGTGGCTTTCCTCCTCGTCGTTATCCATAACACTCCGTGTGCGCACACAACAAGTACAGCGTGTGCTGTTTAGTTTCTTCACGACTGGCCTTACCTTCCTCAAGAAGGTCAGGCATCGCCGCGTTCGACTTCCGCAGGTTTTCCGTACAATTACACCTGTACGATAGCCACATGTCGTCCGTTCACTCTATGCGTTTCATACACACGTAACCGAGGGTACTACCAACGTGTGTTTGACCCTAAAGGACTGCTACGCGTAAATGGGATCTGGCGTTTCGTTTCTTCGAGTTTCCTCCTCGCTGTGTTTCCTGAAGCACACTTCCTTCCTACGCGACTCTCTCGGTGCGCTCGTGCTTAACTTATCGACTCGAAAAGAACCCGCGGACAATTTTCTTTTTTTTTTTTTTTTTTTTACCGCGTTAATAAAGAATATACCGTAAAAAAATGCACACGAGGTCAAGGAACCATCGGGTTAACATACAGCTTAAAAAAATAACGAAAAAAAAAAAATTCTAAATCGGTTACGAATTTGGATTGAAATACGAAGTATTCGAGATATCGAGTCCCATGTAGACATCGGGCGTCGAGGCTAACACTGCAGTTCTCATGAGGTATCGCCTAGCCGTTCGATTTCACGGACCCTTTGGGTACAGTGGAGTCTTTGTTCCACTGTTGGTGAACGACGCAAGTGAGCAACGGTCTCGCGTGACCTTGTATTTGCGCGTTGCGTTGTCCTGTGCAGAAAGGCTCTCCTCGCGAGCGCTCTCGACGAAGATTGCCGGACACAAAGAGACGCCGAATCCGCGACGGACCGTGAACCGAACCGGAGGAAAAAGAAAGACGAGTGAAAGAGAAGCGAATTATGAAGGAGAGAGAATAAAAGAGAATCGGTGAAGAAAATGAAAAGATTAAGTGGTGGACGCGAAATCGCGGACGGGAAGTGTCCGACTGAACGAAGAGGATTTCCGGTGGTAAAGGAACGACAGCAAGATTCGCGGTTAGCTCGCAGCGGAGCTTGAAATCATTATTCAGGATACAGTAACCAACGGTTGAGGTTAATCGGCGGGGCTTTGTAGGTATTCTTAACGCGGATTCGATAACAATGGCAGTATCTTATTAAAGAAAAAAAAATGCTCGAGACATTTTATTTTTCACTTAAATATGCTAT
Organism: Cryptus armator; assembly: GCA_963971235.1. Classification (NCBI taxonomy): domain Eukaryota; kingdom Metazoa; phylum Arthropoda; class Insecta; order Hymenoptera; family Ichneumonidae; genus Cryptus; species Cryptus armator. Next base: position 20,131,901 of record OZ020233.1, read on the forward strand.
TAATCTATTAATATATAATAATTTAATAATAAATTATTTATTTTTTATAATATGTTAAATATAAAATATCATTAATTTATTTTTATATTTATTTAATTTTTTTTTTTTTTAATATAAAACGAGTTATTTTCCCTTAAAAAATAGTTGAAAAAAAAAAAAATGCTTTGATTAATAAAATTCTGGTGACCAACGATCGCGCTTCGCTTATCGGTGATTTTCAATTGACATCGCGCTGTGACGTATCGACGGTTCTTCGGACCCAAGTACGATGCATATCTTTTTCATAAAATCTCTCGGACGGGATGTGCATTCACGATGGCATTAACGACCCTTTCCGGTAAGACGTTACAGCGTGGAATTCCAAGAGTTGGTGAAGAGTTGGAGCAAAGTTACTCTCGAGTCGAAGTTATACGTGTATCGCGTCTCGCCTTCTCTTACGAGTTGCCAAGACGTTCCACGGGGTGCGGCCCCGTGCAGTTTCAACGACATCGTATCGAGTACGTGGCGAGAGTGGCAATGCGTCTTTTGGTACAGTGAAATACCCGGAGACGCGCGCAACTAAAAATTCAAAGAGCACAAAGTCTAATACGAGTCTCTCGCGCACTCGCGCGCGCGCGCGATTTAATCGCGCGGCAACAGAGAAGAGTCCGTTGCACCGCGTTCACCGGCTTTGTTGTTGTTGATGTTGTTATTATTATGCGAAAAGGAGTCGGGAGAGTGCGTATCCTCCGGAATTGCATTCCTCGGTCGGCGGGCCAGTAGGTAGCGAGAGGCAGGAAAGGGAAGTGAGAGGTGGTAGGAGGAAAGTAGCCGCCCGGGTGAGGAAGAACGGATGGAAGTAGAGGAAGTGGAGAAAGAAAAAAAAAAAAGAAAAATAAAAAAAAAAGAAACGCGAAGGCTCGGCGGGGCTCTCGGCACTCTCGCGAGAATAAGGCTCCGCCAAGGGACCGGCCACGTAGAGAGGTGGAGGAGAGCCCTTGAAAGTTGAGAGACGGTTAATGTACCGCTACCACCGAGATCTCTCAGCCCCCACACAACAAGAAAGCGAACCGCGCTCCTACCCCACGCAGCGAGCGAATCCTTTGATTTATTCCTTTTGCGTATTAGTCGCACCGACACCGTTTCCCGAATTTTGCGATAAGAAACATTTTCGCGGATGAATCAACATTGTCTGAACTTAACGTACGAAACTTCTGTATCTACTGAAAGGGGATAAAGGTTTTTTGCCGAAGAATTCGATGTCTATGCCTCAGGAAATCAAAAATTTCGTAAATTGTTATTAAAAAAAAATCTATTTTCCAAATAATCCTATTTTTTCATAGCGATCCATTTTTTTTTAAGGTTTTTATGTAAAACATCGCGAATCTGTTGAATAATTTGATGAAACTTAAGAAAAATAACAAAAATGACCCTGAAGTGAATACAGAAGCGCGCGTTATCAGCAAAAGCGTATCCGCTTCGATTCGACACGTTTCTTGGACTTTTATAGAACATTTAATACCGAAACGGATTGATTATGCGAACAGAGCATAAAAGTTAATTCGCTTGCAGACCGGTCTTTGGTTACCGCGTGTCGTGACTGACGATATTTCGGGTACATCATAGACTTTCGTACTTCTCGATGAGAAAACCAGTTTCGTCTAATGATCGAAATCTATAATATACAGGACCTACATTATGGTACCCCGAGACCACTGCCAAACGAGCTACAGACGTCGACTTCGCACGCGTTGTACGTAATTCGTTACGTGTCACAGTGCGAGTGGAATAGGTAATAGCATAGCCTATGCTCGTGCAAACCATATCGTCGTCAAGCAGTCGATGACCTTCGTTCAAACTGTATACATACCTAATTCAACTGTGTTAGACGATCTTTTCACTTGACGCGAATTTCTTCACAGTTACTTTTTCGGGGCCGTGGATGAGAATATAAAAGAACAAAAAAAAAAAAAAAGGATATTCTAACGGTAGTAGCGAAGTCCTGCCGAGTAGTGGCAAAGATTAGAATAACGTTTGAGGGACTTGTAGCTGAACTGTATAAGCGCTGTGTTCCAGAAACATCTTCGAGAATAAATAACGTCCTGTTGCTTTTTTCTCGTCTCTTTTTCTTTGTCTCTATTTGTCGGGACGAGGGTTTCCTCGGGACTCAAAAGTCGGGTCCTTTCATCGCGGTTTACGAACTTATGCCTTCGGGAATCCGAGGGAAAAGAGCCCTTAATTGGAAACGATGTACGACCCGAACGATAGCGCGAAGATTCGATCTACGATCGCCGGAGGTTTTTTTTGTCTTTTTCTGGTACACTATACATATTGTGGAGCTTAAGAATAGCTAAGTTCTTTAGGTGTAATCTATGCCCCGTTGACTTTGGGACATCCGCAATCTCGTGGGAAGTCGAAAACGAACTCTTGGGACTTCGAAAAAGAATTCAAAGTCCATAAAGTTTCACACTTATGGACTATCCAACCGACAAAATTTCGTGTTTTTTTTTTTTTTCGTTTTGTCGTTAATCTTCAAAGTCCTTCATATTTACTTAGTTAATCTCGTCGACACCTATTAATAATCAATCAATAGCGACGTTGGTGAGATAAGTTAATTTTACAATAAGTAAAACCTCCCTGAAGAATACCTATAATTTTCTAATCGAAAAATTTATTTTTTAAAATAATATATGGTAATTTTGAAAAAAATATATAGATGTCTGAAAAAAAATGAATTTCAATAATACGAAAAAAAAAAAAATATTGTTGGTTTTTAACGACAATTTCACGAGTACACGAAGAACCTCGCTGAATCGCTCGAGCTTTCCGTTCAATCGGAAATCATTAAAGAGATATCGAAACGACAAAAAAAAGAAAAAAAAAATAAAAGCGAAGAAAAAAACGCCTGATCATCGGAGAAAATATGTTTTTACAGCGGCATGTCGTACCTTAATTTATTGCAATTGCAATTAAAGTACGTGAGCGTGCAAACGTACGTACGGGGCATACCGATTTGGTCCGACAGTGTATACCGACTTCGAATTCGGCACCTTTGGTATTCACTGACGGTTAAACTACCGCTGTCTCGCCGAAACGAGTTATTCTCTGTCCGTGGAGGAATCTTCTATCTTTCTCGTCTCACTTCTTGCCATATAGCATCCTCCGGTAACTCCTCTCGTCGTTTAGTCAGACTTGCACGGCAACCAAACATCGGCAACGAGCCGAGACGCACCACAGTTCAACCGTATACACCGACAGCGTGTGCACGCTTTCCGATGTACCGCCATCGATAGCCCGAACGACCGTTTCGTTATTACGTACTTGCATAATTACTAATGCGTGCCGAGACGAACGTCCCTCTCCTCTTTTGCCCCCGAGGATTCCAATCATCGTCTAAACGTATTCCTTTGACGGCAAAGCCTCGCAGCATCCGCGTCACTCACCGTTGCACTGCCACCCCATCGATCGGCACTTATCGATTGATCATAAATTTTGACATCGCCGAGTTTCGAAATATATTGAGATAGATATTTGAGCTGTGAATCGAAAACACGAAAGATATTAGTCCCATACGGGAAAACTCTGCGGGAGTCCGAATTTTCAAGTTTAGGGAAGTTTTTTTCAGACGTGGAGATCGGGGGTCCTTGAGGCACTTAAAATATAGTTTGGTGAAAAAAAAAAAAAACGAATCACTCCAAATTGTCAGGATTTTTTATTACAAGAAATTTTTTTCTTTCGATCCTAAATATCAAAAATGAATGCATCATTAAAAAACTCGAAGTAAAAAATATTCATTTATCTAACTATTTAGATATTAAATAAAAATTCCAAGAAAATTCAGCGTTTTTTTTTACGATTTCACATTCCGTTTGCGATTAAAACAATTTTATTAACAAAACACCGTTCGACTTTTCGTATGGAAATTTTTCGCTTGAATATTTAACATTCCCTTTTGTAATAAAATGAATGGAACATAGTTCAATAGTTTTTCATTGAAGAATTATTCTCACGTTTCGAGTTTCATTAATTCCGAACTTATATCTCTTGAGGATCGCGAAGCTCTTTGACCTTCGTAAACAGAATGCAAATTTATTATCAGCTTCAAAGTGGTGCGCGCATATCTTAAATCAAATTTTCCAACAACAATTTTCAATGCAACGGATCAATTGCATTGCATTAATGGCTGAGGGAGATTAATGGTCGATCGAATGAATGCAAGTCCGCGGTTGGCGCAGGTAGAGGTCGAACGAGCGTTGGCTAGCAACCGCGCGGCGAACAGAGCAGAGAGACCCCATGGTGTATGGGACCATGTTTCCGATTGTGTGGGTGCACGTGTCCGTGAGTCTGTTTACACCGGAGGAATTTAAAGGCCGGAGAGAGCGAGTTGGACTGGTCGTTTCAAAGTAGAGAAAGAAGAGCCAAAGAAGAATAAGAAGAAGAGGGTGGTATAGTGGTAGTCGTCGTGTCTAAGGGTCTAACCCTCTTAAGCTTCGTTCCGGTGGGGCCTCACGAGGTGGGCGGGGTGCTTTGTCGGGGCCCACGGACTTATTATACGTCCAACCAGCATCAGCAGCAAAGTTCCTACGCTTCTGGACCAAACAGACCGAACTTTCTTGCGCTCCATGCATTTTGCTTGCGCACTGCCTTTCGCCTCAGTCTTTCGCGTATATCGTTTACTCTCTCTCCCTTTCGTTGTTTCAACCCTTCGCTACGCGCACAACGACGATACATCACGAACGCATGTGTACGCAACATGCGTGAGATGACGTTACACCGCGATCTTTGCCTCGGCCAGTGCGCGGAGAGAGCATTGTGCCCGGTATACATATACGATCTCAAATTCGCTTGGAAATTATACGAGAGAAAGGGAGATCGGCATAAAGAGAGGTGAAACTATTCGGTAATCTCGAAACTGCATCGCCTTTACCACCGAAGCGTCGCGATATGACCTGTGACCTCGTTCTCCTTTGTCTTCTACGCAACTTTGTAATTCTTTTATTCGATTTTTTTTTTGTTACGCTGTTCTTTCGTTTGCTTCGTAAGAAAATAGTTGTGGCGATGGTAGTCGGGTAAAAGATCGTAGAATATTTCGAGAATCAAATGTAACATGCATTGCGCTCGTTTGTTCTTAAGTTATCGGTATCATTCAATTCAATAGATTCATTAAAAAAAAAATTCAAATTTGTGAAATTCATTTTTACGGAATGAGTTTTTTTGGTTTCAATATTTTTATTAATTTTTTGCAATTAATTATAAATATTGTTTTTTTTTTTTTTTTTTCGATGTACAGTTTTAAGAAAAATTCTATAGACTACGGGTCGACGATAATTCATTTTGGAGATCGATTAGGACGGGGATAAGATTCGCATTTTTGTTTTTCGTTTTTGTAATAATCGATAAATCTTGAAACCATTCGTATCTAACGCTCATGCAGATACTATAATTGACTCAATTACGATCAATCGTCGTTTCAAGCTTTCATCGGGAACATCAGTGTTTAATGCACCGAGACTCAGCGCAGCGAATCATAATTAACAAGAACGATAAATTGCGATGCTCGTTATCCACGCGATGCTTCGGAAATACGCCTTTCGCGAACCGCAGAATACCTTCGACGAGAGCGAATCGTCTCGCGTGGAGCTCGGGGGCTAATTATAAGGCGGCGAAAGATTATAACCGAGTAAGGTGTATACTCGTGCGCGGTACACGTTCGTATCTCGTAACTTTTTCGGACATCGGTAACAAGCCGCTTGCGGTGTAACGACGGATTGAAATACCCTTTGACTCGTTTTGGAGTCGAAAAATTTTCAATGTCGCCTCGGAGAAGAGAGAACTGTGGCGCTTCGTCGTAACAAACGTTGGTCTCTCGACCCCGCGCTACGAACAAAGTAGACAACAGCAGATAAAGAAAGGAGATACATGACCGGGTTCTCCGGGACCGCACCGAACGAGATCGAGATATGCTGCATACGCATATACTATATATATATATACCTTGTGTACATATATGTATACTATAACGATAGCTACATGCATAATACTACGAGAATATATAAAAGCCTTTTGGCGGCTAAAGAGAGCCGAGAATTTCAGCGCCATGGTTCATTCATGTATTTCACTCGCGCGATGGGTCGTGGGAGCGAACCGACGAAAACGATTCAAGAGGTCACCCGACCGAGTCTTTGCGCTTCCACCTTCGGGGTATATCCCTTTTTCATTATTCGCATCGGTTCCATGAGTTCTTCCACCAGTATTTTTCTTCCTCGTACTCTTATTTTTATTTCTTTCTTCTTCTTATTCGTATCTTCGTAGAAAATAATGAGTTACCAATGCGAAAGGTAGTTTGCAATTTTTTTTTTTTATTATTTTTATTAGAAAGGGCAGAAGCGTTAAATTCCTTCGTGGAACTGCGTATTACACGGTGTGCTTACGATGACTACTGCATTTACTCGGGCTTTGGGCAATAAAGGCCCGAAAAAAAAACGTTTCACGGTTCAATGACATAGGGTGGAAGTGTGCGGGTCGACAGGAAAGAAACGAAATTAGGCATCGGGGCTATTGGGAGGGGGAAAGAAGTTCCGAAGACGAAGAGAATCGAGAGGGCGAAAACCCGCGAAATTTGTGGTTACTCGCGGGAACTCTCTCTCGGATCTTGCGAAAAGGGTTATTTTTTTTTTGTTTTTTTTTTTTTTTCTCTTTATTTTGTCAATCTTTTTTTTTTTGTACTTATTATTCTGCGGTTACGCTCGATTACAGGCCCTCGAGCTTTTTCGTTCGGACCGCCAGCGAGATACGAGGAATGGTCCGGAGCAACAGAACTCTCCTTCGCTGTCCCTTCTTCACTTTTTTGTTCGTTTTTTTTTTTTTTTTTTTTTTTTTTTTACGTATTATTGTATTACTCCGATCCGCCTCGCTCGCTCGGTTCTTCAACAACGTTAATTGATCAGCACGTTTGCACGCCTCGAGCCCTGATGGATATCCCAACCACACCCCAACATCAAGTCATTTCTTTACCCGTGGGATAACGCATTACAATGTTGAAGCAAGAGATTAATGTAATAACGTATCACGATGCTTCAATTTCATTTTACTTTTTGTCATAAAGCGTACAGTGAACGGCCTGAGAAACAAAAACAAAATTGAAATTTGCCATTTCTTGGCCGACGACTTTATTACATAATTATAAATAATAATTAGTTCCGGGAGTGAGAGAAATCATTTTTTTTTAATTATACGACTTACAATCGCAAAATCACTATTCGCGAGAGAAATTTACTAACTTCACAAAAAAAATGTTTCGTGACGGTGAGCTACCGGAGGCAATGTTTCACTTCACTGAAACTTCAGTTGATGTGAAACTCCAAAAAATCATTTTTTCAAAAAACGAAAAATTTTATTCGTCGTTTTTCATTTGAGTGTTTAAAATGATTATTTCGCTGTAAAATGAATGTCGATTTTTTTTTAATGCTACGAAACATTTTTGACGGTCCACCTTTCGTGGAGGATGAGGACATATATCGTTACATATAGATATAATATATACATGTGAAAATATGTATATCAACAATCGTCCGTTGGTTTGATAAATACAAACGAATGTCAGGCCTGTTCGCTATCATCAAAACACGGGCTGAAGGCCTTATGTTGAGGCCGTTATCGCGCTGTCGCGGTAACCGAGAGTTGGCGCCCGTCTTATCTGCTCTCGATATCGCATTCCACGAACCACTTCTTCCGGATGCAAGAAAAAAATTGTATAAACATTATTCGAATTGGATTCTCTATTTGTTTTTTTTTTTTCTACTCGTCTATCGACCCGCAGTGAGGCGAATAAAAAAAATTATTTTGCTTCTTTTTTTTCTCATTTTTTTTTTTTTGAGAACAAACGACGATCGAATCTGAACCGATGACCGTTCAGTTTTCTATTCACGTTCGATTCTTAGTATCCTTCGAAAGTCGAGGATCGCCACGACTTTCCTCGTGTTCTCTCGTGTTGCGTGGAAGGGTGTGGCGAGAGTTCGGGACAAACGTTCGGGTTGCCGTAAACTATTTCGAGACGAGAGGGAACTGTGTCTGAGGATTAGATGGCCAAACCGTTGGTGCTGCTGGATATTTCGAAGCTGTAGATATATATATACCTATACTGTGTATACTTTACGCGCCCTGTGTGGCATATCGTCTCACTGGGTGCACCCTAAAATCCGACGGAGAGATATGCCACGAGAAGAGAAGGGTAGAGAGCAGAGACTTTACGATGAAACCTGTGCACCGATCGGCTGCGGTCGCGTAAAAAAAAAAGAAAAAAAAAAAAACGTTCAAACGAGGCGTAAAATCCCTCCGAGACTTTCCATCGAAGATTGAGCTCAACGAAGTCATTTATTAATTCACAAATCTTGTTATTAATTTTCGTGTTCGATATATCGATAAAGAATCGAATGGCCCATAAATCTCTGTAAATTCGAATAACCTTAATGCAAAAAAAAAAAATTAGCTTAAATATATACGATATCGTTAATTTCGTTTATTAATCAAAATTGCTCCGCGCAGTTTCGATTTAATGAAATAATAAAAAGGCGTTGAAAAAAAAAATCTATCTGAAACCCAAAGTATCGAGCGCTCTACGTGCAATCGAGAGATTCTTTCTTCAGACTCTCGAGTGAACGAGAGCAATTCGCAGAGTCCGCCAACGGTCTTCGTGACCGTTGACGAAATCGTAAACCCTTGCCTCGCAGTTATAATCATCAATGGTGTATGTGTCGGCGTTTTGATGAAGCATCAACAGTACAAGAGAGTCCAGGGATCCTCGGGTGGGAACGTGACGCGTTTTCTCGTATCGGGCGTCGTGTCGTTCCCGCCTGTTTTCTACGCTGTAGGCTCCTCGCGTCCGTATACCCTGTGTTGCTATGCGAAGATTCCTGGGTCCGTGGCGCGGGACCAGAGCGTTGGAGGAGAGGCGATGGTGGTGGTGGTGGCAGAGGCAACACACGAAACGAAAAGAGGTGGACGAGAGAGCAAAGAGGCCGAGAAAGCTGAACATAACTAAATAAGAAGCAGACGAAGAGAGGGCGATGAAAATATTCTAGTAGACAGTTTACAGAGTTAAATAAGTCTCGGATAAGGTGTGATAAAGACCCGGTGAAAAGTCCTTCGGGTCTTATCGGGTGGCCCTCTCCCCCCCGACGTAAAGCTCCAGAATGTCTACAGAGACGGATGAAGAGACGTGGAAGGAGATTAAGGTCAGCGTTGTCTCTTGGCGCTCTTTTCTCGTTGCTATGCGAGAACCCAACCGCGGAGGGATGCCAGCAGCCGAAGAAGAAGAGGAAGAAGAAGAATCATCGGTAAGGATGCACTGGTGCATCGACGGGGAGTAGAACGATGAACGAGGAACGCGAGGAACGCGGTACATCGTTGCACGTGGGGGTCGCGAAGGTGCTTCGCGGAGGTCGAAATGGAAGATTCTTCCCCTCTCCTCCCTTAAAAAAAAAAAAAAAAAAAAAAAAAAAAAAAAACCAACATTCGAAGCCCGAATCGAGATCTTCTTCCCAGGTATCAACAACATCCAAAGAGAGATTCCCAGAGAGACACATCACCGATGTATTTAACTGCGATATAAGTGCGAAAGGGGGTCCACACGATGTAATGTAATGGTCACCGGAACGCGATCGAGAAATGGTACCCGTACCCTCTTCTTCCCTCCTCCTCGGGGGAGGGGAGCTTCGCGATTGCAAAGGGTCTCTTCTCTCTTCCCGGCATGTCTTATGCGTTTCTGTTTACAAACAAGAGGTTTCCCCGTCGCTGTTCCACCTCCGTAACGGCCTCCAGCCCGACTCATGCACCACCACCGCTACTCTTGCCGCAGTGTTGATATCTCATCGACCGTCTGACCACTGCTACCACTACTACTTCGCTGCGACGGCGGCGTCGGAGTATGAAACTGCTGATGCCGTGTCGGTGTCGATTCAACGACGACGAAACCCTTAACACTATCATCATCGGTATCCGCTTCGTCCAACTCAGCTGAGGAGCCGTAGGTGTGTGTGGGTGTCTTGTTTTTCCGTCTCTCTTCGTAACACTCTCTTCGCATCGTTTTCCCCCCTACTGGCTACTCGCCAATCGCTCTTCCCCGGGAGTTCGCGTCGTCCTCGTTCGTTCTATCGCGAACCACGTTGTTTCTCACTTTGTTCATCCCACCGCCGACAACGGCCTTTCCCTCCTACTTCTTTCTTATCCTCGACCGTTCTACCTCTCCTTCTCCCCCCCTTTTTCTCTCATCTCTCTCGACGGTCCGAACGACCGTTGAGATTTAAATTCCTGCCGAGGCGAGGCTCGCCGCGGGCCTGGGAACCAACGACGACGATACTTCGTGTATGTACTCTCCTTCTCTCACTCCTCTTTCTCCTCTCTCGGATTTGGAGAGATGAACGAGAAGGTGGAGAGAGATAGGAAGCTGAGGAGGCACCAAGAACACTGATGAAGAAGGGGAAAAAAGACGAGAGAGAAAGACACTTGGGACATCCAAACCATTTGAGAACAAATTATTAACTCGTCGGATCGGAAATGAAATTCTTTTGCAATTTGCCGAATTCTGGATGATAAGAGAATTTTTTTTTTTTTTGCTGTTTGTTGTTTTAATGATTTTTTTTTCAATCCAATCTAATAGAAATATATATTTTTTATAACGTGATTTTTGGCATTTATTTATTGTTTAACGTTATTAACTGCGTTTGGATCCGATGATAAGGCATATGAAAAGCATTAATAGCAAACATTAATTTAATAGGTTGTTATATTCAAAATTATTTTGGAGGACAAAGGTCCTTTCTGCACCCTTATATCTTCAATTGCATATTCTCGTAGGGTGAGAAATTAAATTCTGTTACGATTTGCAGAATTTCGGATGGAAATTTTTTTTTTTTTTTTTCATTTGTCGTTTTAATGAATTTTTTTTCACTAATAGGAAACAATATTTTTGCAGCATAATTTTTTCGTATTTATTCATTTTTTTTTATACATATACGCATATTTTTATTTAATAATAAAAATTAATGCAATAGGTTTTTATATTCAAAATTATTTCACAGCACGGAGGTCTTTTTTTACTTTTATGCATTCAATTACATATTTAATGGTCCCATGATAAATTTATGGGAAGATTTAAATTTTATTGAATTAATTATACTTCGTTTTTTAAATTTACTTATCGTCATGAAAAGAAAGTAAAATTTTTAATCGTTGCATGCACACCAGTGCTGATACAGATCACTGGCCATCAATAATTATTTCATTCCGTACTTTAGTTTTTTGCATTATGATTATTCAATTATTGATTGATGATAGGGGAGAGTGAACGGTCGGAGGGATGAAAGTATCTTTTAACGACGAACCGACGATCGTTATCGTCTCTCTGTCTCGCGACGCAGTATAATTAATGTGCTTATTACTCGTTCGGTGTGGTTGAAGAAAAGGAGAAGGTTGAAGAAAGGGACGGTCGAAGGGGTTGGCGGGGGCGAGATATGGAATGCGGTCTTCTGGTGTGGCAGTGAGATGAGCAGTGCGCTCGGGCATCAAGAGTCGACCACTTGTTCGGAGCGAAAGAAGTGAGAGGGTGTTGAAGAGCGAGACGAAGCGGCGACTCATGCGTGGACTGAGAAAACATATAAAGTCCTCTTATATACGCGCATAACATATGTGTATAGCGTGGCGATAGAGAAAGACGGTTAGGGGAAAGAAAACGCCGGAGGGAAGAAGATAAAACGATACGGGATGCCCCCAAACGAGCGCAGCCCTTCGGTCTCCCCGTCCTTTTTGTTTTCCTTCTTTCATCTTCTTCGTCTGCGTCTCTTTGGACTCTTAAGAGCGCAGGCTTTCTCGATCTCTCACGCCTCGAGGGCCCCCGCGTATCTCTCTCTATTTTTCTTTATCCCTCTAATATCTATTCCGTTCCTACTTCGCTCCCTCGCCTTTTAGTTACGCCCGCTATCATTCATAACTCGAGAGAACCTCTTTTCGGCGTGTGTTACCTCAGCCGACAGGTAACGTCTAGACTTTCGACTATTGCCTCCGGTATGATATACAAGTAAAATGGATGCTGAATCATATCAACATCAGCGTAACGTTTATCTCTTTCGGCTTATGAAAAAAATGACTGGAAAAACAGTTATTGACTTGTCGCTTTGGTTCGTTTTATCTTATATGCCTTTGAAATCCTATTCGCTTCGTTTTCAGCGTGTTAAACAAATACTATAAAATAAACGATGAAATTTCGTAATCACAATTTTCACCATTTTTTTTTTTTTGGTCCCACCAATATTTTTTTTTTTTTTTGCGAATAATGAACGAAGGATTACGCAAACGTGCAAAAATGATTTTTGGATAGAATTTTGCTTGACCCGATGCTTTCGAACGCCATAGGACGAGTTCCACAGAGTCTTTTAAAAGCGATGCTCTTTAAAGAGAATTCTCAAGGCCGCCCCGCATGTTTCCCTCGACGAATTGTGGAAGCTTTCGAAACCCCGCTGATAGGAACACTGGTGTACACTGCGAGAGAAGAGTTCGTTCGAAGTCCGACCTTTCGCCTTCGTCTTTCTCATTCTCCTTCTCTTTTTCTTCGTGTGTTTTTCGTTCGCCGAATACCCGACGAACGTGACGGCTTAAAGGCATTCCACAATTCTTCAGATTCTTTTCGAACAGAGAGCGAATGAAACTTTTCCGAGTCTTGATCCACCGACAAACTAAAACTGCTGAATCGACTCGGTCCGTATCTTTGCTTCTTACACTTTGACGTTACAGCGCTCGTTCTTGAGGCGTCACGTACTTCTTCACGAGTTTCGTGTACACCGTAGAGATCAGTCCTTTGCAGAGACCGCGCGCGTACACACGCGTGCCGGTGCTGATCTCTCACGGGGCGCAGGAAGGTGTTCGTCACTTTTGAACTTAATTCGGAACACGAACGGGACAGAGGTCTTTCATAAATGTTCTGCCGGCTTTTGAATTACATGCCGAGTTGAAGCGTTTCGTATGTAACTGTTCCGAACTTCGAAATTTTAACAGTCCGACGTACGATATCATCAGATTTGAGATAACATCCACGAAACTAAATTCTTCCAGATAAGAATATATTTTTATCTGAAAGAATAAATTTACCTTTATATTCAAGAAATTTTACGTTTGTATATATGAATATATTATTATTCGTACGAAATGAGTTTTCAACAGTAATTTCAAAAAATTGCAAAACTCGAAGTTTTATCTATCGAAATACCAAAAATCATGTGAGTATTTCGTCCGAAAACCGGATACTCCATGTCGAAACAGACGAAAAGTTTCGCATTATTGTAGCTGCGAAAAATACGAAGAATAGTTTTGTGAAAATCCTTCGACGAAATGTGTTCGAGAGACAAGAGAACGCAGAAGCGAATTTGAATCCTGTCGTCTCAAAGTTCTTTGAACCTTCGTCGCTTTCCTACGATCTTCAGAAAATCGGAAAATCCCTTTCATAGTCTTGACGAGACCAATATCCCCGCACCCTTTCGAGATTCTTCTCTTTTACTCTTTTTTTCTCTTTTTTTTATTCTCTTTTTCGCTTAAAATCCTTCCAAGAGCCCTTCGTGTTTTGGGTCACGTTGCTCTGTGAATCCTTACTTTTAAGAATTTACTCCGTCGTCTAAAAGGGTCTCTACCGTGCGTCTTACATATCATTTGCCAAACGTCCCTCTCGTGTACGAAATTTCTGATCGGTATCCGCGATTTCATTTTTTGCTGTTTTTTTTTTTTCGCCGCAATTACTTTGTACTAAACAGTAACGAAGGAATTTAACGGCGGGAGGACAGAAGATGTCTCAGTCGTTGAGAGAGCAAACGACCGCAAGTTTCATCAATTACGAGGGCTAACTTCCCGACGTATATCCACGTTTTTTTCGTCACGCCACGCCCCGCGCCCACCGTTCACTCCGGTAATTGTCCCTGGGCTGCGTGTATCCTGGTCCTCTTCTTCTTCTTCTTCTTCTTCGACGCGAGGAGGAAACGAGTTTGGTGGAATTTCCATTGAAGAAGGACGCGGCACCGGACGAGTGGTGCTGAGGGCCATAGCTTCCCGGTTCTTCGACCGCGCGGTTTGACAAAAAAAAAAAAATCATTTTTTTTTTTCTTATTTTTGATCTTCGTAATTCGAAAAATCGTGCAGATAAGAGTCACGATGTTAACGGAGTACGAAAAAAAAAAAAAAAAAAAAAAAAATGTTGAAACATAAATATTCGGCGATACATAGTAACTCAAGCCGTTTTGCATTCGATATACAGCCACTTCTTCGGCGACTGCGCTGCACCCTCGTCCTGTTTGCCCCGTAATTATAATAAATGACACATTGACCATTGACGGAAAAAATGACCGCCATCAGAGAAGAACGTTGAAGCGGAACGTATTGATGAGGCGTCAAAAGATTCATTAATCGTGGATTACCAATGGATTGTCATTTTCGCTGCAAATGGACCAACGCAATTTTTCGTCCTGATGGGCTCTTTAAATTTTAAATATCTCGATCTTTCGCGAAGAACAGGTTACACATAGAAAATTTGCATTAATATAGAAAGATAAAGAAGCGCAGCAGGCGTATCATTATTTAGTTAGGAGTTCAACGTACAGAAACACATTAAATCTGCTGGTTTTAGCGGAATTTCGGAAGTAACAATTAAAAAAAATAAAAATATATCGACCGTCGCGAAATATTGAAACAAAAAAAGTTTTCTTAAATTTCTGGCTAAACAGCGGAACGACCGTTTGAAATGAAATATATCCCCTGCAAAGTTGGTAACATTTGAATCAGCTGAAGAACGAAAGATCCTAAAAATTGTCGACAAAATCGTCCGGCTGACTTCACACAGTGTCTTCGCAGAAGAGATCTCTGAAGGCGATTCGGGGTTTCCTGAGGTGCCGTTTTTCTGCCGAAAACTCGATGTCGAAGGACCTCTCGCTTACCTAAACCTCGTCCATCGGCACTTATCTTCATGGGGGCCGAGAACAACGAGTCTCAAGAAGAACGCCCGTTGTTCTGGAGTTGAAACAATTTCGGAACTCGTGTTGCGTCCACGTGCGGCTACCACAGCTTTCCGCCGCGTTGGCGAAAGTTCCAACTTCCGGTGAGTGTTATCTGGACTCTTGGGTCCCCGTTACCACCCATGGAGACCAAGAGATCTCTGGGTACTCTCGGGGGTCCCCCGGGTCAGGTACTTCCTCTCTTCCAAGGACCGACCAGAACAGGTCCGGCCTATCAATCCTCGAAAAGGGTTACTCCGTGCCATTTTTTTACGCTAATTTTTTTTTTACACTCAAAAGTTATAAACAATGATCAATCTTCTTGTATTTCACAACACGCATATTTTTGCACAATTAGGATTTTTTTTTTTTGTTTTCGTAAACATATCGATTAAGAATTCACATAAATAGGAATCAATTTTGCAAACGAATTCGACTTTGTCGGCTTGCGGCTGACCCCTTTGTTGTTATTCCATACGCCCCCATATAGAGCTCATAGCTCATTCGGATAGCGCGAACCCCATAAAGCTACACACACACTTACATACAATCGAATGGCCCCAACTGCGTGCATTGTTTAACACCAACTACCGTGCGCATGGCAACGTCATACGGGCGCAGATGTCGAGTTTCCAGCTCGAGGCTCAGCATTGGGTACAAATAATCGATAACGACCGCGACTCTGGGTAAAGGGTTCGCCCATAAGTTCCGTGGTGCCATACCGAGTTCCGAAATGCGACGTAGAATTAGGTACGTGCGTGAGGTATCGTAAATTCGAACGGTGAAAGACGAAAAAAGGGTGTAGTTCTCGCTTCAGCGGTATACATTTTCGACGTGTGATTTTTCGTCTCACTCGTTCGTTTGGTATCCAACGTCAGTTTCGATCATTTCGCTTTTCCCTTTTGTGGAACGCTTTAGTTTCGCTCCACTCCTAATCGTTTCCGCGCTCGTCAACGCCTCGTGTTGTACTGCAGTGTAAATGTGTGCTGTACGTAAGAAACGGTGATGGAACGAGTCCGTGGCAAATCTTCTCAGTTCCACGTCTCAACATTCGAAATTAGATAGAAAGATCATTGAGAAATATGCCGCAGCAGGTCATCCGGGTCTTCTTGACGGTGGTTAGGCTGCGATATAAAAATAGTGACATAAAAAAAAAGTACGTCACGGGGAAGTGTTAGGTGCCGAATGGACCCTTTCAACTTCCCGCTATGATAAACTCTCTGACCTTTTGACGATACTTTTTATTCCGATGAATCTTCTTCTGAGAGAAAATTCAATATCGGAAATGTCGTTTGTTGTTGAATGACTCGGTTGGCGTCTCTCTTTTCGATTAGTTATGATTATTATCGATTAGATAAATAATGAATTGTAGGTCAACGATTAGGAAAAATTGCATCGAATGAAAATATTGGTCACAACTGCAAAGTACGACTGGCAAAAAATCTTTAATTTTTTAACAGTAATTTTTTAAAATGTAAGTATAATAATTAATTATCAGAATTAAAATTATACGAAAAAATTTAAATTGAGATATCGATAATAAAAATCGATTAAGTTCTGTTGATCGAAAGACGATTTTTTTAAATTTTATAAGAATAAATGATGTTTACTTGTTATTTTTCAATGTCGATACCGTCGCAACCCCTCGAAATCCGAATTGCAAATTGGATCGATAAAAAAATGGTCTCTTGTATACACAACCCTTGTCTCGTGCCGGAATATTATTGGAATTTTTTTTATTTTTTGTCCCGTGCGTCGGCGATCCCCAACGAATCGCTAATTAATAACCCTCCACCCCTGCGTGCTCGAGGGTGGTTACTTCTAAAGTTTTGTCGTTACGGAAGAAATTCGGCTTTTGACTTCCGCAGCTGGCGTTGGCGCGTACGCGCGCGAGCCCTCCGTATGTATCCGCGCGTAGAGACTCTTGACGAGTGGCACGTGGCCACACTTCACCCACACACAACACGTAGAAGTCTCAACGATTCTTACCACGAACCTCTTCGTCTCACCCCTCGATTCGCTTTGATACGTTGCGAGGCCCCTTGAGAAAAAAAAAAGTCTGCCTGCGAATGCGGAGTCTTATACACACGTATATGTATATGCTGACTGATGCATTTGTATACAATTCAATGAACCTATACGTGTATATATTTTTTCCTTAGTTTTTTTTTTTTTTTCTATACGACTTTTCTCGTGTGCGGGTGCACGGAACGCACTTCATAATTGTCCCACACGCAGATGCGAGTCAACGTACGCAAATCTCTCGCTTTATAACGGTTCGCCGGTAAAACGAAAAAAAAAAGGCGCAAAAAATTTTTTAAATAATTCTAAACTCAAAAATGTCGATGATTTAGAACCCCCGGAAAACCCCGAATTTTAATCCTTAAAAAAAAAAAAAACCATGAAATGTCGTATGAAAAAAATATACAACTACATGATATTTATATAATTTTTTACAAATATATTCTATAAATAAAAAAAAATATATATAGAGTAATAAATATTCCAGTATTCACTAAAGAGTGAATGAAAGTTATAAATTGCAATTTTAGACATACTGCCAGTCAAGACACGAAATGCATAAATTTGAATAGTATATCGACCAAGAAACGGTGATTAGAAAAACCGCTCCAATTCAATAGCTCAGGTAATCACTGTTGACAGTAATAATCTGTGTCTTTTATACCCGTATGAATTCTGACGTCCGGCGCTCGCCAATGGACATTCCTCAATGTCCGACAAAATTGATTTACCGCTCGTCATGTCAAAACCGCCGTCCCTCGAACTACAGACCCGCGTATTATTTACTGCCGAAGATCGGTCGGGTCAGTCCGTCGGGAGAGCGGATTGTAAAAGTTTCCAAGCTAAACAATGCAACCGTAATCCGAATAATCATCCAGTATTTCCCACGTTTTCGGAAAACAAAGCCGACAGGAGACAAAATCCGGATACCGAATAATTTACACAAAAATACAGTGTTCAAATATTATTGCATTGTTTGACACCACGCTTCGGTGATTTACCTGCAATAAAGCTTAACCGCCGTCAGATTATGGGAGTCGGTTTTCACGGCTGTAAGATTTTTCGGGCGACACTGCCGGAAACTGGATCAGTCCCTCACCGGGTGGTCCTTCCGCGCTCTGCCCCCCCCCCTCCCCTCTCCCTCCACCCTTCCGAAAGGACTCTTGATATTCGCGCTGCAGCACTGGCTGTTTTCCATTCAGCAGGTGGGCGGAGTCATCCGAAACCTCGTCGATTCTGTCCTATGTAGAGGTATCAACTTTCCTACGGTTACTTATTCAAAACCTCGAAGACAAATGACCCGGCGCTCAAAATTTTGAAAATTCCGCGTATTTCGCTATTGTATGAAAACTAAACATTAGTACTTAGCGCCAGTATTGAGCGATTAAAGACAATCGAAGACAGAACGTGATACTGATTTTTTTCAAATTTTATGATTGCTTTTCGAAGATTATCTTCATTGTTACATTTTCATTGGGTCAGCTATGCAAAATACTGTGTTCGATTCGGATGAAAGAGTTTCGTATCGAGAGTAAGAAAGAAATTCGATATAATTTTGATTTCTGGACTTTCCATCGATCGTCCGAATTCACGCGGTCGCAGATATTTGCTCATTTGATTCCGTGAACTTTGAACGCATATTTCGTTGGGAAGAAAGTTTTTGTGGGAAAAAACGCGCGTTTGCGGATGAACGAGATCGATATGGGTTAGTTGTGTCGCGATGCATGGGACAGATGCGTTGGCTATACACTTCCACGTACGTTGAGGTATTATCCGTACGCAAGGCTCGTGAACACTCTAGAAACGCCCTATAGCCGGAACGGCCCATGGTGCTTACATAATTTACTTCGTACCCGTCGGCCGCTCTGCTGTTTGGGATGTGAAAGCTGCAACGGAGAAATATAATCGTAATTCATTAGCGTTGCGCTTTGTGAACTGAATAACCAAAACCAGCCTCGACGGGCACACGCTTCCGTTTACACGAGGTCGCGATTAGGTCATTCGTAACAATAAGGTAAAATCTGAAATGGCAATCTTTCTTACTTCCGGTCAGAAAAAAAATTAAAAAGTAAACATTTTTATTATTATTATTTTTTTTATTTTTGTTATATTTATTGTTGTTATTCTACAAAGTCCAAAATAACGAATCATAAAATTCAACCCTTATTTTTCGGGGTCTTTGATATCATTTTTTTAATATAAATATCACGTGTTACTGCAACTAGCGTGCCGTAAAAATAGGCAGGTCTATATCCCGACGCGTCTTGACGTCAATTACTGAATCAATTTTCAACCCCTAAATTCGTACTGCCGTTGTAACCCTTTCACCGAAAGTCTAACATTACTAATTCAAGATTCAACACTGCGCTTTCACGCCTTTCACTATCATTCTTGCAATAAAATAAGCAATTTTCACGATCCGCTTCAGTGAATCCCGGGGTAGATACGAAAATACTCTTGGGATCGATAAAAATTCGAAAATGTCTTTTGCTCCCAAGAGGATCGTTGAAAACCGTAAATTCGTTACGGTTTCTCGATACCGTTGGTGGAGAATTTGCGCCAACCCCCTTGTCGAATCAAATCCTATCGAGGTTCACGGGATATCGGAGTTCTTCTACCCTTCCCATGTCGGTCGATCATTTTTAAATTACGACATTTTTTTTACTCGCTCTTCATCTTCGACCCCAAATTGTCTCGGAGGGCGGTTTTTCCGAGTTCCTGATCTTTGCTTGACTCTCCGAAGGTTTTTGTCTGTTTTATCGAAATTTTTGGGGCAAAAACGAGGCCCGGCGAATCTCCACAGTGGTACACAAGTTCTAATTCGAAGTTTTTCGATTCGAGGGGCAAGTTGGGGGGTAGCTGCTCTTTTCCCAGGGTAGCGATCGAGGACCGGTGCACAACCGCGGGAGGGATGACGATGGCGCACGAGTGAGACGAAATCGGAGGGATAGTAAGTAAGGAAGGAAGGAAGGAAGGCGCGGGAACATAAGGGTGAAATCGAGGGGATGCGGAAGGAAAAACCGCGCGCGCAGATGCGCGGGAGCTTCACTCAGGAGCAAAACCCATCTTTTGCAACGTGTGTTACCATCGGTTACACCGTTACATTCCCCCCCAGCGTGCATCCTTGACCATCATTCTGTTTTGTCTTCTTCAAACCTTCGATACATGTGTGACTGTGTCCAGGCATTTCCCAACGTGCCAATGTACACCTTGAGGAAAAATTCACCCCAAGAAAATTGTCACATATTGACATTTAGGCAGCATATCCATTTATCTTCAAACCTACTAGACACTTATACAGTATCGTTCAATGGTTTGTGGTTAAATGATTAATATCAACATTCAACATTTATACAAACCATTTTTCCTTTTTTTTATTTCAAATTTTTCCATGATTTTTTTTATTTGCATACAAGATCCGCGATTAAGGCACATAAAATCTTTAAATCTTACCAAATTTTACAACAAATTAATTCAATTAATTCGTTATTAAAATTATTAATTTTTTAATTAATTTGAATTTAAAAAAAAATAATATATTTCGATCGCACGGTATAAGGGATGAAAATTAATTTTGACCGTTCCTCACGAAACTTACCGAGTAATTTTGCTCATGCAAGCTGCGCTCGCGTGTTGTGCCATAGATCCGAGTCTAAGAGAGCGTAAGCCGGCAATCCTTTCGCGCGTGTAACAATATTTGTCTCAATTGTATGCATACAACGGGTGAGAAGCCGTAACCCGGATTCTTCGGATACGTTCACCGCGCGTGCGCGTGTCTACATACATATATATAGATAGGCATGTATTTTCATATATGTATGCATACTATAAGAGGGAACGAAGACGACGGAGGTTGCGTAACGCGAGCACTCGCGCACGAGAACCCGAGAGGATAGGACAATGAGCAATCAAGAGGCTTTAGCGCCGGGCGAACCGGGTTGTACCTATACACTGTTCATTGTACGATGCACTATAATACTATATAGCATATAGTACTATATCCGCTCCACTATATCGCATAAATCGAGTCACGTGTGTGAATGAACTTTAATTCGGAACTAGAAACACGAGTCTCGCCTATCGTCTGTATTACGAAAAGAAGGGATATCCGGACACCGACCCGTCCGGATCGAGTTTTCTTCTTTTCGTATCGTTCGTTCGCTAAAAAAAAAACATAAAGGCAATCGATCGAAAAAAAAAAAAAAAAAAATCAGTACGCGATTTCGTCAACGGTAAAAATCGGCATATTTCATCCTTTTTTTTTAAACATTTTGAAAAAATATCAAAGAACCTTAATATTTGATAATCGGACATTAAGAATAATAATAATTTCGGATAATGTAAAACGAAAACATTTTTTGTACATTTTATTTTTCATGCAGTAATTTATTTCGCGATTTAATGCTCTTTTTTTTAATTCAAATTTATTTAATGGCAAAAAAAACTGCAGCGAGGACACACAGCTCACGCGCCGGCATTAATTATAATCCCATAAATTCATACGCTCCGAGGACCGAACAATAGCAAGAATTATAAAAATTATGTTAATCCAGTTCTCGCTTTGGGTGGAGTACCTATAGTCGGTTCCTTTTTTTTTCGCGGCTATATTTTTCTATCGCTTGGGAGCCCCGTCGTTTTTTCTTTGCCAGCATAGTACGGCCCAAAAAAAAAAAAAACTTTTTCTGGCTTCGGAGAGACTCCTTCCTCTCCTTTTTTTAGTTCTATCGTCTCTCGCGTTCCTCACTCCCTTACCTCGGTGATCCGCGCAAGGGATGTGTCACGTGCCAACTGCCAGCACCCCTTCCTTCCATCTTTCCAATTTTTTTTTTTGCAAAAAAAAGCCACAGACGCAGACGCAGAAGCGTTTTTCAATTGCTCCGGGAAGTAACAAGCAAGAAAGCCCAATGGAAAGCTGTTTCGAGAAAAATCGCTATCATCACGATTAATCGATCGAGCAAAGTTTCTATAATCGATCGAAGGAAAATCGGAGCATCTGTCCGAATAAGATTTTTTCGTTCCTCTTCCCATGCAGCACTCTGGCAGAAGGGGGGGGGGAGGAGGGGTACAGTTTTATGAACTCGGTGACCCTACTGGCATCGTTCTTTACTTCCTTCTGTACTTTTCGCTAACCGAGAGAAGATCGATCCATCTTTTGCGCAACGTCCTCGTATTCGTTGTCGTCGTACATTCGCCCCATCCTCGCACTTCCGTGCCTTAGGGGTTCAATCAATTTTTTTTCCTCTCACTTCGACCGACGACGTGAACGAGGACGGGACTGATTCTTCTCGTATATATACCTATATACCTATATGTACGTACATATAGGGTAGACGACGGTATCGCAGATTCTTCTTCCGACGTCCCGCTCGCGCCGCTGCATCTGCGGCGGCTGGTGATGCTTCTTCTTCTTCTTCATCTCGTCGTTGCGCCGGTGTGTATCGAAAAGAATGGCGAAAACGGTCCACGACGAGAGAGGAGAGACCGAACCCTCTAGTCGTCGTCGTCGTAGGGTGGTTTCCTGAAGGAACAGATGATGATCCCGTTTAGGAAGCTGCCGCTGCTACTGCTTACTACTTCTACTCCTAAAGGTGTCCCACTCTTCTTCTTATTCTACGAGACTTTACGGTTACGGGGTCATCATCGGCCTCCTTGTACAGTGACTCTCATCGACAGCTGCACAACTGCATAATATTCGCGGGCCGCTCGTGCTACGTAACAATTGCTATGAAAAACTCTATCAGATTCTTATGAACTCTCGTTGCTCCTCGAGAGAGAACGGTCGCGAAGAAAAATTCTGTAATCCGCGATGTTTGCTCTATAACAACAGGTGGATGACATCGATTTTTTTTTTGTTATTTTATATCATTTTTGGTTATTTTTCATAATAAATGGAAACATTGAGAAAAAGGATTATCAATTGTTCTACTTGGCGTTTTAATTTTTTTTTTTTTTGAGAAAAAAATGTTTTTCTTCCAATAAAACTATTAACATTTCGTGATAAAACTTATTATCTTATGATCGCTTATATTATCGTGTTTCTCGACAAAACACTTTTGAATTTCACTTGTGTATAAAACGCTCGAAAATTTCATCGAATGAATGTTTTCAAATTTTTAAAAAATAAAATTATCAATTTCATTTGCAAATTTGATGATAACGAATAATCGTCGCGTAAATCGGATTTCATCGATCGGTGCCTTAGACTTAAAGAGCCCGACGTTGGCTTTTCTGTGTACAGTAAAACCAACGAGTGAGGAAAAAAAATTACTTTCGCTCGCGTGAACTCGGGTCAAATGCACTTATGCGTTCGAATTTACTCGCATGAGCAGCTCACTCGCGCGATCGATTCATGGAAATTTTTCCGATACCCGTCCCTATTGAATTGAAGAATTACCGTGTGACAGGTATATTACGTAAGTGGTTGCGTGTGTTACCCCCATCTCTCGAACGTCGTCATATAAGTGTTTAAACCATAGATCCATGTGCTCTCGTATCATATCGCATCGCATCTGCATTTTCATTGCGTGAATACCATCATCTGTGCCTTTGCGTAACCTCCTCTTCGGTACACACTGACACAATTTGTGCGTATGGTATATATATGGCTATATATTAGTCTATAGCCCAACGTACCTGCACTCTTACGTGAAACGCACCTCGTAGCGCGTGCGCCCGTCCGTGTGAACAGCAACGCACTCACACGCGTGTATAGGTCGATCGAGTACCCACTATAATAGCGCGTAGCCATACACCGGGGCCGCTCACCCATCGCCGCCGACGGTGGTTATAACACCATCGACACACGGCACGCGCCGCTCTCCTCCCCACAATAGTTGGACCATCTGCACTCTTTCTCACAGAAAAATCAAAGCGCTGACTGTAACGGCGAGGGTGCGATATTCGATGTCTTCGATACTTCGAGGACTCTACTGTGGCTTCGGCATGAACCGGTGGCACGGTGGATGTCCGGCTATTGCGGACATCCTCCATCGCGACCCCCTGACCTCCGCTAACCGCAGTTCTCGCAATATTTACGACGAATTTCGATGAGAAAGATTATCGTTGCGTAAAAATATTTTTTTTATTTTTTATTAAGTTTCTTAACGATTCCGCGGATATGAATTGATAAAAGTTGGTTTAACTTTGCGAAGTGTATATTTTTTAAATGGCGATCATAAATTTCATTTTTCATAGCATGTCTATAGGCTTTATGGCGTATTTCAGTGGTAAAATGCTGGAGAAAACATTTTTGAAAAAATTATCCTATAAATTCGTTATCGTTTGAAATTTATGACTTCGATAAAATATGAAGAGTAACATACATCAGAATTTAAAGCACAATAATGATGAAAAATTAATGTACGGTATATTAAAATCCACAAAGATACTTTTTTTTTTTTTACTAATTTATTTTAATTTTGACATAAAAGTAATTTAAGTTCAATAATTCAATGCATAGAAATTTCCAGTACCAGTGCGTTAAATTGACTATTTCTTTTACATCGATTACATACGAATACATAAAAATGATGATAATTTTTTCTCCGTATATTTGTATCCATCTAATAATGAAAAAAGTTCGTCTAAAAAATATGAAAAAAAAAAAAAAAATGTTGCCAAATTGCCTTTGCAAAGATGCTATTATCTCCTTTTTTTCTCGTGCGAAACTTTAACTTTCCAATTGATTTTCTTTCGTTACATCGACGCCACGAATTGCGCGCACCCCCCGGGCAATCCGTATCTATGTGTTCATAGTCGCAGTCTCCAACGTACTTATTGACTTATGTCCTTTGGCGAGACTCCGTAGTAGTGGGATCAGCTGTCGTTTGACTTAATCGGACAAGCGAACGAATCTGCACATGGACCCCTGTACACGAAACCGTACCATATTCTCGAACGAGTGTACAATTTTTTTTTTTTTTTTTTTCTTTGACGATCGAGGCGCAGTGCGTCAACCCCCCTTGATTCACGGAGGGTTGGTTTCTTCGCACATGAATTGTTCCACGTTGGTTCTCTCTGTCGAGAGGGTGTAAACTCCTACAATGCCCTGTGGCTCGAGCCAAGAAAGAATCAGTCAGTGTGGTATATATACCTATATATAACTATAGCCTCGTCGCCGAAAGCCTTGTAAAGCCAGAAGCCAAAATACCCCCCACCGCATCTTATACGCGGGCTAAAGTACGAATTATTGCGTCGTCTGGGGCATTGGCCACGCAGTCCGACTATACTGCGGCTCCATGAGCTCCAAAGACGTGGGCACGGGCCACGAGACGTTCTTATATATATATGTAGAAGTCACAGTACCTACCCACTGCCTTCCTTCCTTCCTTCCTTCCTTGATTCCTATAGAACTCTTATATGTATGTACTATATGCCTACATATTATTCTTCCAAGATGAGGCCGACGCGCGAGCGTAAGGGAGAGCGTAAAGTAAAGAAATTCGGTGATAGAATGAGCGCGAATGTGGGGAATAAGGCTGAGGGCTGAGCGGTACCCGCTCAGCTGCTTATTTCTGCCGTGAAAACTTGGCGCAAGGGTCTCCGACCCCCTCAATACACAGCTGCTCTCGTGTGTCCCCGTATATACTTATTGTAGATCGCACACCTTCTTCTATGTAATGTGGCGCTTTCTTGGCGCGAGCCATCCGTAACATATGACCAATTTCTTATGCAACGTCTGCGACGACCAGAGATATTTTCGAGGTGTATAGACACAGTTTATACGGTTCCGTTTCTCGGCTGTTTTTCAACGGCGTCGATGTACTTAAAAAAGAAATCATTTTGGAGGAAAGATAAGACGGGAAGTGAGACGAGGTTTAACGCCTCTTGTAGAAACACCTGTGTGCATCAGAAATTCGTTAACGTATCGTTACGTTGACTTTCGACTTGGCGTCGGTACAGCATATTGGGAAATGAAGTCGTGTTTATTTTATTTTTTTCACGATGATAATGAAATCGGTATCTAATTATTAGAATCGTTTTAATTTTTTCATTTTCTCGGTTAATATTTTTCGAAATTTAAGACTTTAACGATTTTTCGTAATTATTGCAATTACTATTGTTTTTGGTATTGCGGTTAATAATTTTTTTTATTTAAAGAGCTTTTTGTACGATCGCGTCTCAAATTTTCTTACGCAGTCGAAATTTTAGTCGAGTCGAATTTTTTAATTTTTTTTTTTAGACGCTTTTCGTCGGTTTCTATCTCTCGTATTTGTCAAAAATATAGTACCACATTTTAAAAAATGTAAATAAAATATAACTTTGATAAAATTCGTAACTTCCAGCAAATGATATTCTGTTGAATGTCGAGAATTATTGTTTCTGTTAAATCCGCGATTTTCGGAAAAATCACACTGGCGCCACAAACACGTATAAAGCAGAGTGCACAATTGAATTCGAAGCTAATATAAATGAAATTTGAATAGCAGAAATATCGCATTACAGGAACAAAATCGTTCGAGTTTTATACCCCGAAAAACAAACTCACCGTTACAATTTTACAAGTACGCAGAGTATAAGTGCAGATGGTCAAGTGTAATGATAATGCATCGTTATGCTCTCCGCACACAATGATGAGCGCGAACAATGAAAATTGGTTCGCTGGGGTCGCTACCTCGGTAGATATCGATGGTCGGGTTATCCCAAAGGGCTACGAAGTCAGGCAATACAGTCGTTGGCCGCGTTGCAACGAATAGCTTATAGTTACATTTTAAAGAGCTATGTCTGGCCAATGAATGTGAGTATTAATGTATCTGGATCGACCGCGATTAATAGGGTTCTAAGCTTCGGTCACGACGACAAAAGGGGTTGAAGCGCGCGTGCAACGAGTCCAAAATTAGGCTTTACCGTCGTATCCTCTACTCGATAAATGGCGCCGCATCGTTGACTATCCTAAAAAGATAACGCTTCGCAGCTTATTGCCGAAACTTTCCGACGTGTATATACATGAAATCTATCGTATATACCACTATTATATATACCTGTACGCACTAATACAGACGCGAACAATTAACGCGCGCGTTCGTTTGTTCGCCATGGAGCCCCTGCGACATTTCTCCGTTCAACCACCCCGACAATAAATGAACCCTTTTAATCCCAGCAATTATTAAACGTCGTATACTTCGTACCTGTTGTTTTGGTATCAGAACGTCACAATAGGTCTCGAACGAGTCGATTGTTTTCCCCACTTTATATCGTGAAGAAAGAAAAAAAAAAAAAAAGATCGCAGCCGAGCAGCGGCTATTCGCAAACGGCGCGGCGGTAAACTTTGACTGTTCCTTGCGATTTTTATTTTTTCATTATTACTTGTGTAAAGAAAACCATTTCCGGTTCACGGAAATAAGATAAAAACATTTAAATCAATTTTATATAATTTTTATAATTTCTTTTTATTAATTATAAATTTCATTATATACGCGACATCTGAAAAGAGCAGACGTACTCGATCGCGACTCATCGAATTTGACTGAAATACCTATATCGTCAACACCTGAATGCTGTGAAAGTTTCTAAAGAATCCATCGCTATCGATCCGTATAGGGGATCCAGCGGCATTACTTTGCGTTTAACGCTAATTAGTCTCTGTCCCCTGACAGTGCCGTGAAAAAGGGACGATTTAAAAATCCTCCCGAATCGAAGACACCTTGATAATCGTTGTCTCGCTCTCTCTAAATATCTAGTATAGGGAATATATCCTTGCAAATGAAAAATCCGAAAGCGAGAGGAGAGAAGGGTGACTGAGGAGATCAAGGTGCGTAAGCGTAAGCCAAACGCGATCGGAAGAGGCTGTTCTCGATCTCCCTTCGATTTCCGGCCGCGCATTTCACACGCTCGACCTGCCGCAATATCTCTTATACCGTACGAATATCTCTTCCTACTTCCCCGAGCGCTATCGTGTGCTCCTCTGCCGAATTTTTTTTTTCTCCATCCGAACACCAGAGACGCGATTGGTTCAACGTTGGTTTTTCAGCGAACTTGACTGAGAGAAAGCATCACGACCCCCCTCCTCCCCCTTTTCGTAAAGATCGAACGAACGAAGTGTACGCACCCCTGGAGATTCACACGGGCCTTCGTATGTCTCTCGACGCTTTTCAACCCCCGTCAAGGTTTCCCAGGCAAGAGAGGCGTTCACGTCGTACGTTGCCTCGTACTTGTATACCGCACAACCGTATGCGAGAGCAGATGACGCTGACAAAATATCTTAAATTACTATCGGAGACACCGGGTACTCAGCATCCAGCATCCGACTATCCCCCCTATGAAAGTCAGAGTAAAGGAGCAATCGGGATGCCAAGTTTATCGGTATTTATCACCATATCCGTTTCTCCACGCAATGAGATTTTCGTCGATCGGCTATTGCACGGATTTCTTCACGAGACGAAAATAATGTACACAGACGATTTTGATTCTCACGAATTTTTGCGGTGGCAGCTGATGACGAATAAAAAAAAAAGCTGATCTAATCGCACTTTAACGCAGCGACCAGTG
Source organism: Cryptus armator (assembly GCA_963971235.1). Taxonomy (NCBI): domain Eukaryota; kingdom Metazoa; phylum Arthropoda; class Insecta; order Hymenoptera; family Ichneumonidae; genus Cryptus; species Cryptus armator. The sequence continues at coordinate 20,160,415 of OZ020233.1, forward strand.
GTCAGCTGTCTTTAATGATTTCATTGAAAAATATCCGATACAATAATGTCGCATCGAAGATCGGAATTAATCGTCTCGTTTGTACTTTAGATCGATCGGAACGATCAGTGGAGATCCGTAAATCTTTGGAAGAATACAATAACAGCTAATCGAAATCGATTTACTTTTAAGCGAAAATATGGTTCGTGATGATATTAAGGAATTATTTCAATGCGAATCGGGATGAAATTTTTTCGCTTCACCGATATTTAAAATAAGAGATTTAGTCTCTACAGACCACTGGTCAGTTGAGTTTTTTTTTTCTTCGTGTTGATGAAAAAAAAAAAAAATTGTCATGGGATATTTTTTTGTATTCGGATTCTCACGATATATTGCGGATTTAAAGACTAAAAAAACGCTGAACTAATCTTAAGAAGCTACGGATCAGCTGCCAGTTAAAAATTCGATCGCTCTAGTAAATCGACGATCGACGTTCACCGACGACGTCGATCGTTCAACGAGGATCGACGATCGTTAATATCAAAGATTAAGAAATAAAAAAAAAATACTTTCCAAAAAAAAAAAATGTTGTATTATTTTATTGACCCTTCGATTTAGTAAACGTCCATTTGACATCGAAATTAGTCTCCTCATCGATACAGCTTATTACCTCGATATCTATCATCCAGATCGTTGTGCATATAGGTATCGACGATCTCAGGGGTTTCACAGTAACGGTTCAGCACGGTTTACCTGAAGCCGTCTCGTCATTTCGAGTGGCACTCTTCGGGTTGCGACTCTGCCAAAGAGGGACCATAATACGCGATATATCCAAAAGCATTCGCAGGTACTCGCGCGCAAGTCGAGAGGGGGTAATCCCTCGATGTTTACCGACCAATTATGCGATTATCATCTCTCATATTTATTCAGCCTGTCGAACGTCCCTGACACCGTGTCACGACCGATAATTGTTAAAATAATGAATGAAAAAAAAAATAAAGAAATTACATCGAGAGACGACGATGCAATTCCATCAAAGTCACACCTACCCATACGAGATAAAATTTGCGATAAAAAATTAAGGTAATTATTATTTTTTTTCATTTATTTCTCATTCTGGGTCAACGAACACATACCGTTCGCTCGGCGCATCAATCGTAATAATATACGAATATTTCTTATTACGATCCAAGAACGCTTGCCGCTCGAAAGACGAGCATCGAGGAATGCCACGTATACATTTTCGTCCCCACCGCTCTCTACCCTCCTTTTCTCTTCCATGAAACCTCGAGAAACGCATAGACTCACTTATACATATATATTTAGACGGGTGCAGACATAAAGTTGACGAATTAGTTGCGGTCGAAAGATTTCTAATCTTTCGCTTATGCGCGATGCACTGTTCGCCTCGGGAACCGAGATACACAGAGACACAGACACATGCATTTGCTTATCGTGACTTTGTACGTCGCAAAGACGAGAAACTCTGTGTCTCGCATATTTTTTTCCATGGCTTTTAAATGCTTTCTACTGTGTACTTTTATTTTTTTCCCCGATCGATATTTGTACAGATGCTCGCGACGGCCAAACTCTCGAGATACTTTGTCAGTGAATTTCGGAGCCGAGAGACGAAGTTGAGAAAACTCGACGATGCGTGTTTTTCTAAGTAGACTATTTTTTATCGACCGCTATCCGTCGATTTTTTGCTCAAAGATATTAATGAAGGACACTGGAAGCCTTTACAAGGACCGTTAGCGCCGTTCATCAAGCGTTTTTTCGGGGTTTCTATTCGCGTAGTCTGTGCAGATGGAATGAATGGTTACGAGGCATGAAATAGGGAACTGAGAGGCCTTTAGGATGAATTTGCATAGCCTGTGCTTTAAGATTCTTTCAATAACAGCGTGCAACAGTGTGTTGCTGATGGGCAATTTTTTCTCTTTAGAATACATTTCTATCGATCAATCCTTACGGAGACAATTCTTTTAGTCGTCATTTCCGAAATCTCGTAGTGTTTTTATGCCCTTAATAGATCCGTTTCTTTTCTGTTTCCAAGTTAAATTCGGTTCCCTTTGAATTAACATCGCCAATTTCTTTATCGGAGCAAATTACGGTCCGATTTTCAAAGCTTAGTAAATGGATTTTATTTTAATAAATATTTCTATCGATCGATACTTGCGGACGAATTTTTAAAAATCTTAATCACTGAAGACTATTCGCATTTTCACGCTATTGATAATTTTTTTCCTGTTTATCAGTCGATTTCGGCAAATAAAAATTGCCAATTTCTTTATTGGAGTAAATAAATCTGATTTTCAAAAATTGTCACGCGAAAGGTCGAGAAAGTCATTTCTTGAATAATAAAAACCTCGTAACGCCTACGATGAGCTTTGTTTGCCGAAAACACGAAGGAGGATTTGACGAATATTCACGTAAATATGTCGGGGTAGCATAATACTAATACTTGTCGTGAAGTTGAGTAGAACGATGCTTTGCAACGCGTGAAAGTAACCGCAGGTATACATTGCAAAGTTCGCGCATAGAAAACGCTATAATAGCAAAGCAGTGTACATGGGTGTGAGTACAGAGGGCACGACTCCCACGCGTGCGTACCTGCCGTGTGAAAATCCTCGAAGAATGCGAGGGTGGATGGTCCGCGCGATCAGGTGAACCATTGTGATCCGTAGAATGAAAAAGCCTACGGGTGAATAAGAAGAGAATAGGAGAAAAAAAAAAGCGGGCCGCGTCGCGTACCTGCCGCGCGCCAACGATGCCGCGCCGTTGCATCCTACGGCTCCTCTAGTAGCCGGTGCATCCCTCAATAGAGCTAAGAAAAGACCTATGTATATATATTGGGGCTCGTGAAAGGAGGACACAGGAAACTTCGAAGACGAACCCGAAGAAAAATCGTCCATTACGAGGGAAAAGTCGCCAAAGATCTCTTTGAGTCGCTCGTTAACCAAGTGATTTTTTTTCATCAATCTTTCTTTTTTTTTTATACTTTCTAATCCTTCCTAAGATCGCCGTTTCATATATCACACTAACGATCGAGATACGTCGAGCTTATTCGGTCGCTTGACTAATTGATCGCTCAACCGGACAATCGCTTTCGATCGTTAAATTCTTGTGGTAAACATTATTTCGAAGTGTTATAAAATAAGCGCCAGCACACCTCTCAAGATCTTCCAGAAAGTATTGTTATAAAAATAAAACTCGTGAAATAATTCATTTTCAATTCATCAATGAAAAAAAAAATTCCGCAGTCGATTTTTAGAGTCCTCTGTCCCTTTAAACTAAATTTCGGGTAATAAAAAAAAAACATTAAAAATTCAATTCTAAAAAAACGTTCAAAATATCGATAAAAAATAAGAATCGAAAAAAAAAAAAAAAAATCGATGAATTTTTTTTTTTTTATTCCAGAATTCGAAAAATCACCAAAAGTGTCTATTTTTTAAATTTCCTGCATATGCGCCATTTTGATTTTTTGTCAACATGATACACAAACAATAACTTTGTTTCTCCATTTATAAAGTAATTAATTTTATTCCCATAAAATCATCTACTTTTATGCACATATACATCGGTTCGTCGAACTCAGTATCAATCGCGTTTGCAAAAGAAATTCCTTGAAGGTGGCCGGTGTACCGATGCCACGGGGCCTTATGTAGTCTCCTGACCGACGAGAGACGAGGTGGTGGGTACAGCGGAGGGGAGCAGATCGGTATCGATCAAAGGGTGCGCGCATGAGCGGTGCGAGACCCCACCGTGTAAATGGCAACGAAGAAGCGAAAAGCCCCCCTACAGCGGAGATCCCAGTCCCGTGTTGTTACTGACCACGTACCGGCTCAACGGCGCACGTTGCACTGGGGAGGCCCACGAAGGGCCCCAGTTAGTTTTCAAAGTGTGCGAGTGCTGCGCCCTTTAGGTTTAGGCGGGACTCACGAGATTCGACGATTGGCGCGCCCTACTCCCCACCACGGTCTCGCCGTCACGTATATAATGGGCATTCACCCCTTAGCGGAGCAGCATTCCGAGGTCTGTGCCCGCGGAGTCACTATCGGTTCGGAACAGTAGCGCGCGCACACGAGACTTCGTTCCGTTATAACATATACACATATATTATATATATATATGTATACTTAGCTAAACGTCGTTCAGTCGGTCTCTGGACGTCGTCGTATACAGATCGTGCCGCGTGTATTTCACAAAGTTTTTATAGTTCGAAAGAAAAATTATTAAACGAATCAACGGTTTCGACGCATCGTCGACCGTTTATCAAGTGGCAGTTAGTTATTCTCTCTCATCGCGAGAAACTAACTTGCAAAAAAAAACCATTAAATATGCTCTGGGAAACTGTAACGGACTCTTGTGATGTGTTGCAATGTACAAGGTATGCATCAAACGTACATTAAACGATAAAACATAAATAAACATTTTTATCGTTTACGATTTGGCGAGATAAATGCGACGAAAAAAAAAATAACAGTGTTAAATTATATTATATATCATGGTCTCTCTCTGACGAATTTCGACGAATCGAATTGTGCTCGTGCGACATTTTTTCTGTGCTGTGGATACGTTTATAACGTATCGAAAAAAATTAGAGATCGAAAAAAAAAAAAATTAAGGAAAAATTGTCGATTTTTCTCAATATTTTGGAAATATCGGAAAAGTTTACAAGCTTTGGAGACATAGAAATGAATTAATAATTCATATTGTTTTATCGCAATTTGAATAACAGCTGATAATTGTGTTTGCGATCACAATAAATATCGATAAATCCAATTAATTTACGTTTTGTTCAATGACGTAACGAATCTCGAATTTCGTCGGAGACCTTGAGAAATATCGCACTTTAACGCACTTTAGAATTTTTCATTAATAAAACTTTTTTTTTTTTTCGTCGTCATTATTAAACATATAACTTTGAAAATTTGGCGCGTCGAGTGTCGCTCCCGTGCGAGTTAACGAGAACTAAAACACGTCGGTGAGCCGAAGCTCAGTTGCGCGCCAACCTTCGCGAAGGGAGGAAGTGGAAGCGACTCGCCGCTCGGTGAAACGAGAAAAAACGGATTAACAGATAGATCGTGTTACCTGAATAAAAACTCGAGGATCCAATGAGACTAGTCTTTGCCAAAGAAAAACAGACTATCGGTACGAATTAAAAAAAAAAAAAAACGAGACTTTATCTCTCGTATCTTTCGTAGAAAACTATCTATTCGTAAAGAGCACAATTTTTTTTTCGGAGCGCGCGAACGCTCCAAACTGCACTGAAATGTTTTCTTTCCTTCTTTATTTATTTATTCACTCTGCGTAGTTATTTTTCGAGTAGTTTATCGCTGACGCAACTCGGTTTTCTCGATTCGTAATTAGTGAGGTTCGTGGTTTTAGATTAGATTGTGGAAAAAAAAGTGGGTCAGCTTGGTTCGCGCGGCAATGTGTGTTTTTGAGGTTAAGCATTAGAGCGATTGCACGAGACGCCGCGACGCCGCGATAATATATACTTTGTTTTTTTTTCTCTGCACCGTGAAACAAACGAAACGTGTCTTGGAATAATTATTATTACCTTTATTCGTGTTAATATTGCCGGTGGAACGAGAGAAAAATTTAACTGACGGTTCGTTACGTTTTGTTTTTCTAGGCTATTCAAGAATGCCTTCAAAATTAGAAGTACGCCTGAAGGCTCGGTGAAACAGAGGCCAAAGGCCAGACGTCTCCTCGGGATGGCGTCGCGACGCCTTTCCAGTCCGGAAACTACATCGCCGTCAGTCGACAAGGAAAACGGCAATGCACTATCGAGCCCTGTCATTCACAATTCCAGTCCTCAAAAGGTAAGAATTAATCGAAAAAACATTTTTTTCCCCAAAATTATTAATCAATCGAATTTTTTTTGTTTTTTTTTTTAAATCTATTAAAATATTTTTATTTATTTTTTTCGTAAAAAATTTTTTTTTTAAATCAAACTTTATTGAGATATATCGCGTTCTACGATTTTTATCGTCTTTCATTTCTGTCCATTTCCCGCCTAAATAAAAGTCACGTTTCGAATACATTTGAATAAACTTTATACGCGTTTCCGATAGCTGTTAAAATCGGAGCACATGCCGTACAGCTGTCGCGGCGCCTGTGTCTTTGACTTGTGATACATTTCGAAAAAAAAAAAAAAAAAAATGTAAAAAAAAAACGTAACCGTCTATAAATTTGCATGAGATCGAAGATTAGACCGGATGTTCAAATGTGTCGCGGCAAAGAGCAACGCCACTTCCGGTAGTGGATAATCGTCGATATCACCCAATTATATTATACCGACTCGCGTTTTTTTTTTTTTTTTTTTTTTTTTTTTTTTCGGGTCTTTGATTTTCCATAATTTATTCGACACCTTGCGCCATCGGAACGTTTCAATTTCGTTTGAATTTTCAAGTCCGTCGAAAAAAATTCTACAAAAAAATAAACATGCAATTCAAATTTTGTTTTTTATTTACTTTTTTTAATTTCATTAATAATCCATTAAAATATTAATTTTTTTTATTATTTTTTATTCACACATTTATTAACCATTATTTTCATTAATTAATTTACAGATAATCGGTTCAAAGGCATCAAAAGTATCGAGATGTCCTCTGGAAGATTGTGATCCGAACAGTCAGGACAGCGGTTACGGTGCGAGTTTTCCCGACCGCGAGGATACATTGGTGAAAAGTCACGATGGCTTTAGATTCGCCGAGCCATTGGGTGTCGCGCCTCGTCGGATGTCCGTCGAGTCGCGAAGTCCCGTACAATCGCCGGTCCGTTCGTCACCCCGTCGTCAGCGTCGACCCTCGTTGTTCCGAAGTTTATCGTCGGATTACGAAAGTATGGATGACGGTTTCAACGAACTCATCGACATGGATAGTATCGTCGAGAGTACGCAACTTCTTCCAAACGGAATATCCGACTTGTTGTCCGGTCACATAGTCGCCTCTTCGGAAAAGCCGATGGAATGCGACGCCGCGACGACTCCGGAATTCGCGAGAACAAAACCAAACGTATTGCGACGCTCGTTGTCGTTGCAAAACGAGCGAACGGACAAATGCGGTACACCGCCAATGTCGAAGGTTCGCTCTTGTCTATTCCGTTCCCCCAACGCAACGTCGTCGACCTCCAAGTTAACGTTCGACGATAATCCCCGAGGGAACTTTTACTCGCCAATTAATTCACCGCCGTCAAAATCGTTCAAAAGGCCCGAACCACCGACGGACGCGAGTCCCGTACTAGTCAAACGATCAAAAAAATCCTGCAGTCTCCAAGACATACCGGAAACCGCTGTACCAACGGTAAAACCAATTTTGCAACGCAGCTACTCGGAAACGGAAGCGCACGCGCACATTAAATCAGCGATACATCGAAGCACAACGGACAGCGATCTTACCGGTGATTTTAGCAAATCTTGCATACTACCCCTCGCCGATGGACATCACGAGGATCTTAAATCGATATCGCCGGAAACACTAGCAGCCGTTATGCGAGGCGATTTCAACGATTCTATCGGTTCCTGTACGATCGTCGATTGTCGTTATCCCTACGAATACGACGGCGGACACATCGACGGGGCGTTAAATCTCTACAGCAAAGATCTCATCGAACAACATCTCTTGAGCCCAATAACGAAGACACCGGTTATTCATCCAGAAACGAACAAACGTAATATTCTCGTTTTTCACTGCGAATTCTCGTGGGAACGCGGACCTAATTTATCGCGTTTTCTTCGGAACATCGATAGACAACGAAACAAGGAACACTATCCGGCACTTCATTATCCTGAGATATATCTTTTGCACGGTGGTTACGAGCAATTCTATCGAAAACAAACGAAACTCTGCTCGCCGCAGGGCTACAGACCGATGAAACATCCCGATCACGAAGCGGATCTTCGACAATTTCGTAATAAAAGCAAAAGTTGGCAAGGCGAGAAAACGAGAGTAAACAGTATCACAGCGCGAGCAAATCTCAAGAGGCTCGGTTTCTAGATAATTATTATTATTATTCAATCGGGGATATTCCAAATATAAAATCTTCAGAGTAAAAGAAAAAAAAAAAAAAAAACAGAAAAAACGAAGATAAATTAAGTATGAAATTTTTTTTTTTTTTTTTTGAAAATCCCTGATGTGTATAAATATTGAATTGTACAATTGCGCGTACTATAAATCCCGAAGGTGTTTCTAGTAGATTGCGCCGAGGCGAGCGATGAATATTCTTCGGAAACTTTTATTTTTCGTTTTTTCAAAGCTTCGAAGAATAATGTATTCGCAAGTCTCCACGATACTAAAGAGTGCAAATCCGGTGTAACGACGATGAGGCTTTCGCTAAGCTTCGTTTAGATCGTCGAAAAACCGAAAAAAAAAAAAAAACTCGATGAGCGCCACTTTGCATTTGTTCCGCGTTACGTCTCGGGACATTGAGAGAGAGAACTCGTCGAGTTTTTTTTATTTATCCTGTACATATGTAGTCAGTCTCGGATCGAGTATACGTGTTTAAGTCTCTACCGATATATATATATATATATTTTTTTTGTTGTTTTTTTTTTTTTTTTTCTAGTACATGGAAACTAAAAGCGCTTATTACGAACGACGAGGACGGTTAAAAGTTTATATCGCAACAGCTTGCCGGTGGCGTGTCTCTCGCGTTGAATTATAAATTTGATTGAAAAAAAAAAAAAAAAAAAAAAATTCGGTAACAATGAAAATGAAAGAAAAATTAAAAAAATGATGTTCAAGTGTTGAAAACGAGAGATGAATGAAAGTGGCGATATATTATATGTGTATATATTTGATATGTATGGGAAAGCCGTACCCCCCGCATCGAGAGCGACGCAACAGTCGAAAATGCAATAGCCTGTGCCCAATCCTAGGGACGGCAGGGCCTTTAGGGCCGCTAGATATTAGTTGGATGTGTCACAAATTTCTATAATGCTTCATTTAAACGAAAAAATCTCGGGCGGGCATCCCACTTGTACAGACACGACACTTTGACGATTCACGGCGGCTCTATATAAATTTCGAATTTAAACGTTTTTTTGTTTTGTTTTCTTTTTTTTTTAACCTTCAAACTCGTATCGATTGAACAACAACCGTCGAGTAACGATTTTTTTTTACATGGGTTAACCTTAAAAAAAATCGTTGTTTCGTCGTTTGAAGCGCCTTCTTGAAGACGATGCAACTGAAGAATCCCCTCCCTTTACTCACACACACCGATGTACAAAACGATAAAAGAAATACGAAACTCTCCTTTTGACACGTATTATTATGTAAGATAGATAAATGAAAAAGTGAAAAAAGAGACGTTTATTTGGGAGCGAAAGAGTCGATTATCACAAAAAAATGTGCAAAGTTCATAAATGTTATATTGTAAAAATTATACTATGTTATATTCATCTTAACGTATAATATAAATTTGTCGTATAAAAAAAGCTATGAATCTGTGATTTCTTTAAATCCCGTACCTCTGCATTTATCTATAGTTTGGATAAATGACTATTTCCATATGACACGATTAATTGACGAGACATTGTTTTGTCGTAATGAGTTTGTGGCGAAAATGCTTGCGGGGAGATTCGAGTGAATTATCGCCCGTTGCATAACGAGGCAATGTTCACAATGACGTCGGGCAACCGGTTTGGAAGTCTTTGCAAAGAATTATGATACTTTTCGCGATGAGTCGAAGAGAACAATTGGCCTCAGAATTGCACGTAGAGATAACGATGTGGCATTCTAATGTGTTGAAGCATACGAGTTGATATAACCACGATCAGTCGGTACTATTGTTAACAATCGGTGCTTTTGTGACGCACGATCGGGGCAATTAGCAACGAAAACAATAGCTCGTTTTTACGTAAAGCTCTATAATTCCGGCTTTTTTATTCATTTCGATTCAAATCTTATTAAAAATATACAAGCGATCGAGTTAAAAACAAAAAAGAATAATATTACGAAACGATTTACATCCACGTGTACATACCAAACAAAGTTCATCTCGAAATGATTGTTGAAGACTCAATATTTCACGATATACATAAACATATTACGTTTTGTTTTTAAAAAAGTCTGATTACGTCGTTGAATTTCGCGCATTGAATATTAAGTGATTGATCCGCCATATTGTTCCACGCCGGCACAGCCGGCTACTTGCCGAAAGCGAAAGTATCGCAACCGATCCAGTTCGCAGCAACGCTCGCAACCGTACGTGATAATAACACACCATGTCATTCCTTTTTCGTGGCGCAAGTAATAAATAAGTGCAATAAAACAATCAACTATCGCGTGGATCGTAGAGCTTTGAAACGTCTAGTAATAATCATTATTTTGTAGTTATTTAACACAACTGAATAAGTAGTACCGGTGCATCTATTAATGGAACAGAAGGGCAGTATGCTGTGCCTCCGCGTCGAGTTTTTCGCCGGCTAAATCAGTTGACCTCTACCAATGGACATTTAGAGTCCATAAAATAGCATGACATAGCGATATATCTCGAGTTATTTAATGACACCGGAGTCACATTAGCCAATTGCAGTTTACGGATTGTGTCCTCTCTTATCGTAGCCCCCCAGTTTCTCGTCGTTCGACGGAAACGCGAAATCGCGAATCCATAACAACGAGAGGTTATAGCTAAACTCCGGTATTAACGATTGGGCATTCTCTCCGCAGCGCTCATCGGTGCAAGAACCCTCGCTGGAATTAATTCGTCGCGCTTCCTAACCACGATGGCAGACGCACTCAAGACACACGGTGTCGTACCCGATGTTATCGACAATTTACCGAAAGCCGTTCTGAAGGTCAACTATGCCAACAATCTCGCTGTGGAAATTGGCAAAGAATTGACACCGACTCAAGTCAAGGACAAACCTTCCGTACAGTGGGACGCGGAGACTTCCGCTTTCTACACTCTTTGCATGACCGGTAAGTCGAATTTTTTTTGTTTCAATAATATTGAATTATCATCGCAGCAAAAATAACTGTTTATTAATTTTCCAAATTAATAATTTTTTTTGTATTTTTCATTAATTTGGGTTTAACCTATTTATCTCGCGATTTATGCGAAATAAAAATATTTTTTATATTACGCTTTCGCAATGGAAATAAAAAAAAAAAAAATTGCGAGAGATTCTTCAATTAATGTTTGCATAGTCAGTGGAGGTCTCGCGTTCATAATTTTTTGAGCATAAAAAATAAAAATGTACATTTTTTTCGTCTCAAGCAATGACTCGTATACACTAATGCAGTTTGCAGACTGTGCGACTGTTGAAGAAACAAAAGAATTCCGCTGTATCATCGTAAAGTATGATTAGCGCACATAATATTCATAGAGAGTATCATAAAAGATAAACACAAATGTTTATTGGTCATTTATAAAAAGCTGACAATTACACAGAATAACTTTGTTACATTGTTTGTATTTATGCCAATTAAATGTTAAACGAGACGTTACAAAGTTGGCGATAGAAATGCATTTATTATGTGTTCCCTCTGTGACAAGAAAATAATGGAAATCTCCTTGAATTTTTTTTTTTTTATTTCTGAAATGTCCTTAAATTCCTTCATTGGTCCTTAAATATTTTTTTTTCCTCGAATTTCAACTTTTTCATACTTTTTCAAAATATTTTCCTATATATTTTTTGAATATCCTATATATATTTTGAAAATCATTAGCTTTATTTTGGCCTTTTAGCCACTAGTCATCTAACGCATACTGATACATTTATATGCTTCGTATTATGTCCACAAAAACAAATACACTGAATTTTTTTTGTCGATCTTTCATTTTATCGAAAAAATTTGATTTTTTTTTCAGGCAAAAATTCAGTGAACAAAATACCATAACTAATGTCACGTACATTTCTTTTTTTTCAAATTTACAGATCCCGATGCTCCGAGTAGGAAAGAGCCGACTTTCCGCGAGTGGCATCATTGGCTCGTTGGAAATATTCCCGGAGACAAAATAGCAGAGGGTGACGTACTTTCGGATTATGTCGGTTCCGGACCTCCACCCGACACCGGTCTTCATCGTTACGTCTTCCTGGTGTACAAACAGCCCGGAAAACTTACCTTCGACGAGAAGCGTCTCACCAACAAGAGTGACGAAGGACGTGCGAAATTTGCCATAAGAAAATTCGCCGCGAAGTATAATCTCGGCGATCCCGTCGCCGGTACTATGTATCAAGCAGAGTACGACGACTATGTGCCGATCCTCTACAAACAGCTCGGAGGATAATTAAACATTCGAGTCCACATTTCCTGTGTTACAACTTCCACTCTAATATCACATTATTTACGAATCTTTCCACTGTTATGAAGACAAAGTGCTATTATTCCAGATTAATGTAGCGGTTTTGCTTACTTCGTTTGGCAATAAATTTTATAAGCGTATATTTGAGTCTTTTACGACGACAACGTATGAGAGAAGAGGGAGAAGTAGAAGACGAAAAAATATTTAAAAAACGCAGCGTAACTTATTTTTATCGATAAGTTATCACAATTTAACTTTCAATAGCAATCGAACTGCAACTCGATTCGTCTGCATCTTTAATAATCAATAATTTGCGTAAATTGTTGGGGAAGTAGAATAATATTTTGATAGCAATACTTAACAAGTTTGACGACCGAAAATTAAATAATATCTTATTATTTAACGATTTTAGATTCATTTAAAAAAATGAACAATTTTCACCATTCAAGAGCTGAGATACGACTCTCTGAAATCAGTTGAAATTATTATAATTAAATATCATTAATTATAGAAATATTTTACTCTCGACATCTATACTTCTGTATAGTGAAAGTTGTTAATTTTTTTGCTCCGACATTTACTTCACATCGACGTTTAGCTAAATATGCTGCGAATGTTGAACATTTCTTTATTTTTTATTTTTTTTCAACTAAACAGCTGAAAAAACTGTTCCAAGGATTATAAAATGATTGCATCTCCGTTCTTGCGGAGTCCTTCGTGTCGGACGTCATCACCGATATCACACACATGACTACTATCTTCTCTACAGTCCGTTCTGTACTCATCGCGATAATGTATCGATGCAACTGCGCGACTGTTCGCTTAGTCACGTTACCACAATTTTTCTTTTTTTTTTTCTCGAAGTTTCGCGATTGTTGAATATTTTTATACCACAGTCGTCGGTAAAAATAAATATTAAAAAAACGAAACATCGAGTCGTGAGAAAGGAATGTCATTCGGTTAAAAAAAAAAAGAAAAAAAAAAAAAAACATCCAAAAATCTGCGGTATAGGAATCCTCTCGTTTGCAAGAATCAACGACCCCGTCGTATCGATGTACTGATCGGATTCTTAAACCGCGTCTCGTCGACCTTGTGGAGCGCAAGAAAACCGTGTGGAATCACCTTAAGCAGCGAGCGACGGGGAATATATAAAAGTCTCCGAGTCCGCGGCGAAGAAGGTATACCGTTGCGGCGAGCCGTACAACTCACAACGATGAAGCATCTCGTAGCAGGTAATCGTCAATTTTTCGTGTACCAAAAAAGTCAATTAATATCGAGATAAACGAAACGCAATTTTTCTTAAATCTCTACGATAATAAAATACGAAAATCAATTTTTTTCGATTTATTTTTTATTAGTTTGTAACTCGCTGCCATTTTGTTTGCGAAAAAAATTGACTCGACGATTAGTTGGAGATATTCTTTTTTTTTTTTTATCGAAATCGCTTTTGATATATAGGAATCCTTCTCTGTGCGGTCGGCGCAGTTCTGGCCGACGTGGAGTCCGCTTTCAAAACAGCAAAAATCGAATCGGACATTATAGATAAATCTCCGAAGGACCTTATCGAGGTATTTTCCCGCATAACAAATCGATTATTAAAATATTAAAATGCTTTTTTTGTATTAATAAATGATAGTTTTTATTTCCTGTTTCTATTCAGATAAAATATGGAGACAAAGCGGTGAATTTGGGTAATGAGTTCACGCCGACCGAAACTAAGAATATTCCGGATGTTCACTATAAACACGACGGCGGTGTTCTCTACACTCTCGTGCTAACAGGTGAGTTTTTGAAACTTGAATTTCCGAAAGCTTTTCATGTATTTTTTCTTCTTTTTTTTTCGTAATAAGTGAAACTTTAACGTTTTCGAACGATTTAGCATTGTAATCCTAAGTGAAAGAATAACGGAGTATCGTCGATAGGAGACAAAGATATCGTGTAGCAAAGGCGTGTAGCGGAGACCGGCGATGAGTGTACTTTCACCGAGTTACAAAACCTGTTTGCATTCCCTTGCTGCGCGTCGATCGATCATTCTACTACCGCAAAAGAAACGATCGTACGAATAACTATCTATCCAATGATAGAGAAGTCGATACATAGCGATCTTTTATTTTCCGGGTTAACGGCGATAATGTAATTCTTATAATACAATTGTCGAATATCACAAATGAATCGTTTCGCTACGATTTATATCGAGATATAGACATTTGCATAAGTAGATTAAAAAAATTAAATCCATTGACGCGGCCTTTTCGCAAAATCCGAAGGTTAGTAATTAAAAAGAAAATCAATAATTATTACGCGGTAATGAATAAAAATACGTCATCGATTTCGAATACTGTAGTTGTAATTGTACATTAAGTGTTTCGTTTTGTATATATATATATATATATATATATATATATAGTATACTTATTCAGCGATATAGACGCGTAATGACGCACTTTCTCTCTCGTCAGCCGACACTCGCGAACAAAAATATCGTCGAGCTTCTCGAGTAAAATATTTATTCGACCGATTTGAAACTACCGAGCAAACTGCTGCACACGTTTTTCCGTTTTCGCATTGGACGATGAAATATTGCCATCGATATTAAAAATTGTTATGAAATATGTTACAAGATACCGATCTTTTCATGAAAACCACAAAAAAAAATAGTATCAAATACTCATAATAATACTGCATTTGGTACGAAAACAATTTTTTGAATATCATATCTCAGTAATAAAAATCTATTTTTGTGGTATCATTTCCGATTTTACACAGATTTTTACTGCAAGTGATGTTATCGAAAAAAAAAAAAAATGTCATGTTTTTTTTACATTTTTTTTTAAATTTCATAAAACTCTTATCACTTCCGAAGAAAAATTGAGATTTTTAAACCGGAAATGATGTGACAAAAAGAATTTTTTTTTTTTTTTTGAGAATTATTTGTATTTGAGAATTCAAATTGTTATTTTCAGATCCCGACATTCCTGTGAGAGGATATAATCGCGAATTCCAACATTGGCTCGTCGGAAACATTCCCGAGGATAAAGTAGCTAAGGGTGAAGTTTTGACCGAATACTTTGGTCCCGCGCCGCCGAAGGATTCTGGAACCCATCGTTACGTTTTCCTACTATACAAACAAAATCAGGGAGCGATTACCTTCACGGAGCGGCGTCTCAGTACCAGGTAAATCGGATATTCAATAACCGAATGTGAATGAAAAACATTAATCATAAATTTCTATCAGATAACAAAACGTAATATTATTTATTGCAGAGACAAAAACAGAAAGAGATTCTCGATAAAGAAATTTGCGGAGAAATACAACTTGGAGGGTCCAATCGCTGGCAACTATATGATGGCGAAGTACGACGACTACGTTCCAACGGCACATAAGCAACTCGGCCTCTGAGTATTATTATTAAATACGAGTAAAATTTTTTTTTAATATATAATATCGTTAATTTTTATCATTATTCGTCATATTAAACAATAAAAAATTGCGAAAAAAAATTCCGGATCCTAATTATGACGATTAATGTCCATTTAGATAGAAAAATCAATTTTTTTAGTTTATTTCAATTCTTCTAATTCGTATCTTCACTTAATTTGGTTTACTATAAAATAGAAGAAACATCAGTTCAATTGTTCAAGGAACATTTATTTTATTTCGATACAAAACACTTATTTCGTTATGGAATCGAATACCAGTAAAGAACTCATCGCGGTTTACACGGGCATATCGTATCCACGAATCCGCGCGTTCACGCGGCTCTTAATTCTAAGTTCTCAAGCTAATATCAAGCTTTCTGTGAATAATTTATTCATACATTGTATTTTTTTTTTTTTTTTTTTTTTTCATTACTTAAGCCGTTTACAACGAGTTTTTCCACACAGCACGTCGGTACAATAGAATTCTCGATCGAAAGCATATCTATAGATAGACTTACTTATCTAATCGCAATAATCAGTCCTATTTAGACCATTCGCCGTTTTTCGTTTTGTTAATAATGAAGACAGCGGGAGAACCGCTCGCTTGTTTGATACAATCGGTTCCATTAGTCTTATGCAACAACACCAGTTTTTTTTTTTTTTTCTAAGCGGTTTCGATCTTTTTTTTATAATTACAAAAAATGGTCGTTATTATTATTATTATTATTTTTTTCCCGTGGCAATAAAAACGACGACGGTGTGGCATCATCGCGATGCTTCGATCTATTTCGCTTTTTTTCTCTTTACCTTTATTATTAAAAAGCTTATTAGTCTCTAACGCTCAGACGATTTATATAACTTTTTTTTTTTTTTTTTCGTTTCGTTTATTCAATTTTTTTTTTCCTCGTTTAACATTATACAGAATGACTAGAATAGTATGTGCGCTTTTTTTTTTTTTTCTTTTTTTTTTCATTCGTGTAAAACGTTGCGCGCCGTTCTCTGGCAACGGGTCACAAATCGCGTTATCTATCACGAAGCCTCGCGCGCCGGACACGACGAAGTATACGCGATAAATCGGAGATTTCGTTATTAACCGGATGTGGCGAAGAAGTTGGAAGATTGTACGATCGTTGACGCTTTACAAACGTTTCGACAAAAATCCATTTTTCAAGGCCGAAGCTATCCGTTATGCATTTTATGGTAAATGCAATTCGAGGGAAACTCGCGCGGCTCGAGATTCACTCGTTCCTTCAAATGGGAACGAAGTTTGCTTTTTTTTTTTTTTTTTTTTTTTTAGAGACTTCGACGCCTCTTGTTGAGCATTTTTGTAAAACTACGGTTTATCATTTTTCCCGAGATTACAGTTAACTAGTTAATTTTTTTATCCATTTGTTTGTTATTTTCTCGTCGCACTTTGCACCTCTCGTCGACGACAATATTCAATCCGTGTCCTTTAGGTTTTTTTTTTTTTTTTTTTTTTTTTTTTTTTTCACTCGCGATAATGCACGACAATTCGCCTACATTTTTATATTATCGTAATAATATTCATAATTAATAATAATAATTAAGTAACAAATGTGTCTCGTCGAACCTTTGGCTCTTAGCAGCAGTCACCGAATCGCCCAGCGACTCGTTGAAGGGATTTCGTTTTCTCGAACCCTTAATCGCTATTTATTTATTATTCTTTTATTTTTTTCATATTTCTTCTTTAATATACCTTAGGCTCAGCTCTCAACTACTTGCAACACGCGTTATTCGATTTTTTGCGAAGAACACGACAGCGGATCCTCGTCGACTTGTTAAATACAGCGAAACGCGAGGATACGCTGCGACGTTTTCTTCATTCGATGCGATCCAAGCTAATAAAACTTCGCTAAGTATATATTTATAATATATAGTCTTTCGATAATTCGGTGATCACGATGATCACGAGATCTTTCGATGAGAGTTCTCTATCTATTTTACCGATCCCTCTTATTTTCGGAGGTAAACAGTTTTTTTTTTCTTTTTCTTTTGTTTTTTTTTCTTTTCTTTTTCACGAATTTTCGTTTTAGTTTTAAGGCAACGCGAGGTCAGGATAAAACGTGATGTTCGAGCAAAGCTCGTGGTCGCGCACGTCGCCCCATCCACCGTTACCCTTTCGCAATTTTGTCTTTTTCGCGACACCGGCAACGGT
Organism: Cryptus armator; assembly: GCA_963971235.1. Classification (NCBI taxonomy): domain Eukaryota; kingdom Metazoa; phylum Arthropoda; class Insecta; order Hymenoptera; family Ichneumonidae; genus Cryptus; species Cryptus armator. Next base: position 20,178,245 of record OZ020233.1, read on the forward strand.
CAGTGTCAGCGACGAAGGAAACAGATGCGAACGAGCTGCCTTCAGGACGTTTTGCACTTTGGCGATCACCGTTGTTGACTCACAATTATTTTTCTTGTGATGAACGCCGCTAAAATCGTTTTTCAAAAGTACCAAATTAATTTTTATATTTTCCCGATTTATTTCATTGCCATTTCTAAAAAAAAAACAGCAGCATCGATGTAATTTTTTATTTTCTCGAAAGTTAAATCGCAAAATTAGGACCAACGATTTTTATAATAATAATAAAAAAAAAAAAAAAAAAAGTAATAAAAAATATCAATAATTTCGTCATTTTTTATGATTTTCTGGCAATTCGAATTCTTTATTCGAAGAAATTATTTTAAAAAAATTACTGCAATATGCGGAAAAAAAAAACGTTTTGTTTCATAATATTTTTTTTTCCGTTTTTCATGAACGATAAAATCGGTTAAATTTTTACGAGTTAATTAAATCGCTTCATTACCATTCTCCAATGTGGAAAACTCTCGGCGCTCTCATCATCATCGCCACGAGGCCGGAATCGAGACGGGGCGCAGCTCCGGCACCTTTACTCGGCGGAAGACATGTCTGCGCAACGTGCTGAAGGCTCCAATCCCAATTGTAATCGTCGTAAGAGCAAAACTGCGAGGCGCATTTTCTCAGCTTATTCCACGTAACGCGATTGAACGCCATTCCCATGTTATGTTTACTCGATATCCACGGTATCACTTCAGCCTGCGCGGGAATAATTCGATAGTTGAAGTAAAACACGAAGATAACGTAATCTGATAATCTGTTATCGACGGTATCTATTTCATACGCTAAACACGGGAGTAATCACTACGGGACTATCGATACGGCCAAAAATATAATCCAAAACCTGCTAAACGAGGAGAAATTTATTCATAGGACAGCATTGAGTCGCAATACACATCGAGTTATCGTACCTAAAAAAATTCTTTCGCATGCAAAAACGTGTACACCGAACAAAACAAAAGTAATGAGATTAATGATATAATGAATTTTATGATATTAATCGAAAAAAAAAAAAAAAAAAATTCTATATTCTACATTATCGATGATTAATTTGAAAACTTTCTCGAAATTAACGAATGAATTTTCTCAAAGTGGGTACTTTATTCGAGATGATAATTAAATAACACTGCGAAGATTTCGCGAAGATTTTTTTTTTTTATTTTCAATTTAGTAGTTTGGCATTTCTTCGCGGACTCGATAAATGTAAGGATTTTTCTTTGAAGAGAAAATTGATTGATTGACTTGAATTGATTGTTTTTCTTTATAAATTTTCTTTTTCTTGCGATTATTTGAAATTGTTGTTTTTTTAAGGATATTTTCATTACTTTTCTATCGTTACTGTGTGCATTTTTTATGTTTTTTTTTGTTTTCTTTGATTTTCTTTGAGAATTTTTCTTTCTTTGACATTATTTCAAATTATTGTTTTTTTTTTTTTTAAGTATATTTTCATTACTTTTCTATTGTTACTGTGTGCATTATACACGTGCGATCCGCGGCATGCCTATCAACCCCTCGTTACTCTACGCATTCAGCAACGATAATAGTAACAATCGGGAGATGAATCTGTCAGTGCGGATTTAGCTGCTGATGAAGGTGAACAGCTGCTTCTCTACAAGGGAAACTAAGGATATTAAGCAATCATGGAAACTGGAATCGAGTTTGCGTGTCGGTTCTGCTTCCGGGATTGAGGACTCTGCGAAGCGGGGAATCTAACTTCGACGACTGGTCTTCTCCATTTCGGATAATTAACTACGATAGTTAAACATGAATTTGAATTCCTATGGTGACCGCACCGTCCATTACATTCTTCCATTAACCGACGGCGAAAATAATTGCTATTTTTATGTTGAATTCTACAAACGACTTTTTTTTCAAATAAATGTTAATAAACTTTATATCGAAGTCTTCGTAATGTTAATTTTTATTTAATTCATTTTAACTAATTAAATTTGATAAGAATTAATTTCCATAGAAAATATTAATATCTTAAAAAAAAAAAAAAAAAGGAAATTTTTTCGGGAGAATTTTTTTTTTTTTTTTTTTTTTTTTTTCAGAGAGTTAAAAGCATAGTTTGCATGTTCCGGAGCTTGCAGCAAGACGAGAGTATTTTTTTCGAATAGTTGAATGATATTTTTTGCAAGTTGCACAGTCGTCGAGGGTACAAATACGAAATTAACAGGCAATATATAGCAGTTGCGACTAAAGTTTCAAGGGATTCTTTTTGGCATCGTTGGACCTTCTGATAATGACTGTAGAGACTTGGCAAAAGCTGGAAAGCCCAGGACGGTGTCGCTTGTACAGTCTGAGAGCTCTGGTACGTCGACAAGCTACCCTGCTGCGTCGATCCGTCGTGTCTCTTAAGGCCGCGCAGTAACTCCTTTTGCAGAGCACCGTTGACGCCGAGATACTGATTCGGAGGTGATATACAAAAGTGCGTGGAAAAAACACATCGTGTAACGGTGAATCATAATTAAACGACAAAACACAGCGAATGACGATGAAAAGAGATGATACATTACGAATGTTGGGATTTCGGTTTTTTTTTTTTTTTTTTTTTTTTTTTTTTTTTTTTTTTTCATAGTAAAACTACGAAAATGAATGATCAAAGATTTATCGATGATTAGTCGCGTGTGACGATTTGACTGCGCAAAACGAGGAGACTGATAACCCGAGTTTATCGCGAGAGTCGAGAAAATGTTATTCTCGTTATCGACATAATTGCAAAGCACATTACTGTTTTCGATGTTTTAACGATAAATTTTAATGAGCTTTAGGACTTTCGTACTTCTCTCTCGCGACACAACTTCGTTTAAAGCGATATTCGTTGCGTAATTATTAGAATTTACATTCCTCACCTTTCGACTGAAATCGGCATAGTAGTTGTAGGTTTTGAGATAAGTGCCGAGGGAAAGTACGTTGCAACGTTCGCAGCTGTGTTTGCAAGTGCGTTCCATTAGTCTCAATACGTGAAGAAAATCCTCGGCGACGTAGTGATCCTCTTCGAGAAATAGTACCATTCCTGTGTGATTTCGCGTTACCGATAACTGATCGAACACACGATTCGCCTTCCACCACCAGTGATGCTTCGTTTGAGTGAATTTTGCCTCTCTGTAGTGACCGTAGAGATCGGGATGCAGGGCATTCGTGCACTTGAGATTCAGAGCTCTGTTAATCGGAAAAAAAAAAAAAAAAAAAAAAAAAATGTGTTATTCGAAGAAATCACTATAATTGTGAATTTGGATGAATCTTAGATATTTCGAAAAAAAAAAAAAAAAAAAAAATTGTTCTTTTTTAATCAATCAATAGTTGAGAATAATATTAATATAGAGACGAAAAATTATTCTTCGAAAAAAAAAAAAAAAAAAAAAAAAAAATTCAATTTTTCGAGGAAAGAAATACATTTGAATTTTGCTAATTGGATTAATTGAGTAATCAAAAATGACTCACTGAAGCCTATCTATGTTGCGTGGACAATCGTTGGGATCCTCGCCGGGAAAAGTGTGCGGATGTGTCTGTATACTGTGCGGATAAAATATTTGCATAACCCGACAGAAGTCGACGCTCTGTACGAGATAATTGATGTCGGGATGCCAAACATCGTGACTGAAAACGAGTAAAGCTTGTTCTATGCCTCTTGCTTGGGCGAGCGATACTATGAGGTGTCGGAGATAAGTTAGTCTCGCGTGAACCTGTACGACGATCACCGGAGCATCGGGCGACAAAGGGCCGAATGCTTCCTCGTTGTAAACCTTCTGATCGGCGTTTATACGATTGATGTTTTTACGGATCTCGATTATCTCGAGATCCGTTAGAGCGCTTGTCGTTCCATTCGCCGCTATCGATGCGTTTCTTCGCTCTTTCAAGAATCTGCGATGTAACAACGTAATCAGATTTGCGGCTCTCTTTATATTCAAATTCAAAGAAAATCGATGCAATAAAAATGCTTTTATTGCAATCCTTTTGAATTTAAAAAAGCACCGGAACGTGTGGCACTGAAACGGACGTTAAGAACGATTTTTTATACCTGTGAAGTTCTTGCGGAACGAGAGCGAAGAGAGTTTCATTCGCGGACGATGGACTTGGCAGATTCTTTCCGGTCAAACTGATAACGTGTAGTTGAAGCCACAAGAAGGTAGCGAGAAAAACGAGGGCGAGGGTTCGCAGTAAAGTTCCACGACCCGTTCTCGTCCCCGCGGCTACGCTTACACCTGAAAATGCACGTAAACACGTATACATACTTCGGCTCTGTTTCCCTCGGCTTTCGTTTAAATGGTCCCATGTTTCGTATCTATACACTACGATGAACTATCTGTGTACAATATTATCAGCTGTATGATACATAAATATACATAAATGGCTCGTTTAAATTATAACAAGCTGGAGGTTGGGAAGAATATTGTTCGGTGCTAAAAGCTGACGTTTTTTACGTGACGCGTATATCCCGCGAAATGCGCGTATCACGTGTCGCGTTGATAGAAATAATTGGGTCGAGTAATTAGGCAAATGACGGCTTTTACGGGTTTACGCTACAGTCGATCTTCATCGCAAATTCATCGTACGACGGATAAGATAATTTTAAAAAATACTGAATTAGCGTCGACCGCGCCAAGTCACCTATAAATCACTCGAAGTCATTTGTTTGCCGTCGAAGTTATCACTCTCGTGACGGCCGTGAATGCCGAATTCACTTTAAAATAAAGACGTTGGGAAACATAACTGTACGAAATTTTGTCCATATAAAAAAAATTATTTGCAAAAAAATATCGGAAATATTTTGAAAATATATTAAATTCGGCGTTTTTATATAATTAATATATTAATCATAAAATTTGTAATATATTCAATGATTTATTTGTAGAAATCTAAAATATATATGTCACATTTCATTTATCGACGAAAATATATTACGAGTATGTTATGCAATGTACTTTTTTCCATGTAGTTACATTTAAAATTTTTTTTTTTTTTTTTTTTGCAAAAACAAGTATGAATACCGAACACTTCGTGAACCAAACTAAAATTTCCGCGACTCTAAAAAAATTTCTGTACTAAATTATTTTTATTTCATATTTCATGCACTTTTCAAAGCTTTCCGAAGCATGCGATATAAATTTTTTTTTTTTCTAAAAAGATTATTAAACTCGCGGAAATGTATGGATCGATATTTGAAGAAATTGCTTCCTATAACACGACAAATGGAACAAATCGTATCGAAGGATATATTCCTCGCAGGGGTTGCGGGAGTTGTAAAATTTTACGTTTCACCGTTTTGCCGCGATGCAAGAGGGGTTGGAGGCAGCTATCGCGCGATTCGTGCGCAGTAAATTTTTGTGGCTAGAGAAGACGGAGAACGAAGAGAAAAATCGGGTTAACGAGATATATACGATAAAAAATAAAATAAAAAATAAAAATTCCACAAAAACGAAGAGATAAAGAAATCCAAGTGTCACGTCGCCTAAATATATCTCGTCCTGCATATCTCGTCGTTCGCCGCGTCTATACTCTCGGTAAAGCAGCATACATTGGATAGTTTAGATATAGCATTATGGAGTTGCGTAAGTGAGAGTGTATATTGGTGCAGACGAAAGAGAATGTGTGTGTGAAGAGACGAGAAAGAGGTAAAGGATGAGGGGACGTAATAGACGAGCGTTGGGACCGATGCTTCGACACAGTTGCAGAGCTTCGGCACATACGTTTACCATACATCCAACCGGCAGAGTTATAAAGTTATTTCGAGTTTGCGACGGGAGGAACCGGGAGAAAAGGAGGCTGAAGAATAAGAGGGAAAAAAGTATTAAGGGGTAAACGACGGAGGGGAAAGGGGTGGAGTCGGAGAGAAGAGGGTGTAGGGAGAGAGGGGAAATGAACGAGAGTCAAAGTCGTCGAAAACGTGTACAGATCTGTACGCTACATAACTATCTCTCATATGTTCGTCGGTCTTCGTAAAGACGTTAGTTGAAAGCCGAGGACGCGGATATTTGCATCCAACGAATTTCGCGCTTCTGCGGTCGCGCGAGAATATAGCGGTGAGCTTCCGAGCAACGGAAATGAGACGGAGTTTCCTGCGAACGAGAAAGGAACGGTGAAGAGACGAAAGCGACCGCGCATCGTCGGGCGAAAGATACCGACGAAGAAAGAGACCGGGAAACAGATATGGCATACGTGAGAAAAACGGAAACGTAACGGTAACTTTTACTACGGATCTTTTATAATTTCCAGAGTACGAAAAATCGACGTATCTCGCTTCGTTAAACATTTTATTACATATCTTTGTGTAAAAAACGATTATTTTTCGCGGATTAAGATATTTAATCGGGAGGTGTATAAGATACAACGGAAAAATAAATTGACGACTTAGCGGTTCATTTGATGATTTAGCAGATCAGGAGATCGCGATTTTTTTTATACAGAACATTTTTCTGTCAATCATAGGTACTGAACATCGTATTTTTTTTTGCATGTAAATTTTTTTTTATGTTTGTACTTACGATCTTATATTTCGGGTATTTGGGATAAAAATGGATAAAAATATCAATTGCGCGCAATTTTTTTTTTAAGGCAAACCGGTATTTTTTTTTTAATACACGAATATTAAAGATTAAAATTCAACGATTTTTAGTCGATGCGACTGAATCGATTGGAGGCACTCTACTATATATATAAACTACTAATTACTTGCAATAGGTAAAGGGAACTATCAATTGTGTTTCTAACAAACATCCGTTCATTATATCCGCAGTAATAAACTCCAATTAATCGCATTGCATTGTCTGTAATTGCAACGATCCCTCTCACGAGTAGCCGATGCGAATAATAAACTATTCGTCTGAAACTCCATAACGCATAGAGGGGATTCCCCTCAGAGCTAAAGCTGCAGCAGGACGCAGCAGCATGCAGCATGAATGCCGAAATACATGCTTTAGAATTCAATTTCAATCTGATTTAATTATAAGCAACTCAATAAATTTCCAAGTCGATTAGAGATATTAGAAATCTTGAACTTTGCTACATATCGTTCTAATGAAAAACTCATGTGCCCTTTGATGTCCTCCTGCGTTTCGTATAACCTTAGGCATTGCGTTAATGCACAGCCAGTAATAACGATTCATTAAAAATAAAAAAGGCATCAATTATAAAAGTATTTACTAAGTACTACAAGGCTTGCGTGTTGTTTGATACGTGAATATACATAGTGAATCCGAGTAAAAGGTGAAATTTATCAAAAATTGTACGATAAACTAAATTATGATTCAAGGTGAATTTCGTTCTCTCGTTTGCTTAATGTACAAATGGCATAATTGCTGACTAAAGTGCTATCGTCGACAAGCGTGTATTTCATTTTTTTTTTTTTTTTTTTTCTAAAAAACACAAAAAAGAAAAAAGTAACGAACTACTATCGCTAATTGCAATGCGCGAAGAAGAAGAATAAATTTAAAGTGAAACAAAACTATTTTTATTTATCGTCGAGTAGCAATATTTGCTTTTTTTTTTTTTTTTTTTTTTTTTTCATTTTTTTACCTCGCGTGAAGCCATTTTTTTTTCTTGTATAAACGGAAGGAACGGAGTACGGCTTAACGAGTCCACGTTCCAAGTCCGACGCGAGCAGTTTTCCTAAAAAAAGAACGTTGAAGGCAGGGGTCGTAGATGCCGCGACTTCGAACGTCGAATGACGACTGATTTGTGCGCTCGCGAGATTCGAGCCATTGTGCTTTTTAAACTGTACACTAACCGTGGCAACGGAATGAATAATGGAACGAGGGATGCGTGACTATGTTCGACGATTACTCACCGGGGTTCGAGATACGTTTGAATGTTTGTATAAAAAACATCGAAGAAAAAAAAAAAAAAAAAAAAAAAAGATCGTAACACAGTAGAGGCTATCATCGTTATAGTTACAAAACAGTAGAGATAAAATCGCACGAATCGTGTCGATAAGTGTTATTTATGCAGGTGCGAATTTTTCGATGAATTATGGTAGCTATAAAAAATCGTCGATATGCAATAAATTTTGTACCTTGACTCTCAGATCAAAATGGCTTGAATCTATTTACAAAATATAAATTCCTAGTTAAAAAACCATTAAAAAAAGCTCACCTCTCATAATGGCATCCCTAGACGGTGATCCTGTAACAATTTCAAAGTTTTTAACTCGTCGATCCCCTCGAGTGTCGCTTGTTACGGTAACATAACCTATACAGCGAAACAGAAGAACGTAACTTGCGTCGTAAAACACGAAAAATTATGTAGAATACGACCTTCTGCTTCTAAGTCGTCGTCATTTACGAATAAATAAATCTCAGCGGTATAAAAATAAAAATAAAAAATAGTGCACTTGAGGCGAATTCCGGAGTTTTTAAAGCTCCAATGAGTTTCGTATTAAAACTTCTTTCCGCACTCGGAAAGTGGGTCTTTCACCGTCAACAATATTTTATGAAAAAAAAAAAAAAAAAGTTTTAATAAATATTTTCGTAAAAAAGATATATTACTTTGAAATTATTTTGCTATGGGATATTAATAATTTATCGAAGTTTTGAGGTTAAATCCGACGAAGGCAATTATTCTTAATTTTCTCATTCGGAATCAATGAAATTCCTGTTGCGTGACTTTTAACGGTTTCTTTATGTATATAGGCTAAAAAAAATCGCTTATTCCTCCGTTCATGACTCACTTCAATAGTTTCATTCAATTCTAAAATATATTATGAATGCATATGTGTGAGAGTCGCCGTTATCTGAACGCTAGTCGTAGAGTTTTTATTTATTCAACTCGTATAACCGAACGATAAGCTTCGTGAGACCATCGAACTGTGTAGAAGGGAAACCTTACGCGATATAAATACGAGATAACAGAATCGTTTCCTGAAGACACAATTTCTTTTTTTTTCCCCAAATTTACGCGATTATCAACGTTTACGAAGTTTTCAATTGTTAAACTAATTCGTCGCGATCGAGAATCGCGGCACGTGCACGCGATCTCCATTCGTCTGTCCGTTTGTCGGATTTCATTCCTGTAGTCGAAATGGCGCCGTCTTGATACGTCCGCATAGTTGTCGCGAAAGAAATACGAGAAGATCTTCTCGTCGCGTCTCGAAGAGAAGAGTTGACACGGTGCCAAGGAGATGAAGCAAAAATTAAAGATATATTCACGACGAGATTTCAAACCGCTCGGACGAGAATTTCGCAACGCGTAAGCGTTTTCTTTGATACAAGTTCGGTGATCTCGTGGATTATTGCCACTTTCATCACGATAAATATGTTGGATTGAAACACTTGACAAGTAAGCTTCGTGCAATTTAAACGGAGCGCACGGAGGCGTACGTAGCCCCGTTGCAAGAAGAATCAAAGAGATTAATTGAATTTCCGAGAATAATTCGAAGAATCGTGAAGAGAGAAATTGTGTCACCGTTCTTATTGAAGTTAAATTATTCGAAAAAATGAATTGCGCTCGAGAAATAGCAATAATAATGAATGAGTACTTTTCCCGATAACTTCAATTAAATTTAAATATTCTGCAATAACTCTGAATTTTTTATCTCAATATTCGAGACTATAATTAAAAAGATACTGTATCTTCGTAATTCATTTTTATCAGCAGATCCTTCAACTGCTCGAGAAGCTTTTTATTCGATTATTATTTAAGCTGAATAATAACATAATGTTTACATAAAATTGATTTTGGAAATTAAATTGCTGACTCACCTGGAGAGAAAGTAGTGCACCGGATGGTCCTCCATTCTCATCCAATCTGTAACACGACAATTTAAGAGATTTAGTAACGAATTTAATAAAAATAAAAAAAAAATAAATGAAAAAAAATTCGTAATTTTTTAGAATTTTAAACTATTAATTTGTATTGTAATAAAGTATTTTTTCGATTTCCGTAAGTTTCGAGTCGAAATAGTCGAAACCGACGATCCACTAATAAAAAAAAATTCTGATTAATAAAATGCATTACGATTGCTAATCAACGAAACAACGTATCACGCATTGCTTAATCAACATTGTGACGAATTAATTGTGAAGCGCATAACCAATAAGTTATTATTATTCCGTACATAATATCTGTTTTCGGCGGCTCTCGACCTAACGATGTCGCGTGAATGCTTTTTGTACGCAATGCACAAAAGTTAACAATAACGGTGCACGTAATTACGTAGATCGTCGAAGTAACGACCAGCGGGTTTGTGGTTATGACGGACTATGGAAGTTAGACGCGAATGTTGCAGCTATCGCTTTTTCGGTGGCGAACTTTGTATCACTGGAATGGCCTGCAGCCGTTATGTGTTAATTAGACGCGATCCTTATTGCAAATAACTAATTAGCTCTCTAGTCAGCTTCGCGAATTACAACACGAGAGGGGATTCGCGTGGCCGCCGAAGGTACTGACACGATGTTGCATTAGGATCCGCAACTTCACGTGAGAATTACTAACGGATTTTGAACTCTCGTCTCCATCAGGAGAGTTGAATGCCACGTTTTTTGTTGCTACGGTTTTATCGATTTCGTCCCAATTGTATTCCGACAAAAACCAAAAATCGATGAGTTCGATTGGTTAATACGCGAAATAACCGGAAATTAAAACATTCGCAGACCATCCCTCGACGAAATTCAATGAACTCGCAAAATTCGTATATCTGCACCGCCGCGATGTACTGTTTTGTCGTATGAATGCGATAGTAACGAGCAAAAGCTGCTTTGGCTGCAAGCACCCGGAATTATTTGATCGTTCCACGAGGAATAATCGAACCAACACGATTCCCCTGTGGAAATAATACCATCGCGGATAATGGTACAACACTTTAATCACCAAACGGACACGTGTTATACGCGTGCTGAGCGACTCATCGATCGGGTTGTTTAACATATTAATGGATGATTGAAGTAGCGATTGTAATGAAATGCGAACTCCTGGGACGGCATGGCTATTAGGTTATCACGATAAAAATGCATTGCGTTTTCCATTTTTCAAGCGTATCGTACAATTCCTATGATAATCGGGAATTCCAAAAAAATTTCGTCAAATAACATTGAGGATCGCGATATTTTATCGTATTTTTTGGTTGGGTCGAATTTTTTAATAAATTCGCCGCAATTCATTTATTTCATCGCGGCTCAGCGTAAAACTATTCGTTAAACAGACAAAATTCTAATCACAAGTTTCTACAATGCGGAAATATATAACTACGAAATTGCGTTAAGAGTAAAATAATTAAATGATTTAACGACGGGATAATCAATCGATAAGAAACGAAGATAGCAATTTTTGAGATTCCGAAAGATTGGTAAATTAGTCGAGTAGATGGAGAAAGTGGAGATGAGATTCTGGTGTATTACATTCGGTATGTCGCGAGCCGATAAAGCTCGTCGTAACCGCATCCGCTCCAATTTTGCGGCAATTTTCTCGCAAACGAGATAAGTGGTCGCTCTTCGAGTATCCTTTGGAGACCGCCTGTATTTCCCAGCTACGGATTACCAGGACACTCGTCGAAGAGGAAAAAAAAAAAAAAAAATAGTAGCGACTCCGTCGTTGTCGCGTGAACCGAACCGAGAACTCTTGTCGTACTGTATCGAACGGGGGAGGAGGCCACCGAGGATATAATTTATCACCGACAACGAGAACCGTTGCACGTAAAGTTGAAGACGAGAGGTGGATAACCTTCAGCCTCAACTTTGCCTCTAATTACTTCGGAAACAACCTCTTTTCGGTTCTGAGTAGATTTTCGCTCAAACGCTTCAAGAATATACCTATTCGCCGTCTCGCACCCAAGTGCCATGCGCAGTATAACAGACTTCTTTACGAGATTACTTTTCATGTAATTATCAAAACTTTCGTGTGTCGTTACCAAGCGAAATTTGCAACACTCATTCTGCCTCTGCACGAAGAGGTCGTAAATCGTGGATGTACCGCAGCCGGTGCATAACTCGAGATCGCGGGGATTACGAGAGCTTTTTTTTTTTACGACTTGAGCTAAATGTATCGTTTGTATGTATGCTTTTTTCATACAAAAAACCCAAAAAAAAAAAGAATATTTTTCGTTGTTTTTTTTTTAACAAAAAAAAAAACAAAGCCATAAAACAGCGAGTTTTATCTCCGATATATTAATCAATATTTTCTGAACGAACGCGAAACATTTGTAGTTTTTTTTTTATCTTCGGATATAAAAAACGGATTAATAAATGCGGAGAAGACAGAATTATTAGTTCTCTTATTCGCGATTAAAATAGTCTTTGTACGCAACCCGCCATATCGTATAAAAAATGTCAAAGCCCGGTAAAAAAAAAAAACATTATTTTCGAATGGAGTCTACACGCTGATTAAAGGAATCCTAAAGAAATGCTAACGTCCTATATTCGACCTTTTCACCGCACGTTCATCGCAAGTATTCATGAAACATTTTCATATCTTTGTCGACATTTTATTTTCGCCCTGTGGGCGTTCGTGTGCGCTGTGTACTCGAAAAATCCGGACGAAATGAAGCAGAAAAACGAGTGCAATGGAACACACAGAGCGCAAGGCGAACCTAAAGAAAAATCGGCAGCAGGAGGCGGTGCAGGGCGTGATAAGAATGTTTTTTTTTTCGTTATCCCACAAACCAGACGCCCGCACATGTACAGAAACGTCGGCGATGCAGGCCGCGGGTCGCACTGTTTCATTCTCTTCCGCTGCTTTTGCTCTCGTATCTCGAATTTCCGACATAGGCGTATCGGCCCATAGTACTCTCGCAATTCTGATATGTTGTTCATTTGTGTGATTATTCGTAAACGTGGAAGATACGTGTACATCGACAGCAGTAACATAAGGATGCATCAACGAACTTTATCTTTGTAAATACGCCCTTTTGATTTGCCTCACCGGATATACCAATGTATATACGATACGTATACATATGTATCTATGAAACATGAGTACGTAAAGGTTTGTAGGACGGCTGCTGCGTTTATTCATCCGAGGAGTTCTAATAGTCACACATGCTATTCTATGCCGCATACCGCTTGCTCGCCGGCAATGATATATATGTATATATACTACGCATATATACATATATATAGTATGTTCGTTGCCTCGCGGATATCGCGGGATTCGCGCTCAATACATGGCATTGTTCACGCCGTAGGTGTGGACTTATTTATTGTTACAGTTATTTATTGTTACAGTAAATATATACGTATATATAGACATACGTGAGGCATTTTACGTCGAAACGATTAACCTATTTACAAGCGCCAAAAATTTTCACTTTTTTTGGAATTTACCTTCCGTATCGCGAGCCTAAATTAATCAAATTTCCGTTTTTTTTTTATTATCCGAAATTTCATGTGTCGAAGAATTCGAAAAATAAAGATTTTTAGATTCTGTGCGAATTTTTTTTTTTTTTTTCTGATTTTCACGGAATGTATTTTATTCATTTATAATTTGTAGGAAAAATTGCAATTATGTTAAGTTAGTGGATTAATTGATATGGAATGCTTCATACGCAATGTACACTGTCCGTGCGACGAACACGTCGACGAACATACGCTAATTCGACGGATTTCCTTCCTAATTACAACCGCGCGCGCGTCCGCTAATTTGCGACAGATCCTAATTAAATTTAAGTTCATTATTATGCGCGGCCGCTTCAACGCCGCGAACCCCCTTTCGTCGCTCGGGCTATGAAAATGTTTCATCCGCGAACTTCACACCCATTTAAATGAAGTGAAAATATTTCCCTCGCGTACCTACGATATGACGACGCGGGTTAAAAAATGATTCAATCACGAGAACAGAGTTCACTGATCGTTGCATCGGACAGATTTTAATTAATTTATCAACGGAATTGAAATTAAATCATTTCGCAGAACGTTTGAAAGCGAAGCTGCGATGCTACTTGACACAACCCACTTGAAGTATCTACCGAGCGGAAAAATATCAAATTTTGAATAAAGATCGAGTAGAAAATTAAATTTCGTTTCTCGTTCGACGAATCTGTAATTAATGTTTATTCATAAAGTTTTTTTTTCGAGTATTATGAACGTTAAGCAGCGCGTCCGACCCTCGAGATCCGATTAAGCTAAACTTCGAATAAAAAAAAAATTACTTGGAGACGGCATTTTCAGATTATTTTTAAAACAGCTGGAAATTGTGTAATAGTCCACAAAATTAAAAAAGAAAATCATTTATAATTCTTTCATAATTTTGTTAAGAATATATTTGAAGCAAATTTTTTTTACGATTTTTAAATTAATATTTTTTTATAGTCTCATAATTCTTCCGTTTGTATAATTATATTGTCATTTTCTTCCTATTTATATCACGTATTATTTAAGGATTTTCATTTTTATTCAAAATTTCGTTTCGTCATGTTGCAAAGATGTTTCGCGGAGACGCGGGTGTTGCTCTCTTCGCGACATCATGTCGCAAATGCTTGAAATGATAGAATTTATCGCTTTTTTCATTTCGTCTTTTTAGACCGTTCCGTTGAATGAAAATTTTACAAGGGATACCTTCGTCCTAATCATCCTTTAGATCGACGGGATTCGATAAACACACATAATCACATGCTATCCGACTTCGCCTCTCGATCTTTTTGTCTTTTTCTCACTATCCTTCGTATTCTTTGCCGTGATTACGGGAATTATTGAGAGGCGTTGATCGTTTGCGGTCGGGAATATCTCGTTCTCAGCCTTTAACGCTATACATCGCGTGACTAAAAAAAAAAAAGGGGTCGAATCGTATGCAGAAAATTACGGTCGACATCGAAGGGACATGTATTTTTTGTCTCTAAGCGCAAAAGAAAAACCCTTCTGATTTTAGACACGAGTTAATTTTATCCTCTTAGTTGTCATGCCGCGCGAATTATTTATATTTTTCGCTCCGTCCCTTATCGTCGAGCGATACGTCGTGTTGCGAAGTGAATTATTTTTTCCGTCGCGATTAGTCTCGTCTTCGTTTCGCGGCAACGACGTTTTAATATATACAATGTTGAGTCGATGAGGTTATCGTCGCCTGCATTACGATCAATCACGGTGTCGCGAAAAATCTTATTAACTTATTATTATCAGACACTCGGACACCGGGACTTGACGAAGAAAATTATTAATGCTTGAAAAAAAAAAAAAAAAAAAAAAATACCAGTCGATCAGTTGCGCCAATTTTTTTCAAAGTTCCGACGTGAATAAAAAGGAACTCTGTGGAAAATATCGAAAAATTGGAAATACACGAAAGAATGAAAAAATAAAATCTTCATTTTGCTCGAAATCGATGCGTGTAGCCTTCGGGGGAATGCAACAAAAATTTAATTAAAAAATTGATTAAAAAAACCGACATTTTATATTCTCTGATTTTTTTTCTGTACATACGATCGACGATAGTTTAATTAAAAAAAATGTCCAGAAATCAATTTACGTAGTTATTTTTTGTACGAAGTTAGTGGATTTCAAAATTTGAAGTATTTGGATGTTGTTACAGTTTTTTAAGATCGAGAAAAAAAAATACTCATCAAGCATAGGGACGTTTTTCGACACGGAACATCACAAGGTCTTCTGTACATCGTTTTTTTAACTGTTATTTTTTCAGTTACTTCAGACGAGTCACTAACGACGTATATTCTCTCTCCGGATGTCAGACTGATGCCTCATCGTAGAGGTCCGATCGATTTTCTTTTCTTGTCAACGAGCGCGCGAATTTACGATGCAAAAAACAAACGGCGAGAAAAACGTTGTATCGAGCGAAACATTTTCTACGAGATAAGGGCGAAGTCAGAGCGGTCGATTTGCATTTAAAAAATGTAACAAACCCTACGTGTCATAGATACATCACGCCGATGACCAACAATTAGATTGATGATATACGTTTGCATAATACATCGCTTTTGTTTTTTTTTTTTTTTTTAATTTTTAGTGTAGCAGATAGATACTTCATCGTTCAGACGAGTCAGCAGACGGCGCATTCGCGTGAGTAAATTATTTTTGTCAGAACGCAAACGCGATGAAAACATGACGCGGAAAAAGTTCACGTGGATTCAGTCGACTCGTTTTCATTATTCTTCATAGCGCAGCGTAACGAGTCGAATAATAATATTGGTTCGTGCGATCGACTGTCACGAATCGTGAGTTATGTGCGCTGCTTTCGTCCATCAAAACAGATGTGATGATGCAATAGTTGTGAATCGAAAAAAAAAAATATATACCTATATATACAATAAAAAATAAAAACAACATAGGAAATAAATCGATATAGGGAATTCTACTCTGCAATATAATTTCCCGAGGGAACATCGATATTGCGTTAAATCGATTTTAAAGAATTCAGAAAAATAGTCGCAATTGTAGCAGAATTCAATCATAAACTATAAATAATAAGATAATCAATGGAATAAAAAGTTTATAAATAATAAAATTATAAATTATAAGTACATTTTTAAATTTTTCCGTAAATTTTTTTTTTTTTTCGAGTAAAAAAGATTTCCTTGTTTCCAAGCAATTATCTCGATGTAAGGCGCGTCAGCGAAATCACATTATGTTCTTTTTTATCTGGACGAAGCACTCGATCTTTCGACTCGACTTATATATACCAGAAACTCGCAATAACTTTGCCATATCGTTCGGATATATCAGTCGGGTGGAGGCGGAACAGTGGAAAGGTAATTATACTATCCGTTCTGACGATCCCCCATTACAAATTGGCCGGGTGTGGCTTAGCACACGCGCGCGTAAGATAGGGTTGACGTTGGCAGCTCGTACGCGAAAACGTGCAATGTTTTAGCTCGTGCGACGAGTGGTAGAGGCACCGAGTGAGAACAGAAATGACGATATAATGATAGTTAAAGTTTGTCTTGTCTCTATCTCGCCGCAGCACTCGGTGTTCGGTTACCACGGCGACATTATAGTTGATGCGACATGTTTAATCGTCCGTTCATAAACGTGCGCGCAATTGCTTTGGCCAACGAGTCCACTGCTATACCAGTGCGCGGCGTTGGACTCGAAAATCAGGATTATGTAAAATACCACGAATAATCGTGCGAATTTGATACTTGTGCATTTAGTTTACGAATTTTTCAATTTTGTTGGAAAAAAAAAATGGCGACGGAATTTTCGTAATCCTTGATAATCGCGAGATTAAAAGATTTTCGATCGAATTTTTCAAAATTGTGATGAAAACACGCTTCGCGCGCATATGAACCCCATTTTCACACTCTGTGAAGTAAAATTATATACAATACTTGTGCGAAAATCTTTTTTGCAGTTGTAGCATAATGTACTATTATTTCGTGACTTTCCGACGATAAATCGGATCGCCATGTTTTCAATGTTTCGTCTAAATAAATAAGCGTTGGATACGAAAAAAAAATTGAGAACTTCATCACCCTAAAGAGGATTCATTATTAGATTCGAGTCAATATTGGATCTTAAATTTTTCACAATATCTGTACCAGCGGTTGAACTTTCGTGAATAAATTATTATTTCTTTTTAAAATCCTTGGTGTCGCGATGCTGCCGCGTCTCTCGATGTATAAAGGTCCTCTTCTATATTTCGAAAACCGTTCAGACTAAATAAAATCTAAATTTGGCTGCAAAGTGTCACTGCAGGTATATAAAGATATCTGTAATATTTAGATAAATACAGCTATCTTTTGATACCATATATCAGCGTATGTTTCGGACGATAAAAGAGAAGAAAATTCGTATAAAACACTTCTTTGAAATCAGTAATAAATTTCAGTGATAAAAAAAAAAATTACAGCAATGTTTCTACAGATGTTTTTATTATCTCGTTAAAGAAACGCGTATTTTTATATTCTCAGAAGGATCGAACGATTTTAATAACAATTTCTCGTGAAATGAATTAATCTGCAAATGTATCTTTTCATTTCGTATGGAATAAAAATATCATGACGCGCGTTATCGAAAAATAAAAAAAATTCCATGGTAACCACAATAATGTCTCTTACGCGCGAATGATCGACTTCCTTGTGAATAACAAACTCTCGTGGATACATTAATAATAATAGCTTATCTATTCGTTAATTAGAATAGTTTATTCATGCGAAACGACGAAGGTTAAGGCCGGTGCGCGGCGTGTCCCCGCGCGTCATCGGTCTCGAAAAAGGTCGTCGGATTAGCAGCGAAGTGAAACGTTTCACCTTCGCACAACTTCCATACGCCTAGAATCACAGTTTCTCAAGCCGCGTTCCGGCCACGAGAGTTACGAGTTTCGAGAAACGCTCGAACCGCACGCGAGAATGCGTAATTATCATTCCCATTATACAACATAAACAATCCGCCGGTAAAACCACAGCGGACTTTATGTATTACCATTGATTACCCAATAGAAAAAAAAAGAAAAATAACAAATAATCTCGTTTTTCTATTCCGCATATATACATATATATATATGAATATGTGAATTAAAATAATTGATAAAACATCTTCCGCCATAAATGTACGTCAGGTAGCAACAGGACGCGTGTTGCCTCGTAAACCATTCGATCGTGTCGTTCAATAAAAAAAAATCTCTCAATCAAATAACCACTAGCAATTGAAAAATGAAACCCCATTTTATAGCTCCAATAATAATAACCGTGAAATAAAAAAGTTACAATCAATATTATTTTTATTTCTCTCACCGATAATTTCATTTTTCGCCTGCTGTCGTGACTACAATCTTTCCTTATCCACGATAACTCGAAAGTATCGTTATTCTTCGAGATTTTTTTTCCCGATGGACCCATCACGCGTGCAAAACACACCCACACACTCCGAAAAACTTTTGTTTCCGCTGACAGAATATACGCGCGTATATATTACAGAAAATATTATCGCAAACGGGATAAAACAATGTGTGTCGTACGCGCGTGCGTACGATGTGATATATCGAATATTTTAGCGAGTCACCGTGTTAAGTTCGTATATCGGAGAATCCAGAAGGGGACCTTCACCCATCTTTCCCTCGTTTCGGTACAAACGCATCCCTTGAGAATCAAAGTGTAACGAGGGTAGTCCGTCCGGCAATCCCGTCTGATGTGTATACGCGCACGCGAAAGTTTCGGCACGACTGTGTGTCGTAGTTTAGCGCGGTATAGTACGGTCCGTACGGTATAGTGTCAAGTACCCCGGAGGCCACGATGAATAAGCGCGTGTCTAATTTGGCAACGGACAGAAACGCGGCGGCATCCTCTCTGCACCGTATAGTATGTATAACGTATATACATTATATATATATATACACAAAATGTCTATATAAAATGTATATATGTTACATACACGTGTATATATATAAAGTATTAAATTTACACGTTCACTCGCTCACGAAATTGCGGTGCTCCTCGGGGCGCAATGATTCTCGAAAATTTTCATATTACCGTACAAGTGAAAATAAATGTATTTAATTAATTTAACCATTTAATCGGCGGGGTTACGAAACGGAGGTGTTTTTTTTTAAATTTAACGGAATAAAAGAGAATACGATATGTTATTTCTGTGTGCGTCTCTTTTAGAAGCGTATTAAAGAGGTCGAATTTTGCCGGCTGCGATGTGGATAGCCAGAGGAGACGGACGGAACGAGTGTAGTTACGCGATTCGGGCGAAGCGAACCGCGCGAGTCGTCCGAACGGACTGAACAAAACTCGAAGCAAAGGCAACGGCGGAAAGCTCCCGGTCTCGCGGTTCTCTCGTCTCGTCTCCCTTTCCCGATGCGCGCGGGCTTTTTCGCCTCTTGTCTCGCGTGAACGACGTCACGTGGCCAACGACGCATCGCGAGAACGATGGGGCGTATGATGAATGACGCGTTGGGATATTCTATCTTATATTAATATTATTAACCCTTTGATAAAGAATTTGTTTTCATAAATGTTGTTGACAAAAAAAATTATTGCAGAGGAAAAATAAGTGAATATGGAAAATGTCGGTAGAATAAAAAACTTGCGTCGTGATATATTATATTATGTCAATATAAATAACCCTTAGTTGACGAAATTTTTTTTTTTTTTCATTATTTATAAAAAAAAAATTATTCAAAAATTAATTAATTTATTTTATAATTTTTTTTTTCATATAGGTGCAGTTAAAAAAAAATACTTCGAGAGAGATTAGGGAAAATATTAAATTTCAGTGTAATAAATATTAGCTCGACGAAAGTTCTTGAAGTAAAGACTTAAAACATGCTGATGAGATTCTATAATGTTCCTTGATAATAATTAGTTGAAGCCTCAGAAAAAAAAAAAAAAAAAGTTGTACTCATCAGAATTCTTATATAAACTTGCGAGGCAAGTGAGGAAAAAGGCATTATAAGCGCAGCAAGGAAGAGCGAAGCTTCCGAGTTTGCATGGTAGTTGTTAAGAGGCAGAAGGATTGTTCAGGAAGACGAGTGCTTTTCTACAGACGAGCATCGAGTGGCCTGATATTCAAAAGCATCACCACCAGCACCACCAGCATAGCCTTATGTAGGTCAGCTGACTTGGCTTGGTGACACGAAACAATGCGGATATTCCCCGTCCACCTCGTCCACAGCACCCTCGACGAATGATGCTTACTTTCCTGCTTGCTGCTGAGAAGGAAGCCTGTGGACGAGGGCAGCGATAAGTCACCACCAAAGGCATAACTGTATATCGTAACAGTCTCTCCCCCGATGTGTTCTCGACACATCATCGCGGAAGCCACACACCGGCGGCGCTCGCGATTCCGCGTGATCGACATAATAGAAAACAATTTCTATATCGATGTCTATTATTGTATTTGTAAGAATAAAACGAAAAAAAAAGGGTTAATATTTATATTCCGAGATTCCTGCTGATTCGACAGTATTATCTTTGACTGCCCACGCGATACGGTTCACACTTGAAATTATCGGAGTAAAAAAAATCGATAGTAATATCGTTGAGTGTTTTGATAGGAAAGCGCTTCTTTTTATCGAAAAGAAAAAAAAAAAAAAAAGTTCCTTTTACCAAACGAGGAAGCTGCTCGCGCTTTATGGAACACCAGGTGAACGAGGGAATGCAGAAAATGTGTATATACTAACATTGAAGCAGAGTCAGCCCGTTCTTCCTTATCCCTTTAATCTCGACTGCCCTTTGTTTTCTACGACGGCATTCTCACGATCTATCCCGCGTCTCTTCCTTATACTACGATGTATAACCCTCTATGCACAGTATACTTATACCGCACACGTTTCTGTTTTGTTTTCTTATATTTTTTTTTTTTTTTTTTTTTTTTTTTTTTTTTTCAAGCCATTTTCTTTATACTTCCCTTCGCTGCCGCCCGTTAACCGCTGCCGTCACGCCACCACTTCGCCATTTCTCACATCCTACGAGAAGATACGAGGCTAACGTCTTCGCGAAGTTTACTGACGATAAAAATCGTTGTAACACTCTTTTGTAGGCCGAATATTCTGACTCGGCAACCCTCGAACACGAACGGAAGGACACCTCGTTATTGCCGATGTTATTGCGTGGTAAAAAAAAATTACTGCTGACTGTAGCGTAGAATTACTTGGCTCTTGAAAATGATAGAAAATACCAAATTACAGAGTACGATTACGACTTTGAAGTTTTAGACATCAAAGAGCTCGAAATACAAAAGAGTTACCGTTTTTAGGCACATCGGAGGTTCTCTTTGATACCTTTCTAGACTTCGAAATTACCTTTAGTTGGTATATTATCCGATAACAAAAAAATTCTTGCTACGCGCCAATTTATTTATTTCCTCGAGTCAATCGCAGTGAGAATAAAATAATTGGAAATGGAATTTCAGTGTTCCGATTTAATAAAAATACTCGGTACACTGGAAACATTATTTCCGATACCGGCGTTGGAAGCTTTTATGCATAAGCCGTGTAGTAAATTTTAAACAAATGCGCGCTGAAATTTTTAACAACTTTTTTCGATATAACGAAAAAATTCGTAGTTTTTATGAATTTTTTTTTTATATCGCGTATTTTTGTAAATGTACACAGGCGGCATGTGGTGTTTTAATTTTTGATTGATGTACGAGAATTGTTCATTTTTTATTTCCGAGGACCTTAAATTTACCATTATTTTTTACAGTATATCCTCGCGAACTTTGTATCAGGAATAGTATTACGATAATTCTAATGTTTCATGCAAACAAAACTTAATTAAATAATTTGTAACAATCGCAGGAAAAAATTGCCTTTAATTTCTAATATCTGATCTGATGTCAGAGAATGTGGAAAATCGACAGCCGTCTTTTATTGGATTGATACGTTTTTTTTCTTTTTTTACTTCGTCGCCGTTTAGACAACGATATACGTGTAATATTCGGCATATACACGGTACCATTATACTCGACCCCATTACATCGCCCGATTCGAAATTCAGCCGACGTATCAAGAAGAGAGGAGTTCCCCCCGTATTACCGATTTGATTCGTCGTCGAAGGCGAAACCCTTCGCCTTCGGACAGGAGAAACTCGACGAGACAGCATTTGGAACGAATCCAAAGACGAGGGAGTAGTATGTGACCGACGCAGCATGGGGTGGATACAGAAGTTCTCGTTGCAATCGGTCATTGCCAAGAAAATCGTTTCAAGGGCCAAGAACTTTCTTTTCTCTAAGACTCCCATCGCCTTTTCTTATAAATGCGCACATAGCAGCTTCGATTACTTTTCCTCTAATCCGCGAGTCAAGCATTTCGTTTTTCGTGAGACCTTTCTTGCATTCCATTCCGCCAGACTGGACGAGAGAGCATTATTTTTCCACGAGGTAGCGATGAAACACAAAAGAGAGAAACCGCGCGCGTTTCCTCGACAAGGGAGATTCCCCTCTCTCGTACGGAATGAAGGGGTCACACGGGTCGTTTCGTAGGAAATCCTGTATATATGTACGTATCTCAAGGTCTTACTTTCAAGAAAAAAAAAAAAAAAAAAAAAAAAACAGCAAAAATACAATAGTTTAATGAGCTCCGGTGTGGAACATTGCCGAAGGTCTTCGTTAAGAAACCGCAACGCAGTGGTACCAGCGAATTGGACGTGAATCAATAAAAAAAAAAACCAATCGGTGAGATAAAACGCACGTATATGCAGTAAAAAAAAAAATACCTTACATTTTCGAGATATTTACCAGAGATTTTTTTTGCAGGTTCCATTTTAGTAGATATTCGTTTTTTTCATCAATTAATTATTAATTATAAATAAATAAAACGAAAAAATGTCAAACCGTTATGTTTACATTTAATCGACAAAAAGATAATTAATTTTAATTGGTAATAATTGATAGTAATAATAACTTTAATAATTATTATTATTATTGATAATAATAATATAATATAATTGAGAGTAATCATTTTTAATTCTCTTCTTTCAGCGGTTCAAAGAAAACATAACCATTCGAAAATATTTTCTTTCATCATCTATCTCTCGAAATCGTTTATTTCAATTCTATAGACATAAAATAAGCCGTTCTGATTTTAGTCACGTAATGTCTGCTAAGCGAATGCCAGCATTTACAAATCTTACATTTAACATCTTCTTCTTCATGTTATTTTTTTTTTCCGAAATAATTTTAAATTAGATATGCAAAGAGCGTACGAAAAGGTCTGTTACAGTACCCGCAATGCTGTTGCGCAACCGAAGGAGAAATTCTTCGTCATCAGATTGGTTATACGTGACGCGAAAGTTATCCTGGTCAATGTCGCTGCTCGTGGTCTATATATATATGTATATATGTATATTCTCTCGGATACAAACAGCTTGAAAATTTGGTCACGGTTATGGTACAATTTACGAGTGCAGTAGACCTCGTCGTTGATCGTCTCTTCGTTTGTCTCACAATGTACCGACTACTCGCGTTCATCGTAACCGCGAGCAAAAGAGAGACGAAAGATAATAAATATATCGAGTCAATATAAAGAAGTCTTAGTTGTCCGACTGCCACGAAGACCTATATACCAAGACTCGTCTATCAATTAAGAAACATTATTTCCCATTCAAACCTAATCGACTCCAAAGGAACGAAACAACGTATTTCACACGCTTCAGCACGTAAAACGATGTTAGATAAGTCCTTACGATTCTATGCACTCCGCATCGCTTCTGCACTCTGCTCGGATGGTATTAAAAATTCAAGGATTGATTATTGCTCCGATCCGATTTAAAACTCCAACGCGGACAGGCTTTCCACGTGGATATTATCAGCTCTTGTTTGCACGTACGACGTCGCATGCAATGATCTATCGAAAGTGTCGCGACGATTCTTTCACCGTTAATCGTCGATATAAATCGTTCGTAATTTATAGTTGCCGAAGGAATTTATCGGTTGATCCGTTGTCAAGCTGCATGCATTATTACCTTCCATATTTATCTTTGCCGGCAGTCTTTCCCGATCGCTAAGGGTTTCAAGAGCTGTTATTACCCACAAATGGATAATATATATTCGTTGACCTCAAATGTATATTTGAGTTGAACGTCGGCGCGGTGAGTGACGAGAGATACCCTAATGACGATCGATATTCCGTCAATCGATCGGGTTTAATGGAATATACATGTGGGCGCGGAATTTATATCTACGACTCGAAGAATGGAGAGAAAAACGGAGACAGCTATTGGCTGCTTAAAGAACAGCCAGTGAGTGATTCATCGACGAAACTTTATCGCGATTCAACGAATGCAATTCATAGGCCATTCACTGTCGAGTGGCCAATAACCGGTGGGTAAAATAATGATAATGTATAGACCAACGCACATGGCCAGTAGTTCAAGGTTCACCGAGGCAAAAGTTGACCGATGACGACGATTCACGTTTATGTACAGACCCTCGACTCTGAGTTATAGCTACGAGGATAAAACACGAGACGGACAGAAAAGGATAAAGCAGCGGTCATTCGGCAAATCAATTTAATGAAATGGTAAAAAAAAAAAAAAACAAACAAACAAACATCCGATGGAATTAAACTTTTTTCTTTGTTTATTTCGATTGTAGACTCGTAAGCGTATTCTAGAAAATACGCATAACCTTAAATCCTAACAATAAAATATTAAAAAGTATTTTTTTAATAATTAAGCAATTTTGCAAATTCAACACAACTATCTGTATCTCCCTTTTCGATGTGTTACTTTGCCCTAAAATCGACAAAACCGAATGTAAGCAATTTACAAAAGCGTTATAAACTCGTAGCAAATAGTATCAAAATTACAGGCTTCAGAAATCAGAGATTCCGGCCTGTCGGACGGTCAATTTTTGGCTCCACGTTTAAAATGAGATTGCAAATTTTGCCATAAATTTTCGTGACTCGTAATCGTCTTAACAGCGGTCTTGTCTCGTGACAGAGGCTCATCAGGATAGATATAACAAGGAAGAACGAACAGGAAGCACGAAAAAGGTTATGTACACAAAAAAAAGGCAAGAAAAAAAAAAAAAAAAAAAAAAAAAAAAAAAAACATGAGATTGCATGATTGCGGACGATAAATCAGTGGGCAAAAAGATTGGATGATTCGCGTGAAAGCTAATACCGGTCCGCCTCTTGTTACACAAGTGTAGGACGGGAGAAATTTGTACAATCATTCTAATTAGATTCCATTACTCCGATTTTATATGAAATTATATATAACTACAATATATATATACATATATATATCTGTACACCTGTTCTCGTGGCTATTTGTCGATTGGCGATAAATACGCGAAGGAATTATTCAACCGCGCTAAATACCTCGGTTAATTCTACACGTATGAATGGTTTCGCAAACGTGTGTACAACCGGACGAGAGTTGATGCCAGAGTTCTGCATCAGCCGAGAATGCAGGATCGCCGGATGCGGCAGTTCGTTAAAGCCGCAATCAGGACAGCGCGCGAGATTCTCGCCGTAGCATTTGATACCGCATCGGCGACGAGTGAACGCTCTCGCGCATTGCCCGGTATCCGGCATTCCGGGCAGTAGGCAGCACACCGATACAGAATAACGTATGAAACAAACCACCGCCCCCACCACCCCTCCCACTCGAATGTTTGGAAATTTGTAGTTTTCGCCAGAAGAGTTAGAGAACGACGTTTCGTCCGCGCGGCGTAATTCTATGTAACAAAATATATCCAGCGTAGTGAGAAACGGAGACAGATGGACAGACAGACAGATAGATAGCGTACGCCCGCGAGCGCTGATGGCTAACTGTGCAGGTGCGCGCAGTCACTGGTAAACAATAAAGAACAGCCTTGCAACTCGCCGCACGCCGGAATCGGCGAAAGTATTTCCGTTGCATAAGTCGAGTCTCGTTTGTTATATTCGCGATTATCATTTATCGCGAATTGTTCGAATTACTTTCACATTTTCTTTTTTTTTTTCATTTGATAACAATTGAATTATTATTGTGACGGAAATATTTATTTTTAATTTACACGCGAGCTGAAAAGTTTATCGATACTATAACAACACGTATTTTAGTGAAATATCGAGTTTTGTTGATTTTAATAAAGTTTAATTAATTCCAACATCGGATTTACTATTTTCGCGACTGTTTTCGAAATAATATTTAAATATTGACGTTGACTTTTTATTTGTATAAAAAAATAATAATAATACAATTTTTCCGAAAATCCGAGTAAAAAAAAGTTTCGGTAAAGAGCTCCGAAAAATAAAATTGAAAACCCTTAAAGGAAAGTATCGGTACTTTTACAATATCAAACTACTCGAGAACTATGTACGACATGTTTCTTTTTGAATTTGCACTACGCCCCGCGCACTTCCAATTCATGTTCGTCGTAAATGTACGCGATACGTGTCTCAAGCAGAAAGTTGGGGGTTAACTGTATACGGGGTTGCGAGTTCCTTGTTACATACACACCGTCGTATATATTACATATATGCTCTACGCAGGTATATACTTAGAGACTTGCAGGTTATACGCGAAGCGTACATTCCTCGTGTCTGGCGAGGTCGCGAATTCAAAAGCTGCGACAAATCCGTCCGCATTGCGAACCCGGCGCTTCGGAGCTTCGGGATTGGAATCTCGAGTACGAAAACCCCCTGTGTACTTCGCTTTAACAGACATATACAGTAATATTGCGTCTACCCACTGGCGACGCGTATCGTGTACCGAAGAAAAAAAGTATACGTATCTCGATTTCCTAGCGGCAAATGATTTACCTTATTATACACCAGCAATCGCACAGTGGCAAAGGAGCGAGAGATAGAGAAAAAAAGGAGTAAAAGACTGACTTAGCGGGGAGTACTCCGTTATTGCGCCGCGAATCTCTCGACTCGAATGGTTGTTCAAAGTATGCGGATACATGTAACATGGTATAGACGAGATGTACAAACCGATATATGTGTGTTATGTACGCGCGGAGTGATATACATATGTATGCAACGTGGCAAACGATGAAGATAGGCTGTAGGTACATCATCGGATATGCACTCTACTGGTATTAAGTACGTAGATTCAGAACATACTCATCAAGTACGTATAACGTACAAACCACTGGGTCTACACGTCAGTTTACGTGCGTACGGAAACTCTATTTATTCACGTAACCGTGGAATGCAGCTACGTGATGCGAAAGAGAAAGAAAGAGATAATCAGCGTCAGCGAAACGTAACCAAGGTAAACCGGGAGAGAAAAGCAGTACTATTCGGCTTGCTGTGTGTACTGTAATCACTCGTGGAAAAACCGACCTCAATATATATAGTTCTCGTAGATAAGAAAAAAAAAAATGGAAATCATTAGATAATCGCGATGATAATTATTAATAATTCATATAATGTATCACGTTTCCTCGATTTTTGTCTCACATGCGTAATTTTCTAAAATTGAAAGTCCACGGATCATAATCAAGGTAAACCGGGAGAGAAAAGCAGTAGTATTCGTTTTGCTGTGTGTACTGAAATCACGCGTGGAAAAACCGACCTCAATATATATAGTTGTCGTAGATAAGAAAAAAAAAAAAGAAACGATTAGATAATCGCGATGTTAATTATTAATAATTCATATAATGTATCACGTTTCCTTGATTTTTGTCTCACAAGCGTAATTTTCTAAAATTGAAAGTCCACAGATCATAATCAAGGCAAACCGCGAGTGAAAATAATCATAATATTCGTCCTTGACGTACATATTGAAATCACTCGGGAAATCCTGCCGCAAACTGTATATATTAAAAAAGAAACGATTATATAATTGAAATCTAATTTAAATAACGTTTAACGCTTTTCCTTGATTTATTTATATCGATAATTGTAAGATTTGTTAAATTTACATATTCGAGTTTTATAAATCATTGGAATGAAAAATTATTCATTCGTTTTTATTTAAAAGAAAAATTCATATTCTGAAATTTTTTTTCTTTTTTTCGTTAAGAATTTTTCGAACGCGCGATAGAAACGAAAAAGAAAAATTGTTTTTCCGAATTACTAATTTCGCGTTTGATTTTGGGTTCAACGACCTATTGGATTTGCGTTTAGTAAGAAAACAAAACATGGAAATATGCGGTGTAAAGCAATTTTTGGAAAACTTCCATTTTTACTTTATAAAATTGCAAGTTTACATCTTTACGTATGTTAAGCTTCTTGCATGTTTTTCGTTGCCCTGCAATCACTGGAAATAAACGGTATTGAAACGTCGCCAAGCTGTCGAGCATTGTATTTTTTTTTCTCGAATAACGCGATGTATCCTTTGATTTTCTCGGTATTTCAACATGAAGCAAATATGTAACTGTTTACGAATACCGAATATAGGGAATTTTTAAATAAATTGTAGGGAGACAAATTTAGTTCACACGTCTTTTCAGCGCTTTAGCCGATCTATTTTTTCCCCGTGCATCGTAAATTGCGGTTAATTTTACTCGTATTCCAATATTCCTCCCGGAAACCGCTAGCGGTGTCCGCTAAAAATACTGTTTTTTTTTTGCAACGCGAATTAACAGCCACTAAAGCGTTTCGAAAATGTAATCTTTCCGAAATTGTCGCCTTCAGACTGAGAAGTTTAGGGCTTCGGATTAAGGCAGAGAAATTCGGGTCTATAAGTCACCGAAAATCGGGTAAAATTTTTCGATCTTATTAACCGCCACCGAGTTGCCTCGATATTAAAAAAAAAAAGATTTTTACACAAATAGCAATGATTTATCGAGATAACTATCCTTTCGCCGTTAGTTTCGGCTTCAGCGTAGGTAAATCACGTCGCTGATCGAGCAGCCGTTGAATTCTCGTCGATCGGAGTCCCCCTTGAGGAAGTTGCGAATCCATCGAGCCGTGGAATCTGCAAGTTGCCGACTTATCGCCTCTCCCCCTCGGCGAAATGTTCCGACGGCGAAGGAGTGCGAAGCGAAACGCGCTATAGCGATCAATCGATCCTTCCACTACGTCTAGGTGAGCGCGACGGTTCTCTTCCTTCTTCTCCCTTTTGCAAGCGTTCTTTTTTTTTTATTTCATCATTTCTCTCTCCCTTCTTCTCTCCCGCGTACTTCTGACATCGTAATCAATTCTTGTCTTCCACCGTCTCTTGGTATTCTCATTTCCTGCCAACCGACGATGATTCCCCCGCGCTAGTGGTACAGGACGCGGCTGCCGTTAACGCCGCACGCTCTACAACATCGCGTTTTACCTTTAAGCATCATTGGTATTGGTGAAGAATCTGCAGCGTGGTAGCAGATCTTTTCTTCTTTTTCTACTTCGTCTTAACAAGAATACGAATAAAAAGGTATATATTCGCCCTCCGCACTGCTCAGCCGCAAGGGAAACGTCCGCATGGCAAAACGAAGCATAGAAAACGTATAACCCGTTTCTCCTCGTAGTCTCCCATCACCTACCGTCTGGTGTAATCATAAACACGATTTAATGATGGATAATTGCGTGAAATAACTGTGCTGAACCGGTGTGGTCAAGAATCTCGTCGATCGGATGAGCACCTGAGTTTTCTACGATACCCGGATAGTCCTTACACGACGAGAGCGTCGTCTTCTCGTCGATGATTGCCCGGTACGCGCCATGCAGACTGTGGCTGCAACCGACGCTGATGCGGATGCTGCAGATGCACACTTTGCTAGCCATCTGTTTTCGATTTACCTCGACTACTAGATACACAGCCGCAACGGTGATTGCCGAAGGGGGATTAATTGTTCGATAGAATTAAACGAGGATAACGGAACGCAAACAATTCGTAATCGATTGAACATCGATTTTCATAGACGGTAGCGAGTTGTTAAAATTTTCGAATATTCTCGGACTTTTCCGCTTTTTCTCGAAAAAAAAAAAAAAAACATAAAAATTCTTCGAAATTTCTTTTTAATATTTGTTTACAAATTTTTGATGAAAAAAAAAAAAAAAAAAATTGTCTTTTTTTATATTAAATATTCAAAAAGGCGGCAAAATTAATCATTAATATCGATTTCTGCGTTCACTACATTTACTTTAATCTTTTAATGCCGCGAGCTGTTAAAACTGGTATGTTAATTATATGGAAATTATAGTATTAAAGGTTTAGTACCATCCGGGGAAACGATCTCTTAAATAAATTGTAATAATCGTTGTATTAAGCGAATTTAGTTCAGCTTACAAAAAACCTGTTTTCCCATTGTATATTCTAACAGATTTGTTTTTGCGTGGGTTACAAGTGAATTCTTGTATCGAGTAAACTTGTTTGTAAAAAAAAAAAAAAAAAAAAGAAAAAATGACAAAGTGTGTTCGACGGCGCCACGAGAAGAGTGGAAGAAAGAACAGCGAGAAAGAGTCATACGGAATAACATCGGAAGGCCCTGTAGACTGTTATAGAACACAGGCGGAGTTGTCGTCAGACGCGGTGAAAAGATAGCCGAGGATTTCATCCAAAATAGACCTCTCTCTACATATTGCCATCGGTCACGTCATGTTTCACACTTCACTACCCTCCTCTTAGCTCAAGCCGGCGGGAGAAAAAAAAAACAACGAATTGAAAAATGTCAAAAGCACCCGCGTGCTGCTGTTTTTTTTTTCTTGTTTTCCTTCTCTCTACGACATCTGTACTATCAATCACGAGCTCGCGATGCCTCGGTGCATAAAACAAACGCCAACAATTCGCGAAACCCGGAGGCAATAATATTTTTGTAGTAAAAAATGCGAAAGTAATTAATGAATTTAATTCGCGGAATCTATAAACAGCAATGGGACGTTTTTGGAATTATTTGAGAAATGCCGGAAGTAAGCAAATATAGATTAGCATATACGGATGTCCGTAATCATCGTTGATACCAATTACGACGCCCGTCGCCTCCAAAATCTCGTCGTGTATTAAAAAATTAAGAAATCCTTATCCATTGTTATTAAAATAACAACATTTTCTTATTAACGAACTTATTATCAGTCTCTTCAGATAAGAAACGATTTAGAATGATCTGTTGTTCAAAAAAAATCTTTGATCTACAAATTGCACTCTTATCAAGCAGAAAATAACTGTTGTTGAATAGCAAACGTACGTGGAAATCGTTCGTTGCGAATTACACGAACGATAAAAAGTTATCATAGGTATTATTCTAAAATAGACATAACAAACTCGTCACATACCAATCATATAATATGAATGATATTTATTGAATTAAAAATTATTAAAAAAAAAAACTGTTATTATTGTAAAAAAAAATATACATGTATAGCAATCCTGACACGCAAATGGCATAAATGACGAAAAATAATTAAATCATTGGTCGCGAATTTCTCATTGCAACTTTTTAATTATCTTTTAGGTGCGATAATCGATTCAAAGTGAATAAATGAGAGAAATTTATCCAGCAACTGTCCCAGTTACAGTTGTAACAATAGAGCGGCGTTCGGCACTTCCGTGTGCCAACGAACCTAATTATCGCACCTAAACCTCGCTGCGATTGTTCGCGAAAATGCGATATTTTGACTGGCATCGCGTTGACTCAGTAAGAATTAAAATCCACACAGCTGTAGGAGTTTTATGCATCTCTCGTGTGTATATAGATATATATCAGAATCGTATCAAATTCTCCGCTCACGGGGTTAATCGCTTTTCCAGGCGGAGGGAGGGAGGGGGTTAACGGAGGTCTAGAGATATCGGGAGCACAGGAAGCTAACGGCAACATAGCGCCGGTCGCTCTACCGCTTAAATATCGATTCTCTTCCAGTATGCCGGATTATTTCTTTTTTTATTCCAAAAAAAAAATTATATATATATATATCTACGTATTATCAAAATCACGACGATATTCGCGATCGTTTTGATCGCTCCACATAAATCACTGAATTTCGATCAATCAATCGTCGAGTACTTACACGGTGGCGCGTTCAGCGTGAGAAACATCATCGCACGTCGAGGCTCACGAGCACCGAAAATCCACGAAACCCACTCACGCGCTTGCCACGTCGACGAAATTTCACGCATTCTCCGCGACGACGAGTAACGATGACGATGCAACGAGAAAATCGGGATGGAAAAACGAAAGAAAAAAAAAATAACGTGAATACATAAAATATAATTTAAAAAACGTAAAACTAAGGTAAAAAGGATAACACGAGAAGGCGGTCAAGCGGTCAGCGCGTACGAACAAGGGACGAACTTCATCGCGACGCAGCGCGAGGCGCAACCCCTCTGTCGCATCGAACGGCGTGTGATGGTGCGAGAACGCGTTCACCCACCCGCTCGAGTCACCCCAGCGCACACGAGTCGAGGTTTCCCCGAATTCACCCCCGTGCGATATGACTCCGCCCTCCAAGAACTGGGGATACCTAACGCCATCGTTTGGCGACGAGGAAATGCACCCGCGGAACAGCGTAAGGGTCGAAATAATCGATGGGGGTTAGGATTGTAAATTACAGTTTACTGCACTATCGATAACTGCATAAACAACCCTTGGAGTAATCTACCGTTGCCATAGTCACCACCCGCGTCGGTTAAATCGAGTGATGGTGGTGCAGTCTTACCCTTCGGCGAAATTTAAAAAAATCGATAGATTTGTACCGACTATCGGCGTGTTGCTGAAGAAAACATTGAAGTCATCCGGTATATAATTTATATACAACTGATACGATACCAACCCGCGGTATATCAACGGTCTCAAAGGGCTCGTAGTCTGACGATGGTAAGGGTTGATAAAAATGATATATTTTTATTCTATATACGATAACTCTATATCCTTTATCGGTAGGGCGACAATTATGTGAAACATTTTTCGGAAAAAATAATTTCACGAAAATTACGAGAATCATCACTTAAAAACGAGTGTAATACGAAAATTTGATTGACTTCAAAGAATGGAATAGAAAATAATTTGTTCCATAATATGCAGTAAATAGTGGTGCGAATAATTAGTTTCGAAATAATAAAATTTACATTTTATCTCTGAGACCCCTTAACATTTTCAGGTTTTACTCAATTCAAGTTTTTTTTTTTTTTTTTTTCACAAAAATTATATCAAATTATTAAAGGTTAAACTCAACGAATGTCGAAATGGACGAAATGATATATCGATCGTTTTTGCACGGTTCACAGATGACAACATTCATCACATCCCCAAAGTACGGAAAAATGGTGATCCTTCGTAGATGTATGGACCGTCTGTTCGCACACGACCCTTTCTACTTGCCCTTTCCACTTGCTACACATCGAATCCCTAAATCTCACGAACGTTCCCGAATATTTTTCTCGAGATCCTCACCGCGACAGAACCAAATATATCTGCTTACAACGGGAGGGTAAGATGCGCGATGCAAGCAAAAAGGCGACAAAAGCAACAGTCGGTGAAACGAAAGTCACAGACGAAGTCGGAAGAGGCTTTCGGTGTAGTCAGTGGCTCATGTCAGCATCGATCATTTTCACTCTCGTAGGATTACCGAAATGCACCCTCTCGGCACACACCTACGTGACCTTTCTCTCTCTCTCTCTCTCTCTCTCTCTATCTCTCTTTCTACGCTATTTCATTTTTTTAGCGACCAAAAGTCCTTCGTCGTCTGGGTTGATAGCCGAAGAGTCCGTGAAGTTCAACGAAGTGGCCGGAATAAGAGAAATCCACGTATCTTTGTAGATTGTGGAAAAAAGTTGCTTACTCCACTTGTTAAGAAACAGCGTCACTTGGTAACCTCGCGCTATACGGCATCTCGCGACCATTAGCCTCGCTAACATTTCGTCACGTCTTTTGTATCTTTGTAGGAGGGACATCCACACTTTTGTATCTTTCCCACTTGAATAACACTCGCGTTGTATCGACTGTTCAGAAATATTATCCCGAATCGTCGTTTTCGCGGATACTTTTTTTTTTTTTTTTTTTTAATGAAAACGTAATTACAATTAACAATATTTATTGTAAAGCAATTTATCGCAACTATTATCGAGTCAAACAAATGGCGGTTGCTTAAACAATTATCCTAATGGAAATGCGGATGAAGGTCGATGAGAATGGCTGATAAAAATGGAGAGATTCGTCGTAGTCTCATACATGAAGTGACAACGAGAATAAACAGCGTTGCGCTTCGTATAGGGATCAAGAGGAGCCCTATAAACGCGGGCGGTAGATTTTGCGACGTAGGAAGAAGGAAATCGCGAGTGAGTGGAGGGTATCGTGCAAACTCATTGCCTTTCATGAGGCGAGGGAGGTGCCAACAGTAAGCATACGGTTTCTCCGAGACCGATGGTCGATTCTCAAACCAATCCAATTCTTCTTCACGAGTCTCGGACCCCCCAGAATCGTTGGTAGATTATAAATAAACATGAACAACTCGCAAAAAAAAAAAGAAGAATTCGTGGGTATCCAAAGATCCGAGAATGTTTGACGACAAATCAAATCTGAACGTCGCATTTTCGTAAATATGAAAAAAAAAAAAAAAAAAAGACAAACACAAATTTTAATGTCGAGAAAAATAATAGTCGAATTAATTTTTGCGAAATTCAGAAAAAAAACGTTATTATTAGTTGTGGAATTATTATTATTAATCGATAACTAAACGATTTAAAAAAAAATTTTATCGTGAGCACATTTTCAGTTCGGTAATTTAATTTTTATTGCACTGAAAATTCTAAAAATAAACAACAATGACGATTGGTAAAACGAGAATCAACTAATGGAAAACAAAGCTTTGATTAGGTCCTTAATGGGTATACCTACTGAGTAAGGTAAGCGTAATTTTAGTGGCCCTACGATCAAACGTGATGAATTTCAATACACGATTATCTCACGTCCGGTGAAACATCTACGCGAGGGGGATTTTCAGCTGTGGGGGAAGATGCTTTATACTCCGTCAGCCTAAAAAGGCTCTCACTACTGTGAGTTCGCGTTTGAGTGGTATAACCGAGAGAGATTCAGTGACTGGACCGCAGCAAGGAATGGGGTCGCTTTAGAGTTAATTATAGGCGATATAGGGGTGGCGTGGAGAGTCGCGTCTGGTACGGACAGCCATCGTGCTGGTAGGAATTGCAACGACGAAGCGTAGAAACGAGATGGAAGTGGAGGAAGCTGCGAGGTCGCAAGAACGAAGAACGCAGGAGAAGACGGCTGCAATAACGGAGAAGCTGAATAGACGAAGAGATCGCAGCTCCTTCGTCGCACAATAAAGAAATTCCACGAATCCATAAACTCGGGACGCCCGATTCGACGTTTGTTTCTCTCGGTAATGGTGTTGGCGCCCCCGTGTAGGCATCGTATATATGTATGTAAAATCGAACTAAATATGTACATATAGAAATCTATAGTTATGAGGGAAGAACCATTACCAGGTGCACACTAAGAGAACCCGATGAGATCCTCGAGTTAATGAAACCATTGACATGCATTATCCGACCATCGAAAATCATTTGTAATATTCTGCGCCATAAGCTCGCGTGGGTGTTTCGTGGATAGGAAGTTTGCGTCAGGATAGAAAGGCAAGCGAACGATAGAGAATCCTCTACGAAGGAATTGAGAGACACTGAGGAATTTCGATCGCTCGCTCGCAGACAAACCTCAAGATCATTCAGCGGTATTGAGATCGGTATCGAAGAGCTTCAATGCCATGAATAATCAGAGGTATAGTGATCGCATATATTAATATGTGTACACATAGTTTAGCGCGTAAAGAATGTACTACGTAATGATAAAAATCGCGCAATGTCAAAGTTTTTAACGCACATTAATCTATACTGTAATTATGTATTTACAGATTTCCAATGAACTTGAAAAAAAAAATAAAGTACCTGGAAATATATAAACAACAAAAAAAAATCTTATTTTTCGTATTCACCATATCAGTACGAATTAAATTAAATCGATTATCTCGAATGCGCCGATTAACCGCTCGTTGCCGCGATATGAATCTTTTGTTTTTTTTTTTTTTAACAGACTGAAGGAATCATCCGACTGTCATGGGCTCCGGCCTGTCGGTTCCCATCGGTTACTTTTGCGAAAAAAACATTGGTCTCAAAAAAAAAAAATTAATTTTGTTTTCATATTTGTAGTAATGATAAACTGGATGACTGCGGATGAAGATTACGAAAAGGTGAGTTGTAATTCGAGAGATATAACGAATGGCCGTCAGATTTGACGCACAGACAGAGCATATTGCGTAAAGCCAATAAGCCAAAAGCTCTGTACTCGCATCGTCTCCGAGACTTCGAAAAGCTACCTCGTTTGATTCCATTCATCGATCTCGCAAACTTGAGCACTGATTCGATTACGCTATTCTCGCCCCTTGTTTTCGATTGCACACGCTTCCTGAGACGAGAACTTTCTGTTTACAGGAATACATAATCAACGGCTCTCCTCCCTCCCCACCGTACGGAAGAAAATTCGTTCTCCGCTGATTGCTTCATCTCATTCGCAGAGATATCAAAATAGCGAAATTGACGAATGGAAGACGAAGTCAGAAATGAGAATCGAGTTTAAAGTCTGCGCAGTTGAGAATTTTTATATGAGGCCAATAAGAATCGACAATGCCGGAGCCCATCGTTCAGCATAAACACCCAAACAAAAATTGACGAAAAATTAAAAAAAAAAAAATAGAAAAACTATATAAAAAACGAAAAAAATAGAAAAAAAAAAAATTTGACCGCGATAAGTTACACAATGCACCGATCTATTTCGTTTTCATTTCCGTAACTCAACGAGATTCGAATTGTACAAATATCTTTTTCAAAATATTATCAAGTCAAGATTTTCAAGTCAATAAACCCCGAAGCGGAAACTTCTCCCAGAGGGCCACTGAAGCAATAAAAATTTAACATCGGCTATCGCATTTAATTTTCTTTCGTAACCTTTTTTCTTTTATTCATCCGGAGACCGAAATTTTTTTTTATTTTCCTTTTTTTTTTTTACAATTAAAAAATGTCATACATAATTAATAATCAGTTTGGCTTCGTCCATTATTTCGTTATTTCTAATAAGCCGGATGAGGTATTTATTCATCACGCGTCGTTGAGATCGAATGAAAGGAATAAATCCGATTCCTCTTTCAAGTCTCGTTCGACGTAAGGCTGACAAAGTTTCCAACGATCTTTTGTGATAAAACAATGGAGCTTATTGTTCGTAGTCGTTCTCGAGTTCGATACGCGAAGTGCTTCTCGAACAGAGTGTGTAACGATCCGTTGCAATAGTGAAAACGTGCAATTAAGCTCGGTGACTCCTTGAAAATTTTGTCGAGGGACACGTGCACTGCTATTACGAAGCTTTCCGGTATCATGGTGGGCACTTGCTTTCCAATAACTAGTCTCGTAAATTTCTTTTCATTTTTAAAAAAAAATTTTCTTTAAACATTTTTTAATGATACAATTCCAATCTTTTCAGACTTATAATTTAATTCATAAAGAATAATTATGGAGTATAGAGTCTTAGCAACAAGTTGCCTCTCGCGTGTTTCCCTCTGTGACATCGCGAGTATCCCTATAATCAACAAGTGACTCCGTTTCCTGCTGCTCCGGGGAATTTATATATTTCTCGGTTGCGGCTCCACAGGTGGCAACATGGATAATCCCTCGGAGTTTCGTGGCTTCGGAAACTTTGTAACTGATCGATTGAGATTCGTTCGATCGAAAGTTTCGGCTTGTAGAAGTTTGAATAATGAAAATTCAAAGGGAATTATTGATTTTTGGTGTCGCGTGACGAAGATTAGGTCGAGGGATCATCGTCGTTTGCTGGAACCCCTGATTTCCTCGTCTTAAACCCTCTGTTTCGACGGTCGTTCGGCGTTGGCGATGTCAGAACTCAGTCCGGTCACGTAGCAATAATCATCAGATTGTTTTATAGCTCCCGACCGCAAATGTGACTCGAATAACTCAAGCGGGATGATCTGCGGGGTAACAGAGGGTGGATCTGACGAGAGAGCTTTAGAAGTCACACAGACTCCCGACAATTCTTGGTTCATCCGCGAGAATTGGTACCCCTCGGTATAGCGGACTGCCTTATGCATGAAGAATTCAATTTCTCATATCAATAATTTCGTATTTCTTTTTTTTTTTTTTTTTTGTGAGGAGAAAATGCATTCGCTTTCAGGCAAATTTTAATAATTCTCTCCGGAAGTCTTACGGTAATTTTTACCGACGATATTATTCATTTGGCGGCCGGAAATTCAGGAAGTTTAACCAATTTTATATATATTCATAGAAAGTCGATTTAAACTTCCGGCAGTTTTGGGAATTAATGATTCAATGATAAATTTAAGAATTAAAAAAATATTGAGGTCATTATTACATTTTACCGGTATTTTTGATATTATATTAATTTTTTTTTAATAAATTTATTTATCACCATGTCGATCTGTAAGCGTTCAATTTTTTTTATTTATTTTACTCGCAGCATCAGAATGATGATTGTTTAATAGTCCTGTGTTGAAGGAAGTTCTTGCGAAACTTCTATTGGGTGTAGATGGAGAGGACACGATTTAATAAAGAGCCGAAGGATCGTTGCCGCAGTGGAAGCCGCGAGTGCCACACGACGCTCTCGCCAACTCATATCGCGCATTCTTCGAAGTGTAGGAATTCCTCGTGGTCTTCGAGAACGTTCACGAGTCACTTCGGCACCATCTACGATATCAGGTTACGCGATATATCACGTATTTTACGTGGAGCGTATAAACGATCGTGCACTCCATACCAATAATATTTATTAAATTATCGGTCAAAGAAATTAAATTTATCCCACGACATTTCATTATTCTCCATATGTATATCGCAAAGCATAGAATACTTATTATCCCGTAGATTTTTCGGGATTATGCTGTTTTGCAATCGCGCAATCGAAAATAAGCATAAAAAACTACGAGAAATGTAAAAAAAATTACGAAGAAAACGCGAAATGGTCAAACAAAATTAACACAATGACGAGTCGTAATAAAACAAAAATATATTTAAAATATATACAAAATATCTAAAAACATAACTTCGCGCGTATCAACCGCAAGATTATCGAAAAACTATTTAATCGCATACTATGTAATAATCATTAACAATCCCTTAATTCTGCAAAAAAAAAAAACGCTCGAGCACATGAAATATAGATTTCAGAATTCCCATTCAAATAATTTTAATTTTTTTTCACACCTGTTGAAAGTCAATATGTGCAATTTTGATTGAAACGAACGATATACATTTTTTTTCTTTTTCGTGATTTTCGATCGTTTCAATTTTTTTCGGTTTTTCAAAAAAATATTCGAAATGTGAAGAAACTTTGGAAAAGTCAGAATGACGAAGAGGTCTGCATTGGAAAAGCGTCGGAGAAGCGAAAGAAGAGAATTTAGTAATCGCGCGACGGGATGAAAATAGGAGAGAATCGTCACGGGGGGTGGTTCCCTTTGGTTAAGCGAGGGGTTTGGAATTCGATCCTATAGTGGAAGGGCTGGCTGGCTTCTGAACGCTTGTTACCACCACGCTTTGCTGCGAGTTTCCGCAAGCGTGGTGGGAGTAAAGTTGAATCCCGTGGACCATGCGCGTTGCGTCGAAACGACGGATCGGAAAATCGTGGAAGAGGATACCCGAAGACGTTCGGGAGACGCAGACGGCGGCGGGCAGCGACGGCCGTGAGCCGGCTACAAGGGTGGAGAATGCACCCTCACCCTCATACGATCACGGGGTTTCCACGGGCGAGCACTCGCCGTCACGGTAAGAAGGAGGACTAGCAGGACAACATCGCGAGGACCGGAGCCAAACAGCATCCGAGTCTAGGCAAAGTTCCTCGAGAAACGGTGAGTACAAGTTCTTTTTTTAATTCAATATTTATCAATCCACAATCGCCTGCGGATAGTTTCTGTATCCAAAATAACATCAAAGAATTCGCGATAAAAAAAATTCTAAATCCATAGCAAATTGATTCAATAATTCAATTTTTTTACGTGTTCATAAATTATATCTTTTTAATATTTCTTCTTTTTTTTTTTTTTTTTTTTTTTTTTTGAGGTTATCCTTCGAATTATTGTGTCAATGATGAAGAAATTGTAGAACTAAATGATTTTATTAAATATTTCGCGTGTGAAATTTAGTTTTTAACTTGGATACGATATCGCGACTTGATCTTTAGCGAAGGAAGGATTTAGCGATACACACGTGTATCTCGTATATAGTAGAAAATAGAGCAATAAATCAGTATAGTACATGACATGTAGAGCGTGAATGTACTTTAAACTTTCCAATTTTCACTGATAATGTTTTATTTCGTTCTTGTAAAGTGCAAAGAGGTTCAGAATTTGTTATGTTTCATTGAACAACAGTCGTGTAACGTAAGTTACAATTTCAATCAATTTCGCGAAAGATTTTTTTTACGATTCAATTCACGCGCGAAGTTCATATATCGTTGTGTTAAATTGCCTCGTAATAGATTTATATACAATATATTCGGCGACTATTTGTTCTCTCCTCGTCGATCACCGTTTTACGTCCGAGCGAACCGGAGCACCGACCCGGTAGATTATGCCCGAGACATTGGTTTTCCTTCCCTGAAACGGCTGGTACGAGCGATAAAGCGCGCGCGACAACAACGAGAAAGAGATTCTCTTTTCACAGTAGAAAACTCGTTGCATAGGCGCGAACCCGGCAACTTTCCAGTCAATAAGGATTTTCGTGAGACGATTTATCCCCCATCCCCCTCGACTGCTACTAAGCAACTTTCGATTTAAAGCAATCGAACGAAATGATTCTCAAACCGATTATATTATTTATTAATATAAAAATGGAAGGAATATAATTAATCGTGCCTCGGGAATTCATCGGTATCTTAAGGCGACGTTAGTTAAGTATCGAGCGATCGAAGTTTATCCGTGTCGGATGAAAACGTAATCCAGTTGTCGTTTGATGAGGGTAGACAGCCTCTTGTAACTCAAGCTGCTATTTAACATTTAAATATATTTCAACATACGTTTTGTTGACCCCAAACGGTGCTTAAAATACTTTAGAAGATTTTTTTTTATTTCCTTACATTTTCGTCGATAAAAATGCTATTCGTCATTAAGAAAAAAAAAAAAAAAATGAAAAATGAATTATAAATAATTTTTATATGAAAATTTAAATCTTTTTTGACCAAAAAGTGCCTAAAGTTTTGTAATGAAACTGATTTTATAGATTCAAGATACGAAATAACGCGGCTTTGGTGAAAGTCCAATTCTAGTATCATTTCCGGTTCCACATGAAACAGGTGACCCTCGTTACCCCCTCGTATTCTTTACAAACTCAAATTTCCATTATCCAAGAAACGTGTGAATGAGAGACTCGAGCTTTGTCTCAAAGCCCTGTGACCTTTTGCAGCGTTTATGTTCGCGTGTGTGTGGGGGAGCGATGGGGAACCCGCATGATATCTGGAAAAGCTTCGAACGATTCCAGTTGGTCTGAATCGCTCACTGTTCTCATTTCCAGGTGTCACCCTCAGCACAGATATTCTTCGTTTGACCCCTCCTAACCGAACTACGATTACAATATACCTATGCGAATTTAGCGTCCGATAGCTTTGATCCTCCATTCGTCCCGCGCGCACTTCATCCCTCATTCCGCGTAACTTGCCACCGCGACAAACGTCGCCCAACCATTTCTTAAACCCATTGTCAGCCATTAGCTTGTCGCACTCTCGAAACTCTCGTAGACTTTTCGAAAACTTTGGCCCGACAATCTCCGCGGCTTTTTCTTCGAAAGTTCTAATAGCTCTTTAACGAGGACTTCCAGACAAAAAGAATTTGAAGGTTGATAATTAAGTTGTAATCTGCGGTACTTTAGAAACGTTAGTATACCGTAAACACATTAAAAATTTAACTTTCTACATCTGCGCCATCGAGTGGGGAAAGAAAAAAACGCTCCTATATCTCCTAAACATTGACTTCTGTATACGAATCAAATTTTTCGAGTGAAAAGCAACATTTAACGTATGAAAGTTAAAAAAAAATTAAATTTTTTTTTTTAAGTTTAAAAAAGTTAGGAAAGCACATTAATCATCTCAGTACGTCGTACAAATTTAATAGCTTTTTATTGAATTGGTTAAAAGTTCTCTTCCGTAAATCAAGAAGCGGAGAAACATCACTATACTTCGAAAGTAAATTCCATACATTACGGTATTTGTATTCTTAGTTACCGAATAATCTTGACTCCTGATTTCCGGTTATAAAATCAACGCGTTCGAACCATCTGAGCAAACAGCTCAGTTTCCTATCGCGTGAACTTTCCACCCACACGTGTGTATACCTAACGTGAAAACCGTCGAGATATCTATACGCCTATTGCTGATACCGTATATCGTGCGTTTAGCGAGTAACGTTCGGCGAACGTTGTACGCGGGAGTCTCTAGCACGCCGAGGTTAATAGAGTGATCGTTAACAAGGTTACAAAGCAATCTGCATAACCCCCACCCCCTTCTCCCGCCTTTCCGGTCCGGTACTTTGCCACGGTGAGAGGCCCCGGAGGCTTCCCAGCCGGTGCTGTAATTACCGGCGATAATAGTATTACCGGTTCGTCAAGGGTGGTAACTGAGAAGACTATCCTCGTTCTCCGCGGCCCCTCTGCTTCACTTACTCTCCTAAAACTTTCGTAGAATTTTGGCTCTCCTCCTCCCCCCCGCCCCTCCCCCTTCCACTTCACCCCTCCAGACCCGGCGGAATAACCCCGAACAAGAAACAATGTGTCCTGAAATTTCAACGCTCCGAGGCCTACAACATCGACGCATGTAACGGTATTTCCTTTAGGGGACAATTTTTTTTTTTTTGCTTTTTTTTTGTATCGAAGCTTTCAAGTGACCGAAAATATCGTCATGTACAATTTTTTTTTTTTTTTTCTAGAATAGATGAATCACTTTATCGTGACTCGGTAAATTCGTTAGTGCAACAGCGCTCGCCGGATCGCTGCTATAAATTCGATTGCGATATCTTTTTTTCAGTTTATTACAATTCGTAACCCCATTCGCCTCTTATAGAGCCGTTGATTTGCATTAGCTTTCCAGCTT
This sequence comes from Cryptus armator, assembly GCA_963971235.1. Classification (NCBI taxonomy): domain Eukaryota; kingdom Metazoa; phylum Arthropoda; class Insecta; order Hymenoptera; family Ichneumonidae; genus Cryptus; species Cryptus armator. The sequence goes on from OZ020233.1 coordinate 20,221,561, forward strand.
ACGAGACGCAGTTCTTTCACTCACTTTCGCAAGATTTTCGAGACGCTATTTGCGAAATATTGACAGCCACGCAAGGAATTTCTTTATAGATTACTTACGCATCTCGTAGGGAACGATAAAAATAATAAAAAGTAAAATTTCTAGTAAATTTCAAATTGTAATTTTTCATTCGAACTTTCAATAATTAGAATTAAAAAAGAACTTTCAACGTGTGTTCTATATTGACCTTTGACGGGAGTGCAAAAAAAAATAGAAAGACCGTTAAATTTTTTTTTTTTTTTTTTTTTTTTTTTTTTTTTAAATATGCAACGAATTATAGTCGTGGAAATTGGCTATTATGTAATCCCCGTCATTATCATAAGAAGATTAAAAACTCGATACGTTGTTCGATTTCGTATTCGCATTCTCCGACAAAAGTGGGCGGTGGCGATCCGAGTTCAATTCAACTATTATTCACGCTACGCGTTTGTCGAAGTCGCAAGAAGATTTTATCAGAGTGGGGAGAGGAATTATTCCGCAGGCTTTTAAAGATGCAGATTCATCCATACATTGTTGGAATGATTTATTTACGATACGAAAAATTATACGTCTGCGCTTTTTCGCCACGAGTCTGTCTCGTGCGAGTCTCGTGCTGTTTCTTTATACCTCGAGACACTCTTCACTTGAAATCTTACTGCCGCCGCAAAAAACGGACTTAATTATTTTACCATACGAAAATCCTACCTGCAAAATCCTATTATACCCCTCCACTGGCAATCAGCGATCGCGACTGGCAAAGCATATGGTATCGGTCGACTTCTTAGACGTTAGTACACTGACCGATACGACTAGTTACGTGAAAACAATCGCGCCGGCCGTTCACAAAATTCGCGGTTCTTAAAAAAAATTATATATATACTTTTTTTTGGCATCTCGTTTCTCGTTTTAATTTTTTTTTTTTTTTCAAATTTCTCTCGAAGTTGCATTAAAAAAAAAAAAAAAATTGAGTGTCATTTTTTATCCATCGAAAACTTCTGCAGTGCCGAAACAAATTTTTTTTTTTTCCTCATATTTCGTGTTTTTTCGTAAAAATCGTTTTTTTTTTTTTTCACGAATATCAATCGTTTTCAAGGAACGAAAAAAATCAGGTGCGAATTGTTTTACACTGTAATCTCGGATGTGCTTCGGGAGATAGAAAAGCCGTTAGAATTTCGTAAACCCGGTGCAGAGAAACGAATCCCAGCAGCCCCCAGACTGGCGCGCAGGCGTTCGAGGGGGTTTTCTGCAACGGATAACGTAATTGACGAAGTAACTCGCTTAGCGTGCAATATCACGCGACAAAGTGGCGTGGCGGGTAAAATGGATGGCTGAGGGAGTTTCGCGAGGGTGAGAAAGAGATAGAGCGCCGAACATAGGGGGGAGGAGGGTGGTGTAGGGTAGAGAGAGAATCCTATAGAGATAGAGAGAAGCTTCCTGGTCTTCCTTTGGCATCGGCATAGAGAGGAAACTGATGGGGTAGCTAGCTAATAGGAGCTTTCCTCTCTTAACCGTAAACCCACTTTCGTGAAATCAAACGAGTGAACGTCTCACAGTTTAATTGCCTTAACGATACGTGGAAAACTATTAGTTACTAATCCTTGTGTCTGACTATATCGCGGAGTAACTAATTCCGATCGTATAAATCAATCTAACATGAAATTACCGTTGAATAAATCGTTTTTCTTTCTTCTAACGAATAAAAAATATATACGCTAATTTTTTTATCATCAATGCGCGATATTTAGATCTGCTTAAACTTAAAATGCCGCGTTTTTTGAACGACTGGATAAATAAATTAATAAATTTGTACGATGTATTCGCAAAATTAATAATACTATTTGGGATTTAAAAAAAAAAAAAAATTTCTATATACATCGATTTTTTTTTCAATATATTCTATTTGAAAAAGTGTTTCATATATGGAATATCGTGTTGCAAAGGCTTAAAATGATTGGAATATAGAATCTCCTGAAAATGTGAAGAATTCAGACGTACATCAGACGTATTTGGCGTCCGAAAAATCTCGATTCTTGAATGAAAGATTAAAAATTTTTCTTTGTTTTTAAGCAAATTACGACACATGTTTTACGTTCTTATATCGGGATGACTACAGTCGAGAGATTCTTTCTCCGGCAGCACACGGAGGCTGTTGCTGTCCTACTTGTTGAAGGTGGAAGCAACAGTTTGCCCTTTAAGCTCTCTCACGGGCTTCGGTTCCAACGTACCGCTCTGTTCCTCTTTCCATCTTTCTCGGCTTCTCTCAAATATTCCCAGTATTCGCAGTTGCGGTCCTACAAGTAACTGGTGATCCGGAGTGAGACGAATATCAGACGAGACGTCTGATTAACGATCTTATGGAAGTTCGAGAATCTCGTCGTGCAACATGAGTAATTCGAGGATAATTACGATGAGAGTTGTATCTATGAGTGCGTCAGTCCAATGACAAAACTACAAAGTGGACGGCTTTACGTCACGGATTCACCTCCTCGACTTATTCGCTTTGCTCAACTCAGCTTCAAACTGTTTCACCTTGAGTAGCATCATCGCTCGTTCCGTATGCGGCGATACTACATAAACATGTGTATCTCTTCGCCGCAAATATTTCACTGAAATTTCCGCTTTGATCTTCTATAAGTTATTCGCAATTTTATCATAAAATCAAATTACCCACAATCGTTTCCTACGAAAAACAAGTCTCTGAAAAGTGTTTTTTTTTATTTACGGGAATCATATCGCCAACACGTAAATTAACTCAACGTTCTTACAATCCTTCGTTTAATTTTTAATTAATCTAAATGCTACTTGAAAGGCTCATTTACACCGAGAATGCAATGGGAATGAATTACTATCACTGCGAGTGCAATATAACTATCGGAGATAATCTCGCAAAGCGCGAATCCCTCACGTCACTGATTGAAACTAACGCAGAAATCGTTGAATATACCATTTGTCACGAAGCTTGGACTTTGATGCGCGAGTCATTGATGCTCTTCGCTGGAGGGGACTCCATCCCTCACACATCAAAAAATACCGTATTTTTTCCTTTTTTTTTTATAATAACACTCATACCGCGAGTACTATGTATAACCGTCAGACGCAGTGCCGTCATATATATCTATATTTTCAATGCTGAGTACCGCGATAGAGTATATCAACGTCCACAGTCACGTTTTACAATAATTTTCCAGAGCGTTGACGGGATACACGATTTTTCTATTAGCCGGACTCGGCTGGTCGCGCGACCCTCGCTTCTCTCGTTTTAACCCCCTTTAGCCCTCGTGGAGTCATTCTTCTCTCGCGAAACGAGTAGCGAGCCCTCGCAGCTCGCGCTTACGAAACGATCGTACGTGACTCTTGAATGTAAGTGAAGCTTTTCGCATGAGTAAGTGAACAGTGTGCAGACCTCGGATGACGCCGAAGTTTCGCGGGTAAATTGTACACCGGTGTGTCTCGGACACTCGGGATGCGCGATTCGCCGCGAGAGAGAGAGAGAGAGAGAGAAATCGTTGCTAAGACGGCTTTCTTCTCCATAAACAACCTCTGGGCCTACGGCCCCTAAGAGGTATGGTAGACGGAGCTGTTACGGCCGAATCGCGGCCGACTTAAGGTGACGATAGAAACACTCGCATTCGCTCGAGGACGTAGGAAAACCACAGAAAAACCTACGCCAAGTGTAGCCGGTCCGAATTCGAATTCCCAGAGCTCCAATGCTAACGTGAACAGCGTGGCCCCGACTCACGCCAGTATAGTATACTGCTGCGCGCTGCGGTTCAGAGAGAGAGAGAGACCGGAGGTTTTTATTTTGATAATGAGCCGCGCGTACGAGGTACAAGTCGCTCGACGATATCTATATCCACTTCATCACGCGACGTAATCGTTTCGAGGCCTGTCGATCGCACACCATTCACGCGTCAAGCCCCTCTGTCTTTCAAGTACTCTCGTAACAATCGAGATGCTATATACTGAGTTTCTGTATTGTGTATATATATACATATAGATAGATAGATATAGATATATGGCTATCTATTGGTACGCATTGTTATCGGCTTTGACGGCGATAAATGAAACGTCACGTACCAACCGAATTATACATAGCGTATAAAAAAGATCGTATCCACAAATACGGGATTCATTTTGAAGAAAATTATTTTTTATTATGAAGGAATAGTTAGTTATACATATGAAAAAAAGTAATTGGGAAAAATTTATTTAAAATGTATATACATTATATACGTTTTTATACAAATATAATTCGTTATATGTTTGCAGAAACATATTCTAAATATATCCGTAATTTACCATTTTTTAAAGAAAATATATCGGATGTATTATAGATATATTTTTATTATACTTTTTTTTTCAAGTGGGTGTTGAGCTCTTGTCGATATTATTTGAAAAAAAAAAAAAAATGTTTACGCAAAAAATTATATTTAAAAATTCAAACAATTATTCTGGAATAACGTCAAAGTATCGATTACATGACGACCTAAAAACAAATCACGTGGGACGGATTTTTTAGTTCGTGTAATAAGTAAGAAAAATTTTAGCGATGATTAATTCTCGCGACTTAATGAAGCGTTTCTGCGATTGAAGTCTCGCAAAAACTTTCTTGACTATAATTATTCTACTGAAATGTAAATCCCACGTGTTAGATACCGATGTGAAATTATTTTTTTTTATTATTTATTAACGTCACAGAGTCTCGTCGCCTCGTTAGACTCCAATTCTACAATCGTCATTCAAATAATCTCCCGAGACGCATAAGTCCTCGACAAACATTGTCGTCGGTGCGTTCGTTCCTTCGTTCATTCATTTCGTAATAATTACTGCAAAGAAAGTAACTACCGTGGACTTGGAATACAAGAGCGAAGAAAGAAAAAAGAAAGCCGCCGATAGACGCGAGAGATGAAACAAGAAAGTCCATCTTCTTTCTTTTTTCGCCCTTTTGCCGCGCGTGTAAGTGGATGCGGCCCCGAGGGTAGATATAGCAGTGTAGGAACCATTTCTACGAGTCGTGAACGATATAGGAGAAGGGAGAGGAACTCGTTCACGTCGGAGGTTCCTGAGAATAATGCACACAACCCTTGGGACCGCGCGGTGCAGCCTCTGCTGTTGCCACCCTCTCAGCAAAATGCTGATTGCCAACCCTCCCATCCACCCCCTCTCTGTGCCGAGGCGACCGATCGTCGCCTCTTTATTTCTTCAGCATTTCATCGTCTTCCACCTTCGTCCCATTCTTCAACCCTCCGGTTTTCTATCCTCATTCTTATTCATCGTCAATCGACGATTCGTCATGCTTCTCGCGCAGACAGCAGTGTGGATATAGGACAAGCATCCACTCGAACATTAAAACCATTGAGAACCAATTATTCGGCGTTTAACGATAATGAAAAGAACGTTTAACGAAACGATCGCCTGTTATTTAGAGAGCCGATCGTGAAAAACCCGTTGGGAATAGATATATTTTTTTCACCTTGAATATTTATGGTTATTATAAATCCTTAAAATGATTTTTTAAGGAATGAGGAATAAATGATAATTTAGTGTTAACAGGCCGAATATCTAAAAAAAAAAGACATAATAAAAATCGAATAAAATAAGTGATAAATATTAAATTAATAATTTGCTTGAGCCCTCGTATTATTTTTTTTCGCGGCATTCGATAAAATTCTCAAAACAATCGAAGCCGCAAAAGGCCGGAAATTTTTTTTTTCATGTCAAGAAATTAATTTATCAATATCGATCAGTTGATTCGATGATGGAAAAAAAAAAATGGAAAAAAATTCCTTTTATTGTATTTCAATTTTTTTTAATAGACTATATTCCGATATCGATACTTCAGTGCACGCAGATGAAATAAAGTCGAAGAATTTTTAATATACGGGACGATTGAGAGAATCCTTTGCAAAATTAATAATTAAGTTATCACGAATATGAAAGAGAGCCGGATAGCTGTTGCGAGAGGCAAAAGAGCAAAGGGCGCAACTACTAAAAGGTGTTTAATTAACACGATGTAATTATATATATATATATATCCGGGAGACTGATAGCACAGGAGACAAAGGGAAGAGGAACCGGTACCGTTTCTTTTGTCGAGGTTTTCATCTCTCCTTTTATCTATCGAGGAACGGAGAGCCGACAAAGAATTCGAAGCTTAGAGAAAGGGGACCGGGCGACGGAGATTCTACGGGGCACTCTAACTCGGTGTCGGGCTTGAAAAACGGCGGCTTCCGAGGTCGCGGAAATGTTCGCTCGGAGAGCCACCGTCAAGTCGCGATGAAGGGGAAGACTTCGGTGAGAAACGTAGAAAAGTGCCGGAAACTCGAGGGGGACGAATCATCGCGAAATTGTGACTGAGTGGCCCCGCGCAATTTGTTCAACTTCGCGGAGGGGAAGAGATATTAGGTCGTGTGAACGAAAATCTCTAAACCACTCGAAATCGCGGGGTCTATAAAAGATTCACTTAATTTTTACGACCCAATCCGATAAACCGCTGAAAAATCTTTCGGCATTCAAGGTCATTGATTCGATCACTCGAGCAAACGTAATTTCGTCATAGCAATATATTTCAAAAAATTCTAACATTATAAACCATAAAATTACGAGAATCATTGTAAAAAAAAATAAAAATCAGGAAAACGACTTTTTTTAAATAATAAAAAAAAAAAAAAATGAGCAACTAAAAAAATTCATAATCGCATAAAATATATAGAATTCGATCGACATTTCGATCCGAATTCGAGGCGTTAGTCTGATCTCAGAAAATGCACTTTTTTTTTTGCCGACATATATTTTTCTGACAAGAGGACCAAGGAAATTCGTAAAATAGTGTCACCAATCTGTCACGTTCGACAAACACGATATTCAAGTCGATTTTTTTGGATCTTTTTTTTCGTTACGCAACAAACCCCAGTGATTCGTTTGGTCCCTCTGCGAGGGTTTAGAAATGATTTTTCCTGCTTCCTTCACCGGTGACGATCTCGTTCGGGCTTTCTTCGCGAACAAACAAATCCAGATCCCGAATACTTATTTGCACTTGAATATATATAGAGATGAAGGGCGATAGAGGGACCCGGCGACGGTGACGAAAGTGGAGCTTGAAGACTCCTCTCGTCGTCGTCGTCGTTCTGCTCCCGGGAAGACGATCATACACCGGTCCACGGATCAACAGAAAATTTAATTAAAAAAAAAGCCACCCTCTCGGGGTCTCGAAGGGGTTGAAAACGTGAATGGATATATAGAACACAGTCGATAAAGCAAACGACGACGGTGGAAAGTGCCCCCCATATACAATACGGGCCAATCAGTGAGCGACACTCTCGATTCTTGAGTATATCTTCGTATAACAGACGTTAAATTTACTCGAGGATCTCTCAATTAATCCGCGAAAGCTTCACCACCGTCTCCGTCGAGTACTCGAGATTTTTTTTTCTTTTTCGTTAGTGTACAGTGGATTCGGAGTAAATACCTCGTGTAAACTTTGCTCCACGACGATGAAAGTATAATAAATTTTCTAGCTTTCGTTAGCCAATAGGATAAAACTTTATTCGACAATATATTTTATTTATATATTTTTCTTCACGCCTATGACTGTATCTACGTCTTCAAATATAATTTATTTAGTCATTCAAACGAATTATGAATATAATTTGTTTTTTTACTTTTACAGGTCAGCGAGAAAAACCGCTGATAAAGGAGAATGGCCGGAGGATCATGGAGCGGATGGCTTCAACGCTGTCGAGAATCACGAAGGCTCGTCCTCGTGATTGTCGCCATCGCTCTCCTGCTGGACAACATGCTGTTGACCACCGTCGGTGAGTTTATTTTCGGATGCGCCGACAGTCCATTGTATCAAAAAAAACGGCGCCGTAACTCATTAAACTGAGAGAAAGACAAATCTCGTCACGTGTCCTACAATCGATACCTCATTATAGAAACTCCACCATCATTTCCTCATAGACTCTTTGTTACTCCCATCTTCCGCATTTTTTTTTCAACACACGAAAGTTTTAACGAGAGTTCAGAATGACTTCTTGATCGTCGTGTGTTTCTTTGTCTCCCGCGAGCTAAGTTCGAACTAAAGTAGTCTGCGAAAAAGGTGAAAGTTACGGAGGATAGATGAAAAAAAAAATCGTCTGCACTGAACAAGTTGAAGAGATAAGTACAATTAGTAGAAAGATACGTATCCCTGATGATTATATCCGATAGCTGTCGAGCAAAAATAATACGGTTCGGTGTAATTTCTAACGTTCGAAGAGGGTGAAAAAGCAGGTAAATTGAAAGTGAATGAAAGAATTAATCATTCTAGAATAAAGAACCTCTCGGCGAGCAATTTCCTGATGAAAAACTCTTTCGAATTTCATTACCTCGGTTTTGTCTATAGTTCATCGGTACCACGTGATCGGTCGACATTTTTTTTTTTTTTCAATCAAAATTTCAGCCGTTTTTCTTCCCTATTATGTTTGAAACTGTACTTCGCAAATTTTCTTCATTACTTTTCTTCATTACGAAAAAAATTGGCGCCTAAAAACACGAAATATTCCGCGAGACGCGAGTGGGCGGATCACCGGCCATCAACACTTTTCCATGAATGGTACAGAGAAAGGAAGAAGAAATTTTCAAGATGCTACTCGGCGGTAGTCTTTAAGTCGTCACGACTGGTTGGCTCTTTGCATCACATACGGAATGCAGAAACAACGGGGGTGGTTGCGACGTCTACCAGTAGGTCAAGAGTTTGTTGCACCGTTGGTGCGCGACTCTGGCTCTCGGTCGGTTCTGAGATATTATTTTTAAAATAGTTCTCTCTCTTTTTGCGCGACACAATGTGTCGCCTCTAAATAATAAATTTTACGCGTTTTCGCAGAATATTTTTTAGCAAGGATTACGTCTTTACTTTTACCACGAAAAGCTAGTTGAACTTTTGTACCAATCGCTAAACTTATTAATTTCTCGAGGGAGTGACGAACATTGGCAATTATATTAAGGAATAAAAATCCTTCAAATATATATATAGAATTTGTGCACAGAGACAATCAATGAGGTACTTAAGACTCTCGGAGCAAAAAAATATATAAAAATGAAGTAGAGATTCCTTCAGATTGGATGAACGTGGATTTTTCGTTCGTCTAGACGAGCTGAGAACAATATCCCCCAGAGAGCGGAATGATATTACGTCCTTCCGCGAAATAGAAGATTTGTGTACCGAGCGGCTCAGAGTTCAATCAGAGCAAAGAGATCTAAGATTTATTTAAACCTCTAGAATTAATCTTTATAGAGATCCTTTACAGAGCTCTGCGCGAAAATGGTGACAAATTTCGGGTCAGAAATCGATCAACAACGTGTAATCAGACATTGAGGAAAATATAATAACCCTATAGTAGAACGTTACTAAAATGCGCGATTATTTATTCGCTGATTTTTTTAATGTAAAAAAAATTCCAGAATTCAGCACTTTGGGAAATGTTAAAAAAAAGTGTCTAAGCCTTCGAGAATCCACCGAAACGGGGTTCCTTTGGCTGAAATTCTTATAATCCGCCCATACATTGCTGTCCTGAGTTACAGCACATAAAATCCTTCCACATGTTTCGTATCCGTGCGGTCACTTACTTTTTCCAGCTTTTAACTCTCGACCCTCGAGGTTTTTCTCTCTATCGTCCTCCCGTGAACTTCCCCCTTGTGTCATGTTTAATTCAGTAGGTACTCGTTCACGAGCTCGAGATCTCGGTGGACGGAAACGTATGGGTTTCGCACGCGTTGTGTCACGCCGCTATATATACCAATCCAGATAAGTGGTCATGCATTTATGGAGGGGCGTTCACGCGTTGTCGAGGTGTTCTCGTGGCCACGTACTTCGTATACGTACATAAACATGTGTGTATGTGTGTCTATATTCCATATCGTACACAGTTAATACATCGACGATTGCCCGCGAGAATTATCGCAGTCCGAGGAAATTATTCCCATGGAGGGTTCTCAAACCAAAGTACGATAACGAGTGCGAATCACTTTCACGCTTATGAAACTAAAGGCGGAATTCTCCCGATAACATTGATAGCCTCTCCCGAGAACTTCGGTCATCCGAGGCATAAAAAAAAAATCAGTACAAAATTGTTTAACGATAAAGTGTTAAACGAGACGACAAGCGTCTGGATAAACCCGCTTATGATAGTACAACGTTTCTCCGAATACATTTTTAACCGTCTCGGTATGGCTATGAATGCGATAGGACATCCCGTCGTCCAGGGATCTCTCTCGCGGCTACTTGCGTTACTCATAAAGACCACTTGTTGCTCTCTTCTGTTCCAAAGCTCCGGCCATCCTTTGTTTTATACCGGATATACAATTATCCCGCGGCCACGAATATTCGTAAATTAACAAAAATGCATGAATTCTTCGTGATTAAATAATGATTATTAATTGAATTTAAAAAAAAGTTATGGGCTGGAGGTGCTGGGATTTGAACCCAGGACTTTCAGCATGCGAAGCAGACACTCTACCACTGAGTTACACCCCCAATGTGACTGCTGGTGCGAAACGGATGGTCAGATATTCGGGCATTTTTTTCAATCCCTTCAAGGAGTCGTAATAATTTTATATCAAATTATAATTGTTACGAATTGATGAATAAACTTGTGATTCCTGCTAATACAATGAATAAATCACTGAATTATCAGTTATGTAAGGGTTCTAAAAGAACGCTTGCTGTTTCGAATCGTCGTAAGATTATGCCATGGTTGCTCGTCGGTAAAATCGGTACCTGCATCAAACGCAACCTGTATACTTGTATTAAAGAAAAATTTACAGGAAAGTGTAAACTAAATTGCATTGTGATCATGGTTTCACTCCTCAAAACGAAAGGAACACCATTAAAAAGAAATCTTTAAAAAAAAGTTGTAGGTAAATTGCTTGCGGATGATAATATATCACCGCTGCGTCTTCAGTGCATGGAACGGTAAAAGTACGCGCAACCAGCGACTTAATTATCTCAATTATGTGGAAAGATTTACTTTTCAATAAATATAAATATAAATATCACGGTTTCGTTAAATACTCAAATACTTAGTAACAGGTACCTGTTTTACCGATTGAAGATTTCTATCAAGAATCGCGAGCCATGTGCATAAGGTGAGGTGATACTACTCGGTCGGTAACAAAAACTGTAATCCAAATTGCTCTGCCTAGGATGGTTTTATGAATAAAAGACAAGAACGTTGCCCTCCGTGAAACAATTCTGAAGAGCTACGTTCTCACCTTTTATCCGTAAGACCAAGCGTGACCGAGAATTTAAGGATCTGACAAGTAGCTCTGTCTTTCTCTTGCACTTATACAAGTTTCACATCACCATAAGATTACTTTCGGTATATATATCCTGAAACATTTTGTTTTTCAACATAAATACCGTGGTTGCGTCGAAACCGCAAGTAAAGAATTGATGGTTTCTGTTTTATCGACGGCGATTTATTACATCGTGTTAAATGCGGTTTGCTTCTGTTTTTTTTACAGTTCCTATAATCCCGGAATTCCTGTACGACATAAGACACCCGAATGCAACACTTAGCGAACATCTTGACGGGCCATCACATCTTACGACGACCATCCCTCCAACGACAACAATGACTATGGCACCACCATTGCAATGCACATGTCCTCAACAAAACTCGTCGAACAACTCGCAACTGGAATTCCTTCACTCGACGACTATTACGACACCGGCCAACTTAATAGGTTTGTCATTAGTTGCCATGCAATCCAATTTACGTTGAGGAAAATTACCATAAACTTAGTAAATTCGATAGGGTATTATGTTTTGAACTAATTATTAGGTAATGCGACGTTGAATGTAACATCGCCCGAAGAAATGGAACGGCTACAGAGGCACAAAGAACTTTTGGAAGAAACTGTTGCCGTAGGAATGATGTTCGCATCGAAAGCCTTTGTACAATTGCTCGCAAATCCCATCGTTGGACCCCTTACCCACAAGTATGCAAAATTTGTCAACAAAAACTTATCGATTTGTGGGTGTGCCCCGAAAGATTTACCCGCTTAAATTGTGAATGCATAAGTTAGATGGACCTATGTTGGGATGATTGGGTATGTAGCTTTAGTCAACTCTGCTACCAAAAAAAAGTAAAGTACACATTTGGCTGGGAAAACCGGGAGTGATATTGTCTCCACATGGGCATGGTCTCGACAAATCCTTTGAAATTGAATGTTCGTAACATGCAACACATTTCTGAAGATAAAAATCAAAAGACGCGGCAGCGTTTTAACGCCAATACATGTGTATGGAAAATATTCCAATAGAAATTTGAATTCTCTGAAGATGAATACAAACAATGAATGAATGAATGAATGACTACATACAAATGTCATCAAGGTTCAGTTAACAGTAGAAATGCTACAGTACTTTAACGAACCGGTACATTTGTGGATATGTATTCCTGTATTTCAGACGCAGCTGATGCTTATACTTGATGATCAATATTCTGAATACTATGACTTTTTAATGGGTTTCAGGATTGGTTACAGCATACCAATGTTCACTGGTTTCATAATAATGTTTGTTTCGACGTTGATTTTCGCATTTGGACGAAGTTACAGCGTTCTATTTATCGCCCGAGCTCTCCAGGGTATAGGATCATCATGTTCCAGTGTTTCAGGTGATAAAGGAAACATAATATCTGCATCGGTGGTTCAGTGGTAGAATGCTCGCCTGCCACGCGGGCGGCCCGGGTTCGATTCCCGGCCGATGCAAATTACCTTTTGCTTCTAATCTTCAATCCAAATAAAGAATCCAAGATGAGGTGATCAAGTCATTATTTTGCCCTGGCCGGGTTGTAGACATGTACATCGATAACGTTACATGCGGCGTTTAACGGACAAGCAATGAGATGTTAATTGATCCGTTGCTCTGTCAATCAAAATGTAAGTATATCATTGATTGCAAAAGTTAATTTGCATCGGCCGGGAATCGAACCCGGGCCGCCCGCGTGGCAGGCGAGCATTCTACCACTGAACCACCGATGCTTATATTTAATGAAAATCCATTGATTAATTCGCTGCCTGGAAATTGCCTGTGATTAAACCTGCAACATTATAGGCATGGGAATGCTGGCCGAGAGATATCAGGACGACAAGGAACGAGGAAACGCAATGGGAATTGCACTTGGAGGTCTTGCTCTTGGTGTCTTAATCGGTCCACCTTTCGGCGGTATCATGTACGAATTTGTAGGAAAATCCGCACCGTTTCTTATACTCTCAGCCCTTGCCCTTGGTGATGGATGTAAGTATTAAAAGAAACAGTCCGTTAGATTTCGCCAAAAACAAGGAAAAATTGTATTTGCGTATCGCTCCCTTTTCTTTTAATCATTTTTTGCAAAGCTCCTCTACGAGACAGACAGTTAATCCATGTTAGGCTTTCTTATAGAGGAAGTTTTGAATACACCCAAACAAAATTAAAAAGCCATCTGCAAATATAATTTGATTTTTTTTTACTGGACTCGGCCCAATCACCAATATGATCAAAAACAATTGCACTGGATTACACATGGCCATTTGGACAAAATTCAAATTATTTGACAAAAAATTAAAAAACAGAACATGGGTAACGTCGGTCTCTCTTTCGAGTCAAGGCGTTGGCCCTTTACTCTGCCCGTCGATAAGAGATTATGCTAGGAGGATAGTCGAGACCGATAGCCTCGTAGCACGATGGTAGAGCATGCAGAAATAATATTCGAAGATGGTTTATTATGCTGTACTCTGAGGCTGATAGACATTTTGATTAAATACGATTTTTCAACGTTTTGGAACATTCTAATCATGTATTCAATAAAATTTCATAATTTTATTTCCACCAAATTAAAGTTTTCGCTATAAGAAAGCAATATTGCAATTTTCATTAATTGTTTTTAATTTCTAATGTATGTTTCGATTTTTAGTATTACAGTTACTGATGCTTCAGCCTTCAGTAGTTTATACGGAAGCAGAACCACCGTCGTTGAAAGCTCTCGTTATGGATCCCTACATTATTATAGCTGCTGGTAAGAATATAATAATATCGTAATTGCAACCATTAAGAGGTGGTGAAATACCGCGGTCGGTATCAAAAACTGTAAACAACTTTTCTCAGGCATACTGTCATGTACTGCTTAAAAAAAGAGTGTCATTCGATACTACGGTGATATCCGCATCTAATGAATCTTTTTTTTGAGTTGTAAATGCCTGTGTGTCTGAAAAAAGTTGTTTCCAGTTTTTGATACCGACTGAGCCCGGCATGGACGGGGGGAAGGGGTTGCACCTCCTCTTAAGACACTTCATTGTTTTCGGGCAGAAAGTCTATTTGCAATCGTCATTACATTCTGCATCTTTACGTTATGTCGTTTTCAATGCTTCCATGGCCTCAAAACTTTTAAATATGGATTTGAATTTCCAATAACCCATATTATAGTTTCGAAATCAGACAGAAAAACTTAATTGAAAAAACATCCACAATTTGACTAAAAAGGAATACAGTGAGTGCCATTGCAACCCGTATTCCCTCTATGTCGGAATTGATGAACTAACTGAATAACGCGGCTCTTTGGATTTATCATTCATTTACCGCCGTCTCAATGAAGCAAGATTCAATCTTATCAAGAGACGTGGTAGCGTCTCGCCCGCGTGTAGAATATTCTGCATCTTATGAGTTCATCTCGATAATCATCAATGTAATTGTATGATGTAACTGAAGTATATTAATGTTATAAGCTTTGTTGAGTCCATTGATCATTAACATTGACTCAATGTCCTGTGTAGATACGAATAATCCTAAATCCTAGCATGCGATATAATAGGACACTGTCGTCACTAAAAAGTTTGACGTACACGGACTGCTTGATTTGGCAGGTGCAATAACTTTTGCAAACATGGGTATCGCAATGCTGGAACCTAGCTTACCGATATGGATGATGGACACCATGAGCGCGAGTCGATGGAAGCAAGGAGCAACTTTCTTACCAGCTAGCATCAGTTATCTTATAGGAACTAATCTTTTTGGACCGCTAGGTCACAGAATGGGCAGGTGAGTTATACAATTATTGAGTAAATTGTATAATTTTGTAATTTTAAAAAGTGCTTTGTATGTGTAGATATCAATCCCAATAATAATACCTTTAATTTTGAGAGGCATCAAAAATCATTTGTTGAATAGGGAAATGCAATAAAAAAATGTTGATTTTTTTTTTTTTTTTTTTTGAGCAACGTTTTTAAACATTAGTTATACAAGCGTTTCTTCATCGTCTTGGTAGTAACACATGATATGAGCCCGGATAGCTCAGTCGGTAGAGCATCAGACTTTTAATCTGAGGGTCCAGGGTTCGAGTCCCTGTTCGGGCGTTATTTTGGCCATTTGCAGTAAATTATACCACTGTTTCGATGTATATACATATATACAACCGTTACTATGCCTTACAGATGGCTGGCTTCATTAATCGGCCTAGTCGTAATTGGTTTCTGCCTGATGTGCGTAAGTATACATGCGACAAATCTTTTTTTGAAACATTTGGCATCTAAATGCTATTTTTGACCCTTCTTGAAGCCTCAAATATGTGTTCAACGTATTGAAATCATTATATGTAACATGTAATACAAAATTGTACAGATTCCACTTGCGACGAATATCAACCACTTGATAATACCGAACGCTGGACTAGGTTTCGCAATTGGTATGGTCGACAGTTCGATGATGCCTGAACTAGGTTACCTCGTCGACATACGTCACAGCGCCGTCTACGGTAGCGTTTATGCCATTGGGGACGTTGCATTTTGCCTGGGATTTGCCATAGGTGAGTAATACTAAATTTTTACGATCGATATTTGTTATTTTAAAACATAAAAAAATATCCTCTACCGTGACAATGCTTTCACATTGCCGTGACCAGGATTCGAACCTGGGTTACTACGGCCACAACGTAGGGTCCTCACCACTAGACGATCACGGCTCTTGGAGGCGATGAGATGTCAAACGTTCGAGGAGCTATGAAAGTTAAATTTACATAGTTTTTTGCGAGCAAAGAAATCTCATAGATCGGTCACAAACATAATAGAACGCCGGAAAAGTCATTAAAGACTCGGTAAAGTGTTTGGAGTGAGTGTATACGGACAATATCAGTAAGAAAGTGGAGTGTGAAATCGGGAAGGAGCTTTTGGAAAAAAGATGGCCACATGGAAACAGAACGAAATCGAAATTATCAGGAGATATTTCGAAGGGCGTGTGGGCCCAACAACAGCGGGGGATCACGAAACGCTCAGCGCGAATTTGCCCGGAAGATCGATCGCGGCGATAAAGAAAAAGATTCTGCAAATTAGAGATAACCGCCCGAGAGAGGCTGCCCCCCGTGTAGCTGCCTGGACAACCGATGAATTTCGGCGGTTACAGGTAGAATACGAACGAGCGGGAGGAGCAACAAAAGAGCAAAAATTGCAAGCGATAGCCCCTCAATTTCCAGGTAGATCGGCAAAAAGTCTTGCCGCACAACTGAGGAATAAATCTCCGGAAATTTATTATGGAAGAGCGACAGTAGCGGAAGGCGAGCGACGAGATGAAGTACAACAACAAATTCAGAGGACACAACGAGCCGGTGACAGTGACGGCGAAACGCGCGGGAGAACAGCAGCTGAGAGGGTCGATGAACCGCGAATAGAGGTGAGAGAAGTGCGAGAGGTGAGACAGCGCGATAGAGCCAATCGACGCGAGGCGGCCCAACGGCAACCGCAAAGCGTCTCGCCGAATCCCCGACGAGAGGTTCCAACGATCCAACAACTGAGGGACTCGCCCGAGGGGACACCGGCGGCAGCACCAACCGGAGGTGCGAACAGAGAGCAACGAGGAGAAGCGACACGCCGAAGCGAGAGAACAGCGAGAGCAAGACGGAGCGAGACACCGAACGCGAGTGCGAGACGAGATAACCCAACGCAACAGCAAAGGGACTCGCCGCGCATCCCGCAGATACGAGTGACGCAGATAGATGCGCACGGCGATACGGAGCGAGATGAAAAAGTGTGGAAGAAATTTAAAAGTACGTGGTCACGTGTGGCAGACGAGAGGCGGAAAATATTAAAATTCGACCACACGCGAAATCGAGCAACCGTAGCAACAATCGATGCGATGCTTGCAAAAGCGCTGAGGCAGGTGGCAGAGGGGGATGGCACGAACACGGCCAAGCGGGAAAAAGCAAAAAGTGCAATATATGCGGCGGGAGTCATGCTGGCACGAGAAGTAAAAAGTAACAAGCCGGAGGGTGTACCGAAGCACGTGAAGATCGCGCGAGTCATCGCGAAGCTCGAGAAGCACGTGCGGATGGTAGAACACCTGCGATCGTGGAAGGGAGGCCCGTTGGGCTACCCCTTAAAAACAAAAGCGAGAGAGCTTCGAAGAGCCAAATTGACACCGACGCAATATATAAAAATAACATCAGACCGAATAGAAACGTTAAAAAAATCAAGAGAGTACCAGGAGAAGGTGGAAATAGCGAGGAAGACGAGAAAAAAATTCGTAGAACAGCCGTCGATAAAAACCGTGAGGGAGAAGAAGAGGGGTGCCGGACCGGATGTAGCAGCGGTAGAAAAATTCTACGGAAATTTGTACAGCGCAACGGAAGGTGCGGATAGAACACCCACACCGAGGTACAACAGGTGGATACAGAGGCTTCAACGTCACAAAGAAGCTACTGACCTCGAACATCTTGACGAAGATAAAATAAGGGGATTGGTAGTAGAGGCATTACAGGCAACCGCGCCTTGGAAAGCCGCTGGTGAGGATGCCATCCCCGCGGGAATATATAAGATACTCCCGAGCGCAAGGAAATACCTCACGCAGTATGTGATTGACGTATTGCGAGGGGAACGAGAATGCGCGGAAAAAGATGCGAGAGGAAAGGTGATACTCCTTCACAAGAGCGGCGACACGAACGATCCGGCCAACTACCGACCCATAGCCTTGCTGAACAGCGATTACAAAATCCTCACAGCAGTGATCGCGTCGATTGTTAAAAAGCAACTACCGGCGTGGGCGATACCGCGGGAACAACTTGCGCGGGAAGGAGTGTGGGGTACGGTGCACGGGTTGTTGCAAGACAAATCCGTGTCGTTGGTCGCTCGTAGGAACGGGAAAAAACATTATTCGGCGTGGATCGATTTCGCGAAGGCGTATGACTCGGTTTCGCATTGGCAGTTACGCAGGCTCGTACGAGCGCTGCCGATAGAACAAAATATAGCTCGAGCGCTGGAAAACATCACGAAGAAATGGTCGGTACGGGTAAATGTGGGGAAGGTCAACACCAAACCCATTTACATTAAACGTGGGGTGTACCAAGGGGACACGATGAGTCCGCTGCTGTTCATCCTAATTACTGCATTTATTATCGATGAAGTCAACACAGACAGAGAGGTAAATGCGGCGGCGAGAGGTAGGCAGGTCATCTTAGCCTACATGGACGACCTAAAGTTTCACGCGCCGACGAAAAAAAGCATTCAGGCGATCACCGGATGCATCGAGGAGTGCGCAAGCGAAATCGGTTTGAAGCTGAATAGGAAGAAATGCGGGGTGTACTGTCGACAAGAAGAAGACGAGGAAGACGAGGGACAAGACGTAAGACCTAACATCGAGGCAGCACACGAAGAAGAAGAAGCGGCGTTTCTTCCGAGAGTAAGGGAAGGGTATAAATATTTGGGCATTGTGCAACTGGAGTTGGACACAGAGGTAAACATCGGGACTGTCACGGAAAAAACGCTTGGAGGAGTTCGCGAGATATTAAGCTCAAGAATAACTCCAGCACAGAAAGTTCAACTCATCAACTCTACGACGGTGACAGCGGCAACATATGTCCTCGGAAATATGTTTTCTGAGTTGAAGCGCGCATCAGTGCTCAAACGATGTCGAGAAATCGACAAAAAAATAAGAAAATTGCTCGTTGAGAAAGGGTTGAAGACCTACTCAACATCGAACGCGAGTGTGTACCTAGATAGGAACACAGGAGGACTCGGACTCAAATCGGTGACGGACGAGGTAGCGCTTCAATACATCAGGAAGGGTGCGTACTTGGAGAAACACCCTGACCTTGAAGAGACGCGGGTCAGATACGCGGCATTGGAGAGGAAAGGGTGGAAAAATCCAAAAACCGATGCAGAGGCCATTCTTAACGAGTATGGAATAAATAAACAGCGATGGATAGAGGTACCGGACGCAGGGGAATACGCGAGAATACTCGTGAAGGAAGCAAGGAGAGCGCAGCAAGAGAAGTGGTTGAACGAGTGGGGGAGGCACATGGCGTACGGAAGGACGGTGGCTCAGGAGAAGAGACACGTTACATTCCCAGCATACACATCCCTCTACATGGACGACTGGCGGATCTCGATGCTGCACGCAGCAGCAGAAGACCAACTGCAAGGACTTGGAGCAATCCCAACGGAAAGGCGTATGTGCGAGAGAGGCTGCAATGCGCAAGTGACTGCGTATCACGTCGCAGTGGGATGCCCGACTCCCGAGTACAACACGAGGCACGATATCGTGGTGGCAAAGATCCTACGAGCCGTGATAGAGTGCACCGCAACTGCAGAACATCAAAAGCAGTGCGGATTCGCACGGGCCACCATGGTCTGTGACTACCAATGGGGGAATAGAGAGATAAAAATAAGAGCAGGAGTACCGGTAAAAACGGATGCCGAAATAAAGCATAACAGGCCGGATGTCGTAATTATACTCAACAACCCCCAAGAGGTCATAGTTCTGGAGGTCGCAGTGTCGCACCTACAAAATATCAGGATGCAAGAACGTATAAAGAGAGCGAGGTACGAAGTCAACTCCATGGACGAAGTTTCGAAGGACAACGTCGACACAATATCAAGAAGCACGAACCTCATAGCCGAGCTGCGGCACATGTACCGGTGCCCGGTGGAGCTTGGAGTTATCGTTGTTGGGGCGTATGGAGAGACATTAGACACGGAAGAGAGGAGGAAAGCGGCGAATTTGCTGCAAAAGGTCGGTGTACCTGAATGGAAGTGGCGGCAAATCCTGAACAGCGCGTGCTACAGCGCAGCGGTATCGACGACGACGATCATCATGAATAGGAAGACAACAGCAACAGCATAAGCGCAAGAAGAAGTTGATGTTAACATAGGACATTTTTTGGAAAGAGAGTTAAAGACTGATTTTACACAAAATTTATTATTGTATAGAGACTAAATACACACACAAAAAACGATTGTATATACACTGTAAAGATTCCACGAGTTGGATACGTACGGATGTAAATATGTGCAATAAAAACATTTATAGACGATCACGGCTATTAGAGGCGATGAATGTTGAATATTCGATATTCTATGTAAGCAACATTCACTTATTTTTTGCTGCCGGAAGAATTTCGACACAAGTGCAAAAGAACGCCGATAAAATCGTTTAAGACAAAGGGTGGGGCCTTAGGGTATGAGATTGTTCTCCATACCCTAAGCTCCCACCCTTTCTATAATCAGTTATATAATTATAAAATAAGTTAAAGAGGAAGGGGCTTAGGGTATGGATAACAATCTCATACCCTAAGCCCACCCTTTGTCTTTAACTTTATTTGCTTACATAAAATTCAGAATATGCAACATTCATCACCTCTAACAGCGGTGATCGCCTTCTTCTCATATTGTTATATGCTAAATAAGTTAAAGAAGGGTGGGGGAGGGGGGGGCTAGCGTACGGTAGAGTGAAATTCTTATCCATACCCTAAGCCCCCACCCTTCCTCTTTAGCTTATTTTATAAATACCGTAGGCGATCATGTATTTCCAACTCAGATAATTCCAACCATCAGGTAAGTTGAAGAAAATACCATCAAGTAAGTTGAATTCCGACCCTTCACCGGGTCCGTCTACCTGCTCGGCGAGGCAACGGTGCGCTCCGTCCCTTTTCATACCGACCAATAGAATCGTTGTTGCAATTTGTGTGACAGAGAGGGAACGCGACGGAAAGGGAAATTTTGCCGGCGGAAGAGACAGTGGGCAGGTACTCCAGAAGGTATTAGGATATTCAACTTATCTGATGGTGCTTAATTGGCTGGGTTCCTGAATCTTGAACTTATCTGATTGCCTAATTGTACTGATTGTATATAACTTATTATAGAAAAGGTGGGGCTTAGGGTACGGTAGGGTGAAATTGTTATCCATACCCTAAGTCCCCACCCTTCCTCTTTAACTTATTTTATAATTACACTAGGCGGTCATGTATTTCCAACTCAGATAATTACAACCATCAGGTAAGTTGAAGAAAATACCATCAAGTAAGTTGAATTCCGACCCTTCACCGGGTCCGTCTACCTGCTCGGCGAGGCAACGGTGCGCTCCTTCCCTTTTCATACCGACCAATAGAATCGTTGATGCAATTTGTGTGACAGAGAGGGAACGCGACGGAAAGGGAAATTTTGCCGGCGGAAGGGTCAGTGGGCAGGTACTCCAGCAGGTATTAGGATATTCAACTTATCTGATGGTGCCTAATTGGCTGGGTTCCCGAATCTTCAACTTATCGGATTGCCTAATTGTACTGATTGTATATAACTTATTATAGAAAGGGTGGGGCTTAGGGTACGGTAGGCTGAAATTATTATCGATACTCTAAGCCCCCACCCTTCCTTTTTAACTTACCATAGCATATAACAATATGAGAAGGCGATCACCGCTGTTAGAAGCGATGACTGTTGTATATTCAAAATTCTATGTAAGCCCTTAATTTGCTTCTATAGAATTTTGTATATACAACATTCATAGAATATTCAAAATTCTATGTAATTTTGAATATACAACATTCATCGCCTCTAACTGCGGTGATCGCCTTCTTCTCATATTGTAAAAATTCTATGTAAGCAAATTAAGGCTTACATAGAATTTTGAATATATAACATTCATCGCCCGATCATTCATTCGATCTAGGTCTTAGGGCATGACATGACAATATGAGAAGAAGGCGAGCACGGCTGTTAGAGGCAATAAATAGCAGGTATGGGAGAAATTTAGGCAAGGTTAATCCCGGTTTAGGCTCGGTTAATCAAAGTTTCACCGTGTCGAAGTTTTGCACCTCGTTAGTAATAAATTTGGACGAGGTAAAATTCAGTTTTTTCTTAATGATCGATTGATCAATATATTTGATCAACAAATGCAAAAGATTATTGCATCGGCCGGGAATCGAACCCGGGCCGCCCGCGTGGCAGGCGAGCATTCTACCACTGAACCACCGATGCTGTTGAAAGTCCTTGAAAGGACCTCGAAGTGTTCGTAAAATAACTGGGTCATTGTATATATGAAAAAAAAAAAAAAAAAAAAAAAAAAAAAAAAAAAAAAAAATTACATTTCATTTTTCCTTCGCCATTCAAGGTACTAATCATATAAGTTAACTTTCTTCTTCTTCACTTATTCGGCGTGGAGGGAGTGCTCCATGCCTGACCTTGTAACTAAACAGATCAGCCAATGAGCTCTTCGCAGTCGTACGGTACGATGGGAGCGCCCCCTATAGTAAACAGTGGATTGGGCACGGGTAGGGAAGGAAGGTGAGGCTACTCCCACTGCGCCACCTTAGGTTCCCGTATGTGTGTGTTTTAAAATCCATTAGTCAAATTTGCAATAGGACAGATGTATTATAAAGTAGCGAAGATTTCGACAATCTCGTTGTAGATTTTATTTATTATGCTAATATCCTCGAATTCACTGAGAAAGCTAGCGATCGGGTCTGAAAGGAGGGGATTCCTTAATTGTAATAAGCGCGGGGACCACCTTTCCAGTTGTCTCTGGCTTGGTGTTTCGGGAGATACAATTGGCGTTTGAATGCATTTTAGAACCGAAGCTGAGTCCGAACAGATAGTTGTCTCCCCCGTCCGATTATGTCGTATACATTTTAAGGCTTCGAAGATTGCAGTTGCCTCCGCGTCGAACGTAGAGCACTGCTTCTTCATCATGTAGCCGCATCTTATGTCGCTGCTCGGGACATCAGACGCAACTCCTACGAGGTCCTTCAACCCATTCCTTGATCCATCCGTGAATATAGTGTTGGCGAGAGGACCGCGCTCCCGAAGAGATGCGTAGAAGGAATCGTTTAGATACTTAGATTTCTTTGCAGTTTACCCGTTTTCAAAGTCAACCTCTACGTGCTGCACCTCCGTCTCGTATGAGAATTCGGAACAGATGGGGAGGTTAAACCTCTCCGTTTCCCTCATTTCCACCTATTTCCGACCAGATCTCGGAAACAATACAATACGATACATATGTATATACATATCTGTGTATCTCTACAGATCTGTACAGAAAAATTGTATCTGTACAATATTCGTATCTCTGCAGATCGGAAAAATTGTATCTGTACAATATTCGTATCCCTGCAGATCTAAAAAACTATACAGATATTAGGCAGATACGGAAAAATTATTTCTGTACTATATCTGTACAGATACAATTTTTTGTACAAAGTTACAAAAAATCTGAACAAAACACCCAACCAATCTGGATCCGTATTTTTCAATACAATCCGAATATGATTTTTCTGATTTTTTTTCTGTGTTTGTTGTACAGATTTAATCTGATATTCTGAGATTTAATCTGTACAGATACAATTTTTAGTTTGAAAACGATCGACCGTGCAGTTGATCAGGTCGAATCAGTTGAGTGAAAGGAAGCGCCTATCCTATCTACTATAACACAGCTGAGCAATCGCAAGGAAACATCTGTTACTCACAGTTAACAACCAAAAAATCTATTTTTTCAATTTCAGGCCCCGCATTGAGTGGTACACTCGTGAATACAATTGGTTTCGAATGGATGCTCTTTGGAATTGCCATACTTTGTTTCCTCTACGCGCCTCTAATGTACTTCCTAAGAGCGCCACCAACGAAAGAAGAACAAAAGGTAATCTCTTTTTATCAGCATGCCAACCATTAAAGAAGTGACCGCCATGCGATGGTCAATTGACAAAAATGAATTACAACGCAAAACTCTCCGCAATTAATTTCATCTAATCTCATAATAGCACAATCTTCAATTTGTCTTATGAAATGTTTACAGTCCCTCATCATCGGTGAAAAATCATCCGTACGCTACGTGACTTATCAGGAAGAAGACGAAGACCAATAGATATCAAAATTAGCAATTTACTAGAACGCTATTTTCTCCTTATTTCATTTATTCTCATTTAAACTGTTTCGATCAATGATTGCTTAGACTTAAACGAGTTTGGAAAGGGGTTATATTTTTTCATTGCTTAAATTTCGAAGCGATGCTCGCTGCGAAGGATTCCGTGCGCTTTCTGTAAATCAAAGAAGATATCCTGTCGGATAGGGCTGTTGAAATTAGAAGGATATAAATACCAAAAAAGTAAATTTGAATTTTTCCGTTTATCGGAGAGACCTTGGTAACGTAGAAAAATGCTGTATAGATGCACGGAGCGTGCACGGTGCAAGAATCTTCGATTGTGAAGCATTGTCGATTCGAATAACTCGGCCTATAGCTGCTAAACGTAATTAAAAAAACAATTCTTAGAATGCAAATCGTCTGTATTCACAGATGAAAAACGAAGAACTTGCCGCACTATTCCCAAAGTAAAGATAAAAGTTGGCATCGTGGGCGCGCCGTGATTAGTTTTACGTTTTCTCTAGTCAAACACGTTCTCTTGATATTTAAAAGAAAACATGCAGAAAAGAATGATATACATAAAGAAAATATAAATACTATATTCAACGTATTAAAAAAATACGATGTATATTCGAGGACAATATGGACAATGTATTTGAAGATATTCGATCGTCAGTAAGAAACAAAAAAACTACAGTTTATTCCAACTAAAATATATTAGAATCGTTGAAGAAGATGTAATGACCTCATTTAATTACGAAAGTAAATTCCATTCGAAAATTTCGTTGACGAATAATTAAAGACGAATAAGAAAATAAACGCCATAATTAATTGAAGCTTTTAACGTATTCGCTATAGGGAATGTTGTAAAAAAATATACGTCCCAAAAAAAGAAGAAAAAAAATAATATCAACAATACAATTTGAATAATAGTCGGCTTCCTTCGAAGCTGTGCATGATGCATGTTGTAAGCTACGTGTACCGTGAACATAAGTACCTAAAAAACAAATTAAAAAAAAATTTGGAGATAGCGCGTGAATTGTTCCAAACGTGAAAAATCTATGGATTAAAAGAAAATCGAACCGTAGATAAAGATCGAAGAAATACCGAGAGAATTGTGCAATGAAAAAATAATTGTCATAACAATACAGTTTAGATAGTTTAAAGTATCGTTCTTAATAAGCCATAGGCGTGCGAGGATTGAGTATATTTCGAGTGAGAGAAGTGTGTACGCATGGACCAGGAAAATCAAAGTTTGTACCGCCGTGGTGAGCCAAATAGATTTATTTGTTTAAAAAAAAAAAAAAAATACCTAAAATACCAAAATTTTAATCGCGGAACCACCCGATTTGGATTCCCTGAATGGCTGCAGGGAAACCGTGCGAAAATAAAAAATGCGATCGGGTGTCATGAAGAGTTCCGAAGATGCGTAAAAAAAATAAAATTTTGAAATATTTCGGAAAATGGTAAATTCTAGTGTTTGAGGGACGATGCAATAAACCTCAAGAATCTTGAGGCTCACCGGCAAAAAATAAATCGACGCGCAAAATATTCGATGAACATCGAGAGACGGCAACGCACACGAGACTTCCTTCGGGTTTTTCCCCCACGTATTCAATAATTGTAATTTGTTTTGTTCGTTGGAAAACACCGAAAAACGAACTCTCGTGTACGTTTTTGTCAATTTCTCCGAAGACACGAATAGAAAGAAAAAAAAACGAAATATATTTATCTCTCAGTCCCGTGGGCGTTCGACGAGTCGACGGAGGTTAGAAGAGAATTTAAAGATAAAATCGCGGCGGAAAACTTTCAAGTATGGAACATGGAAAGACCCAAAAAAAAATTAAAAACTAAAAAAAATTGTTAGATAATAAACGAGAACGATTAACCTCGTATAGAAAGAAAATTCGTAGAAGCAATACAAAGTGGCATATAAAGTAAATCCTACGCATAATTAAAAAAAAATCGTAGCGTTGTTTGATTAGCGAATTCTACGTCAAAGTTACACGAATATCTGTCTGTTCTAAAATTAATCTCAGAAATTATAATGGACTTATATATTATTAATCAATACGATATGTGTGTCGATGTCGCAATGAACATTTACTGTCGCGTATTTAAAGCTCGAAATTATTGTCGGTGTGCGTGTCAATCGAAGAAAGTTGAGATCCTAAGCTACTCGATCTTAAGACTCACTAAAAAAAAAAAAAATACGCGTTCCCTTGATAGTTTCGTGAACGTTTTAATTGCACTTGCTGTGGGAGCTAATATCGAATCTATATATATAACCATAAATAATAATCGCACCGTTGCACCATTTTATCGATGAAGAAAAAAAACGCCGTTCAATCGCGTATAATAATCCAATATAAATATCCTAAAATAAGAATAAAAATTCTTTATCGATCTCGATGATGAAATTAGTCGTTTCGTAATTCTAACGTAGAGACAGTAGTATAACTTTAAAAAAAAATACTTCGCGTAATCGTAACATCTTTAAATAAATTTAGAATAGTTCCAATAAAATTACGCAAAAAAAAAGAAAAAAATCGAAAAAAAAAATGTATAAACAAAAAAGAAATTTATATACGGTGATAAGAGAAACGTGTGATCGCGTGACAAGTTGACGCGCGATTTCATAACGCGAAACGTTGTTTGCGAACGTTTGCGTCGTACGCTCGATACGCCTTGCAAGTGTGTCGAATTGGGCGGCGAACGTTCGCGAATAAATCTTTTCGGCAAATAGTTACGGACGACAGCTTTCCGCCTCGAGTTTGATTGTTTCACTACAAGGTCGCGTTAATGTCGCACCTACTCCTGATACGAAACGCGAGTCAATTTTTAAACGCCGACACGCCGAACGCCCCTCGACTCAACGAACGATAAGAAACGCTGCATGCGCGCGAAATAATTCAGAATGATTGATAAGAATAATTGGAAGGTCCATGATAATCATTAATTACGAAAGAAAAACAAGAAAAAAGAAGCGGCAAAGAACGGAGAGCTTGAAACTCGAAAATGTTATTGATTTACGATATGAATCGTGCTAATCAACGCCTAATCATCGATACATTTCATCATTGTGTGTAAATAAATAGTGAATGCTTGAAATTTGAACGAGAAAAGACGCTGCTCTTTACAATATCCATTGACAAAAAAAATCTTTCTCCCTTCATTTTTTTTTTTTTTTTCATTATTTTTAACCCAAAAATTGATTGACTGAGATTACGAATGTTTAGCTGCGAGCAGAGCGTCTCGAATGCATGTGGAGAAAGAAACACAGCTTAGTGAGTTACGATTAGTGATACGTGAACATAAAAAAAAATTGTACGAATCGGTATGTTAGGCCGAAGCTTATTCGAATTGCCGATGCAATCAGAGTGGTTTTAAGATTTGTGCGAAAGAAGTCGAGTCGCCCGTGACTCGGGGACATATCGATATAATACAGAATAATACAACGAAGAAGTTATCAATCGTTTTCTCTTTCAGTAGTTACCGATATAACGCGACAATGGACTCGATAAATGCGTATAACGTTGTTCGCGTTTTATTCATTTAATTTCAAATGTAAAACCAACCGATTGACCTCTTGACACGTAAAATGTCTATAGAACGAATCGAGAGAAGAATCCGTTTAGTGTTGTCTAACTGTGTGTTATTAATTTTCGCTATAAAATCGTCACAAACAATACAATAATATATTTATCGTGACTTTGAAGAAAAAAAAAAGAGAATCTCAACTAATAAAATTCAATTATTACGATTGAATCTTTAATGCAATAGAAACAAAAAAAATCATAACGATGCAAAATAAATAATCTATTCGAGTAAATAGTTCGTTCAGAATTTTTAGGATTTTTAACGAACTTCTTCGAGATACTTAATTATTCACGCGTGTATCCCGACTCCGAAAACGAGTAATATTTGTTCTCTAACTGAAGGAAGTGTGAAAAAAGAAAGTAAAAAAAAAATGAATATTAATGAACACAGAGTCTCGAGACAAAGAATTTCTTCATCGAGACTCCGAGAATAATCGAACGACACAATATTTTTTTCTTGACTTAGCTGAATTGACGGGATTTTATATAAAATGACACGTCGTGGGCTGCTATTGTGAACAGACAATAAGCAATGAAAAGTCGCTCGATCCCTTGAAATAAAAAAAAATAAATAAAAAATCATGAAAATGCAAGGAGTGTATCGAGTAAATTGTAAAAAAAAAAAAAAAAACATGAAATCAACAAAAAAACGCGAAAGAATTCTTAATCTTATTGAAATTTTGTCAGCCCACGCTTTGCCGTTAAGACGAATCTCCGTAATCGTCAACGCATCTCGTTTTTCTACGATTCTCTAAATTCATAATAAAAATTAATAGGAATGAAAAATAAGGAAGAAAAATGCAAATGCGTCAGTGTCGATTAATTTTGATCGTAAAACCGCGGGATCGGGGAGGATGAATGCTTAAAATTCCGACAGGATGACACACTTAACGTTGTTAATATCCCGATTGATAAGTGAATCATTAAAAGAAAATTAAACAAAAAAATAAAACAAATGAAAAGTAATCATTTGTATCGTAATACGATTAATCAGCTGGTGTATGGGTCCGACTTATGTCTGCGTAGTGAGAAAGATGCGAGATTCACCGAACCATCGTACTCATCGTTACTTTATGATATATAAATAATAATATATATAGAAGAAAAAGATATATATATATATATACATACATATATGTTTGAAAAGAGAATAATTGAAACGGTAAGAAAACGGATGAAGGAAAAAAGCGTTCGAGAATTGTCAGAATGCAGCGAGCGATCTAATAATATTGGTCTGAGCGATTAATCATAAAAAACAAACAGTTCTTAGTGAAAACAACGATTTTTCCGTATCTTAACAGCGTTAATATATATACACATGTAATTTTTTTTTTTTTTTCTTTGGTTCGTATTTTTTTTTTTTTTTTTTTTTTTTTTTACGATTGCAAATAACATGTAGACGATCGGAACGGGTTTAATATACTCGATTAAGCTTAACAACCAATAACGGTGCGACTCAGCGCCGTCTCACGTAGCGTTTAATGTATAATGTAAAATCGCATCTCTGTGTACTATATGGGAAAAATGTGCTGTAACAATCGAATAAATTGTAATCAACGTTGAAGTCTTTCTTTCGTTAATATTTAATCGAAAATTCATTAACTTATTTATAAAGTCTTCTGTAAGCCGTTCATTCGTTCCTTGGATTCGTGTATTGCGTATTGCGTTGCCAATTCCGGGGGTAAATCACTAATTTTCATCTCGTCGTTGCAAATTTTTTTCACGTAACCCAACATGTCTTTCGTTTGGTTGATTGTCCGCTGAAGTTCCACTGAAATAACGAAAGATATTGCAAGAAAATTAATTTCATTCAATATCGTGATATACAAGATTTTCGAAATATATCCCGTGAAATTATTGCTTAAACTTACGTATACCGGGACACGCGGCGTTTAGAGAGAATTCGATGTTAACTTCGCCATCGCCGGAACCTTTGATCCTCTCAACTGCATCTTTTTCTGAAAATTTCGTACGCTTTTTGTAATTAAATCGACGAACTTTTTTCACCTCTTTTGGTCCGGAATTTCGGTACCGTAATCCAATTCCCTCGATGCCATCATTGCATTACGCTCCACCAAGAAATTTATCTCTTTCACACGTTCGTTCGTTCGCTCGAGAAGAGATTTATTGAGATTAACTCGACGCGTTAGCGCCGCCAGCTGCAACTGTGAACAAATGATTCTCCTCTTATAGTGGTTAAAAAATTAGCGTAAAGATTTTTTTTTATTAATTATAAATGTGAAATATCTTACGTCGATTTCAGTGGGTTTTGTTCGCTCGATGGATACGTGATCATCGGACGTATTTTCGTCCAGAATTTTGCTGAGGAACGCGAAAGGCTGAACGGGACTTTCTTCAACGCGAACCAACGATTCGTGCATTTGCTCCGACGACATTTCATCGACTTTATACTTTGGCAGAGTTTCTCGCAAACACAATTTAACACTTCTGCTGCTGCTGCTCGTCGGCAACGATTTCTTCGTCTTACACATCGACAAATTTTGCGAACTCTTCGTTTTTCTATTAAGAACACTCGACAAAACTTTGGGACTCTGCTGAGCGTACGATGAAACGGCATTGCGATCAATTCTCATCGATCTTTCACTGCCAGAGATCGACGCCGATTTCGACGGCACGTTTGTTCTGTCAAGCAATTTGGCTTTAGTTTTACTGTATTTGTTGTAATTACTTTTTCGATGATATTTACCCTTTTTTCATTTTCTTCAAATATCCAAAACAATATTTAATTTTTTATATATATTGTAACGGTACGTTTTTGGAGGCTTACAGCTCTTTGCTCCGAAACGTTCGCTATTGTGAGTTTTTGGCTCACGTAGATGTGAGGGCAGGTGCTGTAAATTAGAAATCTATTTGTTGATTCGAATTGTCAACAATAAATTTGATTTTATTGAAACAATGATGTGAATACAAAGTAAAAGAGGAAATTTGTCCAATAATTTGCTTGGAATTTTATCTCTTTAATGTTTAATTTGCGAAACAGATCGACAGGTTGTTTTATTTGTGGAAGTGTTTGGGATTTTAGCTTCTACGTTAAACTGTCACTTATCAGTTAATGACGAGACGAAAGCAGTCGCCGAGGTCCCCCAAGGCAGTCGCCGGCGCTGTCACGAAGAGATAAGCCGTGCAAAGAATGATTCTACGTTAGATGATCGATATTAGCCACCAACGAGACGAAAGCAGTCGCCGAGGTCCCCCAAGGCAGTCGCCGGCGCTGTCGTGTACTAATACGTCACCGCAATGCAATTGATTCTACGTTAATTTATGATTAGAAGGATAAACCGAGACGAAAGCGGTCACCGAGGTCCCCCAAGGTAGTTGCCGGCGCTGGTTTTTTATAGGAAAGGTAACACTAGACGAAAGCGGTTGCCGAGGTCCCCCAAGGCGGTTGCCGGCGCTGTGTTTGGATAGGAAATATTTAAATTCAAAAAGGATCTGTTCGCTGTAAGAAAAATGATTTAATTAATGATTAAAACGAATGGCCGGCGTTGATTTCTTCCTTCATCGATTGGATCGTTGTTGAAATATTGGTCCCTTGCTTCTTCTTAGCGTCGGGACTCTGTCGAGTAAAGCAACGCTTTACTCGAAAAGGAAAAGTGTTGAACTCCTCTTATCGAGAATTATCGATAAGCAAGATGGAGGACTCAAGATCAAACGAGCCGTAGCCGCGCATGAGTTCCTCCTCGTTCGAGTTTTTGGATCGAAGTGCCTCTCAGTGCTCGCTATCGGTCTTATATACCCGAGCGTGAGGCCCTTTTTTATGTTCATTGACGCACGAAGTACGTCAAACTTCGCTGTCCTTTACTATCGCTGCCCGGGGTCCGTCGCAACAGCTTAAGAAAGCCGTGTGCACAAAATGATGCAATACTACCGGGCATCTCATGCTATCGACCGTAGTTATCGATTAGCTGCGCGGTCGGTAATTCGCACGTTAACTTCTACGCAAAGTATGATAAATGACCGATAATCGATCCGGTGTTGACCATATGAATTTTTCATATGGATTTACTGTTCTAATTATTTATTCTCTTTTGTAGATACAGAGGTCGAGGGTTTTATACCGTCTCAACGCCCCCCCGAACTAAAGCGTGTTTAACTGAATGCTTTTGTTCTCAACTATCGGGTGTAAAACTGTTTCAAATGAATTGCTTTTTCAATCTTATTTTGCTTGCGTGCTTTTTCTTTTTTGTTTGCATATTATTCTTACAGGGTTTCGGTGTTTCAAGAAAATTCAAGACGTAGTGTTTTTTAGATGTAACAAACGAAATATATCATTTTTTTATTAGTTATTCAGTCTTTATAGTTGTAATGGTGATCACAATCGAGGTATGATTTTTTTATCACAAGTTTATCGCATACACGATATCGAGGCTTTGAAGGAATCGTAACAATGATTCTTCGTAAACAAAATAATACTTTTCTATCTTAAATCTATCGCATACGTGATTCTGAGAAATTAATCGAATCGTATCGACGATTTTTTCGTAAACGGAATCTATTTGTCTTGAAAATCTATTGCCGATAGATCGATTGTACACACGACCTCACAAAACAAAATTTTATTATTATTTTTCGTAAATTCGTCGCTCGCGTGACGTCGACAATCTTAATGAATCGTAAGAACGGTTCTTCGCAAAAAAAAAATATAATTTATCGTTGATTTGTCGGAAATCCGTCGCTCGCGCGTCATCGAAAAAAAAAAAAAATTTTTAATCAATCATAAGAACGATTATTCGCAAAAACAAAAAAAAAATAAGTTATCGTTGATTTGTCGAAAATCCGTCGCTCGCGCGACATCGAAATTTTTAATGAATCGTAAGGACGATTGTTCGCAAAAATAATAATTTGTCGGAAATCCGTCGCTCGCGCGACATCGAAAAAGTTTAATCAATCGTAAAAACGATTCGTCGCAAAAATAATACTTTGTCGGAAATCCGTCGCTCGTGCGACACCGAAAAAATTTTAATGAATCGTAGGAACGATTATTCGCAAAAAAAAAAACAATAATTTACCGTAGATTGTCGGAAATTCGTTGCTCGCGCGACATCGAAATTTTCGTGAATCGTAAAGACGATTATTCGCAAAAAAAAAGAAAAAATACAATTTTTTTTACCGTAGATTTGTCGGAGATTCGTCGCTCGCGCGACATCGAAAATTTTAGTGAATCGTAAAACGATTATTCGCAAAAATAATAATTTATCGTCGCTCGTGCGACATCGAAATTTTTTACTGAATCGTAAAACGATTATTCGCAAACAAAATATAATTTTATTGTTGATTTGTCGTAGATTCGTCGCTCGCGCGACATCGAAGATTTTAGTGAACCGTAAGAACGATTATTCGCAAAAAAAAAACCAATAATTGTCGGGAATTCGTCGCTCGCGCGACATCGACAAGTTTAATCAATCGCAAAAACGATTCGTCGCAAAAATAATACTTTCTCGTTGATTTGTCGTAGATTCGTCGCTCGTGCGACATCGAGATTTTTACTGAATCGTAAAACGATTATTCGCAAAAAAAAAATTTTATTGTTGCTCGTGCGACATCGAAAATTTTTTTACTGAATCGTAAAACGATTATTCGCAAACAAAATATAATTTTATTGTTGATTTGTCGTAGATTCGTCGCTCGCGCGACATCGAAGATTTTAGTGAATCGTAAGAACGATTATTCGCAAAAAAAAAAAAACCAATAATTGTCGGGAATTCGTCGCTCGCGCGACATCGACAAGTTTAATCAATCGCAAAAACGATTCGTCGCAAAAATAATACTTTCTCGTTGATTTGTCGTAGATTCGTCGCTCGTGCGACATCGAGATTTTTACTGAATCGTAAAACGATTATTCGCAAAAAAAAAATTTTATTGTTGCTCGTGCGACATCGAAAATTTTTTTACTGAATCGTAAAACGATGATTCGCAAACAAAATATAATTTTATTGTTGATTTGTCGTAGATTCGTCGCTCGCGCGACATCGAAGATTTTAGTGAATCGTAAGAACGATTATTCGCAAAAAAAAACAATAATTGTCGGAAATTCGTCGCTCGTGCGACATCGAAAATTTTTTTTTACTGAATCGTAAAACGATTATTCGCAAACAAAATATAATAATTGTCGGAAATTCGTCGCTCGCGCGACATCGAAAATTTTTTAGTGAATCGTAAAACGATTATTCGCAAAAATAATAATTTATCGTCGCTCGTGCGACATCGAAATTTTTTACTGAATCGTAAAACGATTATTCGCAAACCAAATATAATAATTGTCGGAAATTCGTCGCTCGCGCGACATCGAAAAAGTTTAATCAATCGTAAAAACGATTCGTCGCAAAAATAATACTTTATCGTTGATTCATCGTAACTCTTTTTACCCGCGATTTTGTTTAAAAATAAATAAATAAATAAATAAATAATTCAATCTTCGCGAGTTGTCGGGGGAGAAAAAGAAAAGAGAGAGAAAAAAAAAAATTTTTTTTTTTTTTTTTTTACTAACTTTTTCGTTCATTTTTTTTTTTGTTTTTTACCCCTTGTGGGTTTTTTTTATTTGTTCGTTTCTTTTTCCTTCTTCTCCTTTTCTTTTTCTCCCCTTCCACATGGGTGCTTCCCTGCGGTTGGGAAGTCGACGGTTCCGTGTCGGAATATTCGGAAATTCCTGAATCCTCGGATTCTTCGTTGTTTGAGTTTTTTTCGTTATTTTCCGCGGCACCAATAGGGGGAGGGAAAATCGTTGGAGGCTGTACTTGCCGTTTGGCGTATCCTTTTTCGATTAGCCATTCGCTAATGTTTTTCTGCGGTGCTCCCCATTGAAATACTAAAAGGTGTGATCCTTCCGTATCCCTCGTCAAAACAAGTTGTCGTCCTCTCAAATATTCATAGAGATCCTTCGTTGCTGCGTCGTCCCATATTGTGCCGATGGGTTCGATGCCGGACACTCGCGCAATGGTCGCATGCCATTTTGGTATTGCGAAGTGTGATGGCAAATCGAAAATTTGTTGTCTCGGTACTTCGACTTCCGAAGCGAAATCTCCGGCGAAAAAACGGTATCGTCCGTCGTCACAGTCGCCGATGAATTTTGCTCGATGGGCCGAGCTACCCATTCGAAGGGCGTAGAGTCTTCCGAGGGTTGGAGGACTCGTAATTGGATGCGCTCGTCGGGTCTGGAACTCCAGACTCCGTTGCGATGCCAATGTTGCCAAAAACAATTGTGGCGTTGTTACGCATAGTTCCGTTGGCGTGAAACACCTCGGAACTATGACGTCGTAGCGATTGCCGAGGAGTTGTTCGTGTATTTCATCCATCCTGTGATGGAGAATTCCACGTAATTGTTTTATTTATTTTCTCCCCTTTTTTTTTTTTTATAAGTAGTATGGTTCTTTTTTTTTTTTTTTTTTTTATGTAAATTTGGTAAAACTAACCTCTTTTTTTTCGGAGCGCTCGACGTATCGTCGGAAACTGCGGCGTTTCCCCGTGCGATGCAAAGAAAAACGGAGAAGTGAAAAAAAAAACACTCGGAAAATCGCATTCGCGATACGATAATTCGGCCCACGTTATTACGGCGAGAAACGGAAAATCACCGGAAAAATTTTCGTGGTGCGTTGATTCCACTTGTTGCCGCGGAGACTTTATTTTTATGTTATTATTTCTTCTGTTTTATTTTTCTTTTCTTATTTATTGTTATTCTTTTTTATATATTTTTTTATGTTTTTTTTTTTTTTTTTCTACGCGTCGCGCACTTTTAAGATATTTTTCTTTCTCACATCGTGAGATTCGACCGGCCGGCGCGATGTATCAAAGACAATGGTGCCTCGGCGTCGTGTGCGTGGGTCGCGACTCGCAGACCGCGTGGCGCCAATTGTAACTTTCCGATGTATCTTACTGGTTATTTTTCCTCGCCGAATAAATTAATTAGTTTCTTCTTTATTTTTAATTGTTTCTTTGTTAGCATGGTGTTTGTTGTCTTTTTTATTAATTTTGTTGTGTTTTTTTTTTCTTTTATTGCCTTTCGGCTACGCATTTTTTCGCG
Source organism: Cryptus armator (assembly GCA_963971235.1). Taxonomy (NCBI): domain Eukaryota; kingdom Metazoa; phylum Arthropoda; class Insecta; order Hymenoptera; family Ichneumonidae; genus Cryptus; species Cryptus armator. The sequence goes on from OZ020233.1 coordinate 20,257,346, forward strand.
AATTGTTATTTCGTTGATTTCCGTTGGGGCAGATCTTTCTGGCCAATGAAATTCGCCCGGCATCCAAGTGCTTATGTCGGGAAGAGCGCTTGTAATTTTTCCTTTGTTTTCCCTTTGTACACTTGTTCTTGGTGGGCTTACCGGAAATGGTGTTATCATGACCGGAAGTTTCGTCATTTCGCTTAAAATTTTTTTGATTTCACTGTCTTCGTGATGTAATTTCCGTATGAGAGGGCGATATTGGTCGAAATTCGATGGTTTGTCTGGAATACTCGTGATACTTCGTAATTTCCATTCCCCTGAGTCCTTTGTTTGCGTGGCACGGTCTTTTTTTTGTATTTTCGTTGTCTGAGTGGCTATACCGGGGGTTTCAGTCGCACTTTTTTTGTTATTGCACCACTTTTCTGGGGTTTTTATTACATTTTTTATTCTACCTCTCTTCTCCCAAAATCCTCTTTCGCCGGTTTGTGTACAAAAATTTCGCGTTGTTAGAAATAACTCAGTTTGCGTGTTTGCGTCCATTTCGTATGTGTTTTTCACTCTAAATTCAAGGGATAACTGGAGTGATTATGCTGAAAAGTTCAGGTATTCTCCTTCCCCCTTTTTATTGCGTCATTCTTCTGAATTTGGGGTGTTTTGGTTTTTGTTTTCGGTAATCTTCTCTGCTATGTCGGTATTGTAGAGATGATCTTGCGGAAAGTATTTCTTTAAATTTGCCGCGTGGTACATTCCTCTTTCAATCCGAGTATTTACTCCTTCTAGAATGTATGTAGCTGGGGCGATTTGTTTTTTTATTCGATACGGTCCTTCGTAGATCGAGAAAAATTTAGCGACCATTCGATTTGCGGGGTCGCTAACGTTACACGCTTTTGCTAATACAAGATCTCCGTCAGAGAATTCGACTAATTTATGTTTTTCATCGAATCTCTTTGCTCGGAGACGGCCTTTTGCCCGTATCCTCTGAGCTGCGAGCGTAAGTTTCTGTTCGTATTTTTCGTTTGAATCATTCTCTTGAATATCGTGGAATGTTTGGATCCATCGTTTCCAAACGCGAGTTGGCTTCTTATTGAAATGTAACTCGATTGGGGTGAATTCCGTAGTGTCGTGGTAAGTCTCGTTCATACAATCTTGTATGACTCGGACCCATTTTACCCATGAGGAATGTCTCCCGGTTAATAGAGTTCGGAAGAATCTTCCGATCTCTCGGTTAACCCTTTCCACAATATTCCCCTGGGGATGTCGGATTGATGAAAATATAGCTTGTATGTTTTCTTCTTTAAGTTTGTCCAGCCATTTCCGGGATGTGAATTGAGTCCCATGGTCAAATTGCAATGCTCGAGGTTTGCCATAAGTCGGAACGTAATCGTTAAAGATCTTGTTCGCTGTTGTTAGTGCCGTTGCGGTTTTTAATGGGTACAAAACAACGTATTTTGAGAAAGCGTCGATTGTAACCAGCAGATATTTCATTCCTCCTGCCCCGGTTGGTAATGGGCCGTAAAAATCGATTGATACCAGATCTCCCGGACGTTCTGGGGTCAAATTTTGTTGTGCCGCGTAAGAATGTTGATTTGGTACTTTGTTTCTTTGGCAACTATCGCATGTGGATAGAATCTTTCGAATTGTGTGGTACAATTTCGGATATGTGAAAGATTCATCGATAATTTTCCATACTTTCTTGGCTCCCGCATGACCATAGAGTCGGTGTGTTTCCCAAACTAGCGACCACATTGTGTCACGTGGTAGGACCACCCGTTCATAATTTTTCGCCGAGATTTTTAACAGAACCCCGTCTTGTAGACGGTATCTATTGAATTTCATTCTCCCTTTTCGTAGGCCCATGATATACTCAGCGAGTCTCTCGTCTCGGGCTTGCCATTCTGCCATGTTCTTGAGTCTTTCTTCGAGCTCACTAGAGGGTTGTTCGGCCAAAAGTGTCGCAATGGTGATGAGCTTGCCTTTGACACCCCCTGGATCGGGTACAGAATGTCGGCTAAGTACATCAGCGACCACGTTCCTTGTCCCTGGACAATGTTCGAACATAAGGTTGTAATCTTGGATTGCCAAAACCCATCTTGTGAGTCTTTCATTTAATAGTTGACAATTTTTTAGGAAGATTACTGCCTTGTGGTCTGTTATTACACGGATTTTTGCCCCGTATAGGTACGTACGGAACTTTTTTAGTGCCCATACAATTGCTAACAGTTCCTTTTCGGTTGTTGTGTACATGAGCTCCGGTCCTTTTAGGGTGCGGCTTGCGAAAACCACTACCGAAAGCTCTCCGTTTTCATCCTCTTGTGCCAAAGTTCCTCCGAGCGCGTAATTACTTGCGTCGGTTTGTAGGATGTATTCTTTGTTGGGATCGGGATGTTTGAGTAAAACATTCTCGATAAAAAGTCTTTTTACGTTTTGGAACGCCTCTTTTTCCACCTCTCCCCATCTCCATTTAACTCCCTTTTTTAGGAGCTCGAGAAGGGGTAGGAGCGCGCTAGCGTGATGTTTAGCAAATTTTGTATAATAGACTGTTAGACCCGTAAAACCTCGTAGTTGTTTTATGTTTCGTGGATCTGGGAAGTCTTGGATTGCCCTAATTTTGTCCGGCTGTGGTTTTATTCCCTCGGTTGTGATGATGTGGCCGAGGAAATCCATCTCCTGCCGAAAGAATTGAGCTTTTCTGAGCTTAATGGTCATCCCGTGATTATCCAATCTCTCTAGGAGTTTATCGAGATGACCCATGTGTTCTTCAAAGTCTTGTGAGATGCATAGTAGGTCATCCACGAAATTAATGATGTTGTCCCCGAGATCACGCAGGACAATGTCCAATGCTCGCAGGAGGCTGGCGGTGCTTGTTTTCAGACCAAACGGGGTTACGATAAACTCGTAAACTTTACCCCTGTGGCGGAACGCGGTGTATTTATATGAGTCGGGGTGCAATGGCACCTGCCAAAAGCTATTTGTTAGATCCAGACTCGTCATGACGCCGATTGAATGACACCTTTGAAAAATCTGTTCAATGTTTGGTGTGCATTCGTGGTCGTCTGCTAAAACTTGATTAAGTTTTCTGGCATCGAGACACAGACGGACTGTACCATCCTTTTTCTCAACCACAGTAAGGGGATTCACCCACTCACTTGTCGATCTCTGTATGATTCCGTGTTGCATAAGTTTCTCGATTTCTCGATCCACTTTGTCTTTAAACAACATTGGAATTGGGTAAGAGTGTGCCACTACCGGTGTATCCGTTGTGACCTCTAAACGATGTTGGTACACTTGGATTAATCCGGGCCTTTTCCGGAAAACATTCCTGTGTTTCCAGAGTACCTTTTGTAGGGATTGTCGTTCCCGTTCCCCCAGGAGAGGGCTTGCGTTTATGATTTCATTGATTTCGTCTATCGAGACTCCATCTTCACAGCTTCCCCGAGGGATTTGTTTCTCGATCGTTGCAATCGTGGGTGTTTCGGAAATATCTGCGTTCTCTACTGGTTCCCTGGGATGTTCTAATTGTTCTTGTGGAGCGTTCTGTTTTTCCCTTTTGTTCTTTTGACGGTCGGGGGTGACTTTTTGGGTCTCGAGTGTGCTGTACAGACCTTTTTTAGCAAAGGTATCCTCTCTGGACCCCAGCTGTGTCGGTACTGTTTCAGTCACCTCGTTGTATTTGACCCTTAATGTGTCGTTTTCCACGTCTATTAGACTTTTTAGGGGTTGCAGAGTGTCTACTCCGAACAAAACATCCCGTATGAGTCCCGGAACCACAAGATACCGAACGTATGTTCGAACTTGTCCAATTTCTGTTGTCGCCATAATCTGTTTGGTGATTCGGCATGGCCTTCCCTTGATTGCCCCTTTTACTGTCACTCCCGTTACGGGAAGTATTGGACATTTCACGAGAATATCTCGATTTTCCATAAAAAACTCTTCTGATATCGCGGTCACTTTGGATCCGCTGTCGATTAGGACAGTGACAGGGATGCCTTCGATCTTTGCATAAATCTCAGGACATTCCACTATCGGAACCGCCTGTTCTTCATTTACCTCGTCTCCTATCAGAAATTCTCTTGTGTCTGAGAAAATCGTATTGATAGGCAACCACCTCTCTTCATCTTCATATTCGTTTATCGTTTTTACCGTTGTACTCCGCGTTTCCTCCTTATTCCTTGTATCCGATGCGGGTACAACGGGTATTAGTTTCCCGTCTTGGAGGTAGAAGGTTTCGCAGTGTCTACCTCCGTGACCACAGTTTGGATCATTTGCTCTTGTTGTGGTGGGTTTTGTTGTTCGTTATTCGGAGGATAATTGCGTTTTTGTTTATTCCATGGCGGCTTCTGCCCCCCCGAACCTTGATTCGACTTGGGTTGGTTGTTAGAGGAGTTGTTACCTTTGGGTTTCTCGCCCTCGGGAATTTTGTAGGGCTGATTCTCCTTTGGTCCCTCCGTTTTTTTCTCGGAGGCCTCTTTGTTACGTTTAGCATTGATGGGTCCTCCTTGTTCGATCTTCTCGAGGAAACCCATGAGTTCCTCGAGTGTCTCAAACCCTCTACCGACAATCGTCGCTTGGATTTCATCCGTAAAATGTTGCGCTAAAGCACTGATGATCTCCTTGTCGGTAGGTGGTGGGATGAGATCCCGAGCGCTCCCAAAGATACGTGTTGCGTACTCGACTTTATTGGTCTTTCCGTCCTTATTGAAGAATCCGAATTCGAGATTTCTCCGGACTTTTCTCTGCACATCTTTGCTCCAATATCTCTGGACAAATTTTGATTCTAACTGGTCGATGGTACTAACGTACTCCTCGACCAAAAGCCACCATTCCTTAGCTGCTGCTTTGAAGCATTGGCCGATGAGGTACTTCAATTCTGCGGGTTGCGGTTGCATCACCACACAGTATTGTTTAAATTCCCGAAGGAATTTCATTGGTCTTTGGGCACCCGACGCATCAAAGGTCGGTGGAGTTAGACGGATGTGATTGTCCGTTGCCCGTCTGTTGCGTAGCGTTGTATTCTCTATTTCCGGTTGAAATTCCTCGTCTTCTTCCGGAAAATATGCAGTTTTTTTACGGTTGCCTTGGTGCGCTGGGACAATCCGAGTGCTCTCAATATCGTGTCGGTCCTGGTGACTGATTTTCTCCGCTAGATCTTGTACTCTTGTCTCTAGATCCTGTTGGACCAGTCTGTGTTGTGCTGTGTTCACTTCGAGGAGACTCATCCGTTCCGCATTGTCTTGGACTTTTGAGTCTAAGTCACGCATCTTATCCTTCATGGAGGCTGTTACTTTACTGACTTCCGTCGCAATATGCGTTTGGAAGATTTTAGTCTTTTCCACAATACGTAGTTCGACACATTCGAGACGGTTGTCAACTGCTTTGACAAGCGCCTTTTCCATCGCATCGATGGCATGACTTGTCTCTTTCCGGTGAGCCATGAAGTTATTATCCATGGTCTCACATCGACTGGTTACATCGATGACGACTCTTGCCAGTCCTTCCACCTTCATCGACATGTCGCGCATAGCCTCGCGTATCTCCATTAGGATCTCCTCAGTTAAAGTTGATTCTCGGAGTTTGGGTGTGACGCGTCTCGGTGGAACTTGTTCGGCGAGAGGTTGACGTTTCTCTCCGAATTTCCCGTGTTCCTCAGCGAGAAACACTTTTGCCGCGTTCGATGGGAGTGTGATGTCCGCTTTGGATGTTCCTACCCCTGAGTCGAACAGTGCTTGGATCTCCAGATCTTCGGGTGATTCGCGATCCCCAGTCTGTTCGATGATCTGGATGCTGTTGTCCGGTATGTTGACGGTGTCGTCACCCATCTTCGGGTTGGGTTTATCGACGCCGTCGGCCATTTTAATTGTTTTAATCAATGAATTTAATAGATTTTAATAGGCGCACCTGCCCCACGTTGGGCGCCAGTTGTAACGGTACGTTTTTGGAGGCTTACAGCTCTTTGCTCCGAAACGTTCGCTATTGTGAGTTTTTGGCTCACGTAGATGTGAGGGCAGGTGCTGTAAATTAGAAATCTATTTGTTGATTCGAATTGTCAACAATAAATTTGATTTTATTGAAACAATGATGTGAATACAAAGTAAAAGAGGAAATTTGTCCAATAATTTGCTTGGAATTTTATCTCTTTAATGTTTAATTTGCGAAACAGATCGACAGGTTGTTTTATTTGTGGAAGTGTTTGGGATTTTAGCTTCTACGTTAAACTGTCACTTATCAGTTAATGACGAGACGAAAGCAGTCGCCGAGGTCCCCCAAGGCAGTCGCCGGCGCTGTCACGAAGAGATAAGCCGTGCAAAGAATGATTCTACGTTAGATGATCGATATTAGCCACCAACGAGACGAAAGCAGTCGCCGAGGTCCCCCAAGGCAGTCGCCGGCGCTGTCGTGTACTAATACGTCACCGCAATGCAATTGATTCTACGTTAATTTATGATTAGAAGGATAAACCGAGACGAAAGCGGTCACCGAGGTCCCCCAAGGTAGTTGCCGGCGCTGGTTTTTTATAGGAAAGGTAACACTAGACGAAAGCGGTTGCCGAGGTCCCCCAAGGCGGTTGCCGGCGCTGTGTTTGGATAGGAAATATTTAAATTCAAAAAGGATCTGTTCGCTGTAAGAAAAATGATTTAATTAATGATTAAAACGAATGGCCGGCGTTGATTTCTTCCTTCATCGATTGGATCGTTGTTGAAATATTGGTCCCTTGCTTCTTCTTAGCGTCGGGACTCTGTCGAGTAAAGCAACGCTTTACTCGAAAAGGAAAAGTGTTGAACTCCTCTTATCGAGAATTATCGATAAGCAAGATGGAGGACTCAAGATCAAACGAGCCGTAGCCGCGCATGAGTTCCTCCTCGTTCGAGTTTTTGGATCGAAGTGCCTCTCAGTGCTCGCTATCGGTCTTATATACCCGAGCGTGAGGCCCTTTTTTATGTTCATTGACGCACGAAGTACGTCAAACTTCGCTGTCCTTTACTATCGCTGCCCGGGGTCCGTCGCAACAGCTTAAGAAAGCCGTGTGCACAAAATGATGCAATACTACCGGGCATCTCATGCTATCGACCGTAGTTATCGATTAGCTGCGCGGTCGGTAATTCGCACGTTAACTTCTACGCAAAGTATGATAAATGACCGATAATCGATCCGGTGTTGACCATATGAATTTTTCATATGGATTTACTGTTCTAATTATTTATTCTCTTTTGTAGATACAGAGGTCGAGGGTTTTATACCGTCTCAATATGTATCGCAAATAAATACGAAAAACTAGAAAATGAACTCACGAAAGTTCGTGTTTTGTATCATAAAGGTGTGAAATAGGCGGCTGTTGTTAAATCGATAAATCGCGATGTATAAGTCAAACGTTTGAATCTCACGGGGCGGAGAATCAAAATAGTGTATAAATTTGAAAATTACAAACGGATAAATAAAAAGAAAATTAAAAAAAGAATAATTTCTTACCAAAAAAATTGTTTCTTCTTATCATTCGTCAGTTTTTTTTTTTTTTTTTTTTTTTTTTTCGTAATCTGTTGAATTCATCCGCAACGAGAACTATCCACAGATCTCACAACAAAATTCGCTTCACGATTTATTTACTGTAAAATGAATCTTCGAATTTTTCTATTTACACGAGACACTGTATTAAAATCATTTTTTTTTTTTTATAATTAACATTTATTTTAGCACACATTTTGCCCCGCGGTATATAAAACATTTCTATATCGTAGAGTTTACACGATGTAGTAAAACACGTCTTACTTAGTGACTAATCCAATTCGTGTTACTCGCAACAACGAAGAGTGAAAAACAAGAAAAAAAAAAAAAAGACTCGCTGCACCGGGATCTATGGTTCTCGCGAGTGAATAAATATATTTGAAAATTTTAGTTACGAATATTATGCACGGCTAACAATAAGATAAAATTCCCGTCTAACTGAATCGTTTTATGATCCAAATCCCGTTTTGTCGTTCGACAAATAATCCTTCGTACCTAAATGTGTGTCTCTCTACGCGTTAATATGACGTCCTTTAGACTATCGAATATTTCAATGAATCACGAAATAATATCTTTCTACACGATAAATAGATTGCGTATCGCGATTCCTCAATCTATTCGAAGTTCTATCAATGTAATTGCGAAGTTCGAACGAAGAACAAGAAGAAAACAATAGTTACCGAACGGAAGACTAAAGCTTCGCGTGGCAACGAAATAACCCTAAATATTTTCTTTTCGTAATCAATTAATTCACATTTGCACTCTCCACGAAACAGATTCGAATTTTCACGCTACGATTACAGGGCGACGAGAAAGAGAGAGTGAGTTGTTGTTAACGATGAAAAAGCAAAGTTGTCGACTATCAAAGACGATCCGTAGTCCACGTATTTCGACACGGCGAATGAGCGACGCGATAAGAAAATTTGGTTCGTATAAAATCGTTAACATCTATCAGTATCGATCTCCTAATTTTTGTTTTTTTTTTTATTATTAGAATTATTGTAAAAGAGAAAAAAAGAAACTCGAAATTCGACGCTCGAACCAATGGATTACAGATCAACGACCTTTTTGCTTTTTCGATTATGTAATTATCACAAATTTCTTAGAAGTATATGAGTCTCGCATCTTCGGGATTTTGCTCGACCGGGCAGTACGGACACTTGAGCCTGAAACCAAAATTGGTTTGAATATAAAAAAAAAATTCACATATCTTCGACTTATCGCGTATTTTTGCGTTACTAGAGCCGCTAATTTTTTTTTTTTTTTTTTTGGCTTTCAGTGGCGCTAAATACTTTCGACGAATTACGTACTTGTTGGCGCTGGTAAGTTTGTTCAGAGCGTCTCGAGATATAACGTGACCACAGACCAATTTCATCGGTGGATTATTCTCGGTACTCTGTTGTCGCAATATCGGACACGCGAAGACCGAATGGTAGCGGCCCTGTTTACCCAAGTCAATTTCGATCTGAGAGTAAAATCGGTGTTAAACTTATCGCAAACGTTATTCGATGCTGTGGAAAGCTTATTATTAATTTGTTCATTTTTTAACTGACCGGAAGTTCGTCCTTTCCATTCCAAATACCAGTTACTTGTCTCTGTTGCATAACTTGTTTGATATTGAGCAAAGCTGGCAATGCTGTGCATCCGGCATTCACGCTGTTTCGGTAAAAAATGAATTTTTTTTTTGCTTTTTTTTTCTTCTTATTATAAAATTATTTCGACTAATGGGAAGTCGCGTAATTTACAATATATCGATGACTCACCAAACCGACAGAGGACTGTCGACGCTTAATCCCAACAGGGTACACGCTTCTTTGGTGAAAACATCGTGAATGTCGAGCCATAATGTCGGATCTAAAAGATGACTGTACGGCGACGATTGTATACCGTTTGGCAGATACAACAATGTTCCCATTAGCGAACGCACTTCTTTCTCGTTACGTCTCACGTATTGTCGGAGATGTTTACGCGCGTAAAGCACAGCCTCCGCCTGACGGCTCGGACCTTGTTGAACTAATCTTATGAAATGTAGTCGGTGCAATTTGAATTCCAGCGATGAATTCTGGAGAATCCCAATGGAACAACGGATTAAGCTTTATTTTCGCTAATTTCCGTTCCAATCGTAACGATATTTGTTTTCATTGTTTTTATAAGATTCCAACAATTTTTGGACCAATTTTTTCAATCGTTTTCCCAATGCAATTGCATATAAATGGATTCGCTATTTGTCGGCAGAGTTACGATAACGCGTAACTCACGAATAACGAACAACGATAGTTGCACATTAAACGGAAGATTTTGTAAATTTTTGCTTTTACGGTTTTAGCGTAATTTTTTTCGAAAATTTGTCGAAATCGAAAAAAAGTGGATGCATCACTGACGCGATAATTTTGAAAAAGTTTACATGCAGTCAGGGACTTTTTTTTTTTTTATATTTCGTTTACCAAAAGCGAACGAATATTCAGTCACTAATTTGATTTTTGTTAGAAAATGGATCTGCAAAATTAATTAACGTACTCTTTCCTCCAGCGCTGGTCTGTGCTTTTTTGCCCATTCTAATGCGGGTTCCAAATTTCTTTGCTTCAGACAATCGAGAATATAATTCAATTCGGTGAACGGCTCTTTTCTCGCTTCGTCAGTCTTTATTCCTACCTCCTGAAAAATACAATTTTTATTTGATAATTTCATTTTTCTTTACAGAGGATAATCACCAAAATGAGAACAAAGTATGGAAAATCATTCTCTCACCGATGCCAATTCGTCGGCAATGTCAAGCATTCCCTGACGATAAAAGTGTTGAAAGATAACTTGATTGAGAAGCTGAGTCTTCTCCGGACCGGAAAAAACATCTTCGCGGCTTGTACTCGCGAAATCGGCGCTGAAATTTCTATCGATTGCTTTGCCGACTTTCGACACAGTGCTGTGAGATTCTCTGTGATCCGTTGCGAGTCTCTGTACCGTGTCGCGAACTTTAGTCATCGCATGTTTCAACACTTGCAATTGACTCGGCGTGAGTTCGCGATCAGGCGGAGCTGTTATAAAAATAGGCAGCGATTGATGATTTATAGATAACGATTTCGGGATACGAAATTAATTGAAACGCGATTACAGTATGGATGGTAAGATGAAACGGAATTTGTACGAAAAAAAAAAAGGTTAATAATATGCGCATCGATGTAAAAAAACATCGCGGACTTTCGCAAATACAGAAAAGCGCCGGCCAGTGACGTAAAAACATTGATGGAAAAATTCAGAGACTCGTCGGAAAGCACTGTGAAACTGTTGTTTTGTAAATACGAGAAACCTTTGTTCGATCGCTTCTCGATTATCGCGATGCTGAAACGATGGTTGTTTTTTTTTTAATCGCACTTACCTTCCTCCAATTCTTTTTTCAGATTCTCGATGTGATTTATTAGATCGATAAGCACAGCGCCGGCTTGTTCGTTTATGTCGGAAAATTTTAACAAAACTTTGTCGAGTTCGCGCTCGACCGTGTTACAGGCTTCCATTATTGTTTTTTTTTTTCTTTCTATCAACCGAGATGTTTTTCGCGTCACGATTTCACGACAGTGACGTCGCGGACGTCTGCTTCTCGCGCATTGAGACCGTCAGCGCTCTCGTGTTTTCGTGAGAGTTTCGCGAACTATCATTCTATTAGTTGATTGGATGATAAGTTAGGAATCTCTTTAAATTAAAGCAATGGATTCGATATTCGTTAATTAATCGAATGACGTCGAAATAAGTATTCGATTATTTAACTGATTATTATTATTATTATTATCAACAATAAAAGTAATATCGGTATTTTTGTTTGGCAAAAATTTCAATAAATTCGATTATTAGCGTTGGCAATTTTTTTCCTTAAAATTTGATTATTTTTTAATTTGTCTCATTAACCAACTCGCTAAATAAGAAATAAACTATATGGAGAAACATATCTTTGGTACATGACGAAATTTTTTTCGTTTTCTTAAACCAGAAAATTCGAAATAAAAACATTTTGAGAATTATATTACGATTTCGTTTTTTATTTCATTATGATACCCACATGCATTCTTATATACAATAAACGCGTGTAACACTGAACGATAGGCATGATACGATTTTGAGCAAAGCTCTTGCTCTTCTTCTCGTCTAATTAATAATTTAATTAAAATACATATAAGTTTTTTTATAACAGTTGGAATACTTTGATGCTCTACACATTTCGGAATTCAGAGTTCATTTTTTTTTTTTTTAATTTCTCGTTTTCACTTAATTATCGTTTACAATGAGTAACTTATGTACATGAAATGTTTTCAGGTATAGAGGAGGAATACATTGACTCCCAATATTTCCTCTCCATAAAATTACATAATCGCAACGCCATCCTGTAAAAAATAAATGTTTTTCGTAAGACTAATCCGACGTATCAATCGCTATGAGACAAACATAATCTCTTTTGATGAATCACATACCCATTCGCGGGACATTATCATAAGCGTACTGTTTGAAAGTTTAGGTCCGATCAGCGGATTCATTTGCGCCATATAGCAGCACAACCAGCTAAAAATATAAATCATTATTGTAGACAACAGAAAAAAAGAATCTGCGTTTCTATCGCGTTTTCCTAAAAGCTTCATAATACTCACAATAACCAACAGGTGAACGCCGTTAGCATTAGGATAACCTGAAGGATGCTGCGACAAACGAAAAATCGTGATTGACAAATTATTCGCTAAAATTACGACGATCGGAAAATCGCGGAAGAAGAAATAAAAAAGCTTCGATATTGCAAACAAATCGAGATATAAGAAACGAATGAATAATTTCACATGTGGGAGATGAAAATTTGGAACAGGAATCATCAATCAATAATTCGCGGAGTACCAACGGTCATGAAAACATTTTACGATCGCGAGAAATTGCGTTGCGTTCGGAATGAAAAATTGGCGAAAGCTTTTTTTTTTGTTGGGGATAAAAAGATTGATACGGAAAATAAGCGAAACGTCAAAAAATAGTGGGATGGGCAGAGATATGTTGTATGAGTTTATTGCGAAAACTTACCCGCGATTAGGTCCTTTCGGCAGCAAAAATGGTAAAACAATACCGACCGCGCCCCACAGAAGGGTAAAAACAATGACGGGAATCGCTGCTGCACCCATTGTCACTGATTTTCTCGTTCTATCGACGATATAATAATTATTTTTTGGAACGAGAAACACGAAGCGCGATAACACGGTAGCGGAGGATACCCGTGCAGAGCTCAAGTCACATGAGTGCGATGGGACACACAGTGAAGGCCAATGGCGAGTCGCGAGATGATTTTTCGATCACGAGACGACGCGATGTCGCTGCGATAGACGCGCGTAAATATGAAATCTTTAAATCATTAATTTCAAGTTATTTGTTTCGACTGTAAAAAAAACAAAATATTTTTACGATAAAACGAACGATAGGCATAAAAAAATGTGTTACATCGATCATTCGTAAACTTGAAAGAAAAAAATTATAATTCGAAATTTTTTAAATATTTTTATTTGTTAAAAAAAAAGACATTGTAGACGAACGCAACATTTTCAAACGATTATATTAAATTATTTCAGCGAAAAAATTAATTAACTTCATAATAAAGAAACATTGTTTTAATATCTGCTTTATTAATTTTAAAGTACAAATTTGAATGTAACGAATACACGAACAGCTTATGCGTTAAATAATAATGTAGAAAATAAAAACATCAGTGAACTGCTGTTGTTTATATAACGATAACTATCGTAACATTTGCAATACTTTTACGGTTGTACCGTTATAATTTGCGAAATAATTTTTTCGCATTATTAACAATTGGACGGATGACGAGAGGAAAACATTGACAATTCTGGGAATCAGCATTATCGTTACTTATTTCGTTTAATCCATAGAAACTTTTTTCTGCAAAACTTCAATCTTCTTATCCAATCTCTGAATGTCGTCGATTCTCTCGGGTGTGCCGACCGTCGACGGTGCATCGCCACCTCCGATCTCGGAGCATTCTTCGCTCTTTCGGAATGGCAGTGAATCGTTCAAATTTGCGAGACAAACGCTCGATGCGACGGAAATATTTCCAACCGAATCTTCCGAAGAGTCTCCACAATTTCTTGTTCGCTGAGCCGAAGAATTCGCGTCGTGATTTTTCGTCGAGTTGAAACTGCGAGCCGTCGAGCTGAGAGTGTCGGAGAGACACGTGATTTTGTCGAGAATAGCTGAAAATTAATTGATCATCAAAGTTAATTGGTTTCACAATAAATTTTTTAAACTTCCCATTCATATAATCCTTCAAACTTCCTGTTCTTCGATCGGAGAACTTTTTTTTTTATTTACCAGTCAAATCCAAACTCTGCGACGACAAGTCAATGTCGCTTTGCGAAACAAAGCTGTCTCTGCTGAATAAATGTTGTCTAACGCACGAGAGATTTTTCATTCTCAACTTATTCTTGTTTGCCTCTTCGTTCGGCATTTCGCTGTTTCTTGGTGTTTTATACATTATGGATCTATCCGTTCGCATCGTACGGCCGCGTTTTATGTACGGAATCAACGAGGAAAGATCCGTCGGAGTTCTCGGCGCGCTGTTTGCCGATTGTATCGATACCGGTGGTTTGTAATTTTTTACTGCAACAATCAATGAATGCGGAGAATTAATAATAAAAAAAAAAAAGAAAACTCCTCTATTGTCGAAGAGAAATTCACCTGTATACGGAGTTCTTATATACGTGACAAACTTTTCGTCTCGCGGTAATCCGTAGACCGACAGAGAAAAATTAACACTCGAATCTACGAGAATTAAAAAAATCACAATTAGGAACTCCTGAATTATATTTTTTGTATTATATGAGGTGAAAAAAAAATTTGATTAATTTTATGATACCGTGAAGAGAATCTCCTTGACCCATCCCCGCCTTTCCATAACTGGTACCACTCGGTATCGAACTATTCATCACAGTTACCAACGCCGGTTGCAATCTCTTCACAACGTTGAGTATCAATTCGCAACGTTTTATAACTCTCAATTGTTGCGAATCCGTGGCATTTTCTACCAACAGAGTCTTCGACGCTGCGTCCGCTTCGCAAATTGCTGATACGAAAAAGAAAAAACGATAAAAAAATGTCGATACTTAACATTTTTTTTTTTTTTTTTCATCAAACAAAATTTACCGGTTTTCAATTCTCTTATCATCATCAGAGTTTGCCGATCAATTTTTTCGCGACCGATGTCCTCTACCGTCGCGGTAACTTGAGTCGACAGTGCTATAGCTCGCTGAGCGACGCCCTGAACGTGAGTTCGCGTAATTCCTTCACGATTATCGAGACAATTCGACATCGTCGTTACGCGATCTTGTAAATCGTCAAGAATTACCTGAAAAGCAATATTTTTATTATTAAAGTAAGTAAACTAATCAATTTACCGATTTATTTGATCACCGAGTCGAAGTCTTATTTATTCGAAAAAATATTGTAACTCATTAGTTGGACAATTGGAAAAAAATAAATAAAAAAATCAACAGATTAATGAAAAATAATTGAATGAGTAATGCAGAGACGTTTACCTGACAATAAGCAGCAGAATCGATTATAAGATCGACGATGTTGTGCAATTTATTCATTTCCAATTGCCAATTGGTAGTCAAGAGTTTCAGAGAAGTTCTCATGTCTTTGTTATCCGGATGAAGATAGAACGCGACTATCGCGGGTACCAATTCGGATTCCAGTGACTCTAAACTGGCCATTGAGTGACGAATTTTCGTGACTCCTGCAATAATCAATTTTACGTTTTAAAATGAAATTTTTTGAAATCTTAAATTTGTGGATCGTATCTCGAGTAACTCACGATCAACGTCGCTGCAAGATGCTATCGCGAACAATCCAATTTGCATGGCTTTGTCGATAAGTTGATCAAAATCCTCAATCAAGTTATTCAAATCGCTTCTCGATCGTTTTTTCGCGGTCAACGGGTTGCCGCACATTTTTACGAGTTTTCGTAAGGCGCCGAAAGGATCGCTGAATACTTCCATCACCAACGTGACAACCGAAACGTTAACTTTACGCTCGAGACGATACAATGCGTCGTTAAGTGTATTCATAAACAGATTATTCAACGTTGGATCCGGCGGTTCGGAGGAAAGCTGAAGCTTCAAATTTTCGTACTCCGACATGATCGACTGACTCGTAGCTGTTATTGCCTTGAAATTGTACGGTTGACACACTTGTGCTATTGCCATTGCGTGAGAGAAAACATCTTCGATACCGGACCACAAGTCGGCACATAACAATAACTGCTCTTCTTTGGATTTCCCTGGCATACTGGATATTATATCCAATACGAGATCCATTCTGTAAATGATTAATTAAAGTATTACAATTTTACTTTGTACCTATAGATGAATATAAAGTAAAAAATAAATCCAATAGTGATTATTAATATTAATAAATTATCGCGTTTTTTAAAATGATCTATTGAAGTATTACAATTTTATTATATGGAAATATTGAAAAATTTGAATAAAAAACGAATTGAAAAAATAAATCGAAACCGTATCGCTTGACTAATAGACCTTTTAGAATATTTTCACGAGTTCCAGAATATTTTTGATATAACAAATAAAAAATGTTTTTTCGTAAATTAGATCGATGAAAAATTACCTGTAGACAAAGTGATTCTCTTTTTCAACATTCTCTTCCTCTTCCGAGGGATTTGGAGCGTCCAAAACATCGATTATCATTCTGAAGCACCAGCATAGTCTCTCGCAAACGTACTTTTTGGCGCTCTGGTTGAACAAACAATAAAAAAAACAACACTTAGCACTCGGGATATCGTTAAATAAATTCGATAAATGAACATTTCATTGCAGTCTCACATAGATAGGCGAATGCAACTGATGCTGATCCTGGATAACTGCAACCAGCATTCCAAAAGTTGTGCACAACTGACAAATATAAAGCGCCATTCTCTCTGCCAGCAAAGACGATACGAGATTCTTTCTGTAGTGTTGCAACGGCCCAAAAACCTCTACCAAGAAAGTTCCCAACTCCTGAAAAAAATAAAATAAAAATTCGTTTTTATCGATACAAACTTTGGAAATTTCAACTTTGTCATTACTTTGATATTCTGCAAATCTTCTATCTCCTCGACTGCTCCCATGTCTCTGACGTAATCCCAGGAATCTTGAAGTTGCTGCCGCAACGCCGTACACTCGAGTTTCTCCAATGTTTCCAAAGAAGACGAGAGCTTCTGAAGGACTGTGGCTATCGCATCCTCGCTGCCCTCATTCTTCGTTGTTCTCACCTGCAAAGACGAATTGTTTTTAGTGGCGTAAATAATTTTTTTGAGGTGAAATGTTACATCTCCGACATACCAATTTGTTAATATTGTCCATAACGCAAAATTCCTCTATAATGCAAGTAATCTTGAATTTCATTTCTCGATAGTCGCCAGCGTCTTCGACGGAGAGATTGGAAAATTTTTCAGCCAAACCGTTGAGCTGTTCAAAGACGATTGACTGCACCTGTTTTATATCGGACGCCTTGACGCCGTCGTTCTCTGATAGAGCTCTGAGTTTGTACATCTAAAACGTAAATTTTGACGATATGACGCGATTTCGTGAAATTTTATAAATGGAAAAATATCGTCTTGTAAAAATAAAAAAAAACGAAAAATTACCTGAGAGTTTATCGGCTCCAATATTTTTCTCATTCTCCGAGTTTTCAGCGTCATCGTGGTAACGAATTTTTCTTTCACCGATTGAATTCACAATTTATTTATCACTATTTTTTCATTCGTTGTCACACAGGTTTCTTCGCGGAGAATCTTCGTTTTTTTCGAAACGACCGTTTGTAAACAAAACGCGGTGGTTACCGAGATAATTGTAACGAGATGCTTCGGATAATAGTTGAAGATTTATCGTGTGCGGCGTCCCGAGATAATATATTTATCGACGAGATAATAGCGAGAACCCGACATATCCGGCAAAGATGGCGCTTACGTTGGCTTATGTGTTTCTCTTCTAGAAAACGGATTACGTGCCGTGCCGTCGGTGCACTTTGACACGCGGTATTTACGTTCTCCACAAAAATATGCTTTCGAGGTTACGAGACTACACGGAAACATCGACGTGTGCGCGATAATAAACACCGGTGAGAATATTTCACGACTTTTCTCGTGTTCTTTGGTTGTGAAAAAAAAACCGATAGTACAGTGAACTGCGCGACGCTTCGTTCACCTAGGTCGTGGGGCATTTTGCCAGGAGATACCTTTCACTACCTCGGAACGCGGCTAAGAGGCATTTGTCGTATGTAGTTCTGTATCTATCGTTACCACGCGATTTTTTTCCATTTACGCGAAAATATCGACGATGTTTATTGGACTTGGTCACCGCAATATCGCTTGTTTGCACAATTATAACTTTGTCCGTCCCGGTGTTTTTTTTTCCGATCATCTCTTATTAACTATCGAAGTGTAACAACGTGAGTTATGTAATTTTTATTTTATTCGAAAATCGAATTTAGTCAAAGGTTTCGTTCGATTTCATAAATTAAAATAATCAATAATATTACGTAGATAATCGGCGATTGGTTCGTAAGATTTTTTTTTATATCATCGATAAGAAAGTTTACTCTGCACTTTTATTTGTATCTAAATACGCGAAAAATCTTTTATCGTTACTCGACGCACGTTGTTTTTTTGTGTTCGTATTACGCGTTTATTAATTGCGATAAGATAAGGATTCGTTTTTTTTTTACGTCTTCAATGAGTAGTACACCTGAGAATCGGGAGAAACTCGTTTTTTTCTTTTACCTTTTGTTTATTGTACATTGTTTTATCGGCAATAATATTTGTTCAAAAAAATTCATCGTATGTATTGTCATTCATTGTTTCATCTACCCATTTTCCCAATTTCCCTGCAGCGCGTAAAATCGTCGGCTTCGAGCCGAAAAAAAAAAAAAAAAAAAAACGATTTCACGTATTGCACAATAAAGGCCAATGGCTAAATAAACGACCTTTGTAAATCGTGTCGAATGAACGAGTGTTGCCGAAATCAACGTTACGTGATTTAAATTCAACAGATTCTATTCGGGATATCTATGACACGATATTTCGCATGATATTTGCATATTTTATTTCCCCGCAGCGATTTACAGTTGATACTGCAGTCGGGAGGATTTTTCTTTTTTTTTTTATATATACGTTATCGTCAAAACTTCGCCCATGCGCTGTAAAAAAATATCGCATTTCCCTAACGCGATAAATAAATAAATTTTATTTTCCGAAAATTATTTACATCCGAATTGCATTCAAGAGGCTTTACAATTATTTTTTGTTGTGGGTGCATACGTGATCGTCAGCACATCGTTCACCCAACTTACGTGACTCAGTTCTTTAGTAAGCGCACGTCTTCCATTCCCCACGTGCGTTATGGACACATAGTTTCCCTTCGCCGAAACCTTTAGAACTCCAATGGCGATCATTGGAATAGAATTATCTTTAAGATTGTCGTAGATAAATTCTGTTCCGCTGTGTCCAATCGTAGTTTCGTGAATGTTTCGATCGGTCGGTCGCTACTACGCGGTAATGTTATATCGTTGTCCTTGCCGCGTTCTACTTTCATGTCAGATAATAATCAAGTTAAACGAGTATTTTCTGTCACTAACAATCATTACCGCTGTCATTATTAGCGCCAATGAAATTCCATTGATTTTCTATATTTAACGAAAAATCGCTGAACCTAATTACGTTTGAATAATTTCTTCAATACTCCGTTCTGATAGGTGAATATTTATTTCTGCCGCATCGCACAGCTTATCACAATCTTTTGTGCCAATTTTTTAAATAAAATAATCAAAAGTGACGATCACGAAATTTAATCATTTTCACTTCCTACAAAAGCTACTGGAGAAATTATTTTCCGATTATCTACGTTATTCTTTAAAGTGTATTTTTTTTTTGTTTCTCATCGAATAAAAAATCATTAATGTATTCGTGTTTTTCAGATTGAAAACAAGACGTAGGTTCGGGAAGCTGGTTTTCCTTCGCCGCCTCGTCGATCGCTCGATGTCTCGCAAAATCGATTTAACTTCGTCGCAAAAATATTTTCGGCAATATTAAGCAATTGAAAAAAAAAAAAAAAAAAAAAATTCAATTTTTGTCCGATAATAATCGATAGAGCGACAATATGGTAAAGTATTATGAAACCAGTACGGTATTTCAATTCAATTGGAATCAAGTGGCTCAGGGTTTCTGGCAGAGATATCCCAATCCGCACAGGTATATTTTTTTTTTTTTTATTGATAAACCCATAAATCGCATATACCGACAATGGAATAGAATGGAATAATGGAATTCGCGTGTTATTTTGTTTTTCACAGTTCTCACGTTCTCTCCGAGGACACGATAACGCGAGAGATCAAAGATGGAAAATTGTACTCGAAGAGACTGCTAACGAAGACCAATAGGGTGCCGAAATGGGGCGAAAGATTTATAAGCAAAAATGTTGTTAAAATTATCGAGGAAACGATCGTTGATCCGAATGCCAGAACTCTAACGTCCTACACGAGAAATCTCGGGTACACCAAAGTTATGGTAAAAATAATAAAAAAATTATCATTAACATCGATGATTTTTCGTAAAAAACTTCGATTCAATAATTACGCAAATTTTGTAATAATTTGTAATTCGTTACATTGTATTAATTCGTAAAAATGTTATTCGCAGAGTGTTGTTGAAAAAGTTGTGTACACAGAATCAAAAGAAAATCCCGGATGGACTGTTGCGCAGAGATCCGCATGGATCGATAGCTCCGTATTTGGATTCAGCCGCGCGATTCAGGCCTTCGGACTCGATAGGTTTAAGAAAAACTGTTCGAAAATGACCGGCGGGTTCAATTACGTTCTCGCGCACATGTTTCCATCCACCGCACAGTTCATGAATCCGACTTTATCGCAAATGGGATATTTCGAACAGGTAAAACAAATTTTGCAATTTTTTTTTTTTTATTATATGAATAAATTCAAAATTAATAAATAATAAATTATAGTTGTACCGGTATTAAAAAAAAAAAATACCGGCACAAGGAAAATGCTGTTAGATCTCAGTATGAAATCAAACGAATTAATTAACGGATTTAAAAAGTTTTTTGCTTATCCGTTATTTTTTTTTAATGGACGAACATTATATCGTAAAATGGGTATTCTGCGATCTTTATTTTAAAAGACTACAAGATAATTTCGGTAATTACTACAAAAACACGAATTTTATACTTATCAGGATGAACCATCGATGATTAAGTTTACACACGCGGCGGAGGATCTTCAGCATTCCTTGCACGACAAAGCCGAAAAAATGAAAGACGCGGCAAAAAAGGCGACGGATTTGGCGAAGAAAAAGGCCGGACCTATGTACGCGGCATGTCAACCAAATCAATCGTAAAAATCCGATCGACAAGAGTGCGACGAACGTTACGAAAATCCAGTTGACGAGAAGAAGAAAGAAAATTCCACGCAACGTGAAATTGAATAGTCCGAATTTTCGGAAGGGCCTAAGAGACTTTGGGGTGTGAAATAAAATCATACAAACGAGCGTCGGAAGGGGAAAACGGGGGACGCGATAATAAAAGTGAAAATCGTTAAAAGAGAGCTTTGTTAATGTAACTTCTATAGATGTCTTACATTACGCGTCCAATTTTCAAAAAAACGATATATTATCTACAATAGCATTCCTTCGAACTGCCAGAATTAAAAAGCCTTAGATTCGCAAAAAGCGGTTCGCAGAATTAGAAACAGATATTTTTGTCATCATTTCAGTAAATTTTTTTTTTTTTTTTTTTTTAGTTTAACGAGATATCAACCTTTTTAGTTTGAAACCTGAAAAACTTGCATTTCCTATCGTGTATCGCTTTTTGAAGTGAAATTGACGTTAATAGATGTTAACTAACATATTCAACGTTGAAATTCTATCCCTCGCATAGCGTGCGATAAATTAATAAAATTATAATTTAGCATCGTCTTGCCATCAAATTCTTGACGATAGAGGGCGATGAAACTTGTAATTAGTTGTATTACATAAGAAAACTAAAATTTATTAAATGTGCAAATCTAATAAATTGCGATTAAACGTCAGGAAAATTTTTTTTTTTTGCATGCAATTTGTCATCGATAGTTTGGCTAATTTCATAAGTACGTGAGAATTAGAAATGGCGTTAAAAAAATGTTTAATATCAAAGGCGCTGCTGAAGCACTTACTACTTTCTGGAACTCTTCGCTTGTGTCAAAAATTCTCTTCAAAATTGAGGGTTCACAGTGTTTGATGTTCTTGGATCCATTTTGTCTGATCAGACTTTGAAAATTCACTCGAAAACCCACTGCACACCGTTATTTCGAAATTTTTATTATTACGATCTAAAACACAATTTGCACATCTACGAGACACGCGATATAATAAATTTTGTGCAACGAACATCGTAAAAAGACAACGATTAAACGGAAGAAATATTTATTCGCGAATTCTCATCAGAAATCAATTGTCTAGTTTTCATTATTTCATCTTAAACACAGAATCGACGTAACTGCGAAACCCGAAAATAAAGTTTATGCAATAAACATGGCGAACGAAAAAAAATCGTTCGCGAACAAAGAAGCGTTTACACTGTTCTTATTTGACTTTATACGTTGCAGTACACATTATCATCCACGAACATTCACCGGTAACCGATTGCTCTAACTTCCTCTATCACGACCTTAAACACGATTTATGCATTCATCTGCAAGACGCGATTATCAATGCTGTGCAATAAACATCGTCCGAAAAATTAAACGGAACAAAGAAAAATGTATTCACGAATGTTCCAAATGTTTGTAAACAATAAACAAAGAGTCCGCATACTCGGCATATGCACCGTTCGAGAAAATCGTCTGTGATCGACCGGAAGCAGCGAATATTTCTCCTTTAACTAATATACGTAACCAAATTATTCATAATTGTTTAATGAAGTTTTTTCAGTACCGCGTAATGTTTACATTATCATCAAAATATTGTTGACTGTCTACTGATTATTTGAAAAATAAATCGCGTGCATAATTGATACACGAAACGCGAGAGGCAGCACCGTCGTGAATTCACAAAGGGACTTCCGGCAGTCCAATTCGACTGGAATCTCGGGTGCCAAGGATCTGCCCCCTCTGGCCAAAGCAGAAAATGTCCCAGGACGACGATGTCGGATTTTTGTACAAAACGATGAGTGAGTAGTACGAATTATTAAGTAAAATCGTGAACATCCAAAATCTATTCTAACTTTTACGTTCGATATGCGCATCGATCAATCGCTCATAATCGTACGTGCCGCGTATAATTTTATTCCCAAATCTACGAAATCCTCCGCTGCCATATATCGCATACGAGAGAGACAGACGAAAACATCCGGCTAGAAGGGCTATGTTACTCACACGTAGCGAAACTCTGAAAAAATGTTATCGATATTTTATCGAAAAAAAAAAAATCCTCATCATTGGTGAATTTAATTTCAAGAATAATTCAAAGAATATAAACCAAAAAAACTATCGTTAAAGCCCCCTTGTTTACAACCTGAGCAAAAATATCTTGCAAGAATTTTTACGTCTGTGCATGCGTGTGTGTGTTGTAAACACCCACGCGTTTGTTATCGTTACGCGTGTGTTAATGTAACCGAAAGAAATCTGATAACAATTACGTATTTCTTGCGAACCCTCGCAATTAAGTGTTTTACTGTGGGTGATTCAACGATAGCACGGGCTCAATGACTTGATGAGAGCGTTAAGTAGAATAAATCAGTAATATAATCGACAAATTCGTAACTAACTGACGATAAACACCAGACGTTTTTTTCTTAGCGACATTTTTGGCACGTATTTACCAATTATTGTTTTCGTTCGACATTGTAGCGGAGATATGTCGCGATATTTATAGATGCCGGCTATTTTGCATGCCGCCGAGGGTTTGCGGGGGGCGACGAGAGTTCGATAGAGAACGAAAGAGAGAGAGTGGGAGGTCGCGAGAAAATTTACCGTGCGGTTATCGCCACCAATGTGGGTAATGAAAAAAAAAAAGTCGTTCTACTGGCATACGATAAATTGTGATTTTTATTACCATTCGAATAAATAACCAAAGATAGTTCAACAGCAAATAAAAAATGAGTAATTCATGTATGTATTTCATTTTTATTTTTAATAACCTTTCACTAATTGATATAATTGCCTATTATTCCAAGCAATGAGTGCATTCCTATGAAAAATGTTCGTTTTTTTTCTCGCGAATAGTCGAAAGAGATCCGAAAAAACGGAGAGTCAAACCAGTGGAATCGGCGCAACAATCTCTGCTGGATTTTGATCTCGGTGAGAGTTCTGACGACAGTGACTTCAGAATCGAAGATCACTGCGAAGAGTCTGACGATGATTCTGTGGATTCCAACGATGCTGGGAAAGGTAAACAGAGTGAAGTCAAATTTCTATTGGAAACAAATTTTTTGACGATTTTTTTTGATAATTCATTTTTTTCTTGCAGGAGAGGAGGACGACGATTCGGGAGAATCGGACGATTCCTTGGAAGATCCACTGATAGTGGGAAAAGATAACGCCGATATGACGGTTAGCGATGTTATAGAACAGGCGAGACAACAGGCTGCAAAGGGTGTACAGCTGGACGACAAACTCGCAAAAATGCTTATATGCTGCGGCTGTCTGGGGGACAGAAGTGACGATATTAATGAAATTGTTGAGTGCGACGGATGCGGCGTCACTGTTCATGAAGGTAAATAATACACTTTTTAAATTTTTTTTCTCAAGTAACAAGTAAAAAATTAACACAAACGAAATATTACATTATTATTAAAAAAATAATTTTGTTGCATTTTTCGTTTATTTATTATGTTGATATTCGTTGGGCATGAAATTCATGAAACATTTTCATTTTATCGAAAAAAAAAAAAAAAAAAAAAAAAAACCGAACTTTTCCCGAGAAAAAAATACGAAAAAAATATAAAGATCATTGTTTTACCGGAAATTCATCAGCGTTTCTTTTTTGCTCGATGAATTATGACGAATTTGTATGATTTACAATTCAGTTGCGTTGAGTTTGAATTAACGAATTCGCGACTAAAGCATCTCGATGTGCGTTCGATCGTTATTTAGGATGTTACGGAGTTTCGGACGTCGAGAGTTTTTCGAGTACCGATTCCCTTTGCCAGTCCGCTCCGTGGTTTTGCGAGGCCTGCAGCGCAGGCATCGACGATCCTTCGTGCGAATTGTGTCCCAACAAAGGTGGTATTTTCAAGGAAACCGATGTTGGAAAATGGGTTCATTTGGTTTGCGCTCTTTACGTTCCTGGCGTTGCTTTCGGAGAGGTAAGTTTCACACTAAACATTCTTCTGTTTTAATAATTCCATTAGATTACTATTATTAAAGTTTCCCAAAAACCGGAGAATGAATCTCGGTTTCTCCACGTGGATTTTACGATATATTTTTAGAAAAATTGCAATGATAAGGAGTTTAAGAATCTCGAAAAGCTTTGAGTTCTCCAACATCTATTATTTTCCATCTCTGTGACTATAGCTTTATGCAAATTCTGTTATCAATTCGTTTTTATTAGTTTCAACGTTTTTTCTTTGTTTCTTCACTCAGGTCGATCGTTTAGCGAGTGTTACACTCTTCGAAATGGCGTACAGCAAATGGGGTTCCAAACAATGTTCACTCTGCGAAGATGCGCGTTACGCTCGTACCGGTGTCTGCATAGAATGCGATGCCGGAATGTGTCACACGTATTTTCACGTTACTTGGTAAGTAGAAATGCATACAATACCTCGCTGAATCATTTTTTTTTTGTTATTTTATTTCTTTTTCATTGTAAATGATTTTTCGTTGATTTTTTTGTATTCGCAGTGCACAGCGCGAAGGGCTTTTATCGGAAGCCCACAGCGAGGAAGTCGATCAGGCGGATCCATTCTACGCTCACTGTAAATTACATTCGGACAAAACGCTCGTACGCAGACGAAGACGCAATTGGTTGGCGCTGCAAATAAGAGCCCAATATCGTCAACAATTGTTAAAACAACCCGATCACTTGGATACTGAGGAACAGCGCAGGATTCAGAGAAAACTCGCGAAGCATCGTCACAAATATTTGGCTCACAAAGCAACGCGGCCTCCTCCATGGGGTATAAATTATTATTATTCTTCATAACTCTCGAAAGATAAATTAATTTCTACGAAAATGTCTCATCATCGTAAAAACAATTAATCAGCATTAATTATGTTTATTATTATATTAACTTACATTATATAAACGTCGAAAAAAAAATTATAATCGTCGTACGTATTATTTGATTATTAATTTTCTTTTTTTTCTTCTCGTTTTTCCAGTACCGACTCAGAAGATGCCTCGACTATTGACGACCTCAGCGTCTGCTTGTCGTCAATTAGCAAAGAAAGCAGAGCTCATGGGTATCGATACCGCAGCATTGGAGGCCCAAGAAGCGCAATTGGTCGCGTTAGTCGACGTGCGAAAAAAGTGGCATATACCACCGGCTTTCAGCGTCGAATTTATCGGCTATTATCTCGATCGTAATCTTCGCGTTACATCGATGAAACGTCGACTTCAAGAGTTATTGGATATAAATTCGCAATTACTGAATGAACAGCAAAGATTGGATCGAAGGTACGACGAGGTGATGAAGGATAACGAGGAACAAATTAGAGTCAACGTAACGTTGAAAGAGAAGATTGAGATGTATCATCAAGTACTTCGCGCTTCCGGATACGTTAAACCGTTGCCGTTGGTCGGCGATATTGCAAAACCGAGAATACCAACGACTCTCGGTAATTATTCATTTTTTTATTACAATCTTCACGTAATCATAAAAATTGAGATTAAATATAATCGTTGATATAAGAAGTAATAAAGTTTTCACTTTATCGTTAGAATAAAAAAAAATTACTACCTAAACAATTTTTTGTTACAATTTTCACGTAATCATAAAAATTGAGATCTAATATAATCGTTGATATAAGAGGCAATAAACTTTTCACTTTATTGTCAGATAAAAAAAAAATTGACTAAGTAAACAATTTTTTGTTAACAGGTACGAGTCTTGGTGTACCGACAGCAGCGGCGTTAAAAATGGGTGTAGGATTTCCATTGCCGGTCGGCAAAGGTGGCGAAGGCGCACGGGAGGGACGAGTACTGAGCAGCCAGGCACAGGATCAGAATCACAAAGGAGAATTGACGCTGCGACATCAGTGCGGCATATGCAGACGCGCGACGAATCAGCATTTATTAGCTAAATGCGACACGTGCCATTTACATTATCATTTGTCGTGTTTGAGTCCACCACTGTCACGCATGCCGAAGAAAACGAAACTGATGGGCTGGTAAGACAGATGTTTGAAAAAAAAAAAAGAAAAAAAATAGTACATTACAATAGTAGTGCGATAAAACTTTTTCTGACGATTGTTGCAATCACACGAGTTGAGAATACATTTTTCCGACGATTATCGTACGAAATTTTACTTTACAAGGTGTGAAATGGGTAAAACTGCACTTTACGAAATATTATTTCAACTTTAGTGAAATAAAAAAAATGATATACACGCGAATTTGCAGCTACTGTGAAAATTCAACGATAATAATATATGTAAATACTTTTAATAGGCAATGTTCGGAGTGCGATAAAGAATCGTCGGGTTCGGAAGTCGAACACGTCGATACTTCGGCGCCTCGTAAACTTCGCCACTGCAAAGACGAAGCCAATTCAACACCGACGCCGCTGCAAGATTTTCAACAAATACCAATCGCACCGAGTACACCAACGACCCCGAGAAATTCTTCCGTTTGCAGCTCTGCCAATGTCTCGACTACCGAAACACCAACGACGCCTAAAGTAATTGGATTTTAGTTGATTAGATTTCTATAATTGACTCGTAAAGAAGACACATAGATACCAAACGCACATTTGCATATGTAGAATTTAAATTTCTATTTCGTAGTGAATTGTTTGAGTTTCAAATGAATTTATTGAATATTTCAGTTTACGATAAAGCCGATGGGTCCACAGCCATCGGTACCGGAACCGATGCAAATCGACGATTCGGTTTACAATCAACAAGCAGCGAATAACTTGTCGATAACACCACGAGAAGGATCACCCGAATATATGGTAGCGTCGGCTGACGGTACGGAATCTGTTTCCCAGAGAAGCGCGAAGAAACGCAGAAGGTATGTATAAAAATTACTGCGCTGCGCTCTCAAAAAAAAAAAAAAAAAAAATCTACAAAAAAATATTCAATTGTCTTAAAAACGCAATTTTTTTTTTTCAAATTCGTCTCGAAAACAGGGAAAAACACAAAAGATACACTCCCGACCCGATAACCGGAGTCAAACAGAGAAAGCGGAAGCACAAGAGAAAGAGTATGGATATCGAGAATCCTGAGATTCAGGGACAACCGGAAATACATCGAAGAATTACTATAAAGGTTCGACCATTGCTGGGATTTTTGCGAGATATTAAATTCTTTTTTTTTTTGTTTTTGCAATAATTTTTTTTTTCATAGATCAAACCAATTCCACGACCGGAAGGTGATATAGCTTCGGAATCGAGTCCGCAAATGTTCGTCGCAACGTCGACGAGTACGGAAATAACGTCGCCCCCGCCAGCGCCAGTATTTCCGACTCCTCTGCCGCCACCACCGGCTCCCAGTACACCGGTAACACCGGTAAACACACCGGGAAGCAGTTACAATAGCAGATTATCGTCGGGCAATGGGAAAAAGCCGAAGGAATCGGATCTCTTGACGCAGTGCAATGTCTGCGACGCACCCGGAACACCGCAGAATCTCGTTATGTTCGTATAACATTTATTCTTTAAATCAAAAACGAAAAATTATTTTTTCTTATTTATGAATTATCTAAAAAAATTATTTTTATATTATAATATATTTAATATTTTTTTTCTTGATGTACTTTATAAAACTTATCAATCCGTTTTTATCGATAATACAGATTTTTTTTCGTTGATTAATAATTGTTTTTTAAATTTGTGTAATTAAACGGTAAACGGTAAAACTCACGTTTATTCGCAGGTGCGACGAGTGCAAAAAATGCTATCACTTCACCTGCCTGGATCCACCCGTAAAGAAGTCTCCGAAGAGACGAGGCTACTCTTGGCACTGTGCAGACTGTGATCCTAGTGTAAGTCAGGACATTTTTACAGCCACATAAAAAAAAATAATGAAGAGAGACGAGTAAACGAAAAAAAAAAAAAAAAAAAAAAAAACAGTGATACTTTTGGGCATATAGCAACCGACCCGACGTTCTTTACTGTAAAAGCTTAATTGAAAACAAATAATAATCGATTTTACACCAGAGTCCAAAAGTCTTCTCTTCCACTCAATCACAATCAGTTTACATCGATTTTTCCTTTCGGCTTTTTTTTTTTTTTTTATTAATTTTTCTTTCATTTTCGCTGCAGTCTCGACGATTGTTTTAACATTTTCATTCGGTTTCCTTTTTTTCGTTAAAAAAAATCTCCCAATTCGATCGCGTAGAGGCAAAAATAAATAAAAAATAAAAAAAAAAAAAGCAAAAGTTTGTTCTAACAGTGTCTTGACGCGAGAGTCACAGATATTGATTGGAATTACATAGCCGTAACCTTTGATGGTTTTACGGTGCATCAACGGACTTCGATAAGTTCGTTAAAAAATTGTTATTATATATATATAAAA
This sequence comes from Cryptus armator, assembly GCA_963971235.1. Taxonomy (NCBI): domain Eukaryota; kingdom Metazoa; phylum Arthropoda; class Insecta; order Hymenoptera; family Ichneumonidae; genus Cryptus; species Cryptus armator. Next base: position 20,286,578 of record OZ020233.1, read on the forward strand.
AAAAAAAAAAAAAAATTCACGGCCCTTCGCAACATTTTTGAGACCTAAAATTGTCACTGCTGCCGACTAATAATGGCCCACAAAAAATTTGCAAAAGTTTTTTTTCTTGATATACATAAATAAAAAAAAAAAAAAGAGAAATACCAACAAACGAAAACGAATACGTACGACAGATACATTGTGAATGTTTCTTTCTTTTCAGGCCTCTGAATCTGAGAATTAATTCCCGTCAATTTTAAGACAGCAACAACAGTACTGCGTTCGAATATTCGTGAGACATTGAATGTCGACATCGTGTTTATCCGTGAGAGATGTTCAAAGAATTGAAATTGTTTTCTTTTCTTCCTGTTGAAATAATAAAAAAAAACAATAACAAAACGCCAATGGCGCGCGAGAGACGAGCAAATAGTTTAACAGTAAACGATTGCGATAAATCGCAATACTAATAAAGTACCAATAAAAAATTAAAAAAAAAAAAAGAAAAATTAAAGATTAAATAAAAAAAGTCACAAGTCTCAAGTTGCGTCCATTCGGCGAATGATCCGATCGTCATTGCTCGACGCTCGCGCGCTTTGACGATTCATTTGTTTATATTGTAATGACTTTACGAAACAATCTATGATTAGCAATTGATTTTCTTTTTTAATTTATCATTTCACATATCGCGCGTTGTATGTGTCGCTAAAGTTTAATGCACAAACGATATTAGTATCATTTTACACACACGAAAAAAAAAAAAAACACAAAAAAAGAAAAAAACACGCAATTATTCGAGTGATAATTTCGGCACGAGACATTGAAAAAATTGTACATTCTATTTACAATTAAATTTGTATTTACAATTGTCTATAAGAAAAAAAAAAAAAAAAAAAAAAAATTGACTGACCTCCGAGTCGTTCTCGCGATAATCGACACATCTAAAGAGTGTGTATTATTTTATTTGTCATCTAATTTACTGTTAGATAATTTACAATTAAAAAAAAAAGAAAGATAAACAAAATGACGAAGAGTATCTTGATAATAGAATTTCTACGAGAAACAGTGACTTCATTTACGTCCCTTCCAGCGAACAGACGATTATTCTTTCTTAGGAAAAAAAAAAAAAAAAAAAAAAAACCAATACAACCGGTAGGCGTTGGAGATAACTAAAAGGGAATTGATTGACGAAAGATTTTGATGCGAAGCGGGGGGTTTAAATAAATATACGCTGAAAGAAAGCTTATCTACGAATCGATGAAATTCGACATAGTTGTATCTGTACATATGAACATTTTTTTTATCACTGAAACAATATCAGAGTTTCTGTCCGATTAGCTATGAAACCATTGCGAAAATCTTGCGCCGACATGGGCCTTCGATTCGGCAAAATTATTTTATCTACGGTTATCCAGGTATCTTCTTTGCACCGTACCAGCAACATTTTCTTCTTTTTATCATATATTACAGATCCTGCAAATGAGAAATAGTTATTGAATTTATTACATTTGATGGATTTTTATCGTTTTATTTTTAAAAAGAATTTTTTTTTATTTGGCTTCGAATTCACGTGATTTAAAAAAAAAAAAAAAAATTTCATTTTTCTTTCGTTTCTTCGGAACAAAATTGAGAAAAATTAATTGAATTTTTATGTATGAAACTTAAAAAGGCAAAAACCTGGTATGTCGCACGGCAAATCGGGGGATTTCGGTGGTTCTTCGCAAACTCTTATTCCAGTAAGTTTAATCGTATTATCTTGGAATTTCGTCGTCAAAGGATAAAGTCCCGTCAGCGCGCGTTCCAAGTTGTATACATTTTTGGCGTTCATTTCATTCCATTTTATCGTCGCCGTTTTAGCAGTTACTTTGCGCGCTGAAAAATGCGATTGCAACGATAATACATCGATGCACTTTATTGCCGTCGATCTCCGATTAATAATTCATTTACCATACGTTGCCTCGGCGTCCGACTGTTTCTTTCCGTTGAATAAAGCGTTAGGCATTTTTTCTATAGTTTTTAACAACAGATCAGCACCGAGATTTGCTAATTTTTTGTACAACTCAGGCATTGTCTCATCCGGAGGAATAGTCGTTTCTTCCTGAGCCAATATTTCTCCGATATCGAATCTAAATAGAAGAATAAGTTATATGGAATTGTCGGCGATAATTCCAAATTGCTGGAGACGAAAAAATCGAAAACGAACGTTTCCCCTTTTTTTTTTTTACAGAAATCTTACTTGTCCGGCATTATTCTCATTATCGTTACTCCAGTTCGGGAATCGCCGTTCATTAGACAATGGATAATCGGCGCGGCACCTCTCCATTTCGGGAGTAAACTTGCGTGAACGTTGATCATACCTCTGAAAAATCGAAAAAAAAAAAATATATATATGTAGTAAAGAGTTCTTTAAGCGTTAAAAAAATGAAGAAAGAAGCGACAAGGACCTACAGTGGAAACGACTCAATCATCTGCACAGGAATCATGTGCCCAAACGAGACGACCAATCCGATATCGAACTCCGACAACGATATCGTCGGCGGCCACGGATGTATCGCGATCCCATGCTTATTCGCGTACTTGATAACAGCATTTTCTTTGCCTTTATAAGCTGTGACTACTTCCAATCGATTCAGCAACTTGTTCAACCTGCTGAATGAAAAGTTGTCTAATGAAAAACCTAATTTTACTTATTATTATTATCACTATTAATTTTTTTTTTTTTTTACGCAATTTCGTCAAATTAAAGAAAATCAATAACGATAACAAAAAATTAGTTATCTCAGCAATAAAAAATCATTTGCAGATTCCAGATAACATTTTGAAAGACCGAGTGATACCTTCACCTTCTATTTTCACCACCGAAGATGCGTAATGATTTTTTTGCAACAGTGTTTTTCATCATTGGAACGTTAATTCGGAGAGTTAAAGCAAATGAACAGTGAACTAAATTTCTGGTTGTAATTATTTTGAAATACTTTTGAACACTTACCGGATGAAATAATACAAAATTGCAATGCTTGAGAAATAACTCTAATGATATTTGTAATTTGGTGAAATTGTCGGTATGAATAGAAAAATGTGTTTTGTTACATTCTCTTGAGATATTTTTTTTTTTTAATTGAGTGGCTTGTCAAATTCGGATTATAGAACAAAATTCATCCAGTAAAAATGGGCTCCAAAAAAAAGTCTATGAATAGCAAAGATATCATTCACATAAGTTATCATGATATAATACTTTGCGCTACAGGGATAAATAAAAATATTTCTTTGACTTAAATCTGTAAATATGCAACAACGATTGTGTCAATCAAATCGAGAAATGTTGAAAAAACTAACTATTGGTCATTGAGTTTTATCAAACTCTGCAGAGCGAATTCATCGGTCCCGAAAAACAGTACACTCCAAGGAGCCGTTCGGCACGTTTTTTCAATACGATTTGTTCTGTTTGTTGTGCAACAATGCAGATATGCACATCGTTCGATTCCAATGCTAGCCGCACTTCTCGAATAAACTGTCAGACAATTCCAAACTCTTTGTCTCAGAAATCCCAAGAGCATGATCTCTTTTTCTTACACATAAATTCTAAAGTTTTACCGGAACATCGATCGCGCGAGTGTACATAACCACAATTTTATTATTTTTTATTTTTCTCTTTCTTGTTATCCGATGTTTATCATTGTTTTCGGAATGAATATCATTTTTCTAAAATGTTGATATTAAAGAAAACTTTATTTAAACACCTTTGCACGATATTATTTACAAAACCGGTTTCAATTTCGACCCGAAAATTTAACGCCGACAAAAAACTGTACACAAATTCGGCTCACTTCGGACTTAGCCTCTCACCGCAACATTTCTAAGTTTATTATTGACCGTCATTTGACTTGCGCGGTTTGAAACTCGCGTTAGCAACTGTCGCACCTCAGTCTTTTGTTTACCAAACGAATAATAATTGGAATCATCAATAAAAAGCAAGGCAACCATTAGATTTTAATCTCTGCAATGTAACGTGAGATATTCGGGAAAATTTCTCAACGCGAATCCGCGAGAGCATCTCGGTGCGCAGTGCGATTTTATGAAAACATCGAAGAGCTCTTCGATGCCAATAGGTTAGGCTTCGTTCTTTTGCAATACATTGTTTTCCTAACAACAAAAAAAAACACTGTCAATTATTGTTTTCGTGCTTCGTGCTAAACAATGCTTTGTTGCTTCTAAAAACAAAAAACAAAAAAACTCCGAAAGACCGAAAAACCAGTGATGTTGTCTCTGTTTGCGTTTAATTACAAAATAATTGGATAATGAGCGATTCCGATGACACGGACGTTCTTCTATTAATCCCACCGGATTTGTTTGCCGTACCGTCGTCGGATTCTGACGATTCGGAATATCGCGGTAAAAGAGGTTATGGTGGTACGGGTGTAGTATCGGAAATATTGGAACACGTTCAGTCCCTTGAGACTAGAATAACCGCCATAGAGTCGAAAGACAACAGTTTGGACGTATCGCTGTTAAACGCCTCATTGGATTCGCAATTGCAACCCCATTCTTATCCCGTCACTGGATTTTCCTCTACGAGACAATCGCACGCCAGATATTCGTTTTGTCAATTGTCCAGTTTGCCTACCACTCCCGCCAAACCACGTCACTGTTCGTCTGTCAAATCGTCGCCAAGCTGTCGCAAAACGTCACCGTCCTGCGTAACTAACGGTAATGAAATGAGACTCGGCAGGCATGCAGCGAGCGCCGATATTACTAATCTGATTAACGCTAATTCACGCATTTGGAAAAAGCATGACGATCTAACAACGTACGGCGAGTCTTCCAACGGCGGAACGACTCGTCGTCGCTCCGCTTTGCACGGAAGGGACATTTGTCGAAGTGCCAATCGTTACGATCGTTCGGTTAGTGATTTTTGTACAAAAACGCCAAATACAAAATATAAATGTGCAGGAAATCGTGGAGATGAGAGGAGAGACGTTCGAGAGATGGAACTTTCGGAGGTCGACGAGTTGCTGCAAGAGATGGAAGCTACAGAGGTGGAATTAGCCAAAAGAATTAACAGTTCGAATTCTCATCGCTACGGCGACGGTAGAGCCGTGGATTTCGTTGGGGAATCCAAGAATTCGACGAAATTACCGTCGCCGATGCGAAGATTGGAATTTCAATTCGTCGACGACGCGCCGCGCGACGATTTCGATTCGACGAATTTTCGTAGAGACAAAAGCGGCCAACCGTTTGCCGACGTTTCACTGCCCGACGATGATTCGTTCAGAACTGAGGACGTTGATAAAATGATTTATAGCTTCAAAACTTGGGATCCTAGAGGATCGATGGAAAACTCCGAGAGGAACAATAGAATTGTGGGAGAAACGCCGAAGGTCGATAGAACGATTCCCGACAGCGGCGACAGTACTGATAGAAATTTTGCGAAACCAACGATGATTAACGATAACTCGACGAATAGACAAGCGTCGAATGATAATTCGCGAAAATTCGGGGAAAACCGAATATCACGAAGTTCCGAGATATCAGACGCTGAACAACTGCATTCACCGAACGCCAAGAGTTCGAATTGTCGGTCGCTTCCTAATATTAAAAATTTGACTATCGCCAATTCGTTGGGAAACGATTGCGGCAAATCGCATGGTAGATTTGAAAACGACGGCGTCAAAACCGACGATACGGTCGATAGCGGTCTGCAAGGGACGAGACAATCGACGAACGATTATACGAACGATTTGCAACAAACCGTTCGACAAATTCGATCGATGGGACAGCAGAGATCCGATAGTCCTATTGGTAGAAATTCCGAAAATTATGCAAGGTAAATCGATCGCTATCGAGATTAAACGGGAATTAAAAAAAAAAAACAGAATTTTTTTCGGCAAAATTACTTTTTTTTTTTTTTTCAGAAAATCGCAACGACTTCTCACCCTATCGGATTTTTGGGATTGCGACGGAACAAAGTCGCAAGAAGAAATGTTGCGAATTCGATTGGAGGAAGAAAAATTTCGACGAGAGGTAATGATTGATTGGAATTATAGTAGAATCGTTAATTACTATAAATTTTTATCAACCGTTGCAGCATTGCGAGCATTTGATTCAAGAGCTCCAGAAGCGTTTACTCGAGCAACAAGAAAAAGTTGCGGTGGCGATTCGCGTCGATAACGAGAAAAACGCCGCGATATCACAGTTTCAGAACGCGTGGTCCAAATTGAAACAACGCTGGGAATCATTGGAAAAAGATCACGCGGAGCTCGAGAATACTTTGAAAAATGTAACGGAGAGTCACAATTCGGAAATAACGGAATTTCAGCAGCAGATTAAACGCGGCGAGAGCGAATTATCGAAGGCTCTCGATCTCGCTGCCGGTTACAAAGAGAAAAGCGACGCTCTCGTCAAAGAAAAATTGGATCTGTTGAAGCGTCACGCCGACGAGTTGGAGAAATACAAATCTCTCGTTCAAGAGGCCGAGCAGAGATACGAAAATTTGAAATCCGATTACGGTAAACTCTTGGAGAGGAGCAAACAACTCGAGGAAATAGGTACCAATGCGCAACAAGAATTGAATAAAGAGCGTCTAAGAAGCACTGAGGTAAGAACCGAAATGGCTGTTATTCACAAAGCATTGGACGCTTGTGAAGCCGAATTGACGATATTGCGTCAGGAGAAGGAAAATTTACACCTTAAGATCAAAGAGGAAGTAACCAGAAACGGTATATTGGAGCAAAACAAAGCTGTGATGCTGGACGCTGTTAATGAAGCGAAGAATGCGGAGGTAATTGAAATCTTTCCATTAAGGTGCTTCAGCCATTTATTCACTTATTTTTAATTATTCATAAGTTAATCATAAATTATTTATGAAGAAAAAAAAATTATAAGAAAATAATAAAATAATTTTTAAAAAATCGCGAATTTCACAATCGAATGTACCGTACGTTTCAGAAAATTGCGAAAGACGAAACAAAGTTGCTGATCGATAGACAGGAACAGATAAGAGCGGAGCTTCGCGAGGTCTATCAGAATCAAGTCGACGACGTCGTGAAAACGAAACTTAAAGAGTTTCAGGAACAGTTAGACGCGGCGGAAGTAGCTTTTCAAGTAGAATTGGAAACGAAGCAACGAGCGATTGCCGAATGCGCGGCAAGAAAAATTAAAAGTATAATCGACAAGTGAGTATTTTATGAATATCAGTTTAATGTCGCAATAAGCGCATCGGATTTCTCTTCGATACTCGACACTCGATAACACGGAAAAATTTTGTTACAGACATCAGCTGGAAATTAATTTATTGGAGCAAAAGCACACAGAGGAGAAACGTTTGGGTGAAATACAATTAGCACAGGCGTCGCAGAGAGCTTCGTTACTCGAAGCGCAGTTGACAACGCAACGCGCAACTAAAACGCATCTTGCCGAACAGCTTCACTCGGTTATGCAGAAACAATGGCAACAGGCCTTACAAATTATATCAGGTGCCCAATACTTACCACCGTCACTTTGTCATTATTCCGAAAAAATTAGCGTTAAAATACGGAAAATGAAATTTCATTTCGATTGCATGTAACACGAGTTTTTTTTTTTTACCGCAGGTGGTAACATGGAAAATCTTTCGCCACTTCAGCGATTAAACGCCGAACGTTTCTTTGAGGCTAAAAAATCGAAGCGTTGCCATTCGGCATGTTGCAACAAAGAGATTCACGCGACGAAACCGGAAATGCGCACGACGATGGGACATAATTTTCAAAGTTCAAATTTCCGACAGGAACAGGACGAGAGTCTCGTCACGTTGACGTCGAACGATGAAACTCCATTGACGACAAGAAAGGAGTCGAAAGACGATCTACGAAAATACATACAAATGGTAAGAATAAAAATTTTCGGAATTTTTTTTTTTTTTTTTTTTTTTTCAATTGCAATGGATTAACAAATGGAGAGAAAAATTTGAGAAATTAATTTTTTCGTCACTCGGTAGATTCTCGACATGCAACAACCTAAAGATGACTTTGGGCGATCGAAGTACATTCAGCAAAGTAGCGAGAGTCCACCTCCGGTGAGCAGAGAAGTACCGCGAAAGCATTACACGAAAAAAGAGACGAACGGATTAAGCGAAGAGAGTGCAACGTGGCAAAACGTTGACGAGGTAAGATCATACGATTAAAATTAGTTAACTCGCCGCGTACAGCGTTTTTTGTGCCGAAATCGAAAAATCGTCTCTTCTTATAACTATAACAGCGATGTGAGTCTTTGCAATAAATTTTTTTTGTTTTCCGAAGAATGAATCGTTTCACCTCTGTTTACAGAGGCAAACAGAGGCAAAAATCGCAAAAATTAAAAAATTAAAAATCGCGAAATTTATTTCTGCCGATTTTTCTCACTATTCGAACTGTTTGACGATTGCGAACCGGTTAATTATTAATTTTCTTTTCAATACTGAACGCTGTGTTGACTATAATTGCGGTACATGAATTCGCACGATGTTACTTTGTTTCGTGGAATATTTTTTTTTTATGACGAAAATTCCCGTAAAATTTAATAATCAATATTTTATAATTGATTTCCTTGACTCGTACATTTTTTTTCGTAACGATATGTAAACTTTTTCTCGTTAATTTGATTAAAGCAATCGGTCCACGACACGAGTGAATATATGCCGATAATACAGTCACAAGGAACGAAGAACGAACAGCAGCGGAATAAACCGCCGTGGAAGTGACCCACGGTGAATTTTTCTACTTTCGATACAATATACGGTATAGACGAAGTCGACATCAGCTGAAACCAGTGTTCCAATTTTTTTTTTTTTTTTTTTTTTCAGTTTTAACTCTTCCGCGATAAGAATTCCTTTTTATACGAATTTCTAATATTTTTATACAATTTTTGTACGTCAATAAAAATGCATTATGAATTTTACACAGTTGTCGTCGTTTGTTTGTGACTTTAGCGCGCGAATTTTTTTTTTTTCAGTTTTAACTCTTTCGAGATAAGAATTCCTTTTTATACGAATTTCTAATATTTTTATACAATTTTTGTACGTCAATAAAAATGCATTATGAATTTTACACAGTTGTCGTCGTTTGTTTGTGACTTTAGCGCGCGAATTTTTTTTTTTCAGTTTTAACGCTTTCGCGATAAAAATTCCTTTTTATACGAATTTCGAATATTTTTATACAATTTTTGTACGCCATTAAAAATGCATTATGAATTTTACGCAGTCGTCGTCGTTTGTTTGTGACTTTAACGCGTGCGAAGCCGCGCGTATCCTGTAGTTATGCGTTCAGCGGCGTTATCGCGATAGGCGGAGGAAAAGGATGTGTCGTATCTAACGTACTGACGAATTGATAGAATTATCGTTTGGCTCATTCGTGTTTCCTGCCGTAAACGTTATTTTCCGATGGAAACATTTTGGGAACAACATATAGTCGATGTATTAAAACGGTATAGGAGTTGAAGTCATCGAGGGAACGATTCAGCTGTAGATTATCACACATATATTTTGCTTGCCGTTTATCAAAAAGAGGTCTCGGGGCCGCACTTGTTTTTTTCAATAATAAATTCTGATAAAATTAAAGTAATTTAACGTTTCTCGCCGTATTGAAAATTTTTTTTTTAATTTTTACATCTTAAGTTTTTTAGTAATTTTAAGTTTTTCTATCAATTTTTATTATTTTTTTTACATTTTTTTTTCGGTTTTACGGGTTTCCGATGTTCCAGAGAAATAATGATTTAAAAAAAATATATTATTTATTACTTCCCTTATTCATTCATAATTCGTAATATTTCACGATAATAATTTCGCTTAAACGAGATTCCTAACGGAGGTCAATGAGTCATCAAGATGTGACTAATCGTTGAACGATATTTGCAATTGCCGATAATACTATCGCGACTCGACTACGATGCCGAAGTTATGCAAATAATTATAAATACGATATTATACATCTGTCGAGGGATGAATGATTTTACACATCGTTTAGTTTCCGTACGAGTTAAATCGCGGAAGCTAACAGTAAATTCGTGATTAGTATGCCGCTATTACGCGCAAACTTGTTACCAAATCGCTTCTTACTGCCTACGCATCGGAAATAATAAAATAAAAGGATTCTACGATTACATAGGCGTCGGAATCGCTACTTTATTTGCTCGAATAACAATAATTATTATATTACAAAACCAGTGATGTTAATTACGAAAAATAATAATTTCAAAAAATTACTCGATTTATTACATCGTATTAACTATAATATATATATACCATAAATAATTTATTGAATTTTCGTAAATTTTTTTCACTTCGACGGAAACCATTAACTTTTGCAGTTTTTTACGTAAAATAAATTATATCCTATTTATTGATATTATAAAAAATAGGGGCGACGAAAAAATCAATGAATGGTCAATGAATGACCGGTAAGTGAAGGACAGCGTTTTTCTCGTACGTACATCAACAACTCAAAAGTATAATGTTAAATCTATCATATTCGATTTTTCCTATTTATCGAATTTTCCGTGTATCGAATAAAAAATTTTCTTCCGTTTATACGCATTGTGAACACAAAACAATTGCAGAAATAAAATATTGACACTTATGATAATTTTTGTCAACGAAAAGGCCTCGAATTCCGAGAATAGAATTATGGGAAAAGGGGGGGGGGGGGGGGAGAAGGTGTTTTCCTAGTGGCTTTGACGTCCCTTAAGGATCTTAATCTCAGATAAATGACCGTCGAACGCGAGAAAATTCTTCTGGTAAGACGCGGTCAGTGTACAAGTTGGCGATTGAAGAGGATGGAAAGTACGGAATGCAAAGGGAGGAACGCGATGATAGTGGTCACCCCCTCTCGAACAGATAGTTGCCTTCTTTCCGAGCGGTTCTAGACTGGTGCGCGTGGTTGAGCCGGAAAGTCGTGCGCTACACAGGAGCCTCGGTGTCCGCGACTAAAACGCTAAATGCTAAAACGCGGTTGAGATCATGTATCTTGTGTCAAATTATTTAACGGCGAAATTTTCGGTTTTTGTTATTGTTTTGTCACTGTCACTGTTATGTGCGAATGGCGGCGGTTGGAAACGTCGAGAGGACAAAACGAAATGTCCGAAAGTCAAAGGGATTAAAAACTTCGACATATCAGGGGTAAATAAAAATACAACATTTTTTTATTATTATTTTTAAAAATGTATATTTTCAATTTTTTTCAAATTTTTTTAATGTCACTTTCATTATTATAGTGATTTATCGATTTTTTTTATTGAATTCACGGACTTTCAGTTGAATGATTTTTTTTTACGAAAACATGTAATGGATCGTAAAATAATATCCCGAAGTCCAAATTTCTTAGAAGTACATACCGTATAACCTAAGTTGCGATCTATTATTATAATCGATCGGTTCTCGCATCGTACTGACGTCGTCTCATTGCGGTGAGTTCTTAACGAACCCTGAAAAACGTTTGAAGTCGAGAAAAATATCGATACTATTTGTTTATCGTTAATGAATGTTTTAAAAACATTTTTGGAGTATCAACGAGAAGGTTTTTCGTGTCCAAAAACTGCAGTTTTAAGAGAGTTTAAAATATTAACGATTCACCGCAGGAAGCAGCGCTTAACGCAAGTTCCCAAATTAGACGAAGGCCTTGAACGTTTTTTTCTTTTTTTCTTGTTGTTTTTCTATATTCTCCAGTGCGCAAATGATAATTCGGGGATACGAACTTAACGTCGCGAGACAATGTTTTTTTTCGATAGCGCCAACATCCGTTCGCAATTTGTATTGGGCGCGCGTAGTCTAAACTCGTAATAATTTGTTCGATCGAACGGCGGTTTATCTAGAAATACGCATGATAATTCGCGGAGTTATCTATATAGGTCTCATTTAGTTTCGATTTACTAATGGAGTAATTAAGAAACCACACGGACGCTAGAAGACGTTCACGGGGTCAAGTAGAATTTTTTATCATAAAATTTTATTCGACTGACTGATGTTACCGGAATAGAAATAGACACAGCAGAAATAGCTGTATAGTGAAATTATGTTCCAAATTCGCGTTTATTTAAAGATCGTTGAATCGATCCGACATTTTTCAATGATACCGCATTTAGTTGCATAAAGTATAAATATCTGTTCGAAGTATTAAAAATCTTTTTTCCGATTATGAATTTTGTTTTTTTTTCCCGCAATGTACTCAGTTTTACCACTGAGAGAATCGTTAATTTCGATATCGATGAAAGTTTGCGACCGCACAGCGAGGTCGACTGTTCTGCGGTGAGTAACAGACGATGCGAAGAATCCGTAACGAAATACCGCGGAGGGCACGAGGCGAATTAAGAACTCGTTGTAAACATTATTAGTCCGTAGACGCGAAACGATTGGTTCGACTCCGTTGTAACGAATTCTCACGATATTGTTAACGAACAACTCAAATTCGTTTGCTTAATTGCAATTTTTGTTTAAATTCGTACGAATAGTTTCTCGGCTCGTGGTACATAGTACAGTACTACGCGAGTTCAGAGGAGGCTTTGGATTATCGATGCATGCAAGCCGAATTCTCCGTGTCACCGGAAAACGCCGAAGTCACGATGAACTTTACGTATAGTTTTACCGACGACCCGATCAACGAGCAGATAATAGGAAACATAACGTGGAAGATTCCATCTCAAGATTTACCTGCTCACTGGGTCCACGCGGAAGAGACATGTGAGATTACTTCTTTCACCCACCTTTTTTTTTTTTTTCGTCATTATATTCGAAATTACAGGATATCGAGACTAATTGAGACAACAACCCTTCCGGCACAGAAAAAAAAATACAGACAAAAATTGCTAAATTGTGTCGACATTTAAAATTTTTTTTTTTTAAATCCGAAAAAAAAAATACCACAAAGGTAATTTTTTTACCATTTTCAGAGTACAGCATCTTTTAGTATTTTTTTTTTGTGCCGTTTGAATTGCAAAAATTTAATGCTGCACAGGTAATTTCGAAGGATTAAAAATTTCGAAAAAAAAAAAAAAAAAAATTAATCGATTGTTATTTATAAGTCGGCATAAAGATATTAAGAAAATAAACATATTAGCATAAGGTAATAACTCAAAAGTTGTTGCCGCCTCGTACACGTGAATCATTAATGGGAATACCCCCTTCGGTTCTATTTACGTCTCGACGTAGACGAAGGAGTGTACAACACTTATATATTGGACTCGGACTACAAGTCATGGGCCTTGTTGATGCACTGCGCCGAGAAGAGCAAAAGCCCCCGCTATCTTTCGAGTTTCATCATGAGTCGTGAGCGCACACTCGGGCCGAACGTTATATCGTATCTGCGTGAAAAACTTCCCAGGTACGTGAACCAACTATCGTAGAATAGCCGTTTTACATTTTTTTTTTTTTTTTTTTTTTCATCTCGTATTTTTCTTCGTCACATATTCTCGCCATTGCCATCGCGACGTGCCGCACGTTGTACGTGATATGTTTTTCTCATAAGAATTTTTCTTTTTTTAAATATTTTTCAACTCTTTTTATCGAAAAGGTACGACATCGACTTGGAATACATGTTCCCCATGGAGCAGAAGGACTGCAACGTATCGGAAGGTGACTCATTGATGATTCCGCCCGTCGTCGCGGCGAGACGAGCCTACGCTGCACGCAGGCATCCACTCAAACGAAAACACAAACGTTCCTAATTTACATATTACTTGTTGTGTTAATTCTACAATGTATCCCATCTCCCGTAAAAAAAAAAAAAAAAAAAAAAAAAAATGAACGTCAACATTTTTTTTTCAATATTTCGATCTGTTTTTACTGGAGCATCCGAAACGAAAAAAAAAAATCCGTCTTTTCTTTCGCCATTCTGTGTAAATAAAGAAAACTAGTCTATTGATATAACGGAGTTGAGAATATCCCGATCTAAGTAGCGTTCTTCGGTCGCGACGTGTTAAAAAAAAAAAAAAAAAAAAAAAAATAGTTTTTTAAAAATTTTCGACGGGGGAAGGGTAGCGATTGATTTCATATAGAATAAAGATTTTCGTACCTTGGGCTATTTTTATTAATTCAATTAACAACGTGTTATAATACTCTTCATTCCTCTCATTTACAATTACATAATTATAATGAACTGTTATTGTTTTCTTTAGACCCGTCGTCTGTTTGTGTTATGTTTTTTTTTCTTCATCATCTTCCTTCATTCAACACGTCCTTAGCTTAGCTCATCCAGTTTCATAGATACATACACATTGCCAGCAGCACGCAGGATCTTCACGATTATCGTATTTAATAATCGTCGTCGTCTTCGTCGTATTTAATTAATCAATTGTTTTTCTTTTTTTTTTTTATCAATGTGTGTGTCGTCGTCGGCATATAATAATCGTAATACACGTTCGTTGAACACCACTCAACGCACTTTTCGTTTTTTTTTTTGCTTTTATACCTTATATGTATATATGTATATATATATACTCATGGGTCACTGGACATGGCAGCTAAAACTTATAAGAAATGTTACAAAATGACTTACGTTTCTTCATCACCGTCGTCTCTTCATTCTCTGTTTTTATTTTTTTTGTTTGTTGTTCTTCGCGCTTAAACGATCTTTCACGCATATCGCATTCACACATGAGACACGCGCGCACAAACGAGTTTTTCTTGCACTAGAATTCGGTTATTCGATCTTCACGAATCGGGCTTCGCGTCCGCGAAGATCCCCTCTGTTCGGAATCCTCGGTGGCTTCGCGCGGTGACGATTATCGCGCGAAGAGGAATAAGAGAAATGGGCTACAAAAACACAGTAGAATTTCGGAACTATGCCGATTTTTCACGAGAAGACGTATTTTTATAGTACAGTGTGGTAATTCATGTCGCCTGAAACTTAAACTCCGCTTGGAAGAGATGAGGTCGGAACGAATTCCGGTAGTTTCGTCTTCGAGACGTGAGGCACAGACACAAAAAAAAGAGTAGAAGGGAAAATAGAAATAAAGAACAGCAAGAGAGTCGGGAGGAACACGTGTTATCCAGTCTTTTGCGAGTCTGATGGAGAAATAAATTATCGACAATTCTTTGAAATTTCGGCAAAATTTGTTATCGTCTGCAACTTTTTTTCAACTGAATTCTAAGATTTTACTTCGGACGATATTTTTGTTAGATTTTTTAATTATCGCGAGTTAACCTTCAATTGTGTCTATTTTCCCTATGAATTAATAGCGTCAAATATCGACGACAATCGACTCTGAAACTTTTTCATTTTTTCGGATTACTTAGTTCGTCAGTTACTTAACAATAATTCGTATCTCCGATATCTCCGATAGCGAATAATACACAAACAGAAGAAGCCGAGTTCCGAACCGTGGGTTACAATCGCATACCCGTTTTCACGCATACACATTCATTCCGACGCTTCCACGATCTTTTCGCGTATTAAATTCTCTAATTAGTCTTTCTATCGATTCAATATTAATTAGTTATACAATTAATTTAATTTACCTAGTCGTTAAATCGGTGTTTGTGGGGACGTGTCCCTGACTGTTATGTTTCCCGCGGTCGTATTTGTGTGTTCATTGTGTGTTTGGAGTTTTTTTTTCATAGTGTGCGCGTCTGTTAATTGTGTAAGTTTATCGGTGCGATCGTTTTTTTTTTGTTTTTTTTTTTGGGCTGCAGCGTTTTGTTTTACAATAGTGTTGATAATAATTGTATTTTCTTTCTCTTTTATTATAGCAGGTAGAGAGAGACTATCTATTCACTTGAGTTTACGAGATTTATAAACAGCTATTCGATAAAATAGCTATCGTGACGCGTTGTATTTCACTTTTTTTAAAAACATCGTCTGTTTACTTTTTCGTTTTACGCTCAATTTTATCATCATTCGTATTTCGATTGTGCATTTGTACGAGGATTCATGTATACGCGAGCCGAGTGGTATCAACGGTTTTTTTTTTTCGTTCAATTGTTTGTGATGCATGCGGAAAACTGTCCGTCCGACTGTCCGTTTTTATTTTATGTGCGTACGTCCCATGTCTTTTTTAAGACGATGTGAAAACCCTGTTTATCCCGACACTCAAATACAATTTGTCTCGATAATACCCGTAATAAACTGATTGTAACTTTCGCACGGACTTTTTACACACAAATATTCCAACTGCACGATGTTTGGGGACATCACGATCATAATATGCTGACTGGGTACCCGACAATGCTAGCGCGTGTAGCGGCCTCGCGATGTCCTTCTGAGACATCAGCTGTTTCTTTCATTACAGTTATAACACTGACGCCGGAAACAGCTGATGGCTCGTTTGAACGAAGCGTCTTCACGGAACGAATTAATTGAATAACACCCCATGAGCCTTCCCTGCCAGAGTAAAGAATTTTTGTTTCGTCGAATAAATTGTAACAACGTTCATGAAAAGATAATACGTCGGAACGTATTTGTCGTCTTTTTTTAGATTTTCATAATCCATAGTCGGTGATTATTACAAAAGAAACGAGTAATAGAAGAATCTCAAGATTATTTACTTGACAAAAAGATTGTTGTAGTTGTTTTTTCGTGGGAAACAAGTGGTGTATCGAAATATCTCGAACTGCGCGATACATGTACCGAATCCCTCACGTCAATTTTTCGTGCCCAATCCGATAGGTTGAAAACAGTACAGCGCCGGCTTTGAAATGCAACGCATGTTAGTATGTCTATTTGCGCGCGTACGTCTCTACGCGATTGTTGCTATAATAGCGACGATCTTGGAGGAATGTCTATTATCTGAATAAATTGAAAGTCAGACACGCTTTGAAATGTTACGAAGATTTCCCTCGAGTTTACCTCAAACGTCCTAACCTCCTTTTATTAGCGATTGACGTTTCAATCAATTTGTTTTTGTTTTTATTTTTATCGAAAGCACGGATGGCGAATAAGTCGACAAAACGGTTTTTCACATCGTCCTAAAAGCGTGGGCTGTGCAAAAAGTTTCGTAAGTGTGTATGATACATATTTACGAGTTCGAAGACGACCGGCTTGCAGGAACGCGTAAGTGATCGGTTCCGCTCACGTCGGATATGGCTCCACTCTCCAAACGTACGTACTTTATGGTTAAATATAAACGAAAAAACAGAAAAACAAAGCATGAAAAACAAAAGTATAAAATCTCTGAGGTATAAATGCAAAGTTGGAATAGACGTGTAATTCCGCGAAACGGTGAATCTACGCGACACGTTTATAGTACAGATAATTTAAAAATTGTAAAAAATACATTCGCTGGTTACGACGAACTAAGTTGGGCAAAGTTTCACGGTTTCACGAATCCGTGCGGAAGAATCGTCGCGAGAATCGCATATATGTAAAAAAAAAAAAAAAAACAAAAAAAAATTCAACAACAAAAACATAAAAAAATAAATCATTTCCAGATAAACGTTGCGCCACAAGTGATGACCAAAAATTTTTGTTTACATAGGCGTTATGATTTTTTTTGTGATCTTTTTCTTTTTTCATTTTTTTTTTGCTTTTTCCGGAACAAATTTTGTTCGCTTACAAATTAACAATTCATTTGAATCAATCAAAACCGATTAAATACCTATTAGAAGGATTAGTTATTGCGGTGGGTCTCAACTCGCTACTGGACGAGATTTCTCTAGTTATCTTCGCATTACGTTTTTTTTTTTTTTTTTTCTTTTTTCGTCCTCAACATACTTTTTTTTTTCTTCATTTCTTTCATTTTTTTTTTTAGTTAACACGAGTAGAGTATAGTAGAGAGGCAACTATAGGTTACAGATAGTCGATTGAGAGATTTCATGATTTTTTTTTTTTTTTTTTCATTCCTTCCGTCATTCGTCGTCATTCATCGCTTCGTCAGTGTCGTCCTTACATTGTAATTCAAAAACCACAGACCGACGTTTCAAGAAAAAAAAAAAAGTTATAATATATATATATACATGTACATATATATATATATATATCTCAAAACAAAAAGTTTTCCGGCTCGTTGAACGATACGCGACGTTGCACGCGCACCAGCCATCACGCCCACGTTTCTCAATTATTATTATTAATATTATTATTTCATTTTTTTTTTTTTCTTCATCTAATTATCCTTACGTAACTACGAATTTACTAAAGGAGGTAATGTCTTTGATTTCCGTACTTAAAAGTTCCACCTCACCTATCTTGGAGCATTCGTTAGCGATTGAACTTTTCCGTATCGCCGGATTCACGATGATTTGTTTTTCACTCCCGGGGATATCGAGAGACGAACTTTCGCGCGACGCGTACGGTTTTACGCGATCGATGCCCGAGCGCGAGTCTCGAAAAAAAAAAAAAAAAAAAAAAAGACCAACAAAATTCCGCGAAACCCTTTTATGTTTATTCTTTTTTTTTTCGTTATGATCCTCCATTGGATACCGCGGATTCGACGAGAAATTCGCTCGAGCAAAGATCGGCAAAACTTTCGATTTATTTTCTCGACTTCGTTTCACAATTTTCGTCATCGTCGTCACGCCTTTCGAGTCTCGTTGACCTCCTCTGTTTCTTCCAATTTTTTTTTTCGATCTTATCGTTCGTAATCGTTATCCGCTTTTTTAAATTTCTTCTCTTCGACTCGCCAATCGCGACGGTCGGCTGATTCGATCGTTGAGATTATATTTTAGTTATTTAATTATGTATAATCGAGTTGGTTTAATAGTAATCATGAACACGCGGCCACAGTCGCACACTCGAGTTGTCCTTTTTTTTTTTTTTTTTTCTCTCATTTATTTATTTATTTATTTATTTAATTATCCCAATAGCTTCTTCCTTCTTTTTGGTTATTTTATTCTTCTTTTCCTTTGCGTCAGCAAAAAATCACTGCGATCTATCGAGATTGGTCCGGAGTCCGAGCTCTTCATTTCTTCGTTTTTTTTTCTTCTTGTTTTCTGTTGTTGCTGCTGTTTTTTTTTTTTTTTCATTGTTTACTTGGAACAGTCCAATGCGCCGATCGATCAGCGGATGCTTCGTTATATCGCGAAAAAATCTTTGCCTTCCCTCCAAGTCGATTGTTGGGAGTCCACGAGGTTGGTGCGCCGATTGGTCCGCGAACATTTCGAGTCCAACGCCGAATAAATTTTTAAATAATAGTTGCTGTTGTTTTTTTTTTTTTTTTTTTTTTTTTTACTATTGTTCGTTATCTATCGGCGCGATCGGTTCACCGTTTATTCTTTTTATTTTTCTTATTTTTTCAATTTTTTTCATTTATTCATTTAACGTGATCCTGAAGCGCGTTTATCTCGCCTCGGTGCGTTCACTGCTGGCGTCTGTTTGACGAGCCGTTGCAGTCCGTTGAGACAACGCGACAAGGCGAGGACCGCTGTCAGTACACCCATGAAACCGGTACCCACTGTGGTGTCGTGTGAACGCGTTCGATCGCCGCCTCTAATTGGGCGATCGTTTCCTCAATATCGTTGTTCACGATCGTCAGATCGAAGAAGTGACCGTACGCCTGCTTCAGCATATCTGAATCTCTCGCCAGACCCTCCAGACTTCCGTCGTACTGAAAAATATATCGAACAGAATTAGTTATCAATGAAAAATATCCACGAAATATCATAAAGGATATTAATTTAATTTGCGAAATTTTATCTTACGAACGATTAATCGATAATCATAGCAAAGTCTATTACTTCGATATATTTTTGAGATATGAATTTTTTGAAAATATACATTGGGGATTCGTTGACTTCATTTTTATTATTTCGGAGATATTAATTTTTTTTTTATATTTACTGGACGTTCATTGACTGAATTTAAAAAAAAAATTCTCATGACTACCGAACAATTCGATAATATAATTTCGATTATTTCGATAATTTTCGGGAACGCGAATTTTCTTGAAATAGTTGACGGGGATTTATTTACTCAATTTTGGAAAATTCCTTATAAATAACTTATTTAATCGATAATAAAAATTTCGATTATTTCGATATATTTTTTTTCCGCAATTTTTTTTTAGAAAAGAAATTCGGAGCTCAGGTTTTTTTTTTATTCGGTAATATGACTTATATATGGATACTTACGTCAGCCATATTCTGAACAACAGGCGCAGCGATAAAGACAACGTAGGGTGCGAACTCTGCCGTCCGCAGTATCTTTAATGCTTGCGGTTCTACGTCCAGAATGGCCATTCTACCCTCCTCGTGAATCTTTCTTATGGTCTCGAGTTTCGTACCGTACATAGCTTCCTCGTGTGTTCCTTTTACATAGAAGACAAAGACACGATTACAATGCATTTTCTCGCAGGGAAATTTTAGTCTATACGGTCGTTTTTGAGGCGTTTATTCATCAATTATTTCCGAAAAACAAATCGAAACATTTCCATTTTTTTTTTTTTTTTTTCAAAAAATATTGTTATCCAGCAATTCGATAGAAAAATTTTTTTTTTTTTTTTTTAAATTACGCGACGAAAAATTCTTACCGTATTCCAAATACTCGTTAGCACTAATATCCGCCATCATTTCGTCGTGCGATACGAAATAATAATTACGCCCGCTCTCTTCGTCGTTTCGTGGAGGCCTCGTTGTATCTGCGATCGAAATAGATAAAAATTTATATCAAATACGATTTCGTGTTAAATGTTTTTTTTTTTTTTTTTTTTCGTTTTTTTTAACGGTCTATAATTTGTTTTTACTCACGTGGAATGGGGTAGGCGTAGTTGTCGGGATGCTTGCCGATAATCGTATTCTTGATGTGACGACGACCAACGCCATGGGCGCCCAGAAGGACAAGAGTTTTGCGTTGAAACGAGGAATCTGTTGAGGCGATAAATACAAATTTTTAATTCCACTCAATTATTTAAGTAAAAAAAAAAAACATCGAGAAATTCGCGTCGTTTCTACAGATTTTTTTTTACATTAACTCCAAAATTTGATTACGCATTAGTGACGATTGAAAAAAAAAAAAAAAACGGGTAATTTTGCTTACATGGAATCTTAACGACCTCCTCGTTTTTTTTTACTACTACTTTTTTTTTACATTAACTCCAAAATTTGATTACGCATTAGTGACGATTAAAAAAAAAACGGATAATTTTGCTTACATGAAATCTTAACGACCTCCTCGTTTTTTTTTTACTACTATTTTTTGTTACATTAACTCCAAAATTTGATTACGCATTAGTGACGATTAAAAAAAAAATGGATAATTTTGCTTACATGGAATCTTAACGACCTCCTCGTAAGTGACCAGATCCAGCTGGTCGAATACAGCGTTGTGTTTCGCAAGGTACTTATCCTTGTACTGCTTCTTCTTGCGGCCAAAAATTGAGCAATTGACTGTAGAAAAATAATTTTCATTAAAACGATTTATTCTCGCGGTGTACTTTAGCGACAATAAATTAACATCGATTTTCCGCACTTATTGTCCGCGAAAGATTTTCACGCGAAAAAATCTTCGCGATATAGTTTCACATCACAATATTTATAGCACGCCGACGAAGCATATATAGATGTGCACCGTAAAAAAAAAAAATTATGTTTGGCGTGCGTTACTCGATCGAATTTGCACGATAATTATTGCGGAAAAAAGCGTATTCAAGTTTTTTTTTTCTGTTAAGGGAAGACTATAGCGATATATTTGCCTTATCGTTAAAATTTTAATCGAAACATTTCTCGAATCGCATAAAATTTAAAAAATTTCAAATTCCTATAAAAGATTAACCAAAATCCGAATATTTTAGTGAAAAGTTAAAAAAAAAAAACATCGCATCAAAACCGAACCGAATTACATATTTCGATAAAAGATTAACCGAAATCCGCATATTTTGCTGAAAAGTAAAAAAAAAAAAGATCGAATCAAAACCGAACCGAATTTTAAATTTCGGCAAAAGATTAAACGAAATCCAAATATTTTGACGAAATACAAAAAAAAAAATATAGTCGACCCTTAAATTTTTTTAATGTTTGTACCCATTGATAAAATACAATTTTTCGATATACGCGGCGAGTGCAATAGGCATCGAAGATAGAAGACGTATATTTGATAGTTCAATAAATTTGCAATATCAAAAGCGCAATATATATATATATATATATATCGTTGAAACCTTCAGTGATGAACTCTTATCTACGTATTTAAATGATCAAAAGCCACTATCAGTCCAGTCATTTTAGCCGATTTTTTTTTTTTTCGGGTCCTCGTGGGAAATCTATGGATATTTCGGTAGTGCATTATATCTTCGTTCTAAAAGCCTCGGGAACTTCTCGCTACTGTAAAGTAAACCCTTGTATACTCAGTTATGACTCTCCTTGTTGCAAAATAAGCGAAAATTATTCATGATTCATGGTTTGTTCCCTAAGGGTGCCGAGTTTCGTACTACGGTGACTGGTCTAATTGAAACGAAATTCTCGATATATATACGAGAGATATAGAGAAACAGAGATATACAGTGAATGAATAATAAAGCCGAAAGTGAGGGTGAAAGTGATATAAAAGAGCGTAAAGACGAGAAAAAAGTTCCAGCAGGTCACAGTGGCGGTGAAAGGAAAATGGAAACAAGGGGTTTGCATATACTATTACGATTTATAGTTCAGCTTTCGATGTATAATGAGTGCGTGACGGATGTAAGTTTACAATGAATTTCGTATTCATGTTTACGGGGTGTCGAAGAGACGCGTACCTAACGACTGGGGGTTTACAACGTGCGAAAGGGGTACAACAACAGTGATTGACGCGTGAAACGTAATCGCTTTCAAGCAAATCTCGTTAAATTATTATTGCAGAAAAAGTATAAATTTGAATTAAAAAAAAAAAATTTTTTGTATCTTTAATTAATTTAATTATTTTATAAAGTATTGAAATTTCACTTTAAATATTAAAGAAATTCAAAGACTCGCAAAAATTGAAGTAATTTCATAAAAAAAATCCAAAGCATTTTTTTTTTTTTATTACGAAAAAAAATTGCGTTGGATTTTCGACCGCCAATCACTGAACAATATATCCGACACAAAAAAGCAACTAACATAACACTTACGATATTGGGATCGAAACATGCATTTTCGTCTGTTATTTATTTTTTTTTTTGTACACTCAATTTTTACACACAATACACATTCAGTATTTACTTTTATTATTTTTTTTTATTTAAACAATTTTTCACTCAAGTGAATTATTATGCGGGATAATTAATCGAATAAAGAAAAAATAAAAATGAAAAAAAGTTGAAAGTAATGTAAGATAGTTGTGAGATTATAATGGTAACAGTATTTAGTGAATAACTAGAGTTCTCGATTGTAATCATGCTGAGCTGTTCTATATATTATTATATACGAGAATCCTACGTGATACGACTCTATAGTGTCCTAAGCTTCAGGCAGATTCCTCCGTACCTGTCGAGCCGTCGCAGCCTTCGGTGTGAGGAGAGCAGCCTCCCTCTCCTTCAGCGTCTATCCCGCACAACATACACAATATTGTACCATATAACATTACGTAACTTGAACCTTCGAGACTAATTACTTGCGTGCCTTTGCCGCGGCTTAACAGCGCGACTTAGACCTCTATATAGGCTTTGTATATACCACGCGTTGGATAGAAATCCCTTAGGTACACGGATAATGCGTTTTTCTCTTTGGCAATTTAAGATGCTAAACTTGTATCTCTCGTAATACGTGACGCGCAAAATTGTGTTTCCCGAAATTGAGTTTCGTCATTTCCGGAAACGTGACAATACCAAACGAGGGAACAATATGAAATTTTTTTTATTTTTCTCACATTTTTCTCCAATGATTACATTTTTCTTGATTAAAAAATCGTTTTTTATATAATAAAAAATAAACTCGTAATTTTGCGGGTTTTAATTAAAGAATATTTAATTACTTTAATTTCGCGCTTTCGAATAAAGTTCTATTGCGATAAAATTTATAGATTTTACTAATTAATCGTCCGCCATTTTATGAAAAAAAAAAAAAAAAAAAATATTGATAATAAAAATGAATAGTCTCGTAAATTTTTGGTGATTTAACGGTGAGAATACTGAATTATTTTGATTATGCGCTTTGCAATAAATTCTTATTGCGATCGAATTTATAGAATTTATAAATGAATCGTTCGCCACTTAATAAAAAAAAAAGTCTGACCCTTCAAATATCGACTGAAGCGGTTTCGGGAAAATTGAAACGAAAAATTCTCTCCGCGTTTCTGCGAAGCTGCGTCATTGGCCCCTCGGGACATTTTCAAACCCTTTGCGAAATACCGAATTGGTTCGGAGCATTTCTGGATTATCAAACTATCGAATACGAATCGATGAAAATGTGAATTGGCTATTTTGGCAAAATTTGTGTTCGCGTTTACGATGTCCAAAAGACTCGGAAATTCTCGAGGGTCGAATCACGTTCTTCGCTAAAATTCTCCCGAGAATTCCCGTGTGCGAGAATGGAGTTCATCGATGTTTTCGTACAACCGAATCCCGAAAGCTTTTATCGCCGTAACGAGTCTGTAATAGTATTTTAATTGAAGACCATCGCTGCACTCGAGATTAACTTTCGATTAAAAGAAAAAAAAGCCATTTCACCATTTTATGGATTAAATTGTATCTCACCGTATTGTCGTTTTTTGTAAAATCGGTTTAATAAAAAAATCACCGAATTTGCATGAAATTTTCGCATCGTTCATTCGTCATTTCGAGAATTCTAAATTTCTTTTTTTCAAAATTTTATCAAAAACGAAAAAAAATTTTACAATTGTTTTCATTTATTTTGTAAAAAAGTTTGAAGCCGAAAATAAAAAAAAAAAAAAATCTATTTAACTCGTAGCATATTTGTATTGGATTTGCATGAACCTCAGCAATACGGTATTTCGAGTACAGAAAATTGTTTTTTTTTTTTTTTTTTTTCCCCTTTATGCGGCAGAGTATAATTTTCCTCTCGGAGGTAAAACGAACGGTTTTCTTTGAAGATATTTTTCGTTGATTTATCCAGCGATACTCTTTCGCATAAAAGAGAAAATCACCGGAGCGTTTGATTTGGCTGCGAGGAACAAAAAAAAAAAAAAAAAAGAAATGAGTCGAATGAATTCGAGCGTCGAGACTCGACAAATGTTTATTTAACGCCAACGCGTGTTCCAGCGACTCGTCGAGAGTTTATTCGTCAAGCGATTTAAATATCGAAGCCCCCGGAGGGTACGGGGAGGATACGCGCTGTTTGCCATAATCGATTCGACTTTCGAAACCGGATGTAATCTCTGCCTCTCGATGTATTTGCTAAATTCTCTCGTGAAATAAAAAATCAAATGAATGGAGATGTGAACTCGCAGTATATACTGTTTACTGCAACGACACGAAGAAAAACGATATATTTTCGATGTTTGGGAACAACGAACGGTACCCTTTGGACGGACTGGTATCGGATATTTAAACGCTTTGTTGTTTGTTTTTTTTTTTCTGTTTTATCACGACACCGCATGCGCCACCAAATTCTCACACATAATAGTAACAATGTTTAATAAAAAAATTGCCGACATTAAAAAAAAAAAAAAAAAAAAAAAAAAAAAAAATTAATGATAATGTCAACGAATACATATATGTAGTATTATATATATATATTCATATATATGATATGAAATGTAAAAATACATATCGTACAATCGAACGTGTTAATGACATTCGTACGCAAATATTGACGAGGCACATTCATTTATAGTATTTGGAACGGGGGAGGTACGGGAATGAGGGATATATGTATATGGATAATGTTAGTACACATGAGAGAACCTCAATGTAATAAAGACTTCGTGTTTTTGCTGACAAATATGAACATATATGCGCGCACTTTCGCATTATGATAATAATAACGGGATTTGATTTTATTCGTTGCAACGCCGAACGAATCGTTACGCTAATTTAGCCAATAAACCAATGCAACATGGATTCTCCGTGATCTGATTGGAAAAAACGATAATGCAGGTGCGATCTGCTGGAACGATGATTTTTGAAACGATGATTTTTTAGCAGCTGTCGTAATGTATATTTGTTGAAATATAATACGATTAAAATCGACGATTCGTTTCGATCTTTCGAAATTTAAAAAAAAAATATATATATTTTTTTCTATGCTTTTGGAAAATGGAACAATTAATGCAACGAACTTCTTTTTGTCGTTTAGAAAACAAAAAGATAAAAAAAAAAAAAAATTCCTGGTTATTGTCGGCGAGGAAACATTCGGAGTTGTTATTTTTTTTTTTTTTTTTTTTTTATAATGATATAGCTACTTATTGGGATTTTTAAGATACTTTTTTTATTTACACGTCGAAAGGGTTGAAAAAAAAGCTCGAGTACCCACCTTGTTCCTGTTTATTTTTCTCCGAAGCCATGCAGGTTATTCGCCACTCTTGTAATTCCTGCGACGGTATAAGACCCGCGGAACCGGCCGCGTTGTCCTTCCTCGCCTGCCACCAGTAATGATCGTCTTTGCTGATTATCTGAAGTATGTCACCGGTCTTGAAGGCGATACCGGCTTGTGCGCATGGTATTAGTTCGTCCTCGAGAGGATCGTAGTCGAATTGCGCGCGAACGAATATCTGCGACGGGACAAAAAAAATCGTTAATCGATAACGAACTTTTTTTTTTTCTCAAAAATAGATCGTAAATAAAATTCGTAATATAAGATGAGTGTACGGATATATATATGTATATATATATAGATATTGGCGGAAATTCCAAAATAGGGCGATAATACAGGGTAACGCACGTTACGATCGAGTAATTTCGTTTTTTGGATGTTTCCCAAAATGTACAAATTCGAAAAAGTTCTAAGTATACGAGGAATGAAGGTTACCATACATTTTTTTTTTTTACGATTGCACGCAAAGGGTTATCAAGTTTTTTTTTTTTTTCGATCGAATGAAAAAAAAAAAAAAAAAAACCGATGGATTAGGTTAGTTTTATTAGCAAAGTCGAATAGTCAATTTTTTTTTTTTTTTTTTTGATAAAAAAAAAAGAATGTAAATGATTTTCATAACTTTGTTAACGACGGAAAGTCTCATTTGTCATATCGATTAAAGTCTTCTAATTCTAATTTACGCATACATCGCATACTCGTAACGTGAAGCTGAAGCACTATATTATATATTGTATAAAATATACGTATAATTCGGTCATTATGATTACACGTATAATATATAGAAATATATATATATATTTGAATTTTTATTTATTTTGTAATGAAATGCAATATATCGTAAATGCTGCTTGACGGGGATTACGAATGCCGGGTATAAAAAGTGTAATCGATTGCGAGTACAATATGTATCGTCGTATTGTTTTTGTGAAAATGTTAAACGTCGTAATGTATTTGTATCATTTTGCGACTCGTGTGAGTGGTAACGAGGATATTTCGCAATTGATAGTAAGAAACGTAAAAAAAGTAGAGAAAAAAAAAAAAAAAAAAAACAAAAAAAAAAAAATAGGTATAAAGAGGTCGGGGTGTTGGTGGGTTCGGGTTAAGGACGGACGATCTATTTTCTACTTCATACAGTATCTAACGACTATATTATAATCGACGCTAACGCGAGGCCGTTATTCGTTCGATTTAACGTCAACAGAACGTAACAGACATAAATTCAGGCCGATTGAAAAATCTCGAGGTTGAGGCGCTTCCGCGCTTTAAGAAAGAAAAAAAAAGAAAAAAAAAAAAAAAAGAGTTAAATCAGAAAGCTCGTCGGAAAAACCGATAATAAGGTGCTTAATGATTGCAGGGAATCCTGACGATTGTACATTCAATTCTTTGATAAAATGGATGCTGCTGGGTATCAGGCATTATAGATATATACGAGAACACAGCGCAATCGAGGATTCAGTGGTACAGAACGGCTCTCATAATAGTGCAGAGCTAAATAGCGAAATTGGTACAGTGATTGTCCCCTTCAATAGTTACCAATGTTTAAATTCTTTATTCCGAATTATCTTTCTTCGTTGATTTTACGATGAATAAAAATATCGACATTAAAAAAAAAAAAAAATACTTCGAGAAATTCGTAATTAATTATCAATTTTTGCATTTTCAATTGATAAGACATTATCAATTTTTCACTAAAGCATTATCGCGTCTCAATTCGTTGACCGATTGATTAAAAAAATTAATCGCGTCTTCGTTCCCCGAATTATTTTTATTTGCAGTTTATTGATTGAAGAAATAACGAAAATAACGAAATAACGCAACTGATTTGTTTATTTTAATTTTATCGAACATATTTAATCGCTCATTCGAAATCATCAACTTCCGTTTTTATCGTTAACTTCACTTTTTATCGTGTCAATCACTGTACCGTTGTTCCTACGATCTATAAAAGCAGATCACGAGTGAGAATAATGAATGAAAGAAGAGCGCGGCGTTCGGTTTCGCTCGTTAGTATTTTCTCTCGTCCCTCAGCTATAAACGACGCTAAACAAATATGTGTACAATTTGTATTATATACTCGCTATGGGTTGCCAAGTACGCTATATTAACGCTACCAGCACTGTAAGGCCGCATGCCGCGGGTCTCTTCAGCATTATCCCGCGATACAGAATTACATAAAACTGTTAAACAATGGAGGCAAACAAAGTCAACTTGCTATATCATGTGTATGTAAACGAAATACATATGTAAGATAATATGTATTATAAAATAATATAGAAGAAAGAAAATCAATAGGCGATAGAGTGAGCAGAGACCGCGTGCCGAATCGGGTCGGAAAAACGTTAACGCATAAATAGTCGGTAATAACTAAGTTGCGAAGTATTACGGATTTTTTCAAACTATCGGAATAATGTTGCGTCACAGTATATATAGATATATATATAGTAGTAGATAAAAAATTTATCGTAATGTGTAACGTAGTCTCGTGGAATAAACAATATTTCATACTATTTTATTATTATTATTGTTATTATAATTTTTCTATTATAATTTGAATTAATTGATGAGTAAATACGATTCTGGATATGCAGGTACAGGTAAACGGATAGCTTTCTAACTACGGCAGTCCAATCACACCAGATCAAGTGGCGGTACTTACTAACACTGGCAGAGGCCTAATCCTGAACAACTAGATCGTCGAAGAAACAGAAAAAAGAAATATAATCATTAATTCGTCAGTGATTTCTTTATCTGTCTTTTTTTTTTTTGTTTCAATTTTTCTTTCGAATAATTTGTTGCTTCGCTCTGTCGTGTAGTTTTTCTTTTCTTTCGCCTCGTTTTTTTTTTTTTTTTTTTTTTTTTTTTTATCGATGTTTTTTTTTTTATATATTAGAGACTCTCAAATGCAATTTGTTACGTTCTCGGCATCGCATCACATTAAAATAATTTGACGAAGAAAGAAAAAACGTAAAAATTAATAAAGATAACTTTTTTATTTTTTTTTTCGCAAATTATTGTTATTGTTTTTTAAAAAATACTTTTGCTTGCTGCTGGTCTCGGTGATCCGAGATATCGGGTGCACGGTGCCGCCTCTCATGCAATTTGACTTTTTTTTTTATTGTTTACAGTGTTTTTATATTTATATTGTATATATTTGTATATATATATATATATATATATCTATCTTTTCGTTCTTTGTCTTTGTATCCAATATGTGCGATTTGCATTATGAAAATATGGCGTGAAGCTAATCCGGGAAAAGAAACTCTAACTGGCTATTTAATGAAGAGTAGCGAATTCAAGGAGTTTCGAGGCCTAAGTTGCTTTTTTTTTTCATTCCTTTAATATTTGTTTTATATCCCTTGAATAGTGGAAAACTTCTTTTTTTTTTTTTTTTATTATTTTTTATTAATTTTACGAACCCAGAAATTCGTATATTTTCTCAATTTTTTCTTTTTTTTTTTGTCCTTAAAAATTAATCGACGGCGATCGAATCTCCTTAAAGATTCGCGATCGATATTCATGCACTGTACGAACAGTAGAGTTGATTTTTTTATCGAACACAAGAAAAATCGCGTATAATCTTCGATAATGAGATTTTCGCGTATCAGAGTTCCGTGGTATCGCGATACCATTTCGGTCGATTGATCGTATCCGTTATCCGGGTAAAGCAGAGATTGTCATTGGATACGAAGAGAAAAGATGCACTCGATCGATCGTCTCCTTCAAACTGGAAATGTTTGAGGACACGAAGAAGAAAAAAAAAAAAAAGAAAATGGATTCATTTGATCGATTGGTTGTGACCACAGACTCGAGATGGAGTTGGAAACGAGAAAAACGGCGGGTATCGATACGGCACTACACGGTTACGATAAGACGAGGTTCGCGAAGGGGTCCGAGTCGCGACGACGACGGAGGGGTATGTATTGGTGAAAGATGATAATAATAATAATAATAACAATAAGAACAACAATAATAATAATATCCACGGAGCGGACGAGATGCAGCGGGGTAGGTATCGACAACTCGTCTGGTGGACTGACTACTGCTCATCCTTCTGTTGAAGATTTGCCCGCTGATGTAGCACCTGCAAGTCCATACCTCTCCGATGTTTTTTCCCCAAGAAATTTCAGCACCGATAGGCAAATATTTCACGATAATCGCGGCGTTGTCGAAGACGATATCTTACATAGTTTTCTCGATCACAAAAAAGTGGATCTTGAGAATAGAAATAGGTTCGGGAGGAGGGGAAGTAATCCGTGAAAAACGCGAAACGATTACGAACGTAACGGAGGACAGACTCGAGACATCGTTAAAAATGTTAACTTGCAATGATTGCGGTTAAGTGCCTTAAATAACTTTCGATTTTCCCTAATCGCGTAATTCTCATCGTAACTCAACTTCGATTCTATGCATTGTTTTCTAGATGACCTATTAATCGATTACTTCGCGATATTAATCGATCGAAAATTTTTAAAAAATTGAAAAGTACCTGCGAACAAACGTTCGAGTCTATCCCCGCGTTCGCGGTTATCGACGTTGATAAGACAATAACGAAAAGACACAGAAACATTACCTAAGTAATCCACGCATACTGCAACAATACGTTTCAAGGAGATGGCGGGTAGGTGTGTCGAAGGTTTCGGGACTATAGGGACACGAAAAACAAAAAGATAAATAAATCTGAGGAATATGAATAGCAAGTGTCTCGACGGATACTTTCCTTTCTCTTTCTTTAAGAATATTCATCTATCAGTTTGTAACTTTTTATCAAAGTCTCTACGTAGGGAATTAATCATCACAGTTTCGTGTTTCGTGAGTAAACTATAAAGTGTGCGGCATTCTTTGGGTACAATAATTTTTTTTTTTTTTGATTCGTGAAAAACATCGAAACAAATCTAAATATGTGCGAAGGTTTGTTTTCCTTTGGTTCACATTTTGCAACGATACTTCGTTCTGTCAGAAAAACTCGAAAACTTATTTTTTTCAGACTCCCAAATCCTATAAATAAATTTTTGAAGTACTATAATTGGATTTACGAAAAAACAAAAATACGAATTGTACAAATCAGATTTTTGAAAAAAAAAAAAAAAAAAAAATTGAAGTTTTTTTTTTTTTTTTTACGTTTTATGGGTGTCATGTAGGTTTTTCGATCTTTTTGTCGTTCAGCCGTTAATCGAATATACCGAAATAAAAAAATCTGTACGAAGTGAGAAAGTGACGATTTTTTTTTGTCGTAAAGTACAACAGAAGCGATACAGGGATCCGATAGTATTGACGATAGACAATAGTCATAGCACCGACGTTAGATTCATAGGTGTGAGAAGGTTTCTGTGTGCGCTTCGGGGTTCTGTGCGTTTGACAATACGTACGAAGTAACGCGCGTTCTACTTCTCTCGCATCTACATATCTCGTAACATACGAAATACGGAAGAGGTCACGAGAGTCTGTGGGGACACGGCGGGGGTTGGCGGGGGTTGGCGGGGGACGTGCTTCTCGATCACTGAGTTTCCTGCTCCAGCGCATGCTTTATTGTGTCATCGTACATAATATGTATATATAATGACGAAGGGTATATACGAAGCAGGGGCTGTACATGCCGCTGCACGTATACCGTCTCAATCTTCGCTATCGCAACGAGAATACAGGGAAAAGATATTTTTTTTTTTTTTTTTTTTTTTTTTTTTTTTTTTCGAGAAGACAAAAAATATGTCACGACTAGACAATTATAGTCGACTTATCACAAGGAACTTTGGTGCTGAAGCGAATCTACGATTTTTTTTTTTTTTTTAGTATATCGTGAAGAAACACCTTAAGGATTATAATAATCTTTTTTTTTTTGCTAAATTTCTATTAAAATTCATTGAGATTCGTTGTTTCGTTAATATTTTTTTTTTCTTTTTTTTTTTTCACAAACATTGCGTGACGACGTTAACCCTACACGGTCACTTTCGGATCCGTTTAGTTCTTTCTATTGTTAAATCTCTTTGATTAAAAAAAAAAAAGAGTGAATTTGAAAATAAAGGAAATCGTTGAAAGGACCTTTTTTTTTTCAGTAAAAACTGAAGTGTTCTTTAAAATCATTTTAAAGGGGCCGAATTGAAGAAATATTCATTAAAAAGTTGTTAAATCGTAATGCGACTGTTTAGGGTTACGCGTTGTCTTGAATAAAATTTTTTTTTTTTTTTTTTTTTCGATGCGTTTAGGATACTTATGTATAGCTACTATGTATGGTTGGTTTTACACGTATATCGTGTATATACATTGTGGTCAATTTACAAATTTCACATGAAAAGCACAGCCAATAGGCGACCCGGGATTGTAGAATTGGGTACTTAAGACTGTATATATTATTTACAATGGTTTAAGGACGAATAATAAGTTCCGATTATTAATCGGTTCGTCCGTTTATCGCGTGTCTTTAGGTTGTTATGTTATCAGGCAACTGTCGCATTATTATAACTTCATAAATTCCATAAAATGTATAACTTTTTTTTTTTTTTTTTCTTTTTTTTTTAATAATTCGATCTATTAGGGCCTCTGCCATCCTCGTCATTGAATCAATCGGTTTTTATTTCTCCTTGACGAATTAAGATTAAGTTTTTCGAGAAAACAGAATCAATTAATCAAAGCAGACGACACTTTGGAGGATACGGCTATTAATTTTGCTCGGGAATTTGATATAATTGAGTTTCGACGATCCCATCCCCAAGAAATACGCGTGTGCAACTTTTGCTTCAATTAATCTTTCCCTGTTTTCGCGTCAATTCCCCGTGTTTTTTTTTACCCTCAACTGCAGCGGGAAAAACGATCTTCTTCGATCCCAAAAGCCAATATATCAAATCTTATTATAAGTTTTTTTTTTTTTTTTTTTTTTTTTTTTTTCATATTGCAATACCGCGCTCTCCACTCACCGAGACCACAAAGTAAACTGATCGATTTAACGAGAAAAAAAAAGTCATTGCTCTCAGTCATCGGTATGACGAAAAAAAAACAAATATACGTTTTTTTTTTTTTTTTTTTTTTTTTTTTTTTTTTTTTTTTCAAAAACATTCCCGTTGAAAATTAAAACGAACGACCGCTGCCAGATTAGAAAAGAAGTCACGTAACGATGCTTATGTATATCGATTATTTTAGGGATGCACGCAGCGCTATAATAAATAGGCGATAATAAAAGCTTACGGAAAAGATATCTTTCCATGCAGGCGAGGGTAAGTGTGTCGTAACAAAAGCTTTGAAATAGATTTTTTGATTTTTCGTGATTTTTTTTTTTTTTTTTTTTTTTTCAAGAATTTGCGTTTACACTACTTATAGAATATATTTTAACATTGCAATCGTGAGAGAAAAATCGCAGGCTCAAAGTGCAAGGAGGTGGCAAAGCTTTCGTTACATTTCACGGAAAAAAAAAATAGAAAAAAAAAAATGTGATAATATTTCTTACGTTTAGTTGACTAGAATTTTTCATTGTAATTAATTATCCTAATGTCAATTATATTTTCTATATTACTCGGTCACGCAAACATATCGGGAGTATCACGTAATAATCATTTTAACTCACAAGACTCAATAAACAGACAATCAACAAGCATAGAGAGACGTGCGTGTCGTATTTATATATAGATATATATATATATGTATATATAACTCCTAAGAAGGGATATAAATTAAAGTTTGATATATACCATGCGTTTCTCGATACGTGATACACAGTTCGAATTAAGCAAAGATATAATAATTATTGCGATTATTATAATCGTCGGTAGACTTATATTTTCATTTTTTTACTTAAGTTTGAAACAGACAAATTCTGAATAAAATACGATAAACGGGGGGAGAAAGATACGTGTGAGTGTGTAGAGGAAGTGTGAGAACGTATGTACGAAGGATGACGAGAAACATTGGGAATTATGTATAAATAATTCGATCAATATAGAGTGACTAAAAAATACGACGTTTATCAAGTTTAGTCGAAAAAAAAAAGAACACTTAGAGGTCAATTGAAAAGCTATCATTTTTTTCAACAAATTTTCACCATCTGAGAAATATTAACCCTTCAAATCACGATATATTGTTTATTACTTGAATCAGAAATTAACAAATTGCAAGACGAATCATAAAAAATATTCTTTTTTATAAGTATACATTTTAATCGATCCATTAAGCAATCGACCAAATTATTCGACGCTAATTTAACCCTCAAAAAAAAAAAAAATATATTTTCAGTTGAAAATCAATTTTCAAAAATCACTTGTTTCGGAAAAATAAGTAATTAGCGGTAATTTTTTTTTTTTTTTTTTTTTTTTAGACAATATAATTGAATTAACGTGCGAGTTGAAGAGTTAATAAGAAAACGTTTGGTTAAGATAATACATACGATCGTTAATTATGGGGCTCGTTGGCTCCGTTAGATTTCTCAATAGAATCTTTAAAAAGCTTCGCTCGGGGCGACTATTAGTTCGTTCGCGCGGTTAACTTTGACTGTCGATCGCGTTGCGACGATATTGCGACATTCAATTGACCGAACGTGAATATCACGTGATCGCGTCGAGGGAATTGATCAATGGAGCTTACGGGAGCTCAATGGAGTTCGAAGGTTATTACTCGCCTACCTTTGGCTCTATGATGGTGCATTGAGGAACAATTCTGTGCGTTCCACGTTTCGCACTCAATGATCCGAAATGGTGGTTTGGTATCGTACTATATACTTTAACAATAGGCATATGAATAGACTATATGGCAATGCTATCGAAACTTCCATTCTTTGGAACGTATCGACAAACCGCTGTATTGAGATTACAGTGAAACCTTCGAATTCAATTATCGCGGCACTTTGTCGATTATACGCGACGGTCAATAAGCCAAACTATTTCGAAGCATCGCGAGCCTAAGGGGGCCGAGAGGAGAGGTTAATAATTACTAATCGCGTCTCGAGTATCTGTGAGCAACCGATTCTCCTTCATGTCCTCGAGGATCCACTCGGCACGGGGGGCACCGATGCTAAAACGTAATATCTGCGACTCCCGTGTCAAGCGCACGTGACCCAATTTCGTATCTTCTGTGATGTTTCATTTTTTTCCCCCTCATATCTGCTCTCGACGCTAATGAAAAAAAAAGTATAAGAAAAACGCGTCATCTTCAAGTTGCTCATTAACTCTTCGTAACTTTCAAAGGGTTCGATTGAACATTAGTAAACGTATACGAAGCTTTAAGCTTCGAGCTTCGAGCCTCGAAGGGTTTTTACTTTATTCTTTTAATATTTTACGTTTTTTTTTTTTTTTTTTTTTCATTTTTTTTTTTTTTTTCTGAGTTTAGCGGCTTAGAGAGCCTTTGAAGATTTTTGAGTGCCGAAAGATCAGATTTTCTATTTTTTTTTTTTTTTTTTTTTTTTTTCGAGAACAATCCGTAAGGCAAAAGTAGATAGTCTTTTATGTTTTTATCCAATCTATTGGAATTTTTTTTTTTCTTCTTCTTAAAGAGCACATTACCGAATAAAGAATATATTTCTATCGCGATGGATCTCTCTATCCATCAACTTCCGAGATTTGACCTAAAAAAAAAAAAAAGAAAAAAAAAAAACGGTATCATCTACTCACATCCGTGTGCTCCACAATAAGCCCGAGTATCACGAAGCCCGGTATTTCCTACGAGAGAACGACGAGCTATTAAGCGAAGCTATTTATCTCTTAGGGCAACGGGTGCCAAGATAGCCGGACTAAAATTAATCTCTGCTAACCGCGCGATGGTTTTCCCGCGTGAAAGATATTACGATTGTTTCACGAGCACTCCTCTGACTTCTATCTCCGCAACGGCTTTCTGAGACCTTGCGAACTATTCCCGCGATCCCTATCGTCGTCTAACGACGTGGCAAGAAAATAAACGATTGCGTAAACTCGCGAAACTTTAATAGGTTTTTTTTTTTTTTTTTTTTTTTAGTTAATTTTTTTTTTTTTTTTTTTTTCATTATCATTGATCGAGTTTACGATCTTTTGGATCTTAGAACGGAAAGAGGATTCAAACGACGCCGCGGTGTACTCTCGGTGGACGAACCGCTACTTTTCATCTTATTTTTTCCCGTTTTCGATGATTTTTCATCTTTTTTGTTGGAACTCGACGATGCTTCGGGATGATTTTTCGAAGCTTTTGGGTTACTCGATGCCGCGTTAAGGGTCGAAATTTTGCTCGATTTTGTTTGGGTGTTTTGGCTCGTCGCTGTTGTGACTGTTGTCGTTATGACGGTTGTAGTTGTGATAACAGTGGTTGGGATATCGGGACTTTGTTGGACTTGGGTTATGGGGCTTACTTGTACCTCGCAGGGAGGAGGCGCGATCCTGTACGATGGCAATATCTTGAAGGTCACCGATCCCCGAGCCTCCCGCTGAAACAGAATTAAGAAAAGAGAGCATTTTTGGATTATCCCAATCAATCAATGATTAGGTATATCAATACCCTTAAACGCCGAAATAAATTCATTCGTTTGTTTACTTTCGCGATATTATGATTAATTGTTTTCGAAACTTTGACAATAGAGAAGTTTAACTATACGCTATCTTGAAGCACAATGCCTATTCGCGTTCGCGGATTGCGGTTCGGGGGCACTTCGGGTGTCACGCAGTCGCGGGAACAAAGGCACACCGAATATTCTCCGTCTCGGGAAAACTTTCTCGTCAATTATCATAGCGCATTTAACTTCGAGTTACGTCAATTGCGCAAAGACGCGACGAAGTTTTCGCCTGAATTGCGCGCGACTCGTCATCACTGTGCGATGTTTCGCGTTACGCGCGGATTCAACGCTCTGATTCTCTGTATGCGTGTCGTGTAATTAAATTTACCCTCCGGGTAGCGGGAAACAACTTCCGGTGGATGCGTTTGTTTTGCTGGCGGAAGTGTATTGTCGCGAGGCTGCTGGTAAATTATTCGTATTCGAGATACAGACGTAGCATTTTTTTTTTTTTTTTTTTTTTTTTTTTTTTCCGAGGTCTCGAAATATTTCTTTACATTATTTTTCAAGTGCTCGCGCTTTCGTAATGTTTTTTTTTTTATGAATAATAGCGGTATGAAAAAAATGAAAAATAATTCGACACGCGATTTGCGGAATAAAAGAAAATCGCAATAGTCGAAATATCCCTCGTATGCGTTCCAATTATAGAGAAGTTTCAGCGTATTGTCAGCGGCAACCAGAGACGAAGTCGATGATATCTGTAAGCCTGTGTCGCGTCCAATACTCTTGGGAAATTAGAGACGGACGTCGCGATTGGTTTCGGATCGAAATTACCGACTCCGCGTTCAGCTTCATTGCGAAACGGATCAGAGTATACAAGAGGCTTTTCAGGCGGTCGAGGTTTTCATGTCGAGGAGAGTCACGTTACTCTGATTTTCTCTTTGCTCCGTCCGGAGGGCATACAACCGAATGAGGCACAGAGTTCGCGTACAAAAAAAAAGTCAATTAAAAACAAAACTGAACTAATTCCCCGCGCGGATGGATCTGAACCGACGTACCAAACAGCAGTCTGTTCAGTCGACTTTTCCGATTATCGAAATATGTCGAAATACGAAACGAATAAAAATAAAATAATAGGTGTCTCATTATTCCCACTTAATAACCGAATTTCAAATTTCGAAAACACAAATTTCGAATTCCGAAACAGAAAACCGAATTTCGAATTACGAAACAGAAAACCGAATTTCGAATTCCGAATTCTAAAGCCACAATTGATGAAAATTTTATCGTGACTTTGAAGTTCAGTTTCATTGATTGTTCGAGAAGTTACTTCCGTTACAGACAATATCATCATCAATGGGTGCAAAGTTTTCGCTTCAATGGAGTTAAGTAACTGCTGCACTTGAACTTGAAGTCAATTTGAATGAAATGATCAGAAATACAAGCGAAACGAGTACTTCAAGTGGTTCATTTAGTTCGAAAGCATCATAAAAACAAAGATCGGGAAGAAGTTCCATTGGATTTGATAGATCGCCTATAAAAGTTGTCGGCAAAAATGCGGATCTCGAACTGAATGGTTAATTAGGTAATTGATTTTGAAGTGAATGCGCATCAATGATTCGGAAGTACGATTAGTAGTTAGCACTTCGAATCGAGTTTCCTAACCCGACTATCAAACGTTCGTTGAGTTTCCAGCTGAATGAAGTTTAAAGTTCGCGACCCGATCGCCCGAGAAGTCGTTTAAACGAAGCGATCCATTCATTCGGTCGTTCGAACTAATGGTCCTCGTTATACAACATTGAACGCGTGTTAAAGCGACGAGACGAACAGATTCGAGAGGTCATACTTACGAGCATCTTTTGTAAGGCGTTGACCGACTGATTGGCCACTGGAATCCCATTGATCTCTCTTATCTCGTCGAGGACGTGAAGCGTCGCCTGTCTGTGTATCATTCCGCCGTGCATAATTCTCGCCACTACGCATTTACCGTCCTCATTCATTTTTAATGTTATCCCCTGCGAGGCAAACAATTAAAATGAATTAAAATGATTTTTATCATAAAAATATACGATATTTTCAAATAGTATGTATTTCCACAAATTTTTTTTTTTTTTAATTAAAATGATTTTTTTAATAATAATAATTTATATCATCAAAATAAACCTTTTTTTTCGAATAGTATTGTTTTTTTTTTTTTTATTTTTTTTATTGAAATTGAAAGGAGAAATAATTACGATTTTTTTTTTTTTGGATTTACTTACCATCGGCTCATCGGTATTCTTCTGAAATTGCACTAATCTGACTCGCGTAACATTCTCGACATCGAGATCGCCATTTTGACCTTCGAGATCGTCACCACCGTTCAGGTAGGGTAACAACGGCGGTGGTGTGACTCTGGTCGCTTCTTCCCCGTAAACCTCGTGACCGGCCACATCGTGCGCTTGCAACAGTGCCTGGAAACACAAAGCGTGAAATTGCCTATTAATATTTGATATTACTGTGTTTGCTACATTGCTTATTACCGTTATTCGTATAGCTGTATTGCATTTGGATCTTAAAATCAGCGATTTACTGCCCATTTGTAATATCACGTTTAGGAAAATTATCGATATCACGATAAATCGTAATCACATAATTTTGTAATTACGGGTCACTCTTGCAGCAATAATGCATTTTTTTATGGCCCTTCAATAATAATAATGATAATAATAATTTTTAATTAATGTTGACCTTTACTTTCAAAACTTGTCGTCCGTCTATTGGTTTCAGATTGATTTTAATAATTTTTTTTGATACATTTTAAAATGACAAATTTTGAAAATTTATTCTCGAACGTTAGCGTTCAAGTGTCACATCGGGGAAATGAAAATATGCGAAATTCGCGGTTACTCGGTCGAGTGAACACAAAGAGACTTTCCGTCCGTTTCACCGGCGGTGGCGTTCCACCGACTTTGTTGATAAATGTGTCGGGTGCAGAAGAAAGCGTTGGGAGAACAGGCGCGACAAGCGAGAGAGTTTCGAAGAATGGTGGAACGGGCCACACGCGGTCTATAACGCAGCGACATTAGACACTTGAATGCGAGATTTATGCAGACATAATTTATTGTTCATAATATAAAAGTGAAGGATGCTTGAGATTTTTCGGCTTTTGTCATGGAAATTATATCGATTTAGCAGCGCAACAAATAAAATTATATAATAATAACTTTTTTTTTTTTTTTAATTTTACGAAATTTTGTTTTATACGCTTATCGTTTCGACAGCGTTTAAAATCCTTTCACTTTGATGAAACTCGACAACGAGTTAAACAAATGTCGGTGACAAGTTCGACAACGAGTTTCGAAGCGTTGATCGAATTCTCTACTTCGCCGAAAATGTCGAATAATTTCGTTGGCAGTCTGCCAGAGTCTGTGGCCAAAGGTTTCTCGAGAAGGCAAAAGGGTTGCGAAAGGCTAAAGCGCTTATTCCTATCGTAGAATCTAATTTTCTCGAAGTGAGAGACTTGTCTATAGCAATAGTCTATGCATTGTGCATAAATAGTCGGATATATTTTAGATCTATACATCCGTATGGGGTATGCGGACAGTCGAGTGCGTATTAAAATGCAGTTGAAACCGAAGAGTCGAGGGAAGTTATCAGGAAAGTAGACGTTAGATTGGATGTAATTGAGTTGAGTTTGCGTGCGCCTCGAAAGGGACCAAACACTCCGTGTCACCTGAGTGTTACTATCCACTCGAGGAAAACACTTTAGCATCCGGAAATTGGCAGCCAACGAGGGTAGTCACCACTTCCTCTCTTATTTTCTAATCTAAATGTAAATATCTCGGTTGACCCTATAAATTCATAGAATTTACGACTCAAAAACCACA
The DNA here is from genome assembly GCA_963971235.1 of Cryptus armator. Lineage (NCBI taxonomy): Eukaryota > Metazoa > Arthropoda > Insecta > Hymenoptera > Ichneumonidae > Cryptus > Cryptus armator. Next base: position 20,327,172 of record OZ020233.1, read on the forward strand.
TTTAACCCTTTGAAGAGAATCGGTGACACGAAGATATCGGGTCAAAGAATGCAGACACATGGGAGACCTTTTTGAAGAGAAAGCGTATCGAGGATATGCTTTTTTTTTTGTTTGTTTTACTTGTTTTTGTTCCGCGCTCTTCCGGCTTTAGAGCAATCGATTACCTATCAATGTTTTACCGGTATCTGGAATGCCTCCTCTATGACGAGGCAAAAAATAGAATAATGCAATAAATTGAAGAGGAGAAAAAAATGAAAAACGGGTACCAGAGAAACCGCAAACATGTAATAGTGAAGTTTGGTTTTAAAGTGGCGTCGACGATCCGGAATACGGCAGGTAAAACATGGCAAACCAACGAAATGTGGATGGGATGCTGGGGGCTTTCCATTTACGACGTATGTACGGTTATCCGTTGAACTCCGTTATGCTGCACCAATGCTGTTCTGCATATATCTATATACATATAGAGATTTATATGCTGAACTATATAGGGAGGTTTAACCGCTAAATAAAAAGAATAAAAAAAGGCAATACACGTGGACTATCGTGGACCGTGGCTGGTGCCGTTAGTGGAAGCGCGAGAATAGATTTCACTGGACTGGCCTCGCCGCGACCCGGTGTCGTTAGTTAACTTCCCACCGGGCTGTTCAGTGGGGTGTTCATTAATTAAAATGTCATTGGCCTCACCGACCTCCGAGATACTACTTCCATTCAATTTCTTTTTTTCCGCTTGTGGCACACGTATCACGGGAATGAAATGCGAGGTAAAAATGAAGACGTTAATTCTCTATGATGCGCATTATACATAATTTTTTTTCTCCAATTTTCATCGTTCTATTATTTTCTCGTTTACCCAGATTTTTATGCGACCTTTAAAGAGTGTAGTTATTTTTTTTTTTTTTTTTTTTTTTTTTTTCATATCAAGTCTCGGAAGATAGAAAATTAGTTCGACGCTTGAATTGCTGAAGTTCAACAACGTTGCTATTAATCGGGTATAAATAGCAACACTTTGTGTATTTTATGGTGATTTTTTTTTTATTGATTTTTCAATACTTAAGGGCAATTCTTTGATGGGTTATTTTAGTTTTTGTTATTCATTTAAAAGAAACATAAAATTATGTCAATCCCGTGTTTTTCTTGTGTTGGCAAATGTTTCATTTCCGCGTCATTTGTATTGCCGTAAATCCACCGAAGGCAGTAGTATTTTTTTTTTTTTTTTTTTTAGAGATAAGCATAGAATAACGCGAGTGGAAGAATTGTCAGTCTGCAATAGTCGCGAAAAAAAGTCTCGTTTCCGAGAGAGTCAACAAAAAAACGAGTCGCAGCGATATAGACGTCGGGGGTTGCGAAACCTCGCAATCTAATAACTTATATCGGGTGTAGTGTATAGCTATCAAGGTTTTGTATTCACCCGCCTCGCTTCCGTTCCGGCTATTTGTTAACTTTCTTTTTTTTATTTCCCACCACACCACATTTTTTTTTTGCATCCACCCTTTCGAGCTCTCGAGCTCGAGATTCGTCCCCGTGGGTTGTTCAATAGCCGCACATCGGAGAGGGTAATTCGTTGCACGCCAAGCGTTACCTCCGGAGACTCGGGGATGAGGACAAAAAAAAATGACACAACGAAAATGAGACACGAAGAAAGGTAAATTACCCTTCTCACCTTTTGCGGCGAAGAAATTAAATTTTCCCTTGAAATTCAGAGCGCATTCTTCGATCGCGGGGATGGAAAATTGGTTATTTATCGTCGCGTTATATCACCATTTATAAATGGTGATACAATGGATTGAACAGAATTATAGTACAAACTGTGATTAAAAAATTTCATTATTTTTAATATATCGAAATAATTTTTTCCCTCAAAAACGAAATATTTAACTTATCCACAATTAACCCCCGAATAATGAGGTTTAACAACGCAAATTAATCTCGAAACTTAATAAAATCGATTTTATGAAGTCGTAAAAAAAAATGTCCAATAAGCGGTGTTAATTTAAATTTTAAATTTTATTATTCCTATATTGGATGTTTCTGGATTTAAGCCTCAAGTAGAGTGGAATAGGACGATCGAGAAAAAGCAAAAAAAAAAGAAATATCGAGTTTCCGTCGCAATTTCGAGAGAAAACTTTATGGAGTGTGAGCCGATAAACGTCGAAGCTTTTTCGTGCGGAAAAGTCTAAATCCTGCGAAGTCGACGGGAAAAATCCTCGTGAATCGTTCGACTGTGTGTCAAGTTTGTATTCTTTTTATTTGCGACGTATTCTTATTTTTTTTTTTTTCTATTCTCCCTCTTTTTATTCCTCTTTGGGGAAAAACCTGAGCGGAGATGGAAAGACCGGAGAGTGAGTTGTCCTGAGGACTCTTCAGTATATCGGTGAACGAGGTTTCTCATCGTATATACTACAGAGTCATATACAGTTCTTCGTATACTTCAAGTCTTGACGTATTCGTCAATGTATGAGTGTAACAGGAAAAACTGTAGTTTTGTCTATATAGCGTGTGTGGCATATGGTGTCGAGTGGTAGGAATCTGTATATGCATCTGCCTACGAGATGGAAAAGTAGGTAAGACGAAAAGAATACGACAAGAGGTTTCTCGCGTCGTGAAGAGGAAAGAAGTTAGTAGCACACATATACATATATATGTATAGCAGGAAAGTCGGCACTGCAACTCTCTCCGTTTTCATCCCCCTCCCCCTTCCATCCCTCCTCAACGCGTCGAGGAATCCGCGGCTTTTCCGGCTTTCAATAACGTTATCCTACCAGTGCTATATGTCGATACGAGCCATGCGCAGCGGTATATCCGCATCGTACCTCCTCTCGAACTCTTCTACATATATGTATGCAGCATTCCGTATAGTCACGTATTACCGCATTAAGCTGAGGTGATGATATCGGAGTTCTTAAAAATCCTAATAGATTATTCTTTTTCCACAAATCCTGACGATTTCCGGTCGATAGATTATTTTTCGAGAATTTGGAACGGAATACGAGAGACATGTATGACGCACCCGATAAATAATAATAATAATAATAGTACATTTTTCGTGATTTTTTTGAAGCGTATGTATCTCGATAAAGACGATCCGTCTCGGTTACTCGATATTTTACTACGATATCGTATGATCGTTACATATATCGAATTAGGGATGTAAACACCCATAAAATCTGTGGTAAGCTTGACAAGCGATCGCATACGCTTAAGTTGCATAGATAAATCGATTCGGACGGATCGTTCGTATTTTGTAGCCAGTGATGTTGCAGACCTCTTCGTAGTGTATATACATATATATACAGTGGGGTTGCTGCTGCAAGCAATGGAGATCAATCGAGAGTCGACGAGTCGATGTCAGCTATATGTTGGTTTCGAAGTGATGGGAGTACAGTATACGAATAGAATTTTTTGCGGTGTCAGACAAACTGTTCGTTTTTTGCTTTCTGTATCGAGCTTTTTTCGTTTCCTCGTGTCGTTTATTCTATTCTGTCGAAAACCAATGGAGTTTGATGATTCATGCGAGTTATACTGTTGACGCGGGATTTTCGTTGTCTATGAATCTCTTAGATAACGAAAAAAAAAAAAAAAAAAACAATCGCGCGTACCGTAGTTATTGAATATTGATAAATGACTAAATTTGTATATCAAACGTTAAAATGCCTAAATAAAAGGTGCAATTAAGATAATTAATAGTGTCTTATTCACTTTTTCTTTGTAGAATGTTTTCGCGGTGTTTTTGAAAAAATTAAAGTTTTCAAAAGATTTTTCTTCGCGATCTCCAGAGGCTAAAAAGTTAGCAAACAAATAAAAATATCGAATGCTTTCGCGTTACTCTTCGGATAACTTGATTAATATTTTAAATACCCGGGAGACAGGAAGTGTTGGTGCAGACAATATCGAGCGTTGTTCCGTAGAAAATTCAATTAAATTGTTGCGTACATTCATCCCTCTCCCCGTGCAATCGTAGGCTGTTGTAGTAATGAACAAATAATTTATCGCCGTTTCGCCGGTATACTGTCGTTGGCCATTGCCGTTGGCGGAAGCGGACACGTTCGTCGAAACGATCGAAAAGCCGCTGATTCGTTAATTACTCCCGAGCATTCGACCCATTAGTCGTCGACGAGAGTGATGAAATTAAATAACGATCGTTCCGCGTTCTCCGGCTATTGCCGTTGGCCATTTCTGTCGGCAGGGGGAGGTTTCGCCTCCGTCCGTGTCACATATCGTTCGAATTTGCACGCTAAACGCTTAACGTATTATCGCAATTAGTACCGGTTAAAGAGCCTCCGTACAATATACGTTCACACGATTTGCTTGTGGGCATCGATGAAACGAGGACAGGGTATGTATGTGTCGCCAAGCTTTCGGTTTCCCTCTATTACCATAAATCACCATCGAATTGTTCGCCGACTGATTTCCACATCCGGCCACTCGATTGATTGTCCGGGTGAAAACTTTCCGGAACTTCATTTATGACGAGGATACAATTGAGGGACTCATCACAATGCCCGAGTGTTTGTCAAAAATTACGCAATCATGCGATAAAATATCAATTACAATTGTTAACGAATCTGCAATAACATTTTTTTCTATCTATCGATCTTTTTCGGATCTACAAAAACTCGTGGGATTCGATTCTATCATCAATATCAATATGACGATGCAAAATTACGGCCATATTGCATCACCGTGTATTTATAATGAAACGTTTATTTTATTGTCCGATTAATTGTCCAATTTCCGGTTGTTTCGGATTATTTACTAAATCACTTTACCGTTTATTATTTATTCGTTGCAACATTTATCAGTATTTTTTTCGTTGTTTTTCTACCGTTTTTTCGTCATTTCTACTGTTTGTTCGTCGTCTGGACGGTCTATCATGTTCTCACTTTTCGTTTTTTTTTTCTGTCTACGTACCCGATACACGCGGTAACTTTTCTATATGTTTAGTTTTCAGCTACGGAAAGTTTTTCCATTATACGAAAATCTATATTTCGCGAATTCTGAGGCATTAAATAAACTGTAAAAAAAAATGTTTTCCAATACCCACGAATCGCGTCGTATGTTTTTTTTTTTTGCGAGGTACTTTTATTCGATGACCCGCGTAGTCTCATCGTTCGTGTTCGCAGATTAATTTTTATTTATTTTTTTCACTATCAGCGTACAAAATTTTTAGTTAACTCGTTTCGTCTGTATACGTTTCGGATTATTAATTGCAATTATTCATTGGCTTATATTTAACGACCAAATATGACGGAAACTTGCGTAACGAGCTTACAGATCAAAGTACACATTGAGATTCAATTTGCGATACAGAACAAGTTTGCAGTGGTTCGTGAGTTGAAACGAACAAAAAAAAAAGTAACACCTGTGTGGTTAATCCGTTTTAGAAAATTCCTATACAAAATTCGTTTCGCCAACAAGAATACTCGAATGGAAATTGGAGTAACGAGAGGAAATGTGCGTATTCCCGGCTTGAAGAACTCGTTGCAAACAGTGCTATTGTCGGCAGCGGCGGTTGCGGGTGCATCAGTGGTGGAATCGAAACAAGCGTAAACAATAACAAACTGGTGAAACAAAAAAGAAAAAAAAAAAAAAATTCCCCATCGCTACCGGAAAATCCTGCGTTGCCGGAAATGAAAACGGGTCCAACTACCGCTTCCAGACAATCTCTTTCATATATACGTATATACGTATGTCGATGGAACATTCGAAATATTTTTTTTTTATTTTTCGTCGATATGCCCAATTCGGATTTTATGAATATTATTCAAATCTATAAAACACTCGGTTATTTGCGTCAGAAGGAGTTCCATAGTTATGATTTTTTTGTTCTATTTTTTTCAACATATCGCAATTTTTTTTATCATCTCAAATACAGAGGTCTCACACTACGAGAGTCACTGTAGTATAAGTAAATTTACTTTACTTCAGACTCGTTAACAACTGATCCATCAATCACGGACAAGATAACGGTAAGATGCGAATGACTCGCGGAATTTCATCGACATTTTATAGACGTGCCATCAATTTCCGTATAAACTTCGAAAAGTTACAAAATCCGGATGGAACCTCATGAACGAACTTGTGACAAACTCCGCTTCCTGTTTGTTCAATCGCGTGACATAAATTTTATGTTTTCTATTCAAATTTGCCAATTCGGTAGAGCGATTGAGCAAACAGTCTGGACGAGAGCCTCGATTGCGATGTACAATGTTGATCAATTTTGAGTCGAGTTGCAGTAGAAATATTCTCGTCTGACTAAGAAAATCTGTATCTACTTCGCTTTAGATCGAAATATATTTTCACCAAATTTCTCGCGACGGCGTTCTAAAAAAAATATTTAAAAAATACCAGACATGTTCTGCCAGTGCGTTAGACAAGCGACTCCGCTTGATACCCTTTTTCTCCGCTTATTAATTCGCTAACCAGACCTCGTTGAAACATCGAAAGATTCGGTAGGAACGGATAAGTTGGCTGCGTGGTATATAGATATAGATACACATCGCTGTGGCTTAACGATGACTCAAGATAATCGGGGCGTCGCGAAATGACACAGCCACTGGTTTAAAGTTATGCGGACCAATGGCGGATAGTACATAAGGATAGAGAGGGTACTTGCTTCACCGTTGCCCACCAGATGTGCATCTCGTCGAAGTGCAGAGGCTTTTCGTTGCCCTTTTGCTCTTGCGGAAGCGCACCGTCGGGAGAGAGACTCACCGGTGGTGCGAGATATGAAAGTTATGAGGACAGACGACGTCGTAACGGGTACTTCTCGCCGGCTGACTTAATGGCGAGCAATTATGAAAAGCGAGCCAAGAATAAGAACGAGCGGGAGAGGGGTTCGGAGGGACAGAGAAGGTCTTAGAGACGTAGAAGTCGAGAAAAAGCTGAACGCTCGAAAGTAAAAATAAATAAAAAATGTTGTATTGTGAAGAAAAAAAAAAAAGCAAAAAATACGAACCTGGAGAATACAAAACTGAGAAAAATACGAAGATGTAGAAGTAAATCGGGTAGTGCGACTTCGAGAGAATACTGAATCTCCATTGAAATTTTATATACCTTTTCACTCGTATTGTACGAAAAAAAAAAAATGAATTTTTTATTTCCGCGGATCTTATTGAATGCACGAGTAATCAATATTTTTCGATACTTGAACAGTAAACCAGAAAGATATCAAGAAATTATAGCCGCGATATACGACCTCTTTAGATGGACGACAAAAAACCTCAATGTTTGCACACTTTACAGTCTCGTGACCGGAAACGTTTCGCATTCTTGAGAACCTAAGAGAGTATATACACGACTCTCGAGATTTTGTTCTTTAATTTCGTCTCCATTCGAAGGTCGCGAGTCTTTATTTTTGTGCAGAGAGCCGTAGCAATTTTAAAGAGTCGCTTCCCGTAGCGTCTTCGTTCAGAATCGCGAAGGAGTTATCCTCGAGATAGAGGAGTATCAAAAAAACGGGAGAGTCGTATTCCGCGAGGCATGGAGTTCAAAATACGAGAGGATCCTTCAGATCCTTAATTTATACGAGAGAGATGCGAGCGGATGGGGAAAAATAGAAACGAGAGAAGACGAAAGAAAAAAGAAAAAAGTTGAAAAGATAGCGAAGAGCGCGAGAGATATAGTAGACGCGACGTACGCACATCTTTCGCAGCTTCAAGTGTCTCCGGCAGCAACGGTTATGCCGGTAAGAGAGGAAGAAGTGGTAGAAACTCCTCGGAGACTCGAGTGTACTTTTCGAGTGAGCGACGTACCCGGGGGGAGTGAGAGCGGTACCTTTGAGAATTTATGCATGAATTCGTAGCGTCAACCCCTTTCGTACCCTACGTCCATGCAGTTATGACATAAATGTGTAAAAATGTGTGCGCACTGGATCTGGCAATTTGGAGAGAGATTTTTTTTTGTCAAGCATTTTAGAGACTCGAGTGTGTAGGTCGAGTGCATCTGAATGGATTAATTTAACCATGTGCTTCACTTTTTTTCAAAATACATTGTACGCGCGGGAAAATTTTGTCATCCTTTAGGAAAGGATAATCAAGGATAAGACAATTACACTGAGAAAAAAAACCGACAAAATCGGCGCTTGCGGGTGCCGAAACATATAATCGGTTGCTTAAAAGAAAGAATTGTGATTGTAAGGAAAGAAATAGTCCATTTAACGAACAGTTAGTATGATTAACTAAATGTTTCTTTCAGTGAATAAAATATTTGTTTCGCCCCCCACAAGCGCCGATTTTGTCGGTTTAACCGATTTTTTTTTTCGCAGTGTGGTAAATTTAGTAAAAAAAAAAAAAAAAAAATTTGTTAGTTTACAGTAGATTACCGCGAAAATGGATACGAAGAATTTGCACTTGAAGTCGATATCTTAAAGGACTCAATGGCAACATTTTTTTTCAAAATAAATTTAACACGATGTTTTGCATACCACGGTTACTGTTCCTAAAGCGATTTGCGTTTATTTAGGTAGCTGAGTTTTTTTTTAATGTAATTATTATTTTTTGAGAGTTGCACTACGCGATCTTTGTAATATTTTTGCTGCTTCTTGAAGGCATTTTTTTTTAAGAAGATTGCGTCACGTAGAAATGTACCGTTATTTTATCTTAGAAAAATAATACCGGTACTCTGGGGAAATTGTACACGATTTCACGGAACGATAGCGCAAAAGTGTGCGCAGAAAATTTTGAGAGATTTTTTTTTATTGCGCATTACGTGGGCTTAAGTATGTCTAATATCGGAAGTACATGTGCGTCGAATAATTAAACTATATGCTTCACATTTTTTCTTTTATAAAGAGAGAACTTATATTTCGTAATTCCATTTTAATGAGTATTTTTCGAGGGAATTACAGCTTCGACTTCATTCATCGTTAAATTTCAGCTGCTTCTTGCGTTAGTCTTTTCAATAAAATAAGTCACAGAAAGAAATCCCAATGAAATTGGAAATTTGCTTGAGATGAAAAAAAAAAAAAAAAGACGTATTACGTACAATTTTCATTTAGCGTCAGCGGTTTAATTCACCTTGAAAGCTTTCAGATGTATTTTCGAACGAATAACATTAATTGGTGTGATTCGAAAGAGCGTCGAAACGACGAAAAGCTTTGCGCTCGACCTTCTTTTCAGCGATGCATAAGGTAACCGAGAATCGATTCTAAATCGTATCGACGTTAACTCGCGCGCGTGTTCTCCCGGTCTTGAAGGAGAATTCGTTATCCGATCGATGTGACAGATGAAAGAGGATCGGAGTTTCCGATAGAGCAAAAAAAAATTCATTTCAACCAGTCCTCGCGATACGAGATAAGTCGTTTCTTTGCCTTCTCGTCAGACTTCCGGTAGTTGCTGTCCCACATACGCTATATATTATATGCTTATCTTTTAAATGAAATTTTTTTCTTATTTTCCACAGAATGGTTTAACCTTTCGTCAACGTAAAAGTATTGCTATATTGAAAGTTTTGGTATCGAAAGGAGTAGAGAACGAATAGTATATACGTGGTATTGACGATATATAGAGCGAATGACGAACAACTATATGATAGAGTGGATGGATCGAGTACACGGAACATCGATCTCGCGACCCTGACACGATTATTAAAGCTTCCCTCTCGTCGTTGTAGTTTGTAACTGCTGTCGAGGATTATTGATGAGGTGCCTGAAAAATTCTCGATCGCTAAGTCTCTCCATATACATAGTATACTCTTTTGCAGACTCCGTCATAAATAGATCGGTATATCCACAATATGGAAATACCTCTTCGTTACTGCCCTTTATAATAACTCGCCTACCCGATCTTCGCACCGCTTAAAATAAATCGTAAAGTGCCATACTTAGGGAAACCGTCTTCATAGGTTTTTTTTTTTTTCATTATTTCTTGTATTTTTTTAATCCTTAACACTCTATTATCCCCTCTTTACCTCTCATCTCATTGTAATCGCGATTTTTTTTATCAATACTGTACTGCTGCTTGGTATTATCAGTGAGTATTATCAACCGTTCCATTATGAAACAAATTTTTTTTTTTAGAATACTGTAAAACTGTTCGATAAAAAAAATTCCAAATTCGTATGTTACTTTCGATACATAATTTGTATTTTTTTTTTTTTCAATTTTTTTTTTTTGTATTTTTAAAATACTATTATTAAAAAACTAAAATTATTTTTGACTTAAAAATCTGCATACGGTACTTAAATGAATGATTAAGAATACTTAAACTACCTGTGCTTCTCAAATATTAGAGATTACTAATCAAGAAAGTGTTGATTGTACGTATGAGAATAGTTATGGAATGTTATGCCCGGAATTTACTCACGTAGCATAGCATTTCGACGTGAGGAATCTCTCGTTTCCATGAGTTGTTGTTATAACCCCTTCGGTTATGGAGCAACGTAGCCGGGAGCGGTGAGTCACAGTTTGTGAACCGGCAATGCACACCACTTGTTAGTAAACATCGACGGATAGCATTGAGTCAAAGCTCACGGATAAACAGCACCGAGTTGCATTATCTGCGACCGAGTGATCAACGCCCGACGGATTAATTAAAATGAACATTTGATCAAACAGCGAGCTTAGCGCCCTTATCGCAAAACCAGCCGGCAACTACTAACGAGGCGCCTACAGCGATCAGATTAATCGTTCGATCTTTTCAATTTTTTTTTTGTTTTCGAAATTTTTTTTTTTTTTTCTCTCCACTCATAATCAGAGAGTATAATCGCGAATGCAGATATATGCATAGACTGTCCGCTGAGTGACGTACGGTACCGTACGTGTGGACGGTTGGCCGAGCACTGCACTCAGTGCAGTGGCAGTGTACCCACTACTACGCGCCGGTCTCGGTACTCATCTCTCGGCGCGCGAGTATGGACGACCGAGACTTCCCGCCACCAATCCCCCGCAACTTTATCTCTCTCTCTCTCTCTCCAACGTTCTCTATGTTGGTACTCCAGTCCTCTCACTTGATTATACTCAACGACGACAAGAGAATGTGCGCGGATTCATCCCCTTACCCTTCCCTTCGTTCTTCATTGAACGAAATCTAAGCTCTGTTTAACCGCCGTTCTCTCTATCCAGGATAACAGCATTTATCTATCTCTTCACATCTTCATATTGGCCGTATCTTCAATTCAACTATCCACAGAAGTTTCGTTGCCATACAGACAAAACTATTACCGCTTTCTGACTCCTCAACCTCTTTAACCTCAGCGCTCAATTAAGTGGGATAACCTGTGCCGCTTCGTCACCCTTTACCTCGCGCCGGAGGCTGTGTAAGAACTCTGTGCATCATATATATCTACCATCTCTCGATATATATATATATATATATATATATATATATATGGACTCGAGAAGCTCTCGAAAGTTTCGACTTCCTCCTTCGTTACACCGCATCTCTCTACACATCTCATCCCCTAAACACCTCTTCTTCGTCGGGGGTAGTCGCGCTCGATTTCCCGAGAGATCAATATCATCGTTATCGTCAGATTGACTCTGGTAACCCGTCCTCGGGGATTAATGTACAGAACTGAATTTTGTCGTCGAGAGTTTACTAGACAATTTTTTTTTCTTAGATACGATTCTTTTCGTCAAGTTTCTTGGATAGGTGCGAACTGTTTTAGAAAGTTTCAGAACACTTTGAGTTTTTAAGTGGTCTATGAAATAACCTCGCGAAGTCGGAGATACTTAAGGAAAAATCTATAATTGGAGATTGTATCCGATACTTGTTAATAAATTTTTTAATAAAACACGGAAATTTTCTTACATTTAGAAATCAGTGGGTGAAATATCTCGATTTTTTGTTATCGACGCTAAATTTTTTTCTTATTGAATTTATTTATGAGAAATTATTATTAATGTAATAAATATTATTAGTAATGTGGAATTATAATTTTTTTATGAAAAATTTTGCATTATTATAAAAATCTGCTGCATTTTTATGTACGAACTAAATGCATTGTAATATTAAAAACCGTAAAAATACTTTTAGTAATTTTCTTTAATTTTTCTATGAAAGCACCTTAAATCCAGTAATTTACTTTAATTTTAGCATCTTTTTTCGGCATTTGCCGATATTTCGATCGAAGTAGCATAGGGATTATATCTCTGATTTTCTATTCATCGTTCAGTCAATTCAATTGCGTCGATAATAACTTAAAAATGAGGTTTTTTTTTTTATTCATATTCGTTCGTAACGAAGTTTGAAATATTGATGAAACCTGAGTGTTTCGGTCGAGAATTTTTTTTCTTTTTTTTTTTTTTCGCTTTCGCAACGTGAGTTTTGTTTATCGCGTTATTGTTCGGCATATTCGATTACGGGTCGCAACATTGATGCACAACGGTCCACGAACTTTGAGATAGCGCACGGGTTTCATCAGAAAACACGTGTATGCAAATTTTTGGACACAAACAGAAGCATGACGAAGCTTGCGCAACCGTGAAATTCGTTATCCAGCAACTAATAACCCTTGCGCGGCACAAGTGTGTATCGGCGTTCGCTTCTACTCCGTATGTGTCGGAAAACTGGTTGCAACGCCAGTGTGGTTACTCGCACGGGTCACATTGTTGTTGTTACTGTTCCTACTGCACGGGATACTCGTGTCAAAATTTGATGCAGTGGATTACTCTACAGGGCACTGAACAAAGAAAGAAAACATTCAGGAACCCTTTGTAATTCTCCGTCTACGTGCTATACGCCAAATACAATTTGGCGTAAAAAAAATTCCGCAAACAGAAAATACGACAACGTGTATTTCTGTTTTTTTATCAAAGTCAATTTGCGTCCCATAGAGTTGTCTCCGTATATTTGATATTATACCGCATTTTTTTTTTTTTTTTTTTTTTTACGATATTGATACCAATATTTACGAAAGTTAAATTTTATTTTATCGCCTCTTTCGAACATATCGTATCGGCGTAGCGCAGTGTTATATGGCGTGAATCGGAAAAATTCCGACACTAATTACGGATGTCACTATCATCCGTTTTTTCGCGCGTTGCACGCACACGCGTGTCGGCAATTGGGGGGAAACGCGAGCGAACCAATTGGCAATTTGATTGGCACGGCAATTGCAGAGTCTTTGCTTTTATAGACGACCGAGATAGTTCACCTATTGCGGGCAATCAAGCGAACGGCACGATCGAACCAGTGTGAGCTGAACAATTAAAAAGAAAATAAAAAAAAATCGTGTATTCTATCGTCAAAGATATTTCGCGCGTACAAACGTAGGCGGAATTTTTTCCGGGTTCTCGAAAAGCTTTTATTCGTGACGGATGTGACATTTGAAATTCGTATTACTTTCAACATGAATGCCCGTTGTCTTGTTGACGGTCGTACAAAGAAACATTTGTATTTGTATGTTGCTAAAAAGAAAATGAAATTTCTTTTTTTTTTTTTTTTTTTTTTTTCGACTTCGACGAATCTTTGCAGAAATGCGAAACGGATCCGCACTCCTCGGAGCTCTTTGTTTACAGATCAGATTCAAAAATAAATTTAACCCACATTCCGGCGTTCCGATACCGATGAGCGTTAGCTTCCTCGATAATTCATGGATTAGGTATCCCGGCGTTATCCGTAAATGATTACCCGCAGTAGCTAAACGCTTGCCAAGTTTCCATGCTCTACGCTACGCTGCCTACTTGCTCTGTAACTCTCACGTTCTCTCTCTCTCTCTCTCTCTCTCTCTCTCTGTATCACGATTCGGCGCCAACGCGATTTACATTTGATCAACGCTAACTGTGCCGATAGTTAATAACGAGATTCTGATTCGAGTGGCTTGAGGCAATTGGCTCGGAGCTGCGCTCGTAGCGGTATAGGTATTAGGCATGTCGTATTCAACGTGTGGACATTGTGCCACTTTGCGTTCGCGTTGCAACGAATATTCAGGGATTTATTAGTCGAACATAAACGAGCGACACTGCGACGATCGTGAGATATAATAATTTAGTTCGATCGTTTTATTTGCAATGGGATATTGCAATAAAAGTTCTGTAATTAACCTTTTAATGGCCATTGGGAATAACGCAATTTTTCCAAATGTAGTAATTAAATTTTGTTGAAAATCACTTACGCAATAAAAAAAAAAAAAATCAAACATCTAAAGAGCGGCTCGTCGAACGATACGCATCGATGTTGAAAATAATTTTTTTCCGGTAATTACGGAACGAAAATAAAATAATTAACGCATTCGTTCGAAAACCAAAATATCTCTATTGAATTATTAATTTGCTTTTTCATTCGATGCGTTACGGGTGTACGGTCGTCCGACTTTCAAAAACGCTTCGATTGAATCTGACGACGATAAGAAAGCTCTTGGTGACCTTGATTTATCGATTAAAAATGTTAAGAGGACCGCGTGGAAAGTGCTTCCACCTCTCAGTGTCATGACTAATCGACGTTCGCGGACGTTCGCGAACTTTTGATCTTCTGGGGTCGTGGGAAAATATCGCTCTTCGAGATTCGATGTTCCGATTAGTATTCTTAAAGTAAAAAGATTGACCCGCGGCATGGGAGTCCGAAAAAAAAAAAAAAAAAACACATCATTAAACCCTCTGATTGCCGGTAAATTTTGTTTTTATTTCATGCAAAAAGCACCAAAGAAGACTTTAGCGATTTCAGTTAATTAATTAACAGTTAAGGGGATTACAGATTATATGTTTATTTTCTGAAATATTCACTGAATGGTATATTACGGCTTTGTTACCGACCACCTTTTTTCATATTCCCTCAGCAACCCTTTGCCGGTTCATTAAGTCATCGGAACGAAGTTTCATTTTTATAAAACTGAATTAATAACATGTTAAATGAATGTTATATCAGATTCTTGAATGATAATCTTAAAATCATTGTCCAACAATCGAGATTCCGTTGTTTGTTTTGGTACGTCGGTAAGCACGTTATCTGAGGATGAAAGGTCAATGCTGATGGCTCCCTCGTCGTTGATTATAATTTCTATAATTGACCTATGGTCCTGAGGTATAAAGTTCAAGTATATACCACGTAGGTATATACCGCTGGGAACTCAGTGATGGATGGCATCGATTTAAACCGTCCGAAAGAGAGGCGGTTGCGTGGTCGGTGGACCACAGGATCAGAAAGCTCGTCGCACTTACCGGCTGATGGCGCTATAGCCCGGAGGGTAAACGTAACCCGCCCCGGCATCGTACGACCGGCGGGGTAGTTTTACCCCGAAGGTGATATAGACCTGTCTGCTACCCTCCTTTTCCTCAATGGGAAATTTCGCTCGGCATGAATAATTCTCTCTTCTCTGCTACCCATTAATAGCCACGTTGCTTCCAGTTTACACGTATCATCGAAGCTGAAGCACATCGATCTCGCGGACTACGTAAAATATGTGTTCCATGTGTTTTTTTTTTTTACAGTAAATTATCTTTACGGCGCCCTTCATAACGTTGATGCGAACATCCGTAATCCAAAATTGCTATCTGTTATTGTAAATGACGACGCTTTCAAAATTTGTTGATTATGACAGACGCGAAGTTTTGCCGATTAAAATGCTAAGGCGCCTCGTTGGCTGGCGGTTTTATCCGCGAAAAACCGAGACGTTTTTTAACTATGAAGCTAATTCGTTACATGACGGAAAGGAAGTGCATAGAGAGATGCTTTTTACAGGTCATCCCCCACCAGAACGTTCAGCAGTTCTGCAATGAAAACTGAATTCGTAAAAGATACGAATTAAATTCGCATATCGCTCTCGAATTTTTTTAAATCATTTACAAAGGGAGATCTTTGAGAAATTCATCATTCATCGGATTGTTGGCTTTCTTTTGCACGAAGTTTTGTAAATGACAATGAAAAACAATGAGGGAATGATTCAATCCAATCAGCAATATGATTCAAGAAAATGACATTGTTATACATTGAGACATTTTTACCATAATTCAAATTTTGTGACAAAAATGCAATGTGACATACACTTTGCCGATTTTGATTAAAAATAGTCTATTGGCTATTTTAACCATTTGTACAAACTGTTAAATCTCTTGATCACAATTCGTCAATTCAAAAAATGTTACGAATTTTTTCGAAAATTAAAAAAATTCGTTACATAAATTATAAACTGTTTCACGGATTCTCTCCAAATTCAATAGGAATTGTGTGTAAATATTTGACACGATAGCTTAACAATTGTTTGAGCTCTCGTGCGCGCAGAGCTTTCGACAGAATTCCAACGCCCGTAAAAAAAAAATGGCTGCGCATATTTCACTGGAATTCGGAAGAAACAATAAGTCATTGAAACAAAGCATTTTCTACGTGTGTGCAAAACAATGCAAACAAAATATCATAGGAAAGAATAAAGGCAGTGCGCTTCCAAACGTGAATAAAAAAAAAAAAAAAAAAAAACATGCAAAGCAGTAGTATCAGCAGTAGAAGGTACGGAACAGTAACGATCCCCCAAAGATAACGCCGTTCATAACGCAGAAAATTTGGGGTTTACAAACGCAATAAACGAAGCATAGGGTTTGGAGTTTAATGAATTCGAAGACGAGGGTTTTTACGATCTCTTCTGTCCTCTTCCTCCACTGCGACCATTCAAAGTTACACAAAGGCTAACGTTTTCGAGGATTTTAACTGAACCCGGAGAGAGGCCACCATGGGTTATTCAAACGTCAAGAGGTCACGAGACCGAGAGGCACAAGCCATGTAATTTGTTTGTGGTGCAACAAAGTTGAAGCCGCCTTCAGATCCACTCGACATTCTCGCCTCGTTCATCTCTTCACTATTAGTTTACTTTTTTCCGCTCCGGAACCTTCGAGGTATGAAATAAACGCTCATAAAAGTCTTTCAAAGTGTTGCATTACCTTCCTGTTTTCACTCTCTCTCGCTCTGCCTCCCTCTCTCTCGTATAACCAATACGTGCGATACGCAAAACAAAAAAACAAAAAAAAAAAAAATTGCAAAAATGAGGAATTTCTGGAAAAGTTTAATTACTCATTCAACATTCTTCGTAGACGTTGAACATTTTGTTTTTTCCCTTCGTTCGTCTCTCGCGTGAAGAAAACTCATTGTCGTTGTACAACAAAGGCTTCGGGTGTTTTTGATTGAGGAAATGCAAGCTGCCTGAGCTTTTTTTTTTATTTCCTAACGCTTCCAGCTTCTTTGAAGAGGCAACGCACAATGTCATTAGCTCCTTCGCGTTGTGCCTGCATTCCAAAGGCGCGTGCAACTACAGGAGCTTTGGCCCAATTAAAACGCCTCACCGAAGGGGTTGTATGAAAATCAATGACCGTCACTCGATGCAATAGAAAAAAAAAAAAAAATCGCCACAGCCTCCAGGAAACTCACAAAAATAGCCTCAGGTATCATCGAAATTCTATACCGGTTAGGAGTAAATATGAAGTGTATAGTGGTTCACGCTAATTGTTATTGCATCGAGTAAAACCCAAAATCGAACAGTGGGTAACATCGAAATTGCATGGATTACCGCGATTAAAATAGCGATATGGGAAATTCGCGGTGATCTCATAGCGGCATTGTGTTTTGGTACTCTGCTCAATGAATTATTCTGTTCATTTTCGTTATTTGCTCGATATCCGGTTACAGGCGTGTGCACCACAGACCATTGGCGGTATATGGTGTCCAACGGAATTTGATACACAATCATTATTATCGTTGAAATATAATTATAACTTCGTTCGGTATATAATCAGTGGTTCTTTATTCAAATAAATTCAAACTGTTGTTCAGTATTTTATTAATTGGAAGAACGATATTCTCTGTTGAAAAAAAAAAAAAAATGTAAAAGATATCTTGAAAAAAAGAAAAGATTTTTTTTTTTAATGCGCGAACTCTGAATGAGATCAATTTATAATGAGGTCCAACAGAACAACTCCACGAAACTCCGAGTTTTTATCGTTAAAGTTAATAAGATAAATAAAATGATCGAATAAATCAGCGCAACAAGAATCACAGAATATTACCAGTGCCGCTGACATTAACACAGCGTTTCTACCGAATTGAATAACTCCGGAAAAATGCGCCCCTATAAAAGTCTACCATGTTGAAAAATCTCTAATCTTTGAGATTTTCTCTAAGCGTTGTGGGAAAAAAAAGCTCCAATTATTGTTTTCTCAACAGCAATTCACATCACTTGTCTCATCGTCAATTATACTCGTTTAGAACAACTTTTCGCGGGCGATATAAACTTTTTTCTCTCGAGACTTTCGCTAACTCGTGCTGCATTTGTCTGCCGTAAAAAAAAAAAAAAAAAAAAAACCGATTAAAAGAAAAAAAAAAAAAATGAGACTGCTTAATATAAGCACTGAAGTTGCCAAGGCGTTTAGATTAGTCCCGAGATATAATGTAAGCGAGGAAAAGTTTTCTCGCGAGAATCTCGAAGAAAACTCGGCTCTTCAAGAACTTGTAGGGTTTCTCATTCTCGTCAGGGAAAATACGTATATATAGATGATATAACGGTATACGTATACCACGAAGCGACAGTAAATTTTGGTTTCTCCAGGAAAGTGTCGCGTTCGAATTTACCTACAAAGCGAGAGAGATAGAGACAGAGGAGAATGAAAGATATAGAGTAGGATAGTGAACGAGTGGGCGTCGTTGGCGTCGGGAGGCAGTAGCGGTGTGTACGGTTCGCCCGGGAGTGACCTAATTCGCTTTTCCAGCGAACCGTAATCACCAACAGAAGAGGGATAGGAAAGAGGACCAAAGTGACGAAGGAGAGGGGGAGGGGTGGCCGGGGGTTGGGGGGAAACTGGTACCAGAGGGATGAGGAATTCTACTGATAAAGAAGACGACCACAGAATTATTATAAGTGGAGTGGAGTCGTCCTGCGAAACTGTTTGTATACTATTACGTGCCCAGGAGGTCAAGAAATCACGAAGCGTCTTTTCATGAGCCCCAACCACAAGTTAATGGAGACTAATAAATTTTTATCACAATCCAGCGATACACTTCATTATTCTATTGCAAATTCTTCACAGATCGCGGGAAATATTTGACAAAATCAAAATAGGAAGTCGAATGATAAAAGATATCGAAAAAAAAAGTCATTTTTAAAAACGACGATTTTTTTTTAAATCATTTTTGTTGCGTAAAAAATGAGTTTTTCAATTATGTTTTTTGCGTCAATATTTGGTAGAATAACGATGAAGTCAATTTGAATTATTCAATTGCACGGTTTATATTACATTCGAAATAGATAATCGGAATCTCGAATGTGCTGTATGGAGTTTATTCGGTTAAATAACGTTGTAATTTAGCGAAGCGTCGTTGTGTACGGAGAGTTCTGGAATATCGTAAATTTACGGATCAAGTGTCATTGCGGTTGGTGGCATTAAATGACGAGCCGATTGTGTTGTCGGCGGAGAGAAAAGAGCTGAGCAGTACGTGCGATCGATCGATCAACCTCTCGCAGTCTGTGTATGTGCAGCGAACGGATATACGATGCGGTGCGGGACTGAACCCGATTCGTTATCCATTCTGTCGGCGAAACGCACTCGGCTAAGCTTCGTTAACCGTTATACCGCCGGAAACTGGGTCTCGGATAATTGCCGAGAGAAAAGTAGCGAATGTTCGATCGTGCGCCACGTCGGGACCACCCCCTCCCCCCCCCCCTCGTTTTCCTTCGCGACGTAATCAATCGTGATTTCCGCGCACGAACTTGCGAAGCTATTCTTTCGAGTACTTCGAGTACTTCGAGTACATTACGACAAACGGATTATTTCTTAACTCGAAGAAACGGACAATAAATTGCATTTTTCAATCGTACCGTAACTTCGGTTGACACTCTTTGCGTCTCTGCAACAGGACCGTCTATACTTCTATCGAGGGGATTCGCATCGGGGAAAATTTTTTTTAATTACGTTCAGATGATGAAATTTGAAAATATACGAAAAAAAAAAGGTTTTTAAAATGTGTAATTAAATTCTTAAACACAAATAACATTATGGAGAATTTCACACTGCTTTGGTAATCTTTACGCTGTAATTGAGTCGGTTAAGCGATATACCGCATGTAAACGAAGCTATGAAGTTGTTCCACGATGTTTCAAAGGGTTAAACGTTACTCATTAGTAAAACAGAGGATATGTCTTAGGCGGATTAAACTCTCAACTTTCAAGAAACTATAATCCCCGGGTTAAGCCACGCCAAACGGCGATACAAGATATGCATACTTGAGATCATTTCATAATATCGTAACAATTCAATTCAAGAGCCAAGAAGTTCCGAAGAAAGAGAATCAGATCTCCCCTTTTCATTTTTTACTTTTTTTTCTCGCAAGTCAGTCACCGCCTTCCACTAACAGTCACAATGTACCCTTTGTTACTTCACCACGGGACGACAGCAGCCATTCAGGCATATCTCACAGTGTCTTTTCCGCGACGTTTACCTTTCTGATGGTAATATTGTGTGATTGAGGATTTTTGTCCAACAACCGAAAAAAAAAAAAAAAAAATTGTTTTTTTTTTTTTTTTTTTTTTTTTTTTCAAACACCGAAAACATCGAAAAATTCGAATACCGAAATGTCAGCCACATAATTCATTTGTCGAGTTAAACAATAAACCCAAATTATACATTTCGCTCGCATAAATTGGCATTAATGCGTACTTACTGAGGAAGGAAGTCGGTTGAATGAAATTGCCGAATTACGGGATACGGGAGCCCGACGATGAGTCATCGATTCCCACAGGTTTCCCCACGTACTGGTATACTATACAGAGTACGAACTAACCACCTCCGCGAGCTGATTGATTGTTATTCGATTATTATGCGAGTCAGACGGCATTGGCTTGGCATTCACGGATTCCAGCTACGACTGCCAGTTTACTGCCAGACATCGCCGATCGTTCGAGAGCCGATATAACGGGTAACGCGAAATGCACATCACTCGTAAACATTGACGTTCAGATATTATCCCGCCTTATGTGTGTATATACACATATATTGAGACGGTATAAAACCCTCGACCTCTGTATCTACAAAAGAGAATAAATAATTAGAACAGTAAATCCATATGAAAAATTCATATGGTCAACACCGGATCGATTATCGGTCATTTATCATACTTTGCGTAGAAGTTAACGTGCGAATTACCGACCGCGCAGCTAATCGATAACTACGGTCGATAGCATGAGATGCCCGGTAGTATTGCATCATTTTGTGCACACGGCTTTCTTAAGCTGTTGCGACGGACCCCGGGCAGCGATAGTAAAGGACAGCGAAGTTTGACGTACTTCGTGCGTCAATGAACATAAAAAAGGGCCTCACGCTCGGGTATATAAGACCGATAGCGAGCACTGAGAGGCACTTCGATCCAAAAACTCGAACGAGGAGGAACTCATGCGCGGCTACGGCTCGTTTGATCTTGAGTCCTCCATCTTGCTTATCGATAAGTCTTGATAAGAGGAGTTCAACACTTTTCCTTTTCGAGTAAAGCGTTGCTTTACTCGACAGAGTCCCGACGCTAAGAAGAAGCAAGGGACCAATATTTCAACAACGATCCAATTGATGAAGGAAGAAATCAACGCCGGCCATTCGTTTTAATCATTAATTAAATCAATTTTCTTTCAGCGAACAGATCCCTTTTGAATTTAAATATTTCCTATCCAAACACAGCGCCGGCAACCGCCTTGGGGGACCTCGGCAACCGCTTTCGTCTAGTGTTACCTTTCCTATAAAAAACCAGCGCCGGCAACTACCTTGGGGGACCTCGGTGACCGCTTTCGTCTCGGTTTATCCTTCTAATCATAAATTAACGTAGAATCAGTTGCATTGCGGTGACGTATTAGTACACGACAGCGCCGGCGACTGCCTTGGGGGACCTCGGCGACTGCTTTCGTCTCGTTGGTGGCTAATATCGATCATCTAACGTAGAATCATTTTTGCACGGCTTATCTCTTCGTGACAGCGCCGGCGACTGCCTTGGGGGACCTCGGCGACTGCTTTCGTCTCGTCATTAACTGATAAGTGACAGTTTAACGTAGAAGCGAAATCCCAAAAAACTTCCACAAATAAAACAACCTGTCGATCTGTTTCGCAAACTAAACAGTAAAGAGATAAAATTCCAAGCAAATTATTGGACAAATTTCCTCTTTTATTTTGTATTCATTTCATTGTTTCAATAAAATCAAAATTATTGTTGACAATTCGAATCAACAAATGGATTTCTAATTTACAGCACCTGCCCTCACATCTACGTGAGCCAAAAACTCACAATAGCGAACGTTTCGGAGCAAAGAGCTGTAAGCCTCCAAAAACGTACCGTTACAACTGGCGCCCAACGTGGGGCAGGTGCGCCTATTAAAATCTATTAAATTCATTAATTAAAACACTTAAAATGGCCGACGGCGTCGATAAACCCAACCAGAAAACGGGTGACGACACCATCAACATACCGGACAACAGCATCCAGATCATCGAACAGACTGGGGATCGCGAATCACCCGAAGATCTGGAGATCCAAGCACTGTTCGACTCGGGTGTAGGAACATCCAAAGCGGACATCACACTCCCATCGAACGCGGCAAAAGTGTTTCTCGCTGAGGAACACGGGAAATTCGGAGAGAAACGTCAACCTCTCGCCGAACAAGTTCCACCGAGACGCGTCACACCCAAACTCCGAGAATCAACGTTAACTGAGGAGATTCTAATGGAGATACGCGAGGCGATGCGCGACATGTCGATGAAGGTGGAAGGACTGGCAAGAGTCGTCATCGATGTAACCAGTCGATGTGAGACCATGGATAATAACTTCATGGCTCACCGGAAAGAGACAAGTCATGCCATCGATGCGATGGAAAAAGCGCTTGTCAAAGCAGTTGACAACCGTCTCGAATGTGTCGAACTACGTATTGTGGAAAAGACCAAAATCTTTCAAACGCATATTGCGACGGAAGTTAGTAAGGTAACAGCCTCCATGAAGGATAAGATGCGTGATTTGGACTCAAAAGTCCAAGACAATGCGGAACGGATGAGTCTCCTCGAAGTGAACACAGCACAACACAGACTGGTCCAACAGGATCTAGAGACAAGAGTACAAGATCTAGCGGAGAAAATCAGTCACCAGGACCGACACGATATTGAGAGCACTCGGATTGTCCCAGCACACCAAGGCAACCGTAAAAAAACTGCATATTTTCCGGAAGAAGACGAGGAATTTCAACCGGAAATAGAGAATACAACGCTACGCAACAGACGGGCAACGGACAATCACATCCGTCTAACTCCACCGACCTTTGATGCGTCGGGTGCCCAAAGACCAATGAAATTCCTTCGGGAATTTAAACAATACTGTGTGGTGATGCAACCGCAACCCGCAGAATTGAAGTACCTCATCGGCCAATGCTTCAAAGCAGCAGCTAAGGAATGGTGGCTTTTGGTCGAGGAGTACGTTAGTACCATCGACCAGTTAGAATCAAAATTTGTCCAGAGATATTGGAGCAAAGATGTGCAGAGAAAAGTCCGGAGAAATCTCGAATTCGGATTCTTCAATAAGGACGGAAAGACCAATAAAGTCGAGTACGCAACACGTATCTTTGGGAGCGCTCGGGATCTCATCCCACCACCTACCGACAAGGAGATCATCAGCGCTTTAGCGCAACATTTTACGGATGAAATCCAAGCGACGATTGTCGGTAGAGGGTTCGAGACACTCGAAGAACTCATGGGTTTCCTCGAGAAAATTGAACAGGGAGGACCTGTGAATGCTAAACGCAACAAGGAATCCTCTGATAAAAAGACAGAGGGACCTAAGGAGAATCAGCCCTACAAAATTCCAGAGGGCGAGAAACCCAAAGGTAACAACCCCTCCAACAACCAACCCAAGTCGAATCAAGGTTCGGGGGGGCAGAAGCCGCCATGGAATAAACAAAAACGCAATTATCCACCGAATAATGAACAACAAAACCCACCACAACAAGAGCAAATGATCCAAGCGGTGGTCACGGAGGTAGACACTGCGAAACCTTCTACCTCCAAGACGGGAAACTAATACCCGTTGTACCCGCATCGGATACAAGGAATAAGGAGGAAACGCGGAGTACAACGGTAAAAACGATAAACGAATATGAAGATGAAGAGAGGTGGTTGCCTATCAATACGATTTTCTCAGACACAAGAGAATTTCTGATAGGAGACGAGGTAAATGAAGAACAGGCGGTTCCGATAGTGGAATGTCCTGAGATTTATGCAAAGATCGAAGGCATCCCTGTCACCGTCCTAATCGACAGCGGATCCAAAGTGACCGCGATATCAGAAGAGTTTTTTATGGAAAATCGAGATATTCTCGTGAAATGTCCAATACTTCCCGTAACGGGAGTGACAGTAAAAGGGGCAATCAAGGGAAGGCCATGCCGAATCACCAAACAGATTATGGCAACAACAGAAATTGGACAAGTTCGAACATACGTTCGATATCTTGTGGTTCCGGGACTCATACGGGATGTTTTGTTCGGAGTAGACACTCTGCAACCCCTAAAAAGTCTAATAGACGTGGAAAACGACACATTAAGGGTCAAATACAACGAGGTGACTGAAACAGTACCGACACAGCTGGGGTCCAGAGAGGATACCTTTGCTAAAAAAGGTCTGTACAGCACACTCGAGACCCAAAAAGTCACCTCCGACCGTCAAAAGAACAAAAGGGAAAAACAGAACGCTCCACAAGAACAATTAGAACATCCCAGGGAACCAGTAGAGAACGCAGATATTTCCGAAACACCCACGATTGCAACGATCGAGAAACAAATCCCTCGGGGAAGCTGTGAAGATGGAGTCTCGATAGACGAAATCAATGAAATCATAAACGCAAGCCCTCTCCTGGGGGAACGGGAACGAGAATCCCTACAAAAGGTACTCTGGAAACACAGGAATGTTTTCCGGAAAAGGCCCGGATTAATCCAAGTGTACCAACATCGTTTAGAGGTCACAACGGATACACCGGTAGTGGCACACTCTTACCCAATTCCAATGTTGTTTAAAGACAAAGTGGATCGAGAAATCGAGAAACTTATGCAACACGGAATCATACAGAGATCGACAAGTGAGTGGGTGAATCCCCTTACTGTAGTTGAGAAAAAGGATGGTACAGTCCGTCTATGTCTAGATGCTAGAAAACTTAATCAAGTTTTAGCAGACGACCACGAATGCACACCAAACATTGAACAGATTTTTCAAAGGTGTCATTCAATCGGCGTCATGACGAGTCTGGATCTAACAAATAGCTTTTGGCAGGTGCCATTGCACCCCGACTCATATAAATACACCGCGTTCCGACACAGGGGTAAAGTTTACGAGTTTATCGTAACCCCGTTTGGTCTGAAAACAAGCACCGCCAGCCTCCTGCGAGCATTGGACATTGTCCTGCGTGATCTCGGGGACAACATCATTAATTTCGTGGATGACCTACTATGCATCTCACAAGACTTTGAAGAACACATGGGTCATCTCGATAAACTCCTAGAGAGATTGGATAATCACGGGATGACCATTAAGCTCAGAAAAGCTCAATTCTTTCGGCAGGAGATGGATTTCCTCGGCCACATCATCACAACCGAGGGAATAAAACCACAGCCGGACAAAATTAGGGCAATCCAAGACTTCCCAGATCCACGAAACATAAAACAACTACGAGGTTTTACGGGTCTAACAGTCTATTATACAAAATTTGCTAAACATCACGCTAGCGCGCTCCTACCCCTTCTCGAGCTCCTAAAAAAGGGAGTTAAATGGAGATGGGGAGAGGTGGAAAAAGAGGCGTTCCAAAACGTAAAAAGACTTTTTATCGAGAATGTTTTACTCAAACATCCCGATCCCAATAAAGAATACATCCTACAAACCGACGCAAGTAACTATGCGCTCGGAGGAACCTTGGCACAAGAAGATGAAAACGGAGAGCTTTCGGTAGTGGTTTTCGCAAGCCGCACCCTAAAAGGACCGGAGCTCATGTACACAACAACCGAAAAGGAACTGTTAGCAATTGTATGGGCACTAAAAAAGTTCCGTACGTACCTATACGGGGCAAAAATCCGTGTAATAACAGACCACAAGGCAGTAATCTTCCTAAAAAATTGTCAACTATTAAATGAAAGACTCACAAGATGGGTTTTGGCAATCCAAGATTACAACCTTATGTTCGAACATTGTCCAGGGACAAGGAACGTGGTCGCTGATGTACTTAGCCGACATTCTGTACCCGATCCAGGGGGTGTCAAAGGCAAGCTCATCACCATTGCGACACTTTTGGCCGAACAACCCTCTAGTGAGCTCGAAGAAAGACTCAAGAACATGGCAGAATGGCAAGCCCGAGACGAGAGACTCGCTGAGTATATCATGGGCCTACGAAAAGGGAGAATGAAATTCAATAGATACCGTCTACAAGACGGGGTTCTGTTAAAAATCTCGGCGAAAAATTATGAACGGGTGGTCCTACCACGTGACACAATGTGGTCGCTAGTTTGGGAAACACACCGACTCTATGGTCATGCGGGAGCCAAGAAAGTATGGAAAATCATCGATGAATCTTTCACATATCCGAAATTGTACCACACAATTCGAAAGATTCTATCCACATGCGATAGTTGCCAAAGAAACAAAGTACCAAATCAACATTCTTACGCGGCACAACAAAATTTGACCCCAGAACGTCCGGGAGATCTGGTATCAATCGATTTTTACGGCCCATTACCAACCGGGGCAGGAGGAATGAAATATCTGCTGGTTACAATCGACGCTTTCTCAAAATACGTTGTTTTGTACCCATTAAAAACCGCAACGGCACTAACAACAGCGAACAAGATCTTTAACGATTACGTTCCGACTTATGGCAAACCTCGAGCATTGCAATTTGACCATGGGACTCAATTCACATCCCGGAAATGGCTGGACAAACTTAAAGAAGAAAACATACAAGCTATATTTTCATCAATCCGACATCCCCAGGGGAATATTGTGGAAAGGGTTAACCGAGAGATCGGAAGATTCTTCCGAACTCTATTAACCGGGAGACATTCCTCGTGGGTAAAATGGGTCCGAGTCATACAAGATTGTATGAACGAGACTTACCACGACACTACGGAATTCACCCCAATCGAGTTACATTTCAATAAGAAGCCAACTCGCGTTTGGAAACGATGGATCCAAACATTCCACGATATTCAAGAGAATGATTCAAACGAAAAATACGAACAGAAACTTACGCTCGCAGCTCAGAGGATACGGGCAAAAGGCCGTCTCCGAGCTAAGAGATTCGATGAAAAACATAAATTAGTCGAATTCTCTGACGGAGATCTCGTATTAGCAAAAGCGTGTAACGTTAGCGACCCCGCAAATCGAATGGTCGCTAAATTTTTCTCGATCTACGAAGGACCGTATCGAATAAAAAAACAAATCGCTCCAGCCACATACATTCTAGAAGGAGTAAATACTCGGATTGAAAGAGGAATGTACCACGCGGCAAATTTAAAGAAATACTTTCCGCAAGATCATCTCTACAATACCGACATAGCAGAGAAGATTACCGAAAACAAAAACCAAAACACCCCAAATTCAGAAGAATGACGCAATAAAAAGGGGGAAGGAGAATACCTGAACTTTTCAGCATAATCACTCCAGTTATCCCTTGAATTTAGAGTGAAAAACACATACGAAATGGACGCGAACACGCAAACTGAGTTATTTCTAACAGCGCGAAATTTTTGTACACAAACCGGCGAAAGAGGATTTTGGGAGAAGAGAGGTAGAATAAAAAATGTAACAAAAACCCCAAAAAAGTGGTGCAATAACAAAAGAAGTGCGACTGAAACCCCCGGTATAGCCACTCAGACAACGAAAATACAAAAAAAAGACCGGGCCACGCAAACAAAGGACTCAGGGGAATGGAAATTACGAAGTATCACGAGTATTCCAGAAAAACCATCGAATTTCGACCAATATCGCCCTCTCATACGGAAATTACATCACGAAGACAGTGAAATCAAAAAAATTTTAAGCGAAATGACGAAACTTCCGGTCATGATAACACCATTTCCGGTAAGCCCACCAAGAACAAGTGTACAAAGGGAAAACAAAGGAAAAATTACAAGCGCTCTTCCCGACATAAGCACTTGGATGCCGGGCGAATTTCATTGGCCAGAAAGATCTGCCCCAACGGAAATCAACGAAATAACAATTCGCGAAAAAATGCGTAGCCGAAAGGCAATAAAAGAAAAAAAAAACACAACAAAATTAATAAAAAAGACAACAAACACCATGCTAACAAAGAAACAATTAAAAATAAAGAAGAAACTAATTAATTTATTCGGCGAGGAAAAATAACCAGTAAGATACATCGGAAAGTTACAATTGGCGCCACGCGGTCTGCGAGTCGCGACCCACGCACACGACGCCGAGGCACCATTGTCTTTGATACATCGCGCCGGCCGGTCGAATCTCACGATGTGAGAAAGAAAAATATCTTAAAAGTGCGCGACGCGTAGAAAAAAAAAAAAAACATAAAAAAATATATATAAAAAAGAATAACAATAAATAAGAAAAGAAAAATAAAACAGAAGAAATAATAACATAAAAATAAAGTCTCCGCGGCAACAAGTGGAATCAACGCACCACGAAAATTTTTCCGGTGATTTTCCGTTTCTCGCCGTAATAACGTGGGCCGAATTATCGTATCGCGAATGCGATTTTCCGAGTGTTTTTTTTTACTTCTCCGTTTTTCTTTGCATCGCACGGGGAAACGCCGCAGTTTCCGACGATACGTCGAGCGCTCCGAAAAAAAAGAGGTTAGTTTTACCAAATTTACATAAAAAAAAAAAAAAAAAAAAAAAAAAAAAAGAACCATACTACTTATAAAAAAAAAAAAAGGGGGAGAAAATAAATAAAACAATTACGTGGAATTCTCCATCACAGGATGGATGAAATACACGAACAACTCCTCGGCAATCGCTACGACGTCATAGTTCCGAGGTGTTTCACGCCAACGGAACTATGCGTAACAACGCCACAATTGTTTTTGGCAACATTGGCATCGCAACGGAGTCTGGAGTTCCAGACCCGACGAGCGCATCCAATTACGAGTCCTCCAACCCTCGGAAGACTCTACGCCCTTCGAATGGGTAGCTCGGCCCATCGAGCAAAATTCATCGGCGACTGTGACGACGGACGATACCGTTTTTTCGCCGGAGATTTCGCTTCGGAAGTCGAAGTACCGAGACAACAAATTTTCGATTTGCCATCACACTTCGCAATACCAAAATGGCATGCGACCATTGCGCGAGTGTCCGGCATCGAACCCATCGGCACAATATGGGACGACGCAGCAACGAAGGATCTCTATGAATATTTGAGAGGACGACAACTTGTTTTGACGAGGGATACGGAAGGATCGCACCTTTTAGTATTTCAATGGGGAGCACCGCAGAAAAACATTAGCGAATGGCTAATCGAAAAAGGATACGCCAAACGGCAAGTACAGCCTCCAACGATTTTCCCTCCCCCTATTGGTGCCGCGGAAAATAACGAAAAAAACTCAAACAACGAAGAATCCGAGGATTCAGGAATTTCCGAATATTCCGACACGGAACCGTCGACTTCCCAACCGCAGGGAAGCACCCATGTGGAAGGGGAGAAAAAGAAAAGGAGAAGAAGGAAAAAGAAACGAACAAATAAAAAAAACCCACAAGGGGTAAAAAACAAAAAAAAAAATGAACGAAAAAGTTAGTAAAAAAAAAAAAAATTTTTTTTTTCTCTCTTTTCTTTTTCTCCCCCGACAACTCGCGAAGATTGAATTATTTATTTATTTATTTATTTATTTTTAAACAAAATCGCGGGTAAAAAGAGTTACGATGAATCAACGATAAAGTATTATTTTTGCGACGAATCGTTTTTACGATTGATTAAACTTTTTCGATGTCGCGCGAGCGACGAATTTCCAACAATAAAATTATCTTTTGTTTGCGAATAATCGTTTTACGATTCAGTAAAAAATTTCGATGTCGCACGAGCGACGATAAAGTATTATTTTTGCGACGAATCGTTTTTACGATTGATTAAACTTTTTCGATGTCGCGCGAGCGACGAATTTCCGACAATTATTGGTTTTTTTTTTGCGAATAATCGTTCTTACGATTCACTAAAATCTTCGAGGTCGTGCGAGCGACGAATCTACGACAAATCAACGATAAATTTATTTTTTTTTTTGCGAATAATCGTTTTTACGATTCAGTAAAAAATTTCGATGTCGCACGCGCGACGAATCTACGACACATCAACGATAAATTATTATTTTTGCGAAGAATCGTTTTTACGATTGATTAAACTTTTTCGATGTCGCGCGAGCGAAGAATTTCCGACAATTATTGTTTTTTTTTTGCGAATAATCGTTCTTACGATTCACTAAAATCTTCGATGTCGCGCGAGCGACGAATCTACGACAAATCAACAATAAAATTATATTTTGTTTGCGAATAATCGTTTTACGATTCAGTAAAAAATTTTCGATGTCGCGCGAGCGACGAATCTCCGACAAATCTACGGTAAAAAAAAAAAAATTGTATTTTTTTTTTGCGAATAATCGTTTTACGATTCACTAAAATTTTCGATGTCGCGCGAGCGACGAATCTCCGACAAATCTACGGTAAAAAAAATTGTATTTTTTTTTTTGCGAATAATCGTCTTTACGATTCACGAAAATTTCGATGTCGTGCGAGCGACGAATTTCCGACAATCTACGGTAAATTATTGTTTTTTTTTTTTTTTTGCGAATAATCGTTCCTACGATTCATTAAAATTTTTTCGGTGTCGCACGAGCGACGGATTTCCGACAAAGTATTATTTTTGCGACGAATCGTTTTTACGATTGATTAAACTTTTTCGATGTCGCGCGAGCGACGGATTTCCGACAAATTATTATTTTTGCGAACAATCGTCCTTACGATTCATTAAAAATTTCGATGTCGCGCGAGCGACGGATTTTCGACAAATCAACGATAACTTATTTTTTTTTGTTTTTGCGAATAATCGTTCTTATGATTGATTAAAAATTTTTTTTTTTTCGATGACGCGCGAGCGACGGATTTCTGACAAATCAACGATAAATTATATTTTTTTTTTGCGAAGAACCGTTCTTACGATTCATTAAGATTGTCGACGTCACGCGAGCGACGAATTTACGAAAAATAATAATAAAATTTTGTTTTGTGAGGTCGTGTGTACAATCGATCTATCGGCAATAGATTTTCAAGACAAACAGATTCCGTTTACGAAAAAATCGTCGATACGATTCGATTAATTTCTCAGAATCACGTATGCGATAGATTTAAGATAGAAAAGTATTATTTTGTTTACGAAGAATCATTGTTACGATTCCTTCAAAGCCTCGATATCGTGTATGCGATAAACTTGTGATAAAAAAATCATACCTCGATTGTGATCACCATTACAACTGTAAAGACTGAATAACTAATAAAAAAATGATATATTTCGTTTGTTACATCTAAAAAACACTACGTCTTGAATTTTCTTGAAACACCGAAACCCTGTAAGAATAATATGCAAACAAAAAAGAAAAAGCACGCAAGCAAAATAAGATTGAAAAAGCAATTTATTTGAATCAGTTTTACACCCGATAGTTGAGAACAAAAGCATTCAGTTAAACACGCTTTAGTTCGGGGGGGCGTTGAGACGGTATAAAACCCTCGACCTCTGTATCTACAAAAGAGAATAAATAATTAGAACAGTAAATCCATATGAAAAATTCATATGGTCAACACCGGATCGATTATCGGTCATTTATCATACTTTGCGTAGAAGTTAACGTGCGAATTACCGACCGCGCAGCTAATCGATAACTACGGTCGATAGCATGAGATGCCCGGTAGTATTGCATCATTTTGTGCACACGGCTTTCTTAAGCTGTTGCGACGGACCCCGGGCAGCGATAGTAAAGGACAGCGAAGTTTGACGTACTTCGTGCGTCAATGAACATAAAAAAGGGCCTCACGCTCGGGTATATAAGACCGATAGCGAGCACTGAGAGGCACTTCGATCCAAAAACTCGAACGAGGAGGAACTCATGCGCGGCTACGGCTCGTTTGATCTTGAGTCCTCCATCTTGCTTATCGATAAGTCTTGATAAGAGGAGTTCAACACTTTTCCTTTTCGAGTAAAGCGTTGCTTTACTCGACAGAGTCCCGACGCTAAGAAGAAGCAAGGGACCAATATTTCAACAACGATCCAATTGATGAAGGAAGAAATCAACGCCGGCCATTCGTTTTAATCATTAATTAAATCAATTTTCTTTCAGCGAACAGATCCCTTTTGAATTTAAATATTTCCTATCCAAACACAGCGCCGGCAACCGCCTTGGGGGACCTCGGCAACCGCTTTCGTCTAGTGTTACCTTTCCTATAAAAAACCAGCGCCGGCAACTACCTTGGGGGACCTCGGTGACCGCTTTCGTCTCGGTTTATCCTTCTAATCATAAATTAACGTAGAATCAGTTGCATTGCGGTGACGTATTAGTACACGACAGCGCCGGCGACTGCCTTGGGGGACCTCGGCGACTGCTTTCGTCTCGTTGGTGGCTAATATCGATCATCTAACGTAGAATCATTTTTGCACGGCTTATCTCTTCGTGACAGCGCCGGCGACTGCCTTGGGGGACCTCGGCGACTGCTTTCGTCTCGTCATTAACTGATAAGTGACAGTTTAACGTAGAAGCGAAATCCCAAAAAACTTCCACAAATAAAACAACCTGTCGATCTGTTTCGCAAACTAAACAGTAAAGAGATAAAATTCCAAGCAAATTATTGGACAAATTTCCTCTTTTATTTTGTATTCATTTCATTGTTTCAATAAAATCAAAATTATTGTTGACAATTCGAATCAACAAATGGATTTCTAATTTACAGCACCTGCCCTCACATCTACGTGAGCCAAAAACTCACAATAGCGAACGTTTCGGAGCAAAGAGCTGTAAGCCTCCAAAAACGTACCGTTACAATATATATGTGAAATCAAATGGAAATGGACATCAATAAATTTAATAAAACAGGCAAATTTCACGTGACAACTTTTTTTTATCTGGCGACACAATAGCATTGTTTTAATTATTGTAATCAATGTGAAAGATAGAATGTCCGGTAAAAATGTTATCAAGTTAACGGCATCCGGAAGTCGCATTTCCGGACTTTTGGTACTTTTATCTATTTTTAGCATTTTTTTTTATATAAAGGAGAGTGTATCGTTACAGTTCCAGTCAAAAGTCATATTTTGCATAATAATAATCCCAAAAATTTATTAACAAAATCGAAAAAAGAAATTCCTTGAATTTTTTTCGGAGTTTTTGGGAAGTATTGAACATTTTCTCCGAGTTTCACTTTCGGTTGGAAATGTACCAATGCACTTAAGTCTGATATGGATACTTTTCATCGGGAATATCTCGGTAGATGGACATCGAATCTCTTTGACATTTTTCATTCGCTAAGAATTAATCCTCTGTGAGGATCGTGCAATAAAGAAAAAAAAGGAAACCCTTTAATCGAGGTGTCGCCTAATGGGCACCGATCTTCTAAAGAAACTCAAAACTGTGTCGAGTTTGTCGCACAGTGTAATGCAGAGAGAGAATATTCTCTCAGCATCCGTAAGGTTCTCTCCTCCGACAACTTCTTTGCCGAGTTTTATTTTATTTTCCTTCAGTGTTTTCCGCTCAACCGGTCCCCAAGCAACTGTCTTTTTTAATTACACATCATATACTGTAATAAGTATGACGCAAGTTGGTACCTCGGGGTGTAGAGTGGAAAATTAGTTGTGGCCTTCCAGCGGCGAAAATGTACACCTCGGCGAATGAGCGCCGAGTGGTAACGAGATAAAAAAAAAAAAAAATAAAAAAAAATAAAAGAGAACAAACCAGAGAGCGGAAAAGAGAGAGGATCGCCACCAGACAAAACGAGAGAGACAGCGAGAGGTCACATCTTTTATTATTCACCGCGATGCGTCATTAAGTGTGTTACTCGTGCGACCCCTTTTGTTAACGAACGCTGTTACTCGAATATCACTATATGCGATGTGTGTGGAAAACATGTTTATACACTTCATATATCTTCACTTTTCTCGAAATTAATTTTTTTTTTTTTTTTTTACGAAACACGCGCAGCAGGGCGTGATATCCAAAAATGTTAAATTACAACGAGATTATGTCGAAAACGAGTTTTGCATGAGGACAAAGTTTCGCCGGATTAAAGGATAACGAGGGAAGGTCGTCAGGAAAGTATAATTTATATTATTCTTCATTAAATACCTATGAACTCGAATACGAATCTTCTCGTAATTGTATATTTATTCCTCGTACTAAGCTGACTTCCCTTTTCGGTCGAAATGATTTTCGTTTGCCATTCTTCTTCAGTTCACTATTTTAATCTCGTTTAAATTTCATCGTCTCGAGGATACGCGAGAAACGCGTTGCCCGAGTCGAGAACTGTGCAAAGAGATAGCGATAATTGAATAGCGCGATTCGTGGAAAAAAATCAAAAGAATTCGTCGCGTTTCTCGTGTCTGCGACGATGAAGTTGTAAACGGAGGAAGAGACTTTTCTGTTTGTTAAATTTATAAATATTACTTCATTCATCGATATCACTTTCAGTTTTTATTGCGCTCTTCAACTCTGACCGACTTTACTCTAATTATCTCGGAGACGAAAAATAGTAAAAATTTTGAATTTTTTTTTGAAAAACTGGCGGGAAATTCGTTTTCACCGTTGAAGGTGTAATTTTTTTTCGTAAAAACAAAGCGTAGTAATTGTGTGCAGTTTTTTTTTTTTTTTCTTTTTTTCATTCGTTTTTAATTTCAACAGTACGGGAGTTGCTTTTACATTGCCCCGTGTGTAAAATATTTTTAGTCGGTTATGATGTTCGTTTAAACCCCATTGTTAAACTCGGGGATCGTGGCTTTGATAGACAAAAAAAATGCGCACCACTTTCAGTAGTACGGTTGAATTTTTGTTACAAACAAAAATGTAACTACGGTTAGTCAAATGGGCGCACAGGTTCTGGATGAAGCGGCGCAAAGTTAAAAATGGATAAAAATGGTTTTCGCGAGGTAACAAGAGTAGAGAGCAAGGTGCGCGAACAAAAATATTTCTCTTTTTTTCGCGCGTTGGAAAACGATACAGTGACGAATACAAAAACGTCATATAGGTAGATATATGCAAAGTTGGTGAAACTTGATGATTTTGACCGGAATCCGAAACGTGAAGGAGATAATACCGATTGAAATGCTTCATAAACTCAGCCGTTGAACAAGTTTATTCGTTGTGCTTTAGAACAACGTTCGTTAAAGTTAACGCTAAACAATATCCCACCTAACAGGCACTACTAACGGGATTCTCTATTCGTCGAGTTTTCACTCGACAATTCCACGGGGGTAGTGATTCAATTCTGAAAATCTGTGAGTTTACCAGCCAACTTCTATTATTCACGATTATTACTGTGTCTCTTTTCATAATATTGTTATAAGCACTAAAGCAGCGCAGGTTAGGAAGTTTCTTCGCAGGGAAAGGTAATGAAAGAGGCCAACGGTAGTGGTAACTGCGGTGCACGGAAGCTGTTGGAGTGCAGATCGGAGTACAGAGGTAGAAGTAGTATAGTATATTGTAGCGAGAACGACGATGGAGGCTCTCGCGTACGCTGCGTCTACTTTACTGCACAGTAGTTGATACTCAGAGCACTCGTCTCATTTCCAACAGAATCAACGAATTCTCCTGTCTCAACGTACAAGTTCTCCGGTGTACACCGTTCTCCGTTTCAACGCCCGCTGACGCACTCGCGCGAACGAACATGTATATCGCTCAAACGCCGAGGTGTGGTTTACACAAAACATTTAATTGGCTCTTTCAGTACCGATGTTCCTTCGCTTTAGTCGAAATAAAACGTGTATTTCAGGCGAAGTGTTACTTCACAGAACACAAAATGGCAATTGCTTTACCGTAAGTGCGAATATTTATTTGGGATAAAGTAACGAAGTCCATACGAAATTTGACTCGGAATAAACGGGAAATAACGGGATTATATCGTAATATTAATTTTTTTTTTATTTGGCAATAAATCGAATAAAAATTATCTGATTCGGCGGTATTCGGATAAATTTCAATTTTTTTTAAACATATTTCTTGACTCATTTCTATTATTGCGATTGTATTTTAAATGCCTTCGCGTTTATAGCAAATTTCTACAATTTCTCGATTTTCCAAATTGCCTCACTGACCGTAAAGGCAATTCTACAGTTGCGCCGTTTTTCTGACGAATAATGTAAGTTCATTAAATTTCAGCCATTAATAGTCAGATTTATTAACGAGTTATAATTCATAACTGCAGAATCAATGAACCGAGCAAAGATATGATAAGCCGTATATGCGCGCGAACGAGATTTTTATTGCAATAAATCTCACTTCGTTCACATCGGAGTTCATAAGTAATAACACTCCGAGACGCCACATAGTAATTCACTGTTGTACAAAGGGGTCGTAAATTGTAGCCGGTGTTTAATTCGATATTCTCGAGTGTAGAGAAACGCCCACGAGAAATTGCGAAACCTCACGGACCGGGTGCAAAACACGCTCAGTAGAAATGGTACGTCTTGAACAGACTACCAGACTGTTAGGTGGCTTTTCTTCCTATGTTTTTTCCGTTGTTATGTTTTCACGGAGTTTCTCGTCTCTTTGCACTACTTATGCACACTCGGCTAACAACGTGTACGCGGTTGGGGATTAACACGCGAAGCATTTAATCAGCGACATCCACCCATCCGCGCTGAATTTCTCCCACAGCGTTGAATATTCTAATTGTATTATTCGCTAATGCATTCCATGCTATAAGCGTTATAAACACTGTAGAGCTTAATTGGATGGTTTAATGCTGCGTGGGAAGCGAATTGGACAATGAGAAACTTGTACCGAAGGTACGTACAAGTTTCGCATTCACTGAAACTATTATAAGACAAAGTTTCCTCAAGCAAAAAAGCTTATCGACGATGAACATCGTGTTGTCGATAGATTTGGGAGTAAATTCAAATTACCGATTATATTCGTATTAAGGAATTCACTACGAACTATAAATATACAATCAGATAACCATATATAAATTAGCAGTATCGAAAAAAAAAAAAAAAAAAAAAACACACCAACAAAAATGTTTTATAATCGATCAATTCTATTTACGTTTTCGTTCGTCATTGGAAATTCGTTCACGAATATATGACCTCGTTGCTCCCTATTTTCGACAACAACCACGTAGAGAATAGAAAAGCGTTGTTTTATGGAGCAAAAAAAAAAAAAAAAAACGAAAACGAAGAACGTGAAACGAATATTTTTTTTGGTCCCTCGCAGTTGGTGCCACTTTGTTCAACGTTTTCCCGAGTCAACACATCCGCACATTGAATAGGTTGTGTTAACACGCGGCACCTGACGCGTCGTCGACGCGAAATATTTAATTGGGCCTTTCGTAAATGCGGGTGACCGAAATGAACCGTCGACTCGATTCGCGAGCCCTCTTCTATGACATTGTAGTATTGCTGCTGTAATAGCGAGTGTGTATATGTGTGTGTGTGCGCTGGTAACACTTCGAAATAGGTCAGCCAACGAGAGGAACCAGTCGGACAAAGAGAAAGCTCTCTGTGTATAGACTATAGTCGGACGTACACACATGACACGATTTCTGGCACTCGGGCGACCGAACCAGAGTTTCTGTTGAATTACTATATATCGAACGTACATATATATAGTTTTTTTTCTCTCTTACATGAATCAACACGAGCACTAACTGCAGAAACAAGAGAAGCATGTGTGGATGCACCGCGATTCAATCGAACTGTTGAAGCCCTCGACACGTCAACGAATCCATTAACTACCCGCACCGATGCCTCGGTAACTCTCGCAACTCCCCGATACATGCCTCGTATGCGCTCGCAAGCTTTATGCGAGTTTCGTTACTGCCGCGTATTCAGGCGAACACAAGTTGTATATAGTTTACGTACAGGAGAAATCGGCATAGAAAGCGAAAAAAAAAAAAAAAAAAAAAAAAAAAAAAAAAAATCAAATTTGATTTTTAATAAAAGAACCGGAGAAGTGGGTACTGGGCAAACGAGAGGCTTTTGATAACCAAATCTGCACGTGATTGAATTTTTTTTTTAATCGATAGACGGTGTTCATTTGACCGCTGTGTCCGGACTGCGTTTCGATACTCGAACTCGCGACAGGGGCCTTAAATATACTTTTATAAAGGTCGATTTCTACGTTTAAGTTAAAATTGATTTAATTACTTACCAAAAAAATTAATTATAGTAACAGACAATTTAATAAAAAAATTAAATGGTTTTTTTTTTTTTTACTTACGAAGTATTAATCTGCGGATTTAACGAGTTTGAAATAAGTGCTCATGAAAGATAATTAATGAGCTCCACGTATGTTAGTTAAAAAAAAAGGACATTAAGAAGATTGTGAATTACGTTCGGAAGCATTTGTAAGGAACTATACAGGGGCGCGTGTCATGACTTGAGAAGCAAAAGAAAAGTATACCAGAAAAGAGTAATTGAGGAGCAAAGTTTTACCAAGCAGAAATGCACACTCAGTGCAACGTGGGTGGTGTATGTACCCGGAGACATGTAAAATTCATTCTCGAGATTAATCTCCGACTGGAGACGCGGGAGCTTTGTATATGAGTGGGAGTGTTCGCAACGAGAGTTGGTAGCGCGTCGAGTTTGTCGGAGTGGCAGTAGTAAGGTATCGTCGCGGCAAACTGCCAGGACGAGACGCGTGCTCTTGGCTCGGGGGGCACGAGGGACGCTCGGGTACCAAGAAGAGAATGAAACTCTCTCCCCTTTTCGACGGTTTCGTGAAAATTCACGTTCCACACTGGCAAAACTGTCTCTCAGTCGATTTCGCCGCCGCTTGGCTTCCCCAGACGTTGCATCGGAATCCTCTTCCTCCGCAATAGCACAGACAGACTATAGACTAAAGTGTATATAGTTACCTATATACATGTCTTTTTGATATTCACAAAACCGGGTCTCGCTCTACTACCCTCGAATTTTTCGTTACAAATTTCCTTTTCGAGATCTCTCGTACCAAAACTTTATAAAACACGCCCCTCAATGTTCCTATATATTGCACGTTTATTTTTCCCCGAGACATCCAAGCGATTTACGGGTCAGCAAGATTCCCGAATAGCGCTATCTTCCGATCTTTCTTTTCGAGAGAGAGTTACATTTTTACCAATTTCGCAATTTTCCTTTCTACAACTCGACGATATTTTTTGGTAATAAAATTGAAAGATACTTTGTAACTGCTGATACATCGTTGTTCCAATTTATTTAAGACCGGTAAAGCTAAAACGATCGTTTTTTTTTTTTTAACGACCTTAAGAACGTCGTCGTCGTCGTTGTTCTCAAGTGACCTATAACGATTTATTTTCCCGAGACAAGCGGAAGTATTCTCGTCGCCATTGTAAACATTTTTATACTGGAAGAGAGAGCAAAGATCTTTTCGTTTTATAATTCTTTTTTCGATGAGGTGTTAATGAATCCAACTTGGCCATCGAACTTGGAAACTGCATGAACACCCGTCTCCATCGTCTTTATTCCTTTCTACCCTTTCTCGTCTCGTCCATTGGAGGCTTTGTCGAAAACT
The DNA here is from genome assembly GCA_963971235.1 of Cryptus armator. Lineage (NCBI taxonomy): Eukaryota > Metazoa > Arthropoda > Insecta > Hymenoptera > Ichneumonidae > Cryptus > Cryptus armator. The sequence continues at coordinate 20,366,801 of OZ020233.1, forward strand.
CGAAGAGTTCCTCGAGTCTTCGCTGTGTAAGTACCAAGACGACTAAGAAGAATGGAAGCGACGAAGTTTTCACAGAAGTTCGACGAGTGGCGAAGGGAGAGACTGCAGAGTGGTCGCAACCGACGTAGATTCGTCAACGAACGGACGAGAATCTACGCTCGCGTCTACTAGGATACCTTCGTTCTTCGATGTTCGTCGTGATAAAGGTCCCCCCACGAAGAATCGGAGGGCAGACAAGTGCGGGGGGCTGCCTACTCGACATTATCCTCGAGCGGACGACGTGCGAGTTTCTTCTGGTCACCGAAATCGACTCTAATGGACTTCCATCGTGTTTCAAACTCGAACGAGGCTCAACCTTTCGTGAAACCCGAGGCGCGAGACTGGTGGGATCCGCTAGCCACCAACGAGGCGAAAACTTTGTAGCATGAAACTCTCTTTGTTACTACTACTTCCTATCTGCTGCAGGCAATCGAATGAAGCTGCAGGCAATCGAAGCCTCGGCAGAAGCAGCAGTCTCTCACAGTGTCGAATTATTTAGGCTAATGGATGCTCGGTATAAAATGACGAAAAAAAAAAAAAAAAAAGGAACAGCTATATTAAAATATCGAGTATAAATGAATTGAGGAAATTTCTAGACAAAAAATATGTGGCTTCGAAGATTCCAGATTTCAATAAGTATCATTTATAATTTCGATATTTCGCGATAACAAAAAAAAAAAAAAAAAGAACGATAATTGGCTTCGAGTCGGAGCTTTGATAAGAATGCCGGAAAGCGTTTAAAACAGTTTCTTCAACGTGTAGAATCGGAGTGGATGAAATTGCGTTGTTAAGGAACAGGGGGTAGGATGATGAATTTATTCCTGACGAAGTAAATGCCCGAGGGGTGGGGTAGGGTTGGTTCGTCAGACATTCGCAATTACCGTGACTCGTAGCTCTCGAATATTCGCTCGATTCGCTAATTGATGGCCGCGCACAGCCCGCACGGAGAGAGAACAGAGACGATGAGAAATGCCGAGAAGCAACGGGCAATGAATGGGCGGAGGTAGTTGTCGGATGAGCGGATCGAAGACGGAAGCTTCGAGGAAGCGAATCCAACGAAATTTCATCCAAGCCGATACCCCGTCCAACGCGGCATTCCTGGATGTGAAACGAGCTAATCGGAACGTTCGTGTGACGATAAATCGATCAAGGAGTCGCATAGCGACAGTTTCTTTTATCGAGAAAAAGTTCTTCCTATCGCGCCACTTGCGATATCCTCCATTTCACCTCTACAACCCCTCGCGTTTCATGGAAAAATAAACTATCGAATGCTCTCGCGAGTCGGGGTTGTGACGATAAAATTCTTTGAATTGTAAAAAACGCGAAAAGTCGGAACTAAAGTAATTTCCTTGGAATAGAAAAAAAAATCTCGTCAAACCGGAATCGTTATTAATACTTCGGCGTTTATGCGGGACGAGAGTACAGTTGAGAATCTATTCTTCTCTCATCGTATCTCTGCCCATGTAACGAGTTTTACCCTAGTTATACCAGAGTTACAAAGTTTCGGACGATATGAGTCAAGTTTCAAGGGTCACCAGCGTTACGTATCTGCATACCTCATTACTGGGTAATCCCGATCTCGCATAGCGCAAAATGTGAATATTTCTTATCGCTTGTCGCTAACATCGAAACATAATTTTTCATTTTTTTTAATTATAAATTTCATCTTTGCAAATGTTCCAAAAGAGTTTCCGAAAAACCTTACAGAAGCTCATCATTTTACAACTGCAAAATTGGACGCGTCTAGTTGCAGATGAACTTTTATCAATTTTTGTGAACGAAAATGTCGACAAGACATTCGGGTAGATTGGAACACAACATCATATCGATTCAATTCGTTACGATTAAATGAATGGCTGGATATGCCACATAATGTAAAAAAACGTATGAATGGAATATTAATCCGCTCGGTTCGTCGCTCATGTTCATCTGTCGGGAGTAATATTACGATCGCGCGATTCTGGGCTAACCGGAGATGTATCTAGAGGATGAGGAAGACCATGCAACGCCGGTTTCAAGGTAATTGGACTCAACTTTGACGGGTTGCAATTAGGGAAACGTGCGATAAACTATGACGGGTAGAGGGCGATAGAGCGTCGGTGCTGACCTAATTAAAATGTAACCACGGCGTGTGGTAAAGTGAGAGAAAGCGAGAGCCTTCGGGGTACCCTTGCCGTCGTAGAAACGCCCAGTTTCGTAGTCAACTCATTGTTCCCCGGGTTGTAAACAGGGCATAATGACGTCCGGAATTTGCTAGGATTACTGGCTGCGGGGAAGAAAACCAGGAGTTGCAACGCTCGGTGGATGGAGCGAAAGGTATTACCGCCTTAGGAGAGTAGACTCGAAGCCTTACAGAAGCCGAAGAAAGGAAACCGGCAATACTCAAATACACCGGGTCCGGGGAGCGAACCGCTAACCAATCCCATGGCCTCATGTGTATAGCGGAACTGATGGAAACCTTGGGTACATAGCTAGAAATTTGTTTGTCTTCTAGATTGGATCTTGTAAATACTGTCGTCAGAGAACGCTTTGAAAGTAACAATCTTTGGCAGATCCTATTGACCTGCTGCATTGGGGATCAGTGGTACTTGATAAAAATGGTTATTTAAAAAAGAACAACCAATGAACTTATCGTAAAGAAACGGCATACTTATCAGCAAATTGAGGATATGATAGACATAGCCATCCTACGTAGAATGGGATGAAGCATATAGAATGCGGAATCACATCATAAACAGAATAGAAGAGCCTTTATGATCATACAAAGGATAGGGTTAGCTTGCCATGCTATAAAGAATAAGATGCATCCTTGTTAGATTGACATCTAACAAACCATTGGATGAACTTGCCCGTCGTGCAGAGAACAGGATCTACTCTACTATCCTTTTATGACTGGGATCGCGACGTCTATAAACGTTCTCATGACAGAGGTATGAGAAACTGACTATGGTTACGGCTTCAAGACGAACGTCGACAGTGGCAAGAACGGCTGAAATTTAGGTACTTTGCCCAAGAGAAAGCGGAAGACATCGCTCGGTTGTCGCAATAAGTTAATCCGAGTGTCTTCACTAGCAGATTCACAATGTGAAAGAGAACCGAACCATACCATTCAGAAGCAACGATGTACAGTCCAATCACTAGGTGACCATTCACTGGTCACCGGCCAACAATGGTACTGCTATATTCCGACGGGGTTTAAGTACCCGATAAGGGAGTAAAAGGGGAAGCAGAAACGAACGATTGACGGTCAAACGTGCACCAGCCCTCGCCGTCCTGGCCAGCCGTTTTGTGTCGCATACAGTATCACGAGGAAATGCGACAAAGGTGTGTTTAACGACTTCGATTCACGTCCCTTTCGAGCCGCGAGAACATACGGCACACGCGTTAACGACGCGCAGAGCCGGACCTTGCTAGTGTTTCCGCGAAACGATAGGAGAAATCTATACGTTATACGTACACGATAACTCACCATTCGATATTTCTCCACTTCGGTAAATCTCGCGGAATGGGGAGACAGCGGCAGGAATGTCGAACGCACGATTCGGAAACAGGAAAGAGCCCTAGAACACGTCCTGAGCCTTCGCAATCGTCAATCTGTGACCCAAATAAACTGCCGGAGTACCGGTGCGTGCTGTTTGCACTATAAATATATATCACGATGTTTTTACTGTTTCATCGTTAAACTTGTTTGGAAACTTCAGGGTTACGTTTCGAAGATTGGGAATGTGAAAAAAAAAAAAAAAAAAAAGATTCGGGGAGCTTTAAAAACCGGATGTTTCGATGATGCAAAAAAAGTTCTTTATTTATGTGATAATATGATTCAACAGTTTCGGTCGACGAAATTTGATTGTAATCTTATGTTCGTTTGTTTCTACTAAGCTTGCGACTTCGTCTCCATATCGACTGGAAAGCACTTCAGCTCTGCCAGCTCTCGTAAAATATAGACGACGAATAACTCGAGTGAACGTATACCGCAGGGACGCTTCCTGCTGGGCGAAATAAGACTTGAATTCACGAATAGCAGAAGAGGAAACGCTAGAATACAAATATCCATGGTCGAGACGGAATATTTCCGATAGACTATTGTAAAATATAGATCGCTGTGTATGTATGTATATCCGTACATAGATCACTGAGAACTGGTGAGAATACGGAGAGGTCTGCAAAGACGTCATAGGAGTGTCTGGGAAGACTGGGTTCGAATGTAAATAAGATATAAACGTAGAAAACCACAACCAAAGGTCTGTGAGTTCGGCGTTTCGTGATGGGCATTCGCGAGATCCACAGTGCAAAACATTCCGGGGTCTTTCCCCACGTGGTGGGAATCCCTTGTGTGCCTTGAGCGTTGAAATGGATAAATTTCATAAAAATCCAAATACGATGAATAAAGAAAAAAAAAAAAATGACGCAAACGTACGGAAAAACAAACACACGGGAAGTTCAAAAAATTCCAGAAAAATCGATAAAAAAAATAAAATGTCAAACGTGACAGGACGACGTGAAAAAGGTGAAGAATTTACAATATCTTTTTTTAGTTTCAAAGGCAACGAAATGTTGACCCTTGAACTTGAAAGGGCTAAAGGCCGAACACGAGGCGTATTAAAGACGTACGAAAAAAAAAAGGAAAAAAAAATAAATATATATATATAATACAGAATATAGTTACAGGGTGCCTACGTATCGCTTACGTAGGCGTCTGGACGTTTTCCATAAATACGTAAGAGGCGTCAGCCGATATCTCACGGTCAATTATTTTTATTCCTCTACGGAAGCTATAGGTGAAAGGATAAAAATATATATCATGCGGTCAGCGGCTTAGCCACCGCGTGTGTGAGACGACGTTGTGACGCGACGAGAATATTCATATCTATAGTAATTCACCGAGGTGATACTACACTTTACTACTTTATTCCTACGCGTATGAGACGCGAGTGAAAGCGGGGGGTTGACGTTGTCGCGTACGCGCATTGTTCTATTTTTTGCTCGGCGTTGGTGCTCCGTCAAGGAGACACTCGTACCTCACAGTCAAACCCCTTCTTTATAAAATATTATACGACAAAGTTAAAGGAAGATACATAGTGCAGAAAAATATTGCGAATAACCTCGAGGAAACATAAAAAATGATGAATAACTTTCGCATTCACTTACAGTTAGCTCTGTTGAAATATACTTTTTGGTGACTTATTCCGAGGATAGAGACAGAGTCTCTCGTCTTGCAAAGCAAGTCGAGCTTGAAATCTCGCTGAAGTAGTACGATTCGAATATGGAGAAAGGCAGCTAGAGAGACTTGCCTCTGATACAGATCTTCGTAACTTTTTTCTTTTTTTTCCTTTCCTCTTTCACTGAAAAGAGGCAAATCTGAGCGTTGAGGAGCGCGCACTTGGTTGGGTTATACAGGAGAAGCATCGCAAGACGTGAAGTACCTATACTATAGAGATAGCGGAAGAGGAACGCGGCAATCGACATAGCAACGAACGCGGGTGTATATCCTTGGGCCGCAGGATCGGAGCTTTCCTTAATTCGAGTCGGGCCAACCGGCTCAGAACTCAGTAGAGCTACACGCTCTGCGGTATACTTATATATGCGGTCCGTTCGTGGGTTTGTATAAGAGTGTGTATGTGTGGGCGTGCGAACTCGAGTAGAGTCGCGGTTCCCTCGGTAAGTTTCAGCTTATTTGGCTCCGATGTTGCGAGCCCACGACCTACTTCGCTCGTCTATATGTATTATCCAAGCGTCCCTCCGTACTCTACGGAATATACGTTCCATTCGCGTTAGTGTGAAACGTGTGCCGAGCACAGCGTCGAGCTTTCTCCGTTCTTTGGCTGTGCAAAATTGACGTTTCAAGCTTCGAGCTTCGGTAGAACGCAGAGAAACAGAGAGATAGCGCTCTCGCTTGACCGCATGAGATACATCGTGGAATCACGCTAGAGTTGCCTCGAGTGGCGGGCTATAACGATTAGAACGTTGGAATTTAGCGAATCCTGCCTCCCCGGGAGCCCCCTGCGCAGCTCGGTGACCGAAAACCCACCCAAAACACCAAGCGCACCCGGTTCCATGATTCTTGTCGCTACGTGATTCTGATCCTGCTTTGCCATCGTCGTTACTCTGGCGTATAACAGCTGCGGTCGCTTCGCTAAACTAGAACGCGAATATCGGAACGAAACATCCCGAACCAATCGCTGCTATGACCAAAACTTCATTCTCCCTTGGAGATTTACCGCAAGTTCCTGCAGTCAATGATGAATCACGTACACATCCATGCTTCGTTAGACTGATCGACGAAAATTCGATATAAGATGAATCAATCATCCTCTATCAATTTCACGATAATTAAGTGAAAAATATTTACCGCAGGCAACCCAACGTTGAAGAGAGGGGGTGCCAAAGTGTTAAGGTCAATCACATTAAGATACATTAAATATTTGATGGTCACAAGTTAACTTTAAGGATTACGAGTCGACATCGAAGAATAGTCAGTTTTTGCTTGTAGATAGACTATAGGATCTATAAAGAGTCTTTTGGCTTAAAAAACATTAGGTTTTGCATAGAAATCGCGTAACGGTGACCGAAAGAGGAATCAACGTCTTAGCGCCCTCAGATATTCCTTCTGGTATCTCCAGGAGGCCGTAACCGTCCGCGAATCCAATATTATCGAAAGCGATAACTCAAGGGACTTGCGGACCATGGAGCCTCGCATATTCGGCATTCCCAGACACGGTTCGACCCAAACTGAAGCGTGAATCGCCCGTGAACGCGAATTCTCGTCCTTGTTCGCCGTTTATCCCCTTTGCCCGCCACCCTTGTAAGCCCTTCGGCCATCAATTCAGCTGTTGTTCATAAATCACAATGAATTCCCAAAAAGCTGTACCCATTGTTTTTCCCCGAAGCATGGCATGCCCGGGGGTGTTCTGAGAGATGGGGCTGTCGATTTTGCATTTTCGAAGTTCGGCATTTGACCGCTGATTATCGAATTTCCTCAGACCGCAAATAAACGGACGTTCGGGATAAATAATGAATTGAGGATTCTACCGAACCCCGGCGACCAATGAACTCGCCTTCAAAGTTTTCAAATTTCGTGAACAATCTTACCTGGAAAAACAGTTTTCTACTCGGGGATAATGCAGTAGTTTATTCATACTTCGAAGAATTGTTACTTGAATGCCCTGATATGAGAAATATCTAAGTTAATCAGTGCGACAGGAGGCAATTTACGGCGACCGCTGCTGACGTGTAAAATCCTGTTTGCATAAGGAAAGACACATTTTGTACAGGACGCGAAGAAAGTATCACATATATACTTCTCATATACAGCGAACACTATGTGTATCGTAGTATACGGATACCATGACTACAGTGGGATCAGCAAGGGGACCGTGGAAAGAAGATAAGCAGTATCTTTGCGTTAAGTGCATATGATGTGCTATAGACAGGGATACATACAATGGGGACACATAACTATATTTTCACATCATGGATAGACCGGGGTTTTTGCATAAAATATGTATAAACCTTACGATACTGTGTATATAGAAATAACCGTTATAAGTAGTAGCATTACAGTACACAGTAGTATGGACCGGTTTGCTTGGTAGACTTGATTATCCGCTGATGAAGCCTCGACGGTTTGAGTCTCGGCTTTTCAGAGGAACGAGGGAGAAAGTGGATGAAGGAAGGCGCTCAAGATGACTCGTGGTAATCAGTAAGCGGCTCACGGTAGCATAACGTCCTATATAACTAGGTGGGGCGGAACGGTCTCCGGTCCGTTCGCCCGAAAGTGTTCGGGGGGGAAACTTCGATGGGATGTTCGTGAAGCTCGCAATGCTCGTTAACTCGCAACGTGCGTATAGATTGTCGGGTATATAATGTTCCGTACATACCAAGTAACTTTGAGACTTTATAATATCTTACGAGAAAATTGGGGATGATCCGAACTGAACGGTTATTGGACCGCAGCATAATGTTCGAATATCTCGCTTCGGTCTCCACTGAGAATCCGACGGTAGAATTGCAACAGGAGACATGCATAATTCATGGAATACAGAGACGGGGATCAAAGTTTTCCAATGTCCAGGAAAATACCGGAATGATCGTTAATGATAATAATTATTGAGAATCTGGTGACACAGTTGGGATAACGAAAGTATTATACAATGCTGTTCATAATACGCTATTTGCTGCATGAAAAGTTTTGGCTTGCAGTGGATCGCTCTATTGCTGGCAAGACGTATTGTGTATTGAGAAACGGCATAAAAGTTCATGCACAATAATCATTCATTCATTTATCCGAGGACTGGCATCTGTTACGACTGCGTTTCTATTGGTTACCAATGCGTTCGTTTATTGAGACATCAAAGGGACATTCTTCTGACGATATGTGTTACTCTGCGCACGGGGATAACGAGAAGGTACAGTTCTCCATCGAAGCAGGTCATATTACGTACATGGATATAGTAACACGTATACAAACGATTGATGTCTATGGCAATACCAGTCACCAATGCATCCAACGTATTTCTTTCCCTTTTTCTGAAGCTTCCCTATTCCTACGATTCTCCTACCCTCGTTCCTTTTTTTGCTTTTCTCAACCATCCATGAAGCCTCTTCGGCTCCCTTTCGTCGCCGAAGGTGGTATAAAACGTTCTCACGTCCCTGAAACGAGATATCGCCGGGAGCTGTTTCATATAAGAGAGAAACGACGGTCCATTGTGTGTGAGGCATAGTCACGATACTGTACGCTAGTATACTGATGCGTTGTATAGTGTGCTATGGTGCTTTCTCCATCACCATCGCGCCACCGCCACGGTATGAGCTCTACCAGAATTGCTGGAAGCGATGCTGAGCCATTCGATGACACCAGCTTCCAGTGCGAGCACCCATGCCAGTTTCATCGGAAGGACCAACCCCTGGGATAGGGATGGGAATGGCGCACATTGAGTTGTTGCTTGGTCTCACTACCTCGCTTGGGTGTCGCGAAGGGGGGAAAAACCCCTTCGGAATAGGTGGTGGCATCCATACGAAGATGGACGTGGAGCCCGTGGGGATTCTGCGGATGTAGCAAGGCACCCTCCGGGTCCAGAGATGGTGGTGCGCGGGTAGGTGTCCTGTGGACTGCGAGATATAACGCTCGCACTCGGCCACAGAACTACTCACCCCCTCTTTGCTCTCTGATAGTGTATACTATAACAGTACCAGTATGGGTAGTAGGATAGGGGTAGCAGTATGGTGAATGTGGGTCCTTTGCCTCGCGGCCGTACTACCAAGCGGGTTCCAGCATAAAAATCCAATCTCATCTCAGCTTAGAGAGAAAGAGGGAGAAAAGGGACTTGAAGGGAGGAAGACAGACGGGAAAATAGCGTTGCTATGGCATGAGAGACCGAGTGGAGTCGTCGAGGAAGATGGAGATGCTAGACAGAAGGATGGGAATTCAGGAATGAAAAGGAAGCGAAGGGAATGGATAGGTGGAACGCGACGGTGGAGTAGAAGGTTGAAATAGAAGGATAAAAGGAAGAAGATGGAGTAAAACGTCTAGTGGAAAACGTGGCAGATTGGCTAGGCTTGGCAGATGTTGCCACTTGCGCCCTCGGTACCGTTTGTCTGTGTGCTCGTTGTACCACCACTACATGAATTTTCACCTTTAGACTTGTATCTACTCCTGGTACTGCTGCTTGGGTATCCTTGAAGCTTTTGCCAGCAGTAGAGTCTAACGTAACGCTGCTTGCAATTTCCATGCTTGACGGTTAAACGATAATGGGTAAGTGGAAAATAAGAAAATCGCGAGACAGCAACGGCGGTTTAGCCAAGTCGAGTTTCACTGTGTCTCCTGCGATCTCTCCCATTTATTTTTTTTATGCGCAAGTTCTTATGAACGCTTCTGCAATGCTTCTCAAGAGCTGTCGGATAAGAGTCGCGACCGGAGTAACCCGATCAAGAGATATAACTGCCCGATTTAAAAGTTTTATCGTGCTTACTTTTTAAAAGGTAGGAAAAAGATGAGCGCATTATCGTCTTATTTCTGTTACCCGTTGCATTCATTTATCGTTGGAACGTATATCCCCCACAAGTTCTAAATCCTGGATAAGCACAGACGTCTCTCAGTCGGTTCTCTAGCCTATTCGGTGTGTACTATAGTCGTCACAGACCGAAGGAATAGCGTATTATGCGAGATCGCTGATCCCGACCTCTTAACTCATGTGGGATTCGACCATTTATCATCTCTCACTCATGCACTTGGTTCGCTCAGAGGGAGAGTTTCGAGAAAGCGAAGTAATGAGTAAAGTTGAATCATCCACGGTGTTCTAAATGCATAGCACCGAGATGAATCTCGTGGATCCCTACGGTATAACCACTATATTGGACGAAGGCTAGCTTCTCTCTTCCCATTCCTGAGGATTCACTACTCCACTGCTGACCCCTCAGGGTCCATCGTTTCGGGTGGCGGGCATAGCTTTCTCTATCTGTGTTCTATCCGTTCCATTCATTCTTATCCCTATCCTTCGTTTATTCCTTCCCCGCGAACAGTTATGCGTAGTTTTAGATCTATCCAGCCAACGAACTGCTAGACAGTATGTCCATAGAGTGGCAAGGGATGCGCGCCAGCAACAGCAGAAGAGAGACAGGATCGAGGGATGGATACGAGTTGGCGGCTGTCCAAGCAACTCCGAACGATTGGCTACGCCCGCCATTAACGGGACCCGGCCCCGTTGCAGCTGCAGTAATGTTTGGGTCGCCTCTCGCGCCTCTCTATGGAATGTTTCGATGAAGCCGCTACCATCGTATAACACTCTACAGTATATATATATATCCCCTATTTCTGTATAGTTCCGATGAAACTACTGTGCGTTATATCTATACAAAAGTGTATACATAAGCATACTACTGATACTTCGAGTCTCTCGGCCATATCGATCTGTGGCCACGATTAATTGCTTTCGTATAGTATACGAATGAATACGAACGCGCTTTGCCAAACCCCACGCGGCAATGACTACCCGTGCTCTTCTCTGTCTGATGCTTTCCGACTGTAAATGATTACGATGTCAAAGGTGTCGCCCGGTATTCTCTCTCGCGTTCTCTTCCCTTTGCCGCCTCTATCTCACCGGTGGCATTCAAGCTCTGAATTGGGGCATGGATCGTTATTGGCCGCGGCCTCAACCTAACACGAGATATGCTCGTGTAGTAAAATCGTATATCGTTTCGGTACATAAAATAGGATATATTTTGTGGTAAATTGTGAGATAACTATATGTATAGGAAAACACGAGGCTGTGCCAGCAATGGAACGTATCAGCCAAACGCTTTCAACTTTGCTCATCCGATGTTCTTTGTTATTGGCTCTTACCACTGGCATTCCTGCGTCTGTATATACGCGTCAAGCGCGTCCAAGATCGCATTATCTACTCCCCCTACAAATACGACTCTGTATGCTCCATTCGGAATATTCCTAACTGACCTGTAACCTCGGTACTCTTGTTCACGATTGAAATCTAGTGAGAGCTCAATGGATTATGGTCCACAATAAAAGTGAATTTTAACCGCTCTCGTGAACTCAACTCCGACCGATAAAAGCTCTTACACGATTTTCACTCCTTTGTGTGTTTACCGAACCGAGTCGCTGCGTTGCTTTAGTTTTGAAACTCCATGAGTTCCATTGTTTAACTACGAAATGGATTATCCTGCCAAGAGCTGTACACGAATGAATGAATAACGCGGAATTTTATCGTTGGATATCGTTCGTTTTTTTTTTTTTTTTTTCTAAAGCTCCTTTTTTTTTTAAGCGAATCCTTGACCTATTTAAAAAATCATAGCTATTCGGATACTCCGGGATACTACATTTTTACCGATAGAAAAATTGGACAACGTCAATTCTTTATTTTTCTCGTTTAGACGATTTCTAGATGCATAACGCATGAAACACGATCCGACTGCGAGAGTTTTCATTGCTTCGAGGATAATTTTTTTGCTCACTTCCTATTGCGAACTCAGCTGTATTACAAAAGCTTTGTTACTGTCCCTCAGGAGATAGCGAAGGGTGGATAAAAATCGGTCGATTACTATTTATACGGTCTGCGTCGCCCCTCGAATTACTCTTGGAAGAGATTAGGACGATATTAAACCCTCGAAGGATTATGTCTTCCAAACACAATTATAACATTTCTAGTATCATAATTGCTTTGAAATTCTTATTTCTCCTTTCCCCGTCTGAACATCAAATTGCGCATATGGGTTATTCCGCCAAAGGAGTTTCTGGGGGGAGAAGGCGAGAGTTCTCTATTGGAGAAATGAAGAGATGAAATGCAAGTAAAAGCGAGATGAATCGTAGCAGCGCTCGAAGGAAAGTGAGAGTATGAAAAAGATTGAGTGCGGTAGGGTATCAATGGGAGTGAAGGGTGGAGCGACTATGGAAGGGTCGAGATGGCTGAAAATCGATGCCCGAATCTCGTTTAACGCAAGGAACCGACGAATCATATACGTTAAGAGTACTTTACTTTACTCGAATGCATTGAGCAGCAAAAAAATATCCTCGCCTTGGTTTTGATATCAAGACTTCTTGAGTTCCAATAAAAAGGTAAGACAAGTGGAACTGAAGCTGTATTTCTACTGGTTCTTGAGCAGAGAAGTGGTTGAGTGCTGTGACGAGAGAAGAGAGCTCTATAAGGACGAACGGAAGTGAAATGCGGCATTGCTGACGAAACCGATTATCGCGCATCAGAGACATCGTTCGAGCATCAGAGACGTCGAAGGATTGGATTAAGAGACGTTCGGCGATAATTGTGGAGGCGTTAATAATCAAGTTCTCGGCAAACGCGTTTAAATCGATAAATCGTTTGGATCTGGAACGCGCGTTAATCTTCCACATGCAGACTTTTAACTCTTTCGATTCATTGAAAAAAAAAGGGGGGGGGGAAGAGGTCAAAGCCAGAGTTCGGCAAAGCTCTTTAATCAACTTCTTCATTACACTCGGGATTCTATCTCTCCTTCCTGTTTTTTTTTTGTTCTTGCCAAGAAATGTTCTCTCCATAGTCATTTTCGAAATTGGTTTCGACGTCGGAGGCCTTATTAAACGCGACATGATCGATGGTCGGTACCGAACCTTAGAACAGTGTCTTCACTGGCCCCTCGAACTCGGCACATCTTTCAGCTTATCTCTTCATTTCCAGCGTATCACTCATACTTCCTCATTCCGTCATTGGAAAACTTTGGAAACTCTCGCGCTTCTTCTTTTACAATAAACTCTGCAGGCGTGATATTATCGGTCTACGTCGGCAGTGGGATTAATGGTTAACGTCGCGAGAGCATTAAACTATCACGGAACCTGAACGATATGACGAATTAAAATTGTCATCCATTCACGCGGAGCGCACAGTCCGCGCATAATCGTTAAAACTTTATTGTTTAACACAAACCTCGATTGCAAAGTGAATTTCCGTGTCGCCAATTTGTATTTATTGAACGTCCGAACTGTAATAGTGATATTTTCCACCTATACATCGCCTATCGTTGAAATTGCTTAAACGCGCAAACCAATTTCGGACGAATGCGCACACATCGATAAATAAAAATTGGAACCGTTTTCAAAATGATACTGAAGTGGAATTGAAGTTTCGTGTCATTTTATAGCGCTGTACATACGTTTGCAGAGGGGTTACATCAATAGGAAACAAACAAATGTTTAAGAGACGACCAACAATTCTTCGAAACTTGACATCATTGCCTGCCAACGTGACTAAGATGTGAGAGGCTTTTCGTGTTTCCGTGAAAACGGAAGAAGGCCGCTCCCGGCGATTAATGTACCACGATAAATTGCGACCCGACGAAAGTATTTCTATGAAGAAATCGTAGTCGAAGCACACGCGGACGGGAATGACGGGCTTATATGGATGTCGAGCTCCCTTAACCGAACGACCAGGAAATTAAAAGCCAACCTCTTGATCCCGCAACTCGCACGTATATAAACTTTACTTGATTTTGTACCTGTCGCTCTATTTTCGTTTCTGCACGGTAAAAAAAATTACGAATGTGTCGATAGGATACAGGAAAAATGTTATTGAAAATCAACGATTGAATAGAAATTAATTAATCACAAAAGTATTATCAACTGCTGATTGCATGGAATTAGTGATACGATTTTTTTCGTAATAGCGGCGAGACCCGCCCTTACAGTGTCGCACTTTGACGTTCACACGCCCATTGCGCTGACTCGTGCAACATTGAGTAACCGTAGCACGTGCCGATTTATTATATTCGAACGTCACATTGTCGTTTTCGGCCGTATAAAACCTCGAGATATAGGGTTTCTCACGAAATTGGCTAATCCGCCACGAGGACGATAGCGTTATCAATGCTTTTCGGAGGAAAAATATTGTGATTGGCAGAAGAGGGTTTGGGGAAAAAGGTTTACGTACGCTGGTCTCAAGTCTGACGTCTATAGATCGTAATACGAGAGGGTGCAGAAGCGCGAGAACAGCGGACGTAATAGGAACGGAAGAAAAAGAAGTATATATTTCGAGAAAAAGATGGAAGTGGAAATACTCGCGGATGGTAATACACCGGCACTCAGGCCGTTGTTCGGTCGCATCATTTTTCCGGTGACGCTTTGCTCGTCATCGTCCGTGTCTTGTTCCTTCTTCATCACAACCGTACCAAACCCCGCATCAACCGTGTTCCTGGAAGATTGAACGTTAAGAAGCGCCTAGGCTCTCGCGTTCCGCGAACTGCCGGTTGGATAATGGGATTGTCGCTATTCGCGAGAGGATCATTTCACCTAATGAAGTAGCTGATGAAAAGATCGTTGGGTCTCACTCGCTCCGGATGAAGCGAGAGAAGCGGATCCAGAGAAGAGGGATAGCAAGAACACGGATCGTGTTCTTTCGTTCTTTCGTAACGGCTTCCCTCAAACTCCGCTTCGAACCCCTTTACAAGTCCCTCTTTCTACGCCATCACATTGAAATACCCGTCTAATGAAACTTCCGAGTTTCCAGACACTCTACACTCGTAACAGTTGTACAGTTATCTCTCTTCGCAAGATAGCGTTGACGTAAAACGTGTAGGACGAGCGACGGTTCAGCTATTGGCTCTTTCGAGTAGCAGAAGAAATTAGTTACTAGCAATTTACCAGTATAACTATTTCATCTATACCGAGTGTCCAATGGTTGAATGGCTAAGGATTGTGCTGTTTGCCAAATACTGAGACAACTTGATAGGAACTCGAGGAGGGCGTTCGTAGGAGTGGGCCGAGGGATAAGAGCTTTTCTAGATTCTTCTCGATACCAGCAGATAAGGATTTCCCAGTAGAATAACAGAAGATAGGAAACTGTCGACAGGATAGCGATCGGACACGATACGTAAGGTAAAGCTGATCGATCGTGCCACAGTTGCTGCTAGGAATTTCGCAGTAAGATTGCAATAAGTTGGTCAACTCCACCGAATGGCACGTAGTATATGTATACTTATCAGTGTTGCAGGGTCATTAAAATCGTATCACCTCCTTCCCGATCAATCTCAGTCCTGAATCTCGCTATCTTGCCATTCCCTGTTTTCTGCCATCCCTATCGAATCCTCTCGGGTTCTTCGATACGGGTCTCGAAATCCTTCATTTCCCTGAAGTATCAACAGGAGGCAGAGTGCAATTGCTTATGCATCAAGAGTGTGATCCCATCAGTAGGGCGTCGCATGCAAGACCTCATCCGCAGGTCTTGTTCTCCGTGGAATTTCGATGAGGTGAAACTGCCGCGACAGGGTGGATTTCAACGATCGGGAATAATCATTGGTGCATGTTGCTGAGCAAGTTGCATCCATTGAGACGAGGAGAAAATACAGTCGTGGCAATCAGTCGATGGATCGGGGATAATCAGAGCCTAAAAGGGAATCCACCGATCGAAGAGATGAACGATATTACTATTCGTACCAAATACTGACAGAGCTGCGGAGATGACATTGCATCTCTCGGTCGTTCCATCAACATCAGACGATGATAGTCGTCGGTAAAAGTTTTTTCTCGAAACCCCGCGCTAAGCGTCGATTATCATGCTACGTCGCTTGCCTCTCTGCATGAGAGTACAACGGAGCTTCTACCAGCTACGATCAATATGAAGCGACGGATAACAGAAGCACTATCGTTGCCAACCCACGCCTGTGCCACATTCGACGAAAGATTCGTAGACGGATAATTGCGCGAGGGGATGAAATGATGAAAATGCGATTTCGCTGTCGAAAACTCAGACTTCCAACTTCAAGCTTTTATGACTTGATTATTGGAATCGTAAAACAAGCGCTTCGTTCTCGCGATCAACGGGTTAACGCTTATAGAATCTCACTGTACTGGAATAGGTATGCGCTGAGATGAATAAATAGAAAAATAGAGACACTCAAAATTTCAATCCCATCTTTTCGACTTTCGAAAAAAATGCCGCAAGATAACAAAAATATACTTTCACGCAGCAGTGAATGTAAATGTAAATAAAGAATACGATGAGAAAGGACTTCTAGGAGACGCGCAAGCAGACGAATCTTATATCGTACCACGGAAATTGGATCCGTTTGATCGATCGCGGTAGATTCAAGCCACTGCGGTGAGCGAGCGAAAAGATTCAGGCGGTCTTCGCTACATCTGAAGTATCCACAAATACTTGACTTTCTCACCGAAGACATGAGATGAAAAATGAATTTCCAGACTATCGGGGAATCGTCATTTCATACGAATAAGAATTTTTATTTTATTTTTCCGGAAATGTTCAACGTTTTCAGTACGGAGATTATTCTAAATGTTGTTCACGTCGGCAAGGATGTCATCCAACAGATACGAAACTTGTTCTATTAATTGAATTCCCCGAACGAAAAATTGAAGGATTTTCAATCAGAAATCGGTTTCGTTCAGTGAGAACATATATTCACGATTTTCATCGGCTATTTCAGACTTTTTTGAAACTTTCATTTCACCAATGCAAGTTTTTTTTTTGCGATTCATTAAACAAAATTGAATGGACAGCCGAGAAAAAAAAAATTGTGAAAAGAATTAAGCAGTCGCAGAGTTTTACTATGCAAACGCGAGATTATGGTTTCTGTATGGGATATTTCGCGGTACGAATGAATAGATAATGCTTCCGCGAAAAGCTGGTAATATATCGATTCCGAAAATGCCGATGCCAGTAATTCTGGGATTTATGTTCAAGGCTATTGAAATTTGGAGGGTGAAGGGTTCCGGAAATTTAAACGTAGACGAGAGCTGATTCGCGTATTGGACTGAAAAAAAAACAACTACATCTATATCTCACCGGTACCAATGGAAATGTCAGCCTCTCCAAAATCGTAATATGATTTCGCGACTCACCTGAAACAGATGAAAATAGAGTATGATTATTCATTTTGAAATACGATCCGCAGAAAATCCGTATATTCGTTGTTCAGTTTCGTTTTTTTTTTTTTTCATCTTTTTTTTTTTTTTTTTTTTATCGAACTGTGAATTCGTTCTCAATACGAGAGCAAACGAGGCATGAATAGATTCATTGATTATAGTGACCGCGGCCATTGGGTTGCTCACAGGACTTTCTACTTTGCAGTGGCTTCCGGACAGCGCATATTGGCCTCTGGTAAGGGGGTTATTGGGTCACAGGTCGAAGCTTGTAATCGCGTTCGCGTCCTCTTTGCTCTCAAAATATAGCCTCACGCTTTGGCAAGCATCGAGTACACAGAAAGGGAGCGGTAGGAAGGGAAACGAGAAGGGGATTGTGGAGGTTATATAGAAGAGAGGCCGAGTGAAGACGAGAGACAGGATAGAAGCGAGGAAAATAGAAGTAACGAAACCGAGAAGGCAAAAGAGAAGTCGAGAGACCCCGAAAAGCCAGAGTGATGGCCACAATGAGGCAACCGTCCTCGAGACCCATTTCACAACCCGGAAAAGAGATAGAGTTGCGAACAATTTTTTTGCCAGTCCTTCCGAACTTGCGGGGGGAGGGGGGAGGGGGGGGGGGAGAAGGCGCGTGTTCACGTTCGAACCACAGAGGATAGAAGATCCGCATTGCGGACTATCGGGGTGGTTTCGCACACCGGCCACATATAACCGTGTAGCTATTGCCTATTCCCTTTCCTATGCTGTGCATAACAGTAACGCTAGATCTTCAATCGCATACAGCTAGAAGATGTTGGGTTAAAACGGCATACCAAAGCTCCGATGTATTGGAAATCTTGAAAAATCGCATAAAACGAAAGCTTTTTTTTATGCACACTGAGACAGACGTATTCTAAATCGTCTTGATACTGGCAGCTCGAGATAGATAGAGCAACGTCATCCGAGTTCAGATCTCAATAACGCAGACAAATTTCAAATCCACCATCCAATTTCATAGATTTTCCTCAATATGCAATAAATATTTTACGCTTTAGCCACGATATGTCGTTCTGTCCCACTTTTGCAAGCTGCACATCTTATCATAAGAAGGACCAGCACGCTGTGTCAATTTTTCAAACATCCGGTATTACGTGATATCGCAACAGATCCGGAGAATCACGCGTACCGCACATTTGTCGTGTTGTAGTATAGACTCTGAAAGATCTATACCACGTGCTTAGCTATATCGGTATCGGTGCTGTAGAACAAGTGTCGCGCGAGGGGGATGTGTTTGGTGTATATACATTATAGGTACACATGTCGGGAGCTTCGTGTATCACATTAATTTCAATGAACCTTCGAGGAAATATGCTCTCCTTGTATCCTCGATTTCCCTTATCTCGTCTGCAGCGTGTAGCGCGGAATAAATGAATTTCTACTATATTGAAATATATATTGGATTACGAACTTCTCGTGCGGTTTTCTCGGGTAAATGTTGCGAAATGCATCTTTTGTTGTCCCTAAAAAGTATTCTACGTACCTACACAATATCCGCGATTCGAATTTATACCCGCGGGCAAGTATTACAAAACAAACTACAGCTCAACGTTGCGTTGCGAAACTGGGTTAAGAGTTACGAAATATGAGGGATGAACAGCACAACAGCATCCCCTACATACACGCCCCACAGTTGACTGTGTACTCTGCGGATTTTATAACCATTGTGCCCGGGTAAGAAATTCTCGAGAATGCTGACGTAGCTGAGTTTCTCGAACTTCGACAAATCCCCGGAGTGAAGAAGGCACCGAAGTCCTGACCGAAAGGAACTCTCGGGTGGTGCTGGTTGCGGATCCGTTGGAACGTGTAAACAAGCTCCTCGAAGAGCTTTCCACGTACACAGTGCACGAGAACCAACATAAATGTGGGCGTCGCTGGTAACCGAATTTTCTTTTCGCTCCGAAAAGCGACACTTTTTTCGTAAGATTTACCCTCTCTGAGTTAATGTTTTTCTTTTTACGTATAGAATCCAATTTTATTTTGCAAATCCATTCGAATCCACTTGAGCCCCGATGAGTTTTCTGTTTTTGAAGATTTACGATTGTATGTCGAGATGGTAGCGAGTTTGTCGAGCAAAAAACAATGAATTCCAAGCTGTCCGCTCATATGCCGAGAGAGCCAGTGACTCGTAGGGTGCCAATGTCTGTATCGCCTATTTTTTAACTGTCCAGAGACTTCCTTACGGCGAGAGCCGAGGCATCACTATATCATCGGTTAACAACAGTCTCTCCTTCGGCCTCTGTAAGTTTCTATTTGTATCGGTTTCCGAAGAGCTCGCAGTGGATAAAGAGTCACTAGCCACTAGTGAAGAATACCGGGGCTGAAGGGTTAATTGTAAGAAATGGTAGTGGCGCGACCCCGGAAATACCCCCAGAGACTTTTACGTCGTTGGAATAGTCTGGTCGACGGTTCGTAACAGTTTGGAAGACGTGGTCTCGAGTCCTCGTTCCTTCATCACCCGACCTTATCCTCCTCATTCGTCATGAAGCCCGCGGTGGGTACCCTCAGCGGAGTTTCCCGAACTTCTGGGATTAAAGCCGTGGCACGGAAGTGAAGGATAAAAGGGAATGAAAAAGTTTTCATCGTCGGTTGTCACGAGGGACAAAAAAGATATGGAATGCGCATCTCGACATTTTTACCCTGTCGTCCAGAATGGCGTAACTAAATTATCTCAGAATCCCCATAATGGATGAGAGCATTTTTTTTTCTTTTTTTTTTTTCATAGGTTGAAACTTGATGGATCACTTCAGAAAATGGCATTTTTTTCGATACATCGATGATAGAATGATAACAAAAAATCGCATCTGTGCAAAAGACGTTAGCGATCGATGAAGAGACCGATTCGACACGAACCCGACGGTATGTAAATCATATCAAGTGTTTTTATACTGATGATCCCCTGAAGAACTTTAAGTATTTAAAATCCGTACTCAGGTGGGTCGAACAATCTCGAGTTAATTTATCGACGAAGCGAAGTGAAGCGAAGCTGATACAGTGTCGCGTCGTCGTATCCGTGAAAATTGTCAAAGTCCGCAAAGTTGGCGAGGAAGAAGCGCGGCGCATTTCTTCGTCGAGGGTATATACGCAATAAATATATACATAGGGAGAGAGATATCGATGCAGGAAACTAACGGATTGCGCTGTACCGAGAAGCATCAAGGGGTCGGGGCTTCGCGCTCGGTGGTTCGCTTAATTGGTCGATTATTTACCCCCGTAGAAGCCGTTACTTTGCTAAACTCGCTTTTCTGTACAATTCGCCCACTGCGGGGCTTTATCGATCGACAAATTATAAAGTCATTCTGTGGCTGTGTCAACTTTCACTATAACCTCTTTCTCCAATTTCCATAACAATTAAATCCTTTCTTCGTCGAGTCGAAGATATAATTAATAACAAAGTTGTCTTGATTCGCAAACAACACAAAAAGCTTCGGCCACCAACTGAAAATGTGAATTAAGCGCTTGTGTTTAACATAAAATTAATTACGCGTCAGTTACACGCACGCAGGATTTTTCCTATTTTTTTGTCGACATACAAGCGCTTTTCGTTGATTACAATTTTTAATCACCATTTTTCGTAATTTAATTTTCATTTAGTCAACCGAAAAACATACTGTCGGATTATGAGAATACATTTGGCGATTTTTTTCGTTTTCTTCTGTAATGTTTAATTTAATCAGTGCAGCGAAAGAATAGACAGTTTTCGAAATACGTTCAAAGGAATGCCTCGATAGTTCACACACCCATTTATATTTTCCCTCCGACCCGGGCGCTCTACCTACTTTCGTAGTATAGTATTAATCTCTTTGTCGAAACGGGTCGGTAACCGCATCTGAGGAAACCACACCGCACACCAGGGGTGGTTACGGTGTAACTATACCAAACGGGAAGTACAGAACAGGAATTTCACGAGAAATGTGGAAACTCACGGAGTGGAGTACCGGGTAAAACCCAATTACTCTCTCATTCCTTATGTTCGCATACACTGTGACTTGTGGGTTACACCATAACTAAGCAGCGCATATCTGTGAAGGAGTATAGTAACGAAAGAGAATTGTCATGCATGTGACGCTGTAGAATCACCAACTGGTAAGAAAAAAAAATGGACGAAACCAATGCCTACTGTGGATTATTTAGATGGATACTTTTCAAATGAAAAATAGTCATATCGCCTGATACGAAACACGTGGCAGTATTTTGCACATTTTTTTTTTTTTGCAATTAGTATTAGTCGATGGTGATAAGCAAAAGAAAAAACGGTAGAATTCTTATAAATAAAAAAATCGATGAACCAATGAAGTATGTGCATTGCCTACAAATAGATTTTGCGTTGTTAATCCAATTTTTTCTTTCCCACTCATCCGAATTTTTTTTTTGAATTTTTTTACTCACTAAAAGCGTCTGTTTTACAGTTTCCCAGACGCACCGGGTATATAACTTTGGTGAAGATAACGCGTTTTTTCTCGGTTCCGTGTTCTCTAAGCGCGACTAGTCGCTACGGCGAGCAGAAAAAAAAAAACGGTGTGTATATAGGTAAGCCAAGGCACGTGGAACCAACGGTAGCAGAAAAATAATTTATTACCCTCTACTCGTTGCTGAGGCTACTACTCTCTCCGCCTCGGAAACTTTCTCTTGCATCATCGCGGTAACACGCCCCGCTATCTCTTTTCCACCGCAGCCTCGGACCGTTTCCTATGCTAATCGTACCGGGAAACCCGGCGCTTGGTTCACTTTTTCTCTCTCCGGTTCGAGATTTTTTTTTCGTCAATGCCGTGAGTTCCCTCACGTTAAACCTGACTGGAACGGAGGAGGGTCTTGCATAGCCTTCGCCGCATCTCATTCGGTTCTCCTTTTAACTATATCTTTAATGCGAAAGCTTACGGTGCGTTCTTGTTTTTCACGGATCCCGAGGGCAATGGTAGGTACGTAAACAGCTATTTTAATTATGTGAAGAGGAGAAATGGGTGTAGGAAAAACCGGAAGATGAGACTTCGGGGATTCATCTCGATGGAAGAACTTTTTCATCGCTCTCAGTCGTGTCGCACTGACATTTTCTAAGTATATACGCACGTATATATACGTATATATTCGTATATTATGTATGTCAGTGATGGTGACGTACCGCGAGCGCATTGGTATTTTATAATACGTCAAGAAGAGCCCGTCTTCTGTAACGCGAGACCGGCGTTAATTAAGCTCCCGACCATTCTACTCTGCGGAATATTACCCTGACGCGAACTATTTGGAGCACGAAGAGGAGATATTCGCTTCTACGTACCGCAACGAAAAATCGAGATTCAAAAACCTGTAATATTTCATTATGTTATAGTTAAAGTTGTAAATTTTAATTTAATCTTTTTATGGCGATGAGCTGTTTTAATTATTTTTATGAAGTTTATATCTGTTATTAATTTATTTCATCATATTATCGTTCAAACGAAAGGCAAGTCATTTTTTTTTACCTCGAACTCGCTGTGAAAGAAAATATATCTTTTTGTTAACATTCCGAAGAAAAGTGTAATTCAAACTTTTAATTTGGAAGAAGCGAACAAACATTTATTGGCAACTCATCTTTTGTTTTGTGTTTCACAGAAATTCCGTTCTCTCCCTTCGACGAACTATTTTCACAACTTTCCTTGCGTTAAACCGCCAAATTCGTGATATGCAACATCTTTCTGCATTGCATTTAGTATTCTCGTGCCCCATTTTTTTTTTTTTTCTTAATTTTTTACTTCGCTAAAATAGATCGCGTATTGAAAGAGTTGAAAGAAGAATATGAGAAGACCGTTGAGGAAATCTCAGGAGTGGATATGAAAGAGAATTCGTTAGCAGGGTCGAGTCATTCAAGACTCATTGTTTTTTTTTTTGTCTTATTTTACATTTGCCTTTAGCGCCTCCTATATGTCACTCCGAATCGTTCGTTATACTGAGCTCAAGCCTCGGGACGCGAAATGCGAAGTTTGATATAGCTTCGGCATTAATTTAAGCCCAAGAGGGAAGTCGTTGAAGTATATAGCATGCGCACAGTTGAACTCCAAGTTTCTAAGTAGATAAGCTCACGAATTATTCAGACCAAAGCCGAAAAAGGTTTTCTTTACTTGTATAACTAATTGATTATTCCTTCGCTGATCTGGTAATTAGCGATGTAAATTCCATCGTTAATAGTTCCACTACGAAAATATTTGAAACAGCGGACACTGAAAAAATCATATATCGTTTGTTGTGGTCGATGGCGACGATTTTTTCGTAATAAAAAAGAAATTTCAAAGTTAATTACAAACAAATTGATGCATTTAATAATTCCAATCGTATTTCACAATCGTCATTAAAAAACTTTAAACTATAAACCGGTTGCCCTGAATTTTCGCTTTATTCTGTCTTTTTTCGGCAAAAATTCAGCAATTAAATTAATTGAGTAAAAAAAAAATGTAATCATCAACATCGGTAAAATAAAAAAAAAGAATAAAAATTCAACAAAATTAAGAAAATGAAAAAAATTAATTCAAATTTATACGTGAAAATTTGTTATCGTTCTTAATATATAATTTGATATCGGCGAGAGAGTCCATTGGATGCTCTTATGGCTTATGCAGATAGTTAAGGGACTGCCTGATTCGCTTATACAAGATCTGCATGATCGCTCACTACAGTTGGCCGCAACGCGTTGAGGATGCGGTTTAGCCGATATACGCCGTACGCTACAACGAACAATGTTACCTTGCCGCGAAATCTGACCGTCGATAGGTTGTAGATGTGTTGGTATAGCCGTCGGTGCGGTTCCCGATGCAATGCCGAGAGCGTGTCCTCGCCGTCCGGCAAGTTTCGTCTATCCATAACGCGAAGCAACCGCACGTATAAACTCGATCGGATTAGGCGAAGTGGTAATCCTCTCGAGACGTCGATATCGAATTTGAAACGGCAGGAGAGAGCAAACTTTCGGACGGTCTGGTGAAGCTAAGGGAATTCGAAGGGAATCGCGAGAGAATCGCGAGAGTGTGTCTCAACGAAGAAACATCAAATATAAGAACTTATCTCGGATACCGGACTGTTCGTAGTCGATAAGCGAAAAGGTTAAAATTGTAACCGGTTACACCCTCGGAATCCGCAGGCAGCAATTGTTCGGTTAGCTCCCTGGTATTCGAGGGCAGCACGACTCTTCGTAGGTCTTATTTTATTCTGTAGACCGGCTGATCCCTTCTCCCAGTCGGATCAAGTATTTTCATTCTCTCAACGTCACGTATTTTCATCTCACGAACGAACTTTTATAAGATTAACTCTGTTAACTGTTTCACGCATTGCTCGATCAATTGTAAAATAGTCTTTTCCGTATTTTTCCGTACTGCAAACTATTTTTTTTTTATTTCGCAAAGAAAATTCGAATATTTTTTTAACATATTACGTGAGTTATTTATCGATTAAGATTGATTGATATGATGAAAATTTAGCATATTTCTTGGATTCTCAGTTCGCTCGAGGTGATTCGAGAAATTCAATTCTCCATGAGATCTTTCTATGGGGGTAGAATCGAACGGAGGGAATGCGCTGACCGAATAGTCCGCGGTCACCGGCCACTCTGGTAGCGGCCAAAGAGGTTAGAAGGGTCATACCGAGAGAGTTCGTGGTATAGGAGGAAGTGAGGGAGTATATACATCGGGTCTGCAGTGGGGTAACTGCTGGCTCACCGTGGGACGCGAGTCACGCTCGGCCCGTTAAGCATCCTGACCACGTGTTACTCTCGACCTCTCCTATATGTACCACCGGCACCGCCTCCACCCGAGATAATGATTTTAATTAACGATATTGCTCGACGGTTCACCTCCCCCTCTTTTTAGCTTTATACATACGGAATGAACCGTGTTACTCGCCGGACCAACTCTCTTTACTCGGCCGCTTTCCTCCACGAATACATTCTCCTTTTTTTCTATATGCCTCCCCAGAGGAACAAAAGCTATAACTCCGGCAATTTAACTCCGCGTACTTTATACTCACGAAGATAAAAAAACACAAAAAGGCCGGGCGAGTTTCACTTTACAAATATATTGGATAATATATAACACGACACTGCGGTATACCGATTAACTGCTGGGAAACTGACAATGTTTTTCTTGATGCAGCAGGCATTCATTATCATTATTTACGGAGTTTCGGTTAAATAAAAATTGTCATAATATCGAAAAAAAAAAAAATTGTTTCGATTAAATATGCGGAAGTCAGAAAAATGTATGCTGCAATAGAAAGCATTTCTTATACATTCTTTCATATTTACTTATACGCGTGCAGTTAAGTAATCCTATTAAAATAATTCATTGAATGAATAAACACTCGACGGATTGGGGATTAACTTTGTTTGTAAAGAAAAAAAAATAATTCACCAGTAAGGTAATTCGAATTTTTGTTTTAATACATTTTTTTTTTTTACA
This sequence comes from Cryptus armator, assembly GCA_963971235.1. Taxonomy (NCBI): domain Eukaryota; kingdom Metazoa; phylum Arthropoda; class Insecta; order Hymenoptera; family Ichneumonidae; genus Cryptus; species Cryptus armator. The sequence goes on from OZ020233.1 coordinate 20,392,637, forward strand.
TTTCAGTTACTAATCCCCGATATCAAAAGTTTCAGTAAGCCAGTCGGCTTAACGTGGCACACGAGTATGAAAATATGGTACACGAATATAAAATACGTACAACGCGAAATATCAGGATAAAATAATCCCAAGAATATAATGATGCGTACCGAAAATAACTCGGAAAATCGTTATATTCATAACACCCGATTACAGAATGCGCATATTTTTTAAGCGTTCTCGATACGAGGCTTTCGAACATCGAAATTTCGACTGGAAATATCGTTTCGTCGAGCAAAATCCGCCGGACTATCGTCATATTTTTTCATCGACAATATATCCAAATCCTTTCACGTTTGTATCTTTTTTTTTTCTCCCTCCCGAGATGTCGAAAAATATTTCGAACAAGTGATTGGTAGCAAAAAAAAAAGAAGAGTAAAATGTACTTGCAGCACTGTCGAAGCTCGAGAATGGCATGGAAAAAGTAAAGAATGCTCGAGTGGTGTAATATATATATAGGTATAAAAAAAAAAAAAAAACGTTCGAGGTAAATCGAGAAGAGGTTGGGGCAATCATTCGACAGAACCTCGCGAGATATCGAAGGTGGGTTCAGGCGGGATGGTGGTTCGGCGCTATCTCGCAATAACGACTACACTAAACCTTTAATCCTTCTTTAACGATCGACGTACGTATACTACGTTGAGAGAGAGAGAGAATGCTGCCGTTAAAACGGACTGCTATAACAGTTTGGCCTCACGGGTTTACTCAACAAAGCAAAATAGACCGTGGAAACTCGAGCGCAAGTAAGAGAGAGTATACTTTCAATTCCGCGGAGCATCGAAGCGCTGTGTATACGCGCTGTCAATTTTTTCTTTTTTTCTTCACCAAGTTTCGCCCATTTTCTTTTTTATATATGCGTATATATATAACTGTGAGAGAAAGCTGGTGAAAAAAAAAAATATATATATATATATGTATAGACACTGCAAATAAATAGTCAACCCCTATATCCACGGGTGAGCACCGTGGCAAAGGTGACACCGGTTCATATACTCCGGATACTGTTATGTGGAGATGCACAATGTACAATTTATTTACGTTACATACATATGTGTATGCGGAGTACGTGTACGGAGTCACGATGAGTGTACGAAGCGGGGGAGAGGGTTATAGCTCACACCCTGGCGGTAGCGTATCTCGTACCCCATTGTCGCTGGGCTGTCGAGCGCGTTTAAGGACTTGAGAACGAAGAGTGAAGAGTATAGGAGAGAAAAAAAAGAAAAAAGGAAACAACATGCACACGAACGCTCACCGGGGTAGAGAGATAAACGAGAGAATGAAGAAGAGACGGAAGAAAAATAGGGTAGAATTGAAAGCGAAGTAGACAGAGGAGATGAGAGAAAGAGAGATAAATAAAGACGCACGGAGGTAGATGTGACCGAAGCAACAGAAATAGAGAGAGAGAGAGAGAGAGAGAGAGCTTCAGAATAGCTTACCTATGAAGCTGGTGCACACAACGCGCTATAAGACTCCACTGGGAGCAGTTTGTTCGCCGTGGCAGAGAAATGCGAAAGAGCTGTAAGGCTCTCGTTTCTGCAGCTGTTTGCGAGCGCTTAAACCGATATAAACAGCAATACCGGAATCGGGATCAAGCTATATACTTCATGATAGTGCGCTTCCGTATATATTATTCTACGCCTCTTTTCGGCTCAAGTCTTTCTTAAGAAGAGAGGCTTAAAGTCCAATGTCTGCGAAACAGCGCAGTGAGAGGACGAAACGAACTTAAGAAAAAAAAATTCCGATAAATATCTCGCAAAGTTATCATTTGTTAAGAGCGAAATAACGAAGAACAAGACTTCCGGTAGCTTTAGATAATTTCTCAATCTTCTTATAACGAAATATGGATTTAAATGGAAAGATTGAATTGTTATCATTGCAAAATTAATTACCTTTAATTTCAGTGACTGCAGGATAATTATCTCGAAAAAAAAATGAAAAATCTCGGTGAAAGCATTATTCATAAACTTATCGCTTTCAAATTCTATTTTCCACGATTACTCGTTTCACATTCTATTTTGATATCCTCTTTGATCGTTCTCTTGGCTTGTGGCCCTTTTGCACATCCATCAGTCTCTTTGTACCGCTATTAGTAGGGTTATACCTACTACCATTACTATCAATGCCCGAAACCGGTGTATATCGCTTTCTCGTTCCTGTAAGCACGGAGATTATAAAGATATACGTATTGGATACGTTGCGGAGGCATACACCAGAGGGTTTTCAGCGAAGAGAGCCCCAGACACAAGGCTGCGAGCCAAACCAACGTCTAAGCCCATCGAAATATCTCACACAGCACCGCTGTGGCCTCGCAGTACCTGTGTTCTACAGGAACGCGCTTTACTTCCCCAACGTGATCGCTATAATACCCGCCAGCGTCGATGCCCATACCAAGCGTGGTCGAGGGTAAGCATCGCGCGGATAGTACAGCTCACGTTTACAGACTACTGTATACGTTTGCTTCCTGTGCGCCGAAATGGTTAATACTAACGTCATACGTATACTAACATACCGCTGTGAACTATCCCTTGGTAAACCTTGAACATTCAACGATACTGGAATTCTAGACGCCACATTCAACCCTTCCGGTAGTCCGGTGTTTAACGCCTCGTAGCGCTTTACTCCGCCCTTCGAGACGCGTACCTTTGGTGAATAATTGACATGACAGCAGGTACTTCGTAACAACGCGCAGATGAAGCGTGAGATGGAAATGGGTTATCAGGCAAGGAAACTACGCGGAACTCGTCGTGTCTGACCATTTGCGGGGCTATCCACTGGCTTCTTGCTGCTAGTGGTTTCGGTACGAATCAGTCAGACTTTACAACAAAATCATATTACGTTTATTTTTTTTACAAAAAAGGTTGAAATACTTGGGTGTGAAGTAGTTTTTCCCGACTTCGGAAGCGAATCAGTTTCGAATGAATGAACTCGAACAAACCGGCACGGGCAACTTGCAACGGGTAGACGGGCGCAGCTGCTTTACTTTAATTAGAGAGAATCACGCGCTCCGCCGCACGCGAGCGTTTCTCATTAAGTGATATACAATTGCGTCTCGAAACTTTGAAACATCGGGGATCTTATATTAAAAATCATTATAATCGGTGTGGAGACTCTTAGCTCCTCGTTAAGTTTATTCTGCAATCTCGACGGTTGCTTTTCGAGTCGCATATCATTGATGCAAAACTCGCTCGATGCTAACATATGTTGTGTATTCTTGTCCAGCTGATATTTCAGCATGAATAAAACAGCAGCAAAGAAAAGTCGATCCAAAAAATATCGCAATTATATCGAAATAATCGATATTAAACAAATATCTTCAGCGATACGGGAATGAAACATCGATCAAATGAGATGAAAAAAAAAGTACTTGTTAGTACCTTTTTTGTATGTAAGTAAATTTGTAAATATCTGTAAAATCAATTATTTTCATACTCTTATTATAATATTCACATTTGCTTCTGTAATCGATTGTCGCGTTTGAACTATATATGCATTTTGCTCAAAACCGTATTCCCTAATCCCCTCTCGTACTCTTAGCTTTCTCGAAGTTTCGTGAACTCCGGCTTTCCATCTTCGAAATTACGAAAGCGTGACGAGAGGGATTTTCGGAGCAAAGAGCTTTTCTGTCTTTGCTACGATGTTCTGTCTTGACTTCCTTCGTGCGACGCTCGACGACCTCGGAGGATACATGCGAAGAGAATGGGTTTGAATCCAAGTCAGAGATGGCACGGAGAACTGAAGACCTCTCTGCGTTTCTCTACAAACGTGAGAAGTACAGACACAACGTCGGGGAGTGGCATTGCGCGCCATTCTCTCGGAGACCGTAACGTCTCACGAGAAACCTTGAACCCCTTTCGGAGAGTGGAGCAAAAGCACAAGAGAATTTCGACTGTCACAGAACAGGGGCTGAAAGATTAAGCTAGTCTCACGATGTTAATTGGAGTCACGAGTGGCGAGGGACACGCGAACAAGCAAACACAGAGCGTAACTTCTGCCTCAACCCGTTCAAAATCGTTGCTCGGTCGGTGGTAACGAATGGGGTGATTTCTCGAGGGTGGACCGACGACGTCGACCCAGTAGGCGACATACAGCCGCTGGGCATCAGCTGTAAGCCACTGCAGACCATGAATTTCGTGAATCTTATTGAATGAGAGCCGTGTAAACACCCTTCCATTTACCACACTTCCGGAAACTCTATTATTTTTCCAAAGGATTAACTCTTCATGTATCTAAAGTTCGTTATTTCACGACATTGCCAATCATTTCGAAAAGCAACAGAAATGTGATAAAAAAAGAAATTAACTAATAAGAATTACTTGAATATGTGAAATACTCGTTGTAATAACAGAAATAAACGGTTATCTGATCTTGAAATCCAAATCCAATGTGTTTCTTAAGTGGAAAATTAGTTTCCACTATTCAAGCTAATCATTCATTTGTCAATTAATTTCCGCGTCTCATTGATAACAGTGATTACGAAAGCTCCTTTACGATTCGTATCTTCCTCTCGCTCTTTCAACTTCAGCTCATCTCTTATTACGTTTGGGACTCTTGACGACCCGAGAGGGCATGAAAGCGTCAAAGTTCGTGTCGTATATATACTTCTTGCGGGGTTTCGTAGATAATGATCGAAAGCCGTACGGTGGGAAAGCAAGGTGCACGAAGGAACTTGCACGGTGTTGTGCGCACATTGTGATCCCTGACAACGCGATGAGAACATCATTGTCGTGCATCGCTGCGCATCCCCAAAGCCTCAGGCATCATTAATACTCGTATTAATATGACGGATCGACGGCGGTACACGTTTTACCCCCTTTGGTGTTTCTGGTTACCAACATTCAACTAGACCCGCGCGCTATGCTTGTTAGTTGCTCTACTTTAGACGTATACATCACTATCACAGTCGAGACCACACACTCGGATCCGCTATAGTTTTGACGACAAACCCACGCATGCAACCATCGCCCATTCGTATCGTCATCTAGCACGTTCGCGGTTCCCGCTTATAACCCTCTTGCAACGAAGCTAACTCCCGGCAAATGCCCAGGTAACCGAGGGTATCCTGCACGGCTATGAATATATACGCCATTGTAATGGCGTTGGAGGCGCAACGGCATAAATAACTGCAACTAACCGACGGTGGTGGTGTCTATGGCTATAACACCCATGCATAACCACCGCATGTGTGCGTTTCTATCCTCTCGTAGCAGTCGTATTTCGTCATGACATTGTATTTCCGTGTCTCCTCTACGCGTTTTCGTTGTACGAAAAAAAATAAATTGACAAAAAAATAACAATAAAAAAAAAAAAAAAAAAAAAATCAAGCAACGTACGTGAAAACGGAAACAAGAATATACCTATACATTGTCGTTTAATCTGCAACGCAGAAAACGTGACTGGGATGTTTTCGTGGGAAATTTATTATTCTCGCGAATTGCGAATAAATGTTGAATACACGTTTTATCTGAAATTGGATAATTAATAGGACTTGATAAGTTTTTGAGAATTAACGATGAATAGAAATGTGATGATGCATTGCTTGGAGTGTTTTTTTTTTTTTTTTTGTTACTTTATCTTTTTTTTTTCAATTTTGTTCGGGACGTCGGCAAATGGAGATTCGATTGTGAACGAAATACAATGGGAGCAAAATGCAGTTTTGCAAGGGACATGGAACGGCCGTTTGACGAAGAGGTACGAGGGTACCAATCGCTATATATGCATCTGGGTTAACGGTGTTTATAGTGCGCCGAGAGACCCTTATTAATTCGTCGCTTGTCACAGTATCCTGGAAACTCGTGCGCTGTACAGAAATTTGCAAGGGACCGAGGGACTGTAGGGATCAGATAACGTTTTTACGTCGATGAATGCGCGCCTCGTTTGAAACGGAGGGTCGAGAATGGAAACAGGGAATGGCACGTTCCCAAACTGAATACATCGATAGCCGTTAGCCGGTACTTTTCGGCCTTCGAACACCGAAGGAAAAGATGTTTTTTTATTCAAATCTTTTTCGTATCATTAATCATTCCTTTTTTTATCGGCGTACCAAATGATCCAAAAGGGCAATTTTTTATTGATTCAGAAAAAAAAAAATTGGTCGTTTAAACAAATGTCGCCGAATGAATACAACAAAATTGATTTTACCAGTGAAATGAACAACGATTGGCGCGAAAAATATTTTCATCGATAATCAGTGATTGAACTTTGTATTCGGACCAATTTTGCGTGAATCCAAAAAAATCCAGAAAAATCGTCCAAAATTTTTCAATTAAAAAAGTCCCCAACGTAGCAAATCGTCGACTCTGCAGCGCTTGAAACTAAACGACTTTATCTCTCCTGTGTTATTTTGCGACAACCGAGAACTCGTTCTCCTCCCAACGATCGTTAATACGACTCCCAAGCGACAAGATATACTCGGACCCGCGAGTTCGAGGACGTTAGGCAAATGCGCAGCGTTTCTCTCTGATTATATAACGGTACGTCCCTTAAGACAGTGACCGCCGAGTATAACGACTAAAGTGCGTACACTCGACTAATATCTCACGGGATAAACCCTACCTAATCAAGAATGAACAGCTTTCCGCAAGCCTTTGTCTTAACTACATTCGTAGAAATGTAATCCGTGTTATTACCTTGGAAAATGGTCCGAGTCATTTATATAGACGTAGAAAATAGATAACGGAGTTGAAAAACATAATCCTTTGATTATTGTTTGTAAAACGTTAACCGCGAAAAATGCGAAAATATAAAATTTCTAATTTTCCAAAACCATAAGACGAAGAGAACGGATCGGTTTTATGATAATAATTGTTGGATGGGTATAGTAAGGAATTTTTATTACAGGTTGAGGAAGATATTGTGTAAGGGTTGTTGCATCCCGAACGACGGATATTCGTTCCAAAAGTTGTGGGGTTGAAACTCGGGCTGCACAGGTCGAAGGTTCCAGGATAAGCCGGGATACTGTACAATATAATAATACGTAAACACGACAACGTAAAGCGATATTGAACCGCGTGGAGCCTTCAAGTCGCTCGTATAATCTTCGCCGATGTATCGATTAACGATCGTCGTCCGATGGGAGAAGAGAGATTGGATGTATGATCGTCAGGGAGTTACGGTGTTCAGGGTGCTACGAGGAATATTTTTTAACTTTCGACAGAAGCGACGAAACGAAAAAAGTGGAGTAAAGTATGCAGGGTACAGATGGGGAGAGGAAGTGATAAAGCGGACGAACGATTTTGCGGATTTGTTCGCCGAGATAGAACACGAAAAATCGTTTTACAATGTCCAGAGGTGAGCCATCGGGGAGGCACAGTACTTCGATAAATATCATAAACTGAATCCACAGAAACAGACAACATCGAAATCGTTATTTCCCAAGAGCCAAAAGGTCCATTTCGGTGGATTTATTGTCAAACACTCGGTGAATCCGTGTCGTTCCGAACGTTTCCGAAATCGTTTTTACGGAAGTGCCAAGAAGCAGCTGGAAAAATCCTCAAGAGGTGTATCGTATTGAACATAGCGAAGGCGCAAAGTTGAGGACACTCGTAAACTCCAGGTTAGCGAGCTTCCGGTCTTCCCGCTGGGACCTCAGTGAATGTTCGATACAAAGCCGCCCCCGCGACTGAACAGATACCCAGGAATTCTGGCGAAATAGCATTCCGCTGCAACGTTGCGATGCAGCGTTGTCGTTACGTAAAGCATTGCATTACAACGTTACACAGCTATGTCGCATAGTTTCAACGGACAAAACAAAATCCATCACCATCTACGTATCGAAGGATCAACGAGATAAAAATTTAATATGTCACATGATCCGTAATTCCCGAGGGCACCTTGTCGTTGCCACACTAAAAGAAATGACGAGTTGGGAGAATGAAAAATTCGTTGAAAGAACTGGTAGTTTGTTGGTACAAACGATACATTTTTTGAAAAAGTAGTTTTTCCGAATATTGTGGTTTGCATTTTTTTTTTCTTTCATATAGGATATTTGATGCAGAGAGGCTTCTGACAAAAAAATTGTGGAAATTCTCTTAATTTATTGGCTGTGTTCCGATAGGTTTCAGTGCTGTGGATAGTTCGATAGTAACAGATTTTTTTTGTTCGCTTTTTATTCCCGAAAATCGTTTAAAGTCGCAAACTCGCGTTCGGTGACCGTAACCAATTTACCAGACTAATGTGTAACTAAACGGAGTCGAGAGTTCCAGTTTCCTTATTTCCTTCGGATGCGGATTCGCGTGTGTCGTCTTCTCTTCCCTCTCGCGTTATACAAGTCACGCCTCATTTCGTATATTCACTGCCCGCGGGGGGATTCGGAACAGCAATAATGGTCGGGCGCCGACAGCCGCGGATGCGGCGGCGGGGACGTTACGTGTTATACATTCCTCGGGTTCTCCATTGTCAGACAAAAGTAGTAGAACTCGCGTTGAGATACTTTCAACTTCTATATATAGCTCCTCGTTGCTAGTACTACTGCCGCTGCGGTTATAACGGCGAGCTATAGGCTCTCGTAGTCACGGAAAAGTCGACGGCAGCATCGATATGCCCGTAAGCGAGTCCCGTTCGTGCTGAAAACGTTGGAGGACACGTTGACGACGTGCCGGAGAACGAGTTTCCTCCCCCTTCGTCATCCCTCGCATCCTCATCCCCCTTCCCTGTCCTCCCCGTTGCTACGGATCGCACGAGACGACGGGAGCGAAAAGCGGAGAAACTTTTTTTTTCTCTTTGGATTCGCAGGATTAACGCGAAATCTTTTCGTGCGGCACACGAACGACCCGGAGATTTCTTCGAAAAACCGGGAACGACGTCAACCATGAAATACATCTACAAAACGGGTTCGTATATTCCGCAGAAACCGAGGAATCAGGTCACCCACGCAAAGTAGTTAGTTGGAATTGGAATGGCTGAACATATATTTACAATCGCCAATATATTTACTTACATTGTATGCACAATCTGTGGTCCGTGGATTTAGGAGATCGGAGTAATCGAAATAATTGAAATAGTGGCTGAGTGGAGCTTTAATTCGAAAAGATCATACTATAAATTCGAAGCAATATTTTGAAGTGATAAAACTTTTTTCTTATTTATGAATAAATATGTACTAAATTTTTTTATTCTGCAACTAGAATAATTTTTTTTTAACGTATTAATATCATTAATATTAATACATTTTTTACATGAAGGATCTCGCAGTAAAAATTCGATTTTTTTATTCAAAATATTGAGAAATTCGTGCAAAGGAAAAATTGATTAGTTGAAAAAACCAATAGTTGTAATAGCAACCAATTTTTTTGGTACAAAGTAATCATCCCAATCGCTTAAACATTTTCAAGAATAACAATTCTAATGATTAAGACGATTAAAAAATTATGACAATTAAAATACTCAGAATGGAATGATTTTTTTAAATTCAAAACATCCCGCGTGGATCTTTCAATTTATCTTTAATCTTTTTTTAATGAAAATTTTTTCATTTTTTTTTCCTACAAAATTTAACCTCTGAATTGATAATGTTTGCCTTCTACAAAATTCCCGTCTAAAACTCTTCATATCATCGTACACGTTGCACTTTTAGAAAAATTCGACTGCGAAGCGCAAAACTAAAATATGAAACCTCTAGAGAGAGAGAGAGAGAGAGAGCGAGAGAGAGAGTATCAGCAACGTTGGTCTCAAGCCGCCTCTGTGAATACAGTTTCCAGACACTCAGAGGGGTTGTCTTGGCTTAACCGAGACGAGCTCAGAGTTCACCAAAGACGTACGTTCATCCGTTCTCCAGCAGAGAGGATATAAACTTTGAAAAGAGTAGTGTATTTTTTATACATGCGCGAACGTCGAGTCGGAGTCTGGCTTAGGTAGGTAAAAAAACAAAAAACGTAACACTGATAAAAGTCTACGGGTATCAACGGTACGTGTACCTATATACGTTGAGAGGGTTGGTTTCCACGGTGGGTTTCTTGTATGCCTCGAGTGACATAGCGTGCAACTGGCCGATGCCGGAACGAACGACCGGTTAGAAGGTAGAGAGAGCTTCGCTCTTCAATAGTATACATATAGAAAGACCCTCCCTCTGCCGGTTGGTGGACGTGGAACATGCGAACATCGTCCAACCCTCGGACACGTTCCGGCGGCTTCCTACCTCTACGGCTACTCCACCTTCCGCGCCATACCCCTCTCTTTCAGCTTTGTACGCTGTTAATGTATTCTATTGAGGATGGGTACGGGGAATCTACGTTGAGCCAACAACAACCCCATCCCACAAATTCATCCTTCTCTATCACTTTCATTCTGTCTTACTCTCTCGTGTGCTTTGAATAATGAAGATCCCGTAGCCGCGCGCCTCGACGCTCTCGTAGAGAGTGGCCTTTCCCGTCTATCCCGTACGGTCAGGGAATCTCAGTGATAGCGGCGATTCCCTCCCCCCAGAACCAAATTGTCGGCACACACCGCACCGCACGACGCATTTAAAATGCTTTCAAAGCATCCCGGTCCATGTGTGATGTGAGAGGATGCGGTAGGAAAGCAAAAGAAAAATGGGACAAGCTGCCAGTTTAACTCTTCTTAGTTAAAAAAAAACCCCTTAAAACAAAAACTTCGAAACATTTTTCACGTAAATACCATTTTTCACTCGATCGAGCTTCGATCGAGAATTAAAATTAGTCTGGCATTGAATATCAATTTACCATTATTACTTTCGCCAATAATATTTTATTAATTATGTTAGTATAAAAAATTCTTATCGTCGTAATTTCATTTTTACTATTTTGCATTGTTTTTTTTTTTTCTAATAATTTTTTTAATATAATAGTTTTCAAATTTTTTTTATGAGCGAAATTTTATTTTTTAAATAGAAAATGAAATCGCGAAAGTTTGCATGTAAAGAACGGTTTTTCGTCAATAGTCGCGGAGACAAAAAAATTTGATACGAATGTACCGAAATTTTTTTTTTGTTTTTAGTTAAATTTCTTTTGTCTTTGTACGTTTCGTGAACCATGAACTTCAAAGTGTTCCGACGAGCGTAGGAAAATGAATTACGAAGCATTTTGCATGTGAAAAGAGCTTGAAATTTTTTTGTTCTTTTCTTGCATTTTCGTTCTCTGGAAAATGCGCTGTATCTCAAGCGTATCAGCATTTTCCGTTGCAACCGCAGCATTTGCTTAGTAACTTGACCGTATAAGCGTGCCACTGGAACCGTACATTATACTCGGCGGACCACATTTAGGTCGATAAGTCAGGGTCGACCGGGCGATGCATTAGGAAAATTGCAAAAGTATATCGCATTCGTGGCGATTCGTTTTGACCCCATTTTCACCGATCGTTCGATCGTGATGAATACATAGCGACCGAGGGAATAGAGATGATTCGACAATGTATAGATATATGCAGTGGCAGACCGTTATAGTGAAGAGATTCTGGGAGATCTGCGCCATAATCGGTCACGAGAGGCAGCGGCTTATCCCCGCCGAGCTTATTCGGCGTACCGTGAAAATGAAATGATATTGCTACGTTCTGTGCCTCTCACGGCCACGAGAGTCACGGAATTGGTTGCACTATCCATAATTCGAATATGCGAATCACAGAAAAGTCATCGATCGGGAAAAAATTAATAAATCAAAATGCGAAAAATGTGGCGGTTCTGCGGTCGTGATAGGAATTCATATATGTCGGGTATAAATTCGATAATTGTGGTATTCATTACGATATATGAAATTCGTTTCGATGAATAATTAAGAAGTGTAGGGATGTAGATGATGGAAATTTCGATATAGCATCACAAAATATTTTTGATCTCTCTGATTCTGTCATATGCATTAATCTCGTCTATTATATAACAATAATTCTCGGGAATTCAGCGGTTTATCGTTAAAATTAATCTCATCACGAACGATACTTTTTGACAATTGAGTTAAATCCCGTACTACAGCGCGTATTCAAAGGTAAAGGCTAAAAAAAAAAAATCATTACGAAAGAATTTTTTATTATTCTCACGCGTATTAATTCACGATAATCGTAAAAAGTGTATTGTTATAATTTACTGCGCTGTGATTTTTTTTTAATGAAAAGACATTGCAGAATTCGTGGAATTCGTATGAGCTTTCAGAAATTTAATTTCGTAACTGCGCAAAGCAGCGCGTAAATAAAAAAAAAAACATACCGAGAGCAAGATATGTGAGTGCGAAATTTAAATGAAAAATCGAGTCCTCGTGAAAAATGCAATGGCGAGACTGAACCGAGCGACAAATCTTCTCCGAATGGTTATGATATGTGTTATGACTCCAGCGTATTAATATTCGTCCAATAACCGTAATACGAATTACAATACTCCGAAAAAAAAACTATTATTTTCTTTCTGCAGTCTAATGAGTCAGAGACGAATAATTTCGATCGTAAATGGGTCAAATTCTCTCGAAGCTTCGGACATTCGAACTTATTTCGTTGCAAACTATGCTCTTTACCGTGTGTTGAGCTTTCGAGTCTTTATTTCCATGTTTACTATTTATTTTGTTTGTTTTTCCACCTTTGTTTATTTCGCTTAGTAATAACGCAACAACTTTTTTTTTCGCTTCATAACCCACATTTTCATATTTTCTAGAAGTCAAATATCAAAACTCATTAGAGTTATTTCTTGACTGGCCAATAACTGTGCCTTTTGCATGACAATGCTTTTTACTCAACATCAGGAAAAAAAATAGACGTTGTTTAATCACAAACGCACAATAATGAAAAACATTCAGAGTCGTTGGGGTTATCAGCTACGATAGTTTCCAACAATACAGCGGCTGACTACGGTGACTGCGTTAGCTGGAAAATGTATTTTACAGTAATTACGCATGCGTAATTACTGGGTTGCGCAGCTTCGGGCTACCGGCGAATATAGATCGTATAACCCACCGAGCAAACCGTGCGATGTCACACGCGAGAAAGAATACACGGGAGGAAAAAAAAAATAGCGCAAACGGACAGAACGGTGGAATGCGTGCGGCGAAAGTTAAATGAGAATGTGGTAAAATTAGAAGGAAAAGCCTCGAAAGCGCACTTTGCTCGGAAGCTCTCGGTAGGGAAGTGCGAGTTGATAGCGCGGTACGCGCGGCACACTAACTTTGCGGTTTATTGAACCAACCGGAGTCTACCGTAACATCCTTCGTTGTACTTCGGTATCTGGTATAGAGACTCATTAAAAAAATAGCCCGTTTCTTTTCCGGTATTGCATGGAACGAATATATAGAAAATAACGTATACAGCTATACGGCGATGTCCAGCGAAGGAAAAAAGTTGTTTTCCATGGTCCCGGCGTTGGTGGACGCCAGGGACTGCAACGAAAACGAGTAACGCCTCGGGGCAACATGGTAGAGGAAATAGAAATCTCTCGAATCCCGAAACGGTTAAATAGAAATTGTACGACAGGGGATTGGCGATCGTGAATTTTCGATTAAGTGAAATCCGTTGTCGTTCTTTTTTTTTTTTTCGTGAACCAACCATTACCATTTGCATATAATTTGAGGGATTTGATAGAGTTTTGGAACGTTTACCGAAGCCTCGGATTAAAGGGAATCGACTCGGTGCGGAGAGAGGAAAAAAATAAAAAAATAAAAAATGAATGCATTTTTTTTTTTTTTTTTTTTTTTTCGGGTCTTTTAGAACGTTTTATAAGAGATTTTCTATGTGAAGGGTTAAAACAATGTTTTTTTTCTCCTGACAAAAAATGTCAGATAACAAAACCTTGAGCCTTACAGGGTATATATATTCGGTAGAATTTTCGCGGTTATCAGACGGGTCGACAAGCTTGTGGCTGAGGTGCAAGAGTGGCTGCTGCTATGCATTTCGCATGCATCATTGACTTCACACGACGAGGTGGTGGAGCGACACTCTAGTAGGTACGACCTTTATGGGTCAAACCCTATCACCTTTGCAACATGCATTATCCTATTAAACTTTAAATCTCGATACTGCTTGCTCTTTAAATTTATATCACTTTGTCGACGGCTAAAAAAGAAGAAAAATCTGAGTGAAAGAAAGAAGAAAAAAAAAAAAATGAAAAAATTCCAAATTTGCATTATTGGAATAGACCGTCGCAAAATAACTACACTGTTGACGCGATCCTCTCGCGATCTTCGTAAATCGATCAGAAACGGGACAAATTTTATTATCTTTTAGACGCGCTACTGAACCATCTATATCGTTGATCATAAAATTGGCCTTATTGCCCGCGTGTTTAAGGGGTTCGACCAATCGAAAAGTTGCTGCGAGTCCAAGACGTTTTATCGACACTTACATTTTCGTAAAAAAAAAATAATAATAATAATAATAAGAAAAATTGTTTCCAATAACGCCCCGTAGTCGGCGATTCAGACTCTGCTGCTGGTTTGGTAGTTCTCTTAAAGCCACGTAAGCATCGCGAAGATGAACCTATTTCCTTGTACATACATCAGCCTGGGTGCCGAGGACGCGAAACGATTTGCCGACGCGAAAATGGATAAAATTTGCCAAGATAATATTGAGGTGAGAAGAAGGCTACGTGAGAAACTGCAGAGCCTCGTACGTTGTTGCGCAGAGGGTTGCAACCGCTATATGTGAAACGCCATTATGTAGTCCTCTCTCGCATCGTCTACTCTCACACTCCCTTTATCACTTTGCCTTCTGTATATTTCTCCTTTCCGCGCAATTGTACTTGATGCAATTTCTCCACTGTGTCAGCAAGTGCGAAGACACTCACAAGATTTCTCGGCTATACAAGAGCCCCACACTACCCAAGAGTCGCCGAGGTCGCTCGTAAGTTTTCCGAGTGACACGAGAAGATAAATATAAGCCTGACTCGTCGTCGTCGTTGTCGTCGCATATTCAAATTGTTTCCTTGAGGATTCGGAGCGTAATGCCGAGAGAAGGGGATGAATCTTGTGGATGCGACAAACAACTGTCCTACAAAGAAAATAAAGGATCCTCGTGCTTACGTGAACGACGCTCGTAACGTGTACTCGTCCGATCTTGTATAGTACGTATGAGTACACGATTTATGTATACAGATATGAGAAAAACGTACGTTTCGGGCGGAAAAGGTCTATCCAAGGATCGAGAGAATATGTGGGTCATTGATTATAGTTGCACTCGGTGTGCACTCGGGAAAAAATGATCAAAGGATCGAGAGCAAAGAGCATAAGCCGATGTCCCTTGGCTTGGTATTTTGTGAAATATAAAAAAAAAAGAGTCCAAAGGGCGTTTGACAAATTTTTTACATCTGTGACTTGAAAATATCCCGAGAAAAGTAGACGACGACAAAGAAAAATACATGATATTTTTAGAGATAATTTTTGATTTAATTAAAAATGATTTTTATAATGCAATAACGCAGTACGATGGTAAAAAGGACGCTTGAGGGCTCTTAATAGAATATTGGAAAATTTCGATTTTCCTGGTGCAACGATTCAATATTTGACAAAATGACGTCTAAATTTTCATGAAAATATATAACGAATATATTTTTCTCGGAGATAATAAATAATTATTTTGACGAATAAATCGCGAGTTTGAAAATCAAATAGAGAAAACTTTACTTCAAAACCCGGGGAAACGTTTCGTGTACCTATAGAAGGGCAACATTTGGAGAGAAGATGTTCACACCGCCCTTCTCACCGCTCGATATTGAGGAGACTCAGTCAAGGAGAGAGTGATACGCAGTTGGGTATCCTTTTGGATATAGTAAGAGACTCGGCGAGACGTGCGCGAAACGCTCGTGAACCGCACGGATAGGTACATTATATTAGGGAATGATCGTGCGGACACGGATCATAAATCAGTTTGAAGTTCCCCGGCAACAACACCGGGCGTTGGTCCCTCGACGCCTCGTGTGAGATCTATCCATCCGTTCTCAATGGTATTCCTCCTTCTCCAATTTCGTTCACCCGGTTTTCTCCCGCTGAATATTACATATACACTGATGTATCATTTTTTTTTTTTGTTGATCGTCAAACCACCCGCTGGAAAAATCGAGTCGAGGCTTTTCTTCGTCTGAACGATAACAGGTTGGGGACGCGAGAAAAACTTAATTTACATTCAGATACGTGAACTGTGAGTTTACTAATGCAACAGTTTCGAAATAAAAATTGTCAGGGATACCTGACAATTTTCAAGAGAATTCAGTACTTTTTTTTTTCATACCCGGAACATTTTTTTTTAATAACGAGGATATTTTCGTTCGCGTATATTACGGGAGAAGAGCGCGTGTATTCGTGTCTAACGGAACAAATTCGCAGTGACAAATACTCCTGGCGGGAATGTCAGGATTATAAGGGGGTGAGCGTGAGAGCAAAATTCAAGCTGATGGAACGTTACCGACGTATGCATTTTTTTTATTCTCTCTTTTTTTAATTAGTGAAAACAATTTTAAAAATCTTGACCCAGTTTTCTTGACGGTCGTCAAAGCAGAACGTGTTACGATCACAATATAAAAAGAAAATGCCATTAGCGTTCTTTAGTTCATAGATATTGATAATTAGCAATATTGATGATTAGACAATTACCTCTATCAAAAAAAAAGTCGTGACATATTTTTTTTTTTAGTTATTTTCTGCAGCGATCAATCAATTTTTTAAAAATATTTCTATATGATTCTAATATTATATTCTAATATTATTACATACAATTTTTATGTAAAAAGAAGACTAATGGCCATTTGTCTTTAAATACGATTAAATTTCATACCCTATCGAAATGATTTAAAAATATTCACAATTTACGATATATTTCTACCATTGGTTCTTTCGAATCTTTCGACGTTATTGTGATCTTTATTTTTCGAATAATCGAATGAATAATAATAGTTTGCTTTCGTTACGCTCGCGCAAGTAGAAATAATTGCGTTTGTTCTGAACGCAAATTTATCGAATTAACTCAACGAGTAAATTATGTGTATAAACTTCGTAATACTACCTAACTATATCATCGCGCTACTTTGTCATCACGAAACTTATATGTTCGACGAAACCTTCGGCTTTGGGACAACGGTCTGTGGCGTCGCGAGATTAACTCGTTAAATCGCCAAACTAGATGAGGGTTTTGTGATTACGTTGATAAAAAAAAACAAGGCGGGGGTGAAAGTGAGTTAGGGAGTAGATAATAGAGTGGAGAGTTCATTGCCCGAATGGCGGAGATACATAGTCACCTTTCCGTCCCTAACTCTCGGTGTTTCTCTCACCTACGCGCATACACGGCGCTATCGATATCGCGGATCGACAAAACGTTATCGCGTTTCTCGTTGCAATTGCGCACTCTCGCGCGACGGTACTCGTTTGGGGAAATCAAATCGACTCTGCCACGGACCAGTGAAAGCTCCAGTTGGACCTCCAGTTCCTGGGTATAGTACGTGATCGCCTCAATCTATCTACGATCGAGAATGGAGCGACCGGGGGGGCGAAAAAGGGGGTTAATGGATCCATCGAGTACCTACGTGGCTGTTACCACTACTACTTGGCCATTGCCACCATTCCAATATCGTGTAGCACACGTTAAATCGATGTTTCGACTTACGGAACTTTACTTTCAGTGCCAATGTATCTCCGGTAGCGTGATAACTGCGATAACATATCGTCGGAAGGTACCAAAGTAATCGAGCGCGTATACGCGATTTAACGAGAGACTTACGTTTGAATTCACAGCATTGATACCCTTTTCATGCCGTCTTACAGCTTTGTACATCAATTTAACGGTGGAAGTATCTCGAATGAAAATTTTGCAGAATGTCAAAAGCTTAAGGAAACTTTTCAGTATTTATCGAAATCTCTTCAATGCGATCGGTACTCTACTGGTTGTAAAGCGCGTAATAGTTTGGTTTTATTTACCATTCATTTAAAATGATAGAAATAAAAATTGGAATTTTCACTCAATAAAATCGGCGGAAGTAAATAAATTGTTTTTGTGAAAAGCTTTGTATGTAATCGGAACCTTTGATTCATAGACATCAGAAACATCAATGCAGTCGCTTATTTCAATTTTTGCAGAATCGGCTTTTATATGCCGGAGGTGACGGTAAACTGACGATGTTGCCCTTTTGTTGAGGTTCTCTTTTTTTTTTCTAGCTATCCTTCCAATTATTACTATTCAACATATACAATGCTTACAAAGCTCCGTTATATATGAGTACTATGAATGCAAATCACTCGGTTCCACGCATTCCGGTCGAATAAAACAACGTGTCGTCTTTCTTCTTTTTGCCTCGAGGGGTTTAATTTTCATCAAGAGTAACATAAAAAAAAATAAAAAAAAAAGACAGTCTATCCTCAATCTGCATATTCAAAGAGCTCTAATTTCCTTCGATTCTCGTGAAATGCAAAATGTGTGTCGAAGCGCCTCTATGACTGTCGAGTATAAAGCGTCGTAATAAGCTGATCCACGCGCGACGCTTGAAAAAGAATTGTGTAGCTTCACTCGTCGATCTCGAGACCCGTCACGCGGGCCTTCGGATTGTAAAGTCGCGAGCGAAGAAAGCGAAGAAGGAGAATGGAGAGAAAAAAAGGAAAAAAAAAAAAAAAAAAACAAACGGAAAAAAAGTTGAACATTCGTGGAATATCGAGTAGAGCATAAATCCATAATGATTCACGAATCGTTGAGTCTGACGTTTCGCTGCGAAATTTGCGATCCGAAACTGAGCTGCTGCGGCTCAAGTTCTTCGGGCGTATCGGGCGGATGTGTTGAGATGAGGCCACACGAGATAGAGGTTTAACAATTCTATATGTATATAGCGCGATCCACGTGCACAAGATTGGCGGAGTGTCGATGACGTTAATGCGAATCTATCCCGCCACGTTGCGGCGAAGCATGCGGGTATTGTACAATACAGGTATTAGGTGACGTTGTATATTGGTCAACGCTATTATTGTACGTAGTGGATACGTTAGGCGTCTCTCGTAGCTCGACGGGCTTTCGGAGGAATATACCAAGCCGTGTACCAACCCCCGGCTTGACAATTTCTGGCTCGCGAACCGTTTCTAATGCGCGCCAGGATCGAGAGACAGTGGAGTACACGAAGACGGACGGGGGAAGACGGCCCGAGACATTCGCCTGGACCCAGACGAGATATCCTCGATAACCCAAGCGTTTCGTCTCAGCGTATCTCCCTGATGTACGGTGACTAACCAACCGTAAACATCCTCGACTAATTCCGTAACCCAATCGATCTCGTCAACCGTGAGAGGTATTAAAACACGACGAAACTACTGGACAGTCCTAACGAGCAGAACCGCAACTCGAAACTAGTAGTTGGTGGCAATCAAAGTTTTGCCATAAAACAAACATTTACACTGTCAAACTTTGCAACTTGCAGAATTCGCGGTTTTACGAGAGGCTGCAATTAATACTAAATAAATGCAGAAGAGTTCTTATTTTATTTGGCATAACACAATTTCTCGAAAATATTGTAACTTTATAATAATAATAATAATAATAATAATAATAATAATAATAATTTATAAACTCTAAAGCTGTAAATACCCGAAGGAATAATCCAAGCAATCAAACAAACGAGTATAAAAATAAAGTTTTCTCTTAAAATGACTTAGAATTGCTCTTCAGCGGTAAGTTACCCGTACCAGCAGGAAGCACTAAAGAGTTAAAGCCCTTCAATGGACACAAGTTCCTTCCTTTCCTGGCTGCCATGATGCACTTTCGAACGACGACGATAATTTAGCTTATTCGCGAAAACTGCCACACGAATTGTAGAGACGAATAAAAAAAAAAATAAATAAAAAAAAATAACGACCAACCCTGAAGAGTAATTACGTGTCCAGTGTTGCGAACAGTAAATGCAGTGCCCGGAACCGGAATAGAGTAGTGAATTTATAAATTGCATCAGTAATTTTCCTTTCCGTTTCCTGCACATTTTCGAGGTTGAAAATGAATCATTCCTTCGTTAAAAAAAATATTCAATATTATTATTATAATATTTTTTTTTATTTCATTGCCATATATTTATCTTCTCGTTATTTCTCTTCCGCGTCTATCAGATTGAGGAAGTCGAGCCCCGAGCACTTTGGATGATTGATAACTTCGAACGCTGTCGATGTGCGTCGATGCGCGAGACAATCGGCGAATATATATGTTCACGGAACATCCGAATCTCGTAAAGTTTTACGCGGTATGTTCGCAACGAAACTCCGTTAGGCGTCGATGCGTACACGCGAGCCTATCTTTTTGTTTGAACTTTGATTCGGCTCATCCCCGGGACGTAAAAACCAATGTGCCATTCGCTTCTACACGCGTACCTGTCGTAAAGCTCAGGGGGCTGCCGGTAGAGTTGTTCGGGGTGGTTGCGAAAAAAGCCGTTGGGGCGTGGTTAAGAGAGGCAGAGTTCGAGATGGGCTGAGGAGAGTGGAGGGTTTCCGTTTCACCGAAGGGTGCGAGGGAGTCACATAGCCACGAAATCGAAAAGTCGAACGATCCGTAACGACGCTAACCCGCATGGCATGGCGAGAGGACGTGGGTGCCAAGGGTGGGCCAAGGGGGGTTCCCACCCCGTGCATAATGGAACGAGTTTCGCACGGCGATATACCACTGCCATTACCATCAACGCCATCAGGAGCCATCGCAATGATTTCCCGGGTCTCAGATGGCAACCACCGGGGAATGGAAGAAACGGCCTCTATACGTGTACCATCTCCTTCGGAGGCTCGTCTGTACCACGAAGCCGAATAAAAATCAACGCCTCTAAAGGACCAAGGCGTCACCCCCCTCCCCCAATCGGTGTTTGTACGTGTTCTCGTAAAACTCGAAGATGTAAATCTATCTATTGGTAATTCAACGCCGAAGATTCTTGAAGGCATAACATTACGAATATCCATTCGTGTTCTCTTTGAGAATAAGAAAAATCCGTTCGTTCTGACACTATCGCAATGCCTAGAGACGGAATACGGTTGTAAACCGATCATTTACTACTCTTTGAGATATTTGGGTTGCGAAAATGGAAAAATCCAAACTGAATGCACCGACATGTGTTCCGTTCTTTCGCACCCCAACCGCACGGTAACCTGATTTTACGGACTATACTCTATGCGGTATGCTGGCACCTGCAGTGAAATATAGCTATCGATATCAATTTTTTTATTTTCTAAGATAGAATTCGTGGGCTTTTTTTGTTTAGTATGCATCATAAATCATTCACAGATAAGGATGGACTTTGGATAAATGAATAGAACGTGAATGGTTTGACATGTCGTATTTGCGTTCGTTTTTTCTCCCCAACCGATCGAACAGAATGTATCGATTTTTGTTTTGTTTTATCGACGAAATGCCAGAAAGTTTTCGGAGTTACATATATTGGCAGGGGCACGATAGTAACTTCGTGTCATCAATCAGGGGCTCCATTCTTCAACTTTAGAACTGGTTATCTATACTTGGTTCCGTCACACGTATGACTGCGAAAGAGTTCGAGTTTAAAACCTTGACCTACATTATTTTTCTCATGCCACAATCCGCTTCTCGTTTGTGGGGGCAAGGTAAATGCAGATGAAAAAGGGAGGTAAAAAAAAAAAGAAGAATAACCGACTATAGAATAATTTTTCCACCGCTTAGAGGACAGGGTTGATCAAAGAGCTCCCAATGTCGTCCGGAGCATCAGTCCGCACGCTATTGCGGTTCTCCGCTGCGTCTTTTATTTAAATTTTTTATGTTTTAAAGGAGTGGAAGATAAAAAAAAAGTGGGAAGTTGGACCGAGAGGCAGAGAGGGGGGCAGATAAAGGGAAGTGAAATGAAGCCTGAGAGACGGAACACTCGTGGTACTGGTTCTCTCTGCGAACCCTCAGGGAATTCTCGTAAACTTCTGCATACCTAATGCTTTCCAGGTGTCCTTCTACATCTCTTGCTCTCAAGGAACTGTAGTTTCGTGTCTCTTCTCTTCCTTCCTCCCCCCCCCCCCGTCCGCCCTCTCCCAGAGCCCGATATAAGCATATACTGTTCCTATCTCGAAGACGCGATACGCAAATTTCCCATGTGTCGCACGCCCCTGCGACATACGAGGCATTAGCCTACGCTTTATATTCTCAAAGTTTGAACGACACCAGCCTATATTGCTATCGGTTCGATCCTTGCGAAGGATCTGCACAGTGCCGCAGGTACCCGGTTCTCGTAAATGTTCCGCGAAGCAGCAAAACCGAGCCACCCAGTGGTATAGTGTCGATAAGGGACTTTGAGATAAGAACCCTTAAAGTGGACGGCGAACAGGCGAATTGCCATAACTGTGTCACTACCACATATAGAATCCCGCAGTAGTACTACAACGCTAGTTGGATCGTTATGCGTAGTATAAATCCAAGCCATTTACCTGATGACCGTGGGGACAATCGGGAACGCCATTTGGGAATCTGAACCGGAATGGACTATGAACCGGACAATTGACCCTGAAAGCATTCTCAGCTGCAGCAGCAATCGCAGAACCTGGCAATCTTGGCGGTAGTGGATGAGTGTGAGGTCCGAATATCACCGTATCCATTGGCAATGGTCGTCCGGGTTGATGCTCAAGAGATCTACAAGACCAGTTTAACGGCCGCAAGGGTTGTTGATGCTCGAGCGATCGGCAAGAGGCTTCGGATGGCATTGGTCTTCCCTGATGTACCGGCATACCCGTGTCGTGTTGACGATGTTCAAACAGTCTGGGTACATGTTCAACCGACCTACAGCCGTGATCGTGGCCGAGATAATGATCGTGCATGTGACCGGCGTGATCCATTAATCGGCATGGATGCTCCATTGCTCGTGGATGATGATCAAAACCTCGGAACATCGACGCTGAATCCATCGCTCGGGGCTGTTCTGTTCTGACTTGATCCATACTCGACCTCATGCTCTCCATTCCTCTGGCTTGTTGCTGTTGTTGTTGCTGTTGCTGCTGCTGCTGCTGCTGCTGCTGCTGCTGCTGTTGTTGTTGTTGCTGTTGATGCTGCTGCATCTGGTGGTGATCCAATGACGATCTCATTGAATCGAGGCCATGCATCTGTTCGGCGAGCGTCTGATGACGTCCCGAATCCATTGATCTCATGGATTCCATTGACCTCATAGTCTCGGTTGATCTCATTCCGTGATCTATCGGCCGCATCGGCGATGGGTCGCCCGATCTGCTGCACGGTCTTTCCCAACATCTGGGAATCGTGGCGCTTGCCGGCACTCCACCACCCGGTGGACCCCCACCTGAGTGACCTTGAAGCATTGCCCAACCGTACGGATCCATTTGTAATGAAATATTAATGGAATCTCTGTCACACACACGCACTTTATCCACTACGATTATTATCGTCGTTTCGATGGATCCTCGGGCGAACAATGGTACGAGGAAAAGCACATGGCTCTGTCTGGCGCCATGACGATGCACCCCGCTCTCTATTCAAGCCTTTCCGTTACGGTCTACTCTCGCCACCGAAAATCACCGCGAAACTCCTTACAAACTCGAAAACTTTACGATCGACGATAACTCAAAACTCGCGCACTACACATTAATTATTTTTTTTTCACACAACCAAGGAATTTGCACAATAACATAAACCCACTAAGCGGAGCGTTCTATCCGTACACAAGACTCGGAGCGACACTACTGCGAACACGCGGAATCACGCGATTTAATTGATAAAGCTGTGTTAACGTTTTACTTTGTACTATGAAGCTTTTTTTTTTGTTGTTGTTGCACCTCTGATAAATCACACGACCTCCCTTTCTATAATTACACGTCTCTCGAGCTAATGATTTCTAATGTTTGCCAGAATTCAAGAAACGATCTTGGCAAAAGTTAAAAACTATTTGTACAATCCTATGCGAGACAAATTTGTACAGATTTTTTTTGTGTTTTTTTTTTTTTTTTAATTTTATCTTTCGTGTAGCCGTTTTGTTGAATGAAATAGGTGTCGGGAGACGTACGATTAAAGCCGATGTGGAATACTGTAAGATTCAAGAAATAGATGCGACAAAACTTTCGTTTATTATTATTATATTCTCTTGTAATTGCTATATTGTTAGTAATTGGTTTTTCTTTTTTCGTTTTTAATATAATAATTTTTTTTATAATATCTTTATTATCGTACGATAGAGGGAATAGAATGCTCGTTGTCGTTCGTCAACGTAGCAATGTTTTCCGGGGATAGACAAGTAGTGTATTTTAGTGTTAGAACGAATAAGAAATAGGAAGCGTCGAGCGACGAGTGCGGCAGCAACGGAACACCGACGCATCGCGATGCCGCGCTCCCCAGCACTGAGCTAGCGGCCCTCGCGCGGCCTCGACTGACGCGCAGTCCCTCCACGCAAACCACCCCCGACCTCGTATCCACTGGCAGCACAACCCCCGCAGTGGAAATCCCCTTCCCCGCAACTCCGCGACCCCCTTATCATCTCCAACCTTGCCCAGTCGAACCCCGCGCGCGATTCTCTGTGTGCTTCATTCCTCTTTTCCCTTCGCTCCTTTACCGCCCCTCGTCGTCGTCTTCGTCGTCGTCGTCGTCGTCGTCGGCGTCGTTCTCTTACTCCTCACCTCTTCTCACCAACCGACCCAACACTCCTTCATCCCACCGAACCGCAACGTTCGCCCACCCTCATCCCTTACAGCTGCTACCTCCACCCTGAAACGTTCATCCTTCCACAGTTAGACCCGCGATCGGATCCGACAGCGCAGCGTTGACGGCAATGCTGCCAGGAGCCGCTGCCATCATCGCCGACTTTTTTCGTCGGTTTTTATAAACTGCAAAACACGAGATTCTTGGTCCAAGAATTCTTTTAGACTCGACATCCAAACTTTACAGCCGAATACTTTGTGTAACTTTACTTAGCGATTAATTCCGGAATCGGAGTTCATCTCATGCGGGTTGGTCAGCGTATGGCCCAAATGATTTGGTAGAACTTCAGAGCTGGTAGCCATGATAGGACAAGAGAATCCCTTGTGGCGAGTGTGGAAGGGCAGAGGCTCGAAATAGAAAAGGAATAAAGAGACGCGCTTTTGTTCTCCAGTCGACTTATCTCTCTGCAGATAGTACGCCACGCTACAGAGTTGTTCTATGAGGCAAGGAAGGAGAAACCCAACGTTTCTCTTGACTCGTTCACTTCCTCTCTCTCTCTCGTTCTTTTTCATTCTTATTTTGTCCCTTTCGCCAGAACAATTCCACCTTATCGGCTGATCCGGCAATCATTTCGAATCGCTCGCGTCGCTACGTTTGGCTGCTTCAATCTTTTGTTGGTTGGGTACCTAGGCTACCGGAGTCTATCGGGGAACGCTGTCGACCAGACGCTCACGGAGGACTCCCGAAACTCTCTCTGTAAGATCCGAATTGTCTGGAAACGATAGGGAATTGAGAAGGTTGTCGCTTGAAGTCTGATACCCTAGCGTCTTGGGAGGTTTCATGTGCCTCGCTGATTAGAACTCTAGCTAACGTTGATGCCAGACGACATAAGCTCAGGAAATCGCTAAGAAGATCTACAAGCTTCTCACATGACACTTAAAAGAAAAACGCTGAACGTTTCCCTTCAAGTATCGTCGTGCAAAGGCAAAAACCTTTGGACATCCTTCAGATGTGCTTTCGAGCGCTATTACGATTGAAAGAACTTCAAATTTGAACGGAGGGTAGAGACCGCAAAGACATTTTAAGGCCTATCTAAAGCTACGGACACTTCAGAATACAGTAACAGAGATCTAAGCTACTCGACGCACTCGACCTTGAAACGCGGCTTGCCGCATGACGTGGAACTGGCATGTCAGCATTTTTTTATGAGTAGATGAGCATTATTTCTAGATGTGTGCCAAATAGAACATTGATATGACATGCAGTAAATCTAAGTAGAAACTGCGTAAACTGACATTGAACGTAATTTTACCTAATGATGTCCACGAAGGATTTATGGCAAACAAAAGCTTTAATCTTAAGACCTTCAGGGCACATGCTACTGTATGATTCGACCAGCGTTATTATAAATTGGATTAGTGCGCGGATGATACGTTTGACGAAGGGAAATAGTAAACACACGAGGATGGAGAGGCCAACGATGATGGGAATGGGGCAGCATCACTATCGGTAACGTCCACGTGCGGAACACGAGCCACCGACCCGTACCCTCACCCCTCTGGTACACACAGGATGTACGTGAAGGTTGGTAGGTATACCTGACGTAATTCGCGTCACGTAAGAGCGGCTAGTGAATGAAAAAAAGCGAGCGATCGATTTCTAACAGCGGGCAAAAGAAGGGAACGGTGTCGTCGCGCGCCGACGGCTACCCGGACCGAAGAGCTCGCGCCCCGCGTAGTAACCTCAATCCCCAGATTTGCTGACTCGTTGCCTTTTTTTTTTTTTCATTCTCTCTGTCTCTCTCGCGGAAGAATTGGCGAGGGCGCGTCTCTGAAGCTTTTCTTTTTTTTTTTCTTTTATTTGCTTTGCTCGCTTCCGTCTCACCTCACGTTTCTTTCTTGTCCTCTGTCGATCCGCGTGTTTCTTTGTTTGTCTCGCACTTTTTTTTCTCCTTTAACGTCTCCTTTATTTCCTCTTTTTACTTCCGTTTTATCTCGCTCACTGTCGCGAGTGATTATTCTAAAAATAGCGTCGTCTCTCGACATCCATGACTCGAACCCGTCACGCAAACTCAACTCTTTTTTCAACCCTCCTGTATCTACGTACCCTCGTTCACTCTATCTGAACTCTTTTACTCGACACTTGTTGCCATCGATAATCGATCCTCGAAAAGATCGGAATACAGATAAGGGATAAGCTTCGGCGATAAGAGAAAAAGATGGGGTGGGAGGCGGAACGAAGAGTATAGCAGAGGTGAAAGAGGAGTGAATAATAAAAATTCGACGACAACCGGGGGAGAGAGGGGGAGGGGGGAGGGGTGAGAGGGAAATCGATGAGTCGCAACACGTTGCCGAGACTTCGTCGATGCTTTTAGTCACGGCTTATTCGAACCGAACGTTGTTGAACCATCTCTCGCTTGCCTCCTCGTGAAAGTTGCAGATATATAGATATAGCGTGTTGTATACCTTTGAAGCCTTCATCCTTGCGCTATTACTCGCTACTCTGTCCCGGCATCAACCTTGCGACAGTTGCAAAGTTTTATGGGAATTAACCTACATTAATTTTAGTTTTCGCGATACACTGGTATGCGATGGACTTTGTTTTTGACGAACTTTAAGTGGTTCCGAACTTAAGCAAAGCGAAGTTTCAAATATTTTCTACATGACAACCTAAAGCTTCTTATTCGTCTAAAAGCTTCGAAAATTGTTAATGGGAATATCAATTTTCGATTTACGTACACATCGTACCAAATTTGGCACTTGATGTTTTTTTTTTTTTGCGACAAAATTAATTACAGTGCATTTTAATTGTGTTACAAGCCGATGAATTTCAGCATATGACATCGATGTGAGAACGCGCACGCCATCTACTATGAGATTTCATAGGCTGAACTTAAATTTCTGGCAACGGCAAAATCTACGACAATTGAAATTTAAAATTAACGGTATATTAAATTTAAATTACGAATTTAATTGACATTTTTTGGAAAATGTTCAGAAATGGCTACTGCAAGTTTTGAGGTTTAAACGATTTTGCATAAACGAAATTTGCCAAGAATCCAGGACGGGATAGTTGCGAGGATTTAGGTTATCCAAATATGATTGACGTCGAAGAGCAATATAACTTTCTAGGAGCGAAAGGGTGGAAAAAAGACTTGAAACTTGTATAGTGCCAATTTTTTTTTCAGCAATTTTAACGTCTAGGAAAAGAAATTTCTTTCACTAATATCGAAAATTTTCGCCGAATAGTCTGGGATGTAGTCTAATACTCCATTATGTAATACGTATCGGAGAGCGCGCAGCTTCGTACGCGTTTCTCGTATGCGGGTGTCCGAGAGAGTCGTATGCGGGTGTCAACGTTTACGTATGTATTCATGCGCTCGCATCTGCCAGCTGCTGCATTCCGGGCGTTTCAGTAATCCACGAGAGACTTATCTCGAACAAGATCCGAATGCATCTCCGGTGATGCAGCGGTGCAGGGACGATGCAGTTTCCGTAATGGTTACGTTGTCGACGCGGGGGAAAATATCTCCCGGGGTGAGTTGATGGTGGGGTTGCGAACCAAGCGAAAAGCCGGAAGCTGTGAGAGGAGGATGAAGTTACAGGATGCTGCGAAGGGTCGAGAGATCTCTTTGAAACTGGCGGTGTGAAAGTCACTCGTTTCACACGAGAGTTATGACACTATCGCCTCAATCCGGTGCGAAGCTTCTCGCGACCGTGGCTTTGAATATTCCCGCGGGGGATCGACGAGTATAACGCTCTGCCCTCTTTAATCGCATGAGGATTCATGTGCCATTGAGCTTTCCAAAAGCTTTTAACGCAAAATATCCTCGCGATCATTATTCATCTGTATTATTCATTATATTCAACTACAGAGCTCGATTTAACAAGCGTTTTGCTACGTTTGTACACGACGATACATGGTCATCGTGCAACGATGCTTCCAATGTACGATATAGCCGTGAGGCGATAGTTATACAATAATCTGTTCACGGTAGCGCATAGTAGACACCTACATGAAACGAGAATTATCGCGGCCTCTGGTTGCCTGTCGATTTTCGGGCGCAATTTTGACCTCGCCGTTCCCAGGAGGCACGTGAAATTTTGATTCAACACCAATAGCCGTATGGAACGCAGTGTGTTGTAGTGTTACAGACCACTGCAACGATACAGCCGTTTATCACCGAGTTCGCTGTGTGATGTTACATCGGTCACAGCGTCTCGACAACGGTGAACGATTGCCCAGTAGTAAATCCCTTTACGGGTCAGACGCATCCCAGACGACCAACAAAAAAATGCGGTCAAACGTGAAGCTTTTAAAACGCAAAAAAAAAAGAATGTCTAAAACCGCGCAGACCAAGAGACCGACTTCTTCTTTAGGGAAACATCGTTCTATTTTTAAGAGTATTTTTACATCGATCGATCTCTCGGGAGAGGAAAGAGTGACTTCAACTCTAACCCCTTTAAATATACTGCTGCTGATCTATATTGGAAACTGTTGGTCTTGTCGCCATGCGGTGTCACGATAAGGCTGTCTCAGTTGGCCCACCTGAGAGCTGACTACCAGTAGTAGAAATCCGTATAGGTCAGACAGAGCCCAGACAATAATTATCGGCTGAAGCCCCAGCTGGCTTCTTTCTAAGCTCATTTTATGTACTTTTATAGTGGTTACGAGTCTTCCAAACAAAGCTTAAGATACGATAAATAACTGCATGGATTTCAGTAGTAAATGTCCGCTCGGGTCAGACACGCCCAGGATTTTATATATATATCTTTCCGAAAGTTGTTTGTTTGTTCGACTTATCTTCCATAACTTAAGAAACGTGGGAATCGGTAGATTCAGGTCAGAGACATTCAATTTTTATCTCGCATCGATTTATCTCTGTTAAGTGTGTTTTGTGGACGAAATGTAATTGTTATTTTCGACAGTTTGAGAGAAAAATTTTTATAATATTCCACGTACAGACGAACTATGGTGTTTGCTATAATATCTGCTGGGCAAAGTGAAATGGAGGGACGAAGGGTTTAACAGGGACGAACTATTAGCGAGGTACCCAAGGCGGCTTGCGCGCTACGCAAATTGGCAGAACGCGATGTAGGTACGCAAATTGCGACCTCAAGTGAAATTTATGCGAACCGTGACGATGGCGCACGGACTAAGGGACGACGATCTATCTCGTTTGGGTACGACGAGGCGCTACAACCGCCCTTGTCGAAGGAGACGAGAGGGCGAAATTGTTTGGCAGAAGCTTCTCTCTGTGTACATTCGCAACGGGGCTCTTGGTGTTGTACATCGAAACTGGAATTTGTCAGTCATGAAAATCGATAATTCGGATGCTACCGCATCTGGTATTTACACGAAGAATGGAAACGCGTTATTGTATTATTTAACTCGCGTCTTTCTCACTTCGTTACTTATTCAGAAAATATATCACTTTCTGTTTGACTTCGCGAGTTCATTAGAGTCGTTTTTTTTTGTGAAAAAGGCAAATTTCTACATGGCAGAGAAACTAAAAATAAGTCTCATGGAATTTTTGTATAAAATTTAAAAAATGTATCGAAAAAAAAAAAAAAAACAATAAAAATAAAATAGTATAATAAAAATATCGCAGTTTCATTGAAAACGAAGATTTCGATTGTAGTAATGTTTAAAAAGTGTCACATCGCCACAATGCGGCCGCACCGTAAATATCTATAAAGGGTGTAAACAACAGAAAAATCTTTCAACTCAAATAAGCGAGAAAATCTTTAAAAAATATTTTGTATTCTGAATTTCATTAGCTGCTTAGTTCCGCGGTAGAAAAAATTTTAAATGAATTGTCTCTTTTACTTCCGAGAATTTTTCTATGCAATTTTTTTAACCTTCTTGAGGTACAAAGCCTTTTTAGACTTCGGTGTGTTGGTCGTCGAGTTGGGACAATTTTTTAGCGGAGGTTCGACAAAGAGAATGTACTTTTGCTGGCGTGTGAAATGCGATAGGGAAGATGACGCTGATGACAGTCAAGTTCGACGCAAAGACATTATACTATCGTATTTTAAAGGGTGCCGTTTTCAC
The DNA here is from genome assembly GCA_963971235.1 of Cryptus armator. NCBI lineage: Eukaryota > Metazoa > Arthropoda > Insecta > Hymenoptera > Ichneumonidae > Cryptus > Cryptus armator. Next base: position 20,423,240 of record OZ020233.1, read on the forward strand.
TTAGTCACCGGACCATAGTTTTTTCTCTCATTAGTCTCGTAATTCGTCAAAAAGAAAAAGCATTGCGGGCCGTTAGAGAAAAGTTTCAAAATTAGCGGAATCACGTAGTCTTTCGAATGATTCGTAAGATCTATTAAAAGATCGACACTGATAAGCGATCAAAATAAATGATTGATGATATTTTAATTCGGCTGTGCAGCGAATAGAAAATCAACTTTGTCTGCAACGGGTATTGAGATCTTAACTGTTGACCCGATCCGTTATCGGATATCACAACAGTTGCATATCTCGATGCAACTGTCGGATCCGTCGGCGGCGCTGGCAGACTCGGTACTATTAATTATTCGATTAATTAGAGCGCCGAATCTGTCGCGGTTGCGAGGTCTGCCTCCATAGTGGGTCATTCCGAATAGCGTAGTTGGAATATTCGGTTGAAACAAAATTAAATGCAAACTGTTCGATTCTATAATAAAATGTGAAATCCTGGAATCCTGTCGGTTGGAGTCCTCTACCCGTGAAACTCACGCCGAATGTGTTCGGAATCTGATTTCCGAGAATTTCCGCTTTTAATTACGTACGGTAAGCGACAAACTAGGTCTCTGATGACGCCACTGGATAGTGGAGCAAAGCTCGCGGGGGGAGGGAGGAGGGGGGGGGGACTATTTTTTAAATAAAACCGGAGAGTAGTTCAACGTTGCATGGCATGGCATAGAGTGCGACAGCCTGCGTACATCTTCTTGTTTGACTGTTTTCGATGTATTTTTTTTTTTCTTTTTTCGATCGTTCAAAATCATTCCAGAGAACATTGTCAAAAAATTGTTCGATCATGCAAAATAGTGTGAAAACAATGTGAAATTTTAATGTGCGTTCTATTTTTTAAAGTACCACCCCTATCGGAAAAAAACTGTTCATCGGGAAAAAAACAAAATAAAGGGTTGTTGCCGCGTATTAGCAATGTCCCAATGGACTCTGCGTCATAACGGCAATCGGGTTCGTGTTCAATGCGAAAACATGAAAAAAAAATAACGTCGTTCAGAGCATTTTTTTGAAACCCTACATTTTCTTCGTTAGAAATTACACGGATACCCGGTGTTTCCCTCGATGTATTTTTATTTATTTATTTTCAACCCTTCACCTCAGTTTTCACCATTTTTCATCACCCGGCAACGACCCGAAAAAATTGCGTGTAAATTTCTCTCCGTGTCCTAAAATCATAATTTTCCGCGAATTGGGTCGATACAAAAAATGTCGTTACGAGGCTATCCAGTTATCGTGTATCTGATGCATTTTTTTCCGTTAATAACGAAACTGTAATTAAGTTTACTCCCACCTTAATATTCGATGCGTAAAAGCGCTCAAAGAGATTAAAAAAATAAACGAAAACCTGTCGATTACCCCCATCGAAACATTTTGGAGCGAAACGCGCCGATTCCGCTGGTCTACAAATCAATATAATTCGTGATGATAGCGCAAACAAAAGATAATGCATACTCGATGTTCTCTCGATAGTCAGTCAGACAGAAAATCCCATGTGAACTTGTCAAGCCGGTGCCACTGTATATCAACGGGATTTCGAACGTGACACACGAGAGAATTGTTACGCTTCGCGTCGAAAAGCTTCTCGCTTGCTTGTTTCAGTGTCAGTAATTCTCTGCTAAATATCGAAGCCGACGTACAAATCGTGTTGACTCGTTTAGTTTACCCGAGCCAAGTTCCCAACCGCCTCTAATTGCTTCGCAAAAGAAAAGTTATTTCAACTCCCTCTTCTAGCTTAACAATTGTCAAACTTCCCTGAAGGCTTTTCCGACGTTATCGACCGGAACGTATCAAAGGGTTGACGCGAAGGGAAGAAAAAAATCACAATTATGCTGGAAACGATAGGATTGCCGGCAATCCGTGTCACACGGGACGCGAATAGTCGTGATCTCGAGATAATTTCGTTGGTATAGATCAGCAAAGGGATCAAAAGGACGAAGGGCACGTTCCGGCCGGTAGTATGTACGAAATGGATGGTGAAATGGTCTTTGAAGCTCGACAGAGATACCAAAGAATTCCAGAGATCGATAAGGTCGCGGGTAGTCGAAGAGGGTGAACCTAAAGTTGAAGAAAAAAAAAAAAAAAAAAAAAGGTTACCCGAGTGGGGCGGAAGAAAAAAGCATCGCGCAATTTCGTGGGATGGGTATCCCTCACCGAGGGTGAAATTCGACGAACCAAGGACAAGGGTACGGAACGTTGTACCAGAAAAATTCGAAACAAGAAGCGTCGAAGCTTCTGGCCGCGTCACGGAAAAACATGTGACTTACGCGAAACTATGGCGATACGCTTTTGGCAAAGCGAGAAGAGAGAACTGGAAGAGAGTATATGTATAACAAATATAGACACCTTGTGCCGCAATTCCCGAAATGGTACGATCGGCGTTTATGAAGGCCAATCATATAGTCGAAGCTCAGCGTTGTCGTAAACGATCCAAGCGAATGACTGGATTGCGTAGCGAATAAAAGAACGGAAGGTGAACTTTCACAGAAGCGAGAAACGAAAAGAATTTTTTCGTTTTTATGTAAGTAAATGTAGAAAAGATTGTGCGCACGCAGTTGCGACGATTAAAGCGTCGGTTTGAAGCTTTTTTTAAACGGACAAATCAATACCCGCGAATAAGAAAAAAAAAATGCAATTTCTTAATTTTTCAACATTTTTTCGACGGCGGAAAAAAAATTAATGTATATCTTTATCGTGAAAGAGGATACGATGTTTCTAAACAACGGGAATGGAAAAACTATCGATAATTCGGATATTCGAGTTTATATCGTAAATCGACGATAGTTCGAAACTCGTTACGATCGCAAGACAAGTGGCAAGTATCGTGGGCTGTCGGAACGATTTAAGAAAAAAAAAAAAAAAGTCTGTCCCCGACGACCCGACCGGCGATGATCAATGAAGATAGAGAAACAACTTGTGTGAAACTTTGTTCTGTTTTTTTTTTTTTTTTTTTTTTTTTTTTTACCGTATAGAAGAATCCTAAAGCTTCGAGTCGGAAACGTTCCGCTGTACAGGAATTGATGAAAGTTGCGATTCACGTGGTACGCTTACCTGTAACAAAAAAAGTACGAGAATCTGGTGAGTTCGAGACAATCGGTTCGCTTTGAAAGTTTGGAAAAACTTGGTAAACGGCGAGAGTATTACAACGTGATAATTTAACGACCATTGACTGCGAACAACTTAAATATTAAACGTTCCAAGAGTTCGAGTTTTCATGGCTTGGAATCGATTTTTTTTTTTTTTTTACATTTATAGCAATAAAATTACAGATTGATTAACCGAACGGTGTGCAGAAATAGTCACATGCAACTCTCGACGATTTATCGAGTTCATTCGTTGCCTCACATTCCCTCAAACATAAGTTAATTAAGATACTATCCTGACTTCAGTCATTAAAGGGACTATTATCGATGCGAATTGGTAGCTTCGCCTCCGAACAGTTCTCGACTACAAAATAAATAAATCCTCAATTCTTTTTCAAGTAGATTTTCATTCTCATTGCCGTCTATTCCGAGATCGTACGATTCCAAGCTGCACGTATCAGGACTCCAAGAAACGTATTCTTTTTCCCGACACGTGACTCCGTCAATGCAATAAATAATGTATTGTTTCTGCGCGCTTCCTTCTCGAACGCTCGTGTGCGATCTGTAGATGTTGTAAAATTTACGAAACGATTCTCATCCCGATACTTTCTCCTTGTGTACAATAGATCTCATTCTCGTCGCGTATATTACAGTTTAATAGCTGAAGGTTTGCTACGTGTCTGACGATATAGCGTCGTTTCGTTGGCTGCGAGAGGTTTGACGCTGCTTCGAATTCCATCGAAGTACCGGAGCGTCTCGAGTTTTGGTATTCGTTGGACGAATATTGGAGACGAGAACCGTATGGATGTATTATTCCCGTATTGCACCGGGTTCACTGGTTCGAACGTTATACGTACGTCGCAGTTGGTAGTATAAGCTTCGCTTGCCGACCTGCGCTGGCTGCAACATATTGCGCGTACGCCGTCGACGAACGGACTCCCCCGCCATCTACCCCCCGCGACCCTCCCTTCTCCTTCGCCATTCCACGGCAGAACTGCTAGCCATACGGAATTGACTGCCGATTTGTGACCATTTAAATGTCACGGGCATACGGCGCGTTCCGACAGTCGACCACCCTTAGACGACGCCGTGCTATTACTCGCGTTCGATTTGCATGAACCTGCCATCCTACCGAAACGAACTTCACGCAGTCTCGCGTGGCGTTCGGACCGTTCTAATATACGACATAAGTTATAACTTACAAGTAAATATCGTTTATAAAGCTTAAGGATGAATTGTCAATGTCTCGTTGTCACGGAGGAACTATACTTCGAACTTTACTAAACTAACTCGTTAAAATAAAAGGAATGTATCGAAAGGCGGGGCACAATGTGCATTCAGGACAAAACGGCCGTAAAAAAAATCGTAGATAAAAATCGAAAAAAAAAAAAAATAGAGATAAAAGTCGACAAAATTTCAGGTCAATATTTGAAAAACATAAAGAAAAAAAAAAAAATAGATAAAATTTGTAAAAAATTGCTTTCCAATAAAAAAAATGAAGTTTAAATTGGAAATATTAAGAGGGAAAGAAAAATTATTTTTTTCAAATTTAAGCGCAATTTTTGTTAAATTTTACGGCAAAATTTTTTTCGGCAGTATTCCGGTTTTGCTATAATGGCTCAATATGCCCGCTTAGCTCCCGTCTCCATTTGGCCCCACTATTCCATAAATCTACGAGAACCATTAATAAGGTTTGACTAACTATAATGTTTCGAGCGATAAAAAACAATGAAGAATCATTATTTATTTTTTGATCTATGAGTACGAAATTCTGCAAATGGCAAAGAAAAAGTATATATCGTGATTTTTTTTTTCTTCGCGTAATTAGAATATCGATCGTATGGCCACAAGAACGAGATGCCGAACCGTTGTTATTGCAATAATTCATGCCTCCGAGACATTGTTGCGTAATGAATGTCCGGTCGTAAACGTTTTCATAATAAATTTGGAGCCAACGATAGGTTATGTAGTATATGTATATAATATGTAATACATCAGCAATATCGCGATCATATATTTTGTATCTAATACATCAGCCATATCACGACCATGTGAAACGTATGTATCGCTAACGAAACAAGTGTTTGTGTTTGCTTCGTCAATATTGACACCCGTTTGCGAACGCCACGCATATGCATTATTATTTATGGTATCCAAAACCATTATTGATAGATAATAGAGAATTTCGCGCTCTGCCGTATTGTTTGATAATAGGAATACCAAATGCAGTATATAATCAATCGGTAAGAGTAATCGACTCTTGTTTCAATTTCACGAGGAAGTTCGCTCAAGAAAATCGAACGGAGCGATGGGGGTTAAAAAACTTTCGTAAATCCTATCATCCGTGCGCTGGACGACCGTGTGGCAAGTGGCATCGGGGTGAAAACTACGGAATTGAATTTTCCCTCTCTCGTCCCGACCGGAGACGCAACGGACATTGGTTTTCCTCAAACTTTATTATAGAGTTAGACTTTTTCATCCACCCCTTTCCTCTAACCTCAATGCCACTCCCATATCTTGCGGGCTTTTTGGTTAACCTGTAACTAGTGTCTACTTCCGACTCAACGAACAAATAATGTCGCATCCATTCGTCCATCTGGCGAACTTCACAGTGAGAGAACGAACTGCATGGAGTTTCAAACACGCCGCGTGAAATTCATCGCCCCTGAATAACTTTATTATCCGGAAATACCAGAAATTCGTTGAGAAATCTCGGAAATTGTTTTCTGCGCGACGTCCAAAGTATTTTAAACAAGTTATCATTGCATGGATGTGAGTATCAAAAAAAAAAAAAAAAAAAAAAAACATCAAAACGGATGATTTTTCAAAGTCATTTCTTTTGAAAAATCATCGTTTTTCATTTCATTCGTGAAATGATTGAAGTATCCGTTAATTGGATTTAAAAGAAATTCCACGATTTTCGATGAAATTACATTAATTACCTTGAGTTGCAATTTATTTTGTTCGGAATATAATAGCTAAATATACAGTAAAAACTCCAGACGATTCAATTGATATGGTCTCCGTGCAGAAGGTGCACCACAACGCAATCCACAAACGACCACCAACCGCAGGTGGTTCGACTTTGTCACAGATGTATATATATCATATACAGTACGTATACGTATATATATATTATATATAGGTATGCCGAGGTTGGGTGAAATTTCACCATTTTCTCGCTCGAAGCGTCATCGCAACTTTTACGCTCATATTTTTCATCGCGTTTCTAGTTCGGTCTCGCGGACGAACGGGTTTTCCCATCGTCACAATTTTTATAGCATCGCGTCGCGTTACTCCGCGCGTAGGTATTATAATATCCAGTGACTAAAAATCATAAGGGCGTATATGTCGCGCCTGCATGACGAAAAAAAAAAACAACAACGTCCTTCCGATTTTTATCGTACGCTATAGTACATTTTCCGTCAGTAGTCTGGTTCAACGGGTGGATGGATTACAGGACTCAGATAGTTTTATCGTCGCGACGGTAGACGCGCGTATAATGGTTTTCAATTTTGTTTACGTCGTTGAAATCGTTATGTTTTGCCTTCGAAAAATGTTATACGAGTCATAAAAATCAATAATAATTTATGAATTGAATATTGAATATTTTGTGGTGCGTTTATAGCTCATAAAAAGAGTGGATATTTAGGAAAAAATTCTACGAATTCGCGAACTGCGTCGCGAATTCTATCAAATTCTTCTCGCAACGTGCGCGAAGCTATGGCGATTAAATATGGATGTCTTCGAGTTCTTTTCATTAAAAAAAAATAAAGTTCTGAAGGACTCCGACGAACGAAGGAGAAGCAGAAAAAGATAGCGTCCCGGTGACTGGTACGAATCTGTTCGAAGTGCTTTCCACTTCGATTGACAGTAGCGACCCTTTGATCTCGATTCGTTGGAATTTCTTAACGTTACTACGATGCGCCTTTTTCGTACTGTATCTGACTCAACAATTTTTCGTGATTCGTGATACTTTATAAACGAGAGCGTGCGAGACAAAAGGCGTAAAGGTGTAGTCGAGTTATCAGGAAGAAGAATAAGAAGAGACTACCGAGGAGAAAGGGTCATAAATCGAGCGGACGAAAGCGCGCGAGAGTCTGGTGTCGGCCGCTTCGTGCACTTCCTATACTCATCCCTCCACACACCATATGGATTGCCCACGTTTGCTCAGTTTTCGCTCATATATACGCGTATGTACTCCATATCCCACCCACCACCGAGGACGTTTTCAGTTCTCCAGCTCGACGGCTTTTCCCGGGTACCCTTATACGCCCCACGCTGCAGTTCTTTATGCAGCTCTGTGCCAGAGAACGTATGTGTTCCTAATACACCCTATATCTATGGCTTATATATAATCCGAGAGTTGGTATTATAGAGAGAAAATCGTAAATTACCGGTACGCTTCTCGCGCGAAGTTCACCCACGTTCACCGTTCACTCCCTCCCCTCTCGTTGCTGCACCCTCGGTGCAACCCGCCCGAACTGCCAGCGTCACGTACGCGAATTAATTCACTTCGGATTACGGCTATACGTCAAAACCTCTCGCCTTTCGACGTACCGAGTTGAAAAATTGATTATTTTTTTGTTTCTCACTTCCTGACGAGTTTTATAATCTCGAATCGGTAGACACATCGATGCAATATTGAGGGATGAAAAGAAAAATCTCGATATAATAGCGCAATGGCAAAATTTGGAGATATTTCTTTGCGCATCGCTCGAGACACGATTTTCAATTGTATCATTTTAATTGAAATCAATTTTTTTTATCATTCACACAACTCCATGTCGAAATAAAAATTAAAGAGGTTCTTGAAGTCGAATAGCAAAAAAAAAATGAGGAAATATCTTTCTAATTTTTATTTCCATTGATTCCGATGCAAAGAAAATTCAACACAAGATCCGCGCGTCATCATAGTACGATATATCAAACGGAACTCTTGAATCTGCGAGAGAGGTAACGAAACAAACGATATCTACCTTCTGTTTACCATCGTTATTGTACGAACAATGAAGGGTGTATAGGACGCGGGTATACAATATAAAGCAATCATAATAAGCGGGTCTAGACGCATCGTCAAGCGTCGTTTGTAACTTAATTGCTAATTATTTTCCTCATTTAGTCGTTTGTCATTATTATTTGTTCGCTCAGTCATCGTCCGTTGTTGCGTCGTGGTTGCACGAGCCAAAGTAAACGGCGACGGTGCGCAAAACAAGACAATGACAGAAGTACGACGATTATTCACGAGTCTTCTGTAAAAGTTCAGCAGGCGCACGTTTTACAATCCAAAAGTTAAAAGCAAAACGATGTTTTATTTCCATTCAAAGTAAAAGCACCGTGTTTTAAATCTTTTTCCATATATCTCTGGCGTCTTATTTCAATGTCATTCAATTTCTAGTTGACGTTACCGTCCGATTACCCGTTCCAAGTGAATACAAATCTGTTCAGAGATCTTTATTCATTTATAACACGTTAGAAAGAAAAATCACAGACGAAAGGTCTCCGACGAAAAAGAAAAAAAAAAAAAAAAAAAAAAAAAAAAAGAACCTCAAGAGAATGCGATAAAACGAAGTGCTACTTGACTCTCGTCCATCAACATTTGCCATTGAACACAACAGAGAGCTTTGGCTGTGTGCGAAATCCTGGTCCGCCCGACAAGCCAATCGACTTAATAAAACCCTACTGATTTTTTGTTTCTCACTCGCGATCACCTCTCCCGACCCCATCCGTTAGCGCCAAGTGTGGGAAAAAAAGTCTGGCGTTTCACCAAACGTGGGGGCGTCGGGACGGCGTGCGCGCTGCGTCAAAAGTTCCAGACTGGCGTTACCATCACAACACATCTGTACAATTCGTACACGTTTCGTTGTCGGTGTTTTCAATAGGTTTGCCAAATTTCGAATTGGTTACAACAGTGTTGAAATTGGCAATATCAATTACGGATTCCAGTCTAAAACCTTCGAAACGACTCAAAAGGATTCAAAACAATTACGGGCTCTGTAAGTTAATTACCACTGGACTCATATGGTCCAGTGTTACGCAGTGTTGAAGTGTCTAGCACTTGAAAAAGAAGGAGTAAAGTGTGCCAACTGTCCCGAACGAAATACGACCAGCCAAGTCTAATTTGTGACCCTTTCTCTCTCAACTTGTTAGCCTAATTTTCCTTGGTTGCTTGTTCTCTCCTACGCAAGCGAAACATCCAAAACATCGTAGAAAGGAGGCTTGTTTCTGGACAAACCTCATCCGCATTCTTGTCGACGTCGCGTGAGGCAATATTTGAACAAAGAGGCAATTTCCCCTGCGGAGACTCAACCAACATAGGTTGCACGGACGAGCTTTTAGCCCGGGTAACTGTACGGATACCGGCATTTCGCGTGGAAAATAATTACCTTGCGATTCTGTCGACGATATTCCTTGGTGTGGGCGAGGTAGTACTTGTAAACGTGGCTCGGAAGTGATCTTTTGGTTTCCTCACCGATCCATCGATGCGTCGGTTCAAGTGCGGGAGGTATCAGGGGTCTTGTAAGGAAGGATGTCGAAGCGGCGCGTTGCGCCGAACCGATTGAACTATCATCATGAGATTCGGGACGTTGACTATGATGGTGATGATGATGATGATGATGATGATGCCGAACGATGGGCGGTGATCTACTTGCTGCAGAGCGTGGCGGTGGATGAGTGTGATAACGGGTATTAGTGCTGGCAGTTGCCGATGACGAACGCCAGTCGAAACGATTGAATGGCGTAGGTGTAGTCTCCGCCGAACGGGATTGCTGATGGCGATGATGAGGATCGTGACAGGGTGTGCCTAATCCAGTTTCTGGAGCTCCTGAAGCGCCTGGCACCGGGGTTTGCGTCAGTGAACCAAGATGAGAGTGATGGTGCGTCGGATGATGGAGTAACGAGGGTCCAACCAGACCGGCACGTAAAGGGCATGGTTGCTGCGACGTCAGCACTGGCCTCAGGCAAATTCTGCAAGGTGGATACACCTGGGGGGTCCATGTGTGGTAGCAGCATCCCGGCGACCTGGAGCCAAGCGGATCCCTGGTCGCAGGGTGGTTCATGACGAAACTCACATCGCATCAACCACTGTCTCTCGCTTCTACGCTGGGACTTGTCGTTCTCATGTTTTATTTTTTATTTATTGTTCGCTACAAGACCCTCCGCCAATCCATTTTGGTCGGATCTTCGCTACATCTTTACAGTCATGTGCACTGCCCGCTGATTTGTGTGGTCGACAAATGTCGATCGATTAAATACGATGAATTACACAGTCAAACACTTCGTCGTTGCACTGATCGGCAATTTGTTTTTGCACTTTCGTATTATACATTTCACAGTTCGTCGTTTAATCTTTTTTCTCATTGAGGAATGGCAGTTGTGATAGATGATAGGCTGGATTAATATGATAAAAATCATTGGTTCATTCATTAAAAAAATGGTTACTTTCATGAATTATTTAACGCTGAGAAAGAAACTCTATCCACCTGCGGAAAATCGAAATTGTGTCGAAAGGCGTTGGAATCGAGACATGCGAAGGAGCCGACAAGTATGAATAAGTGAAAGGGCATCGTGTACCGACGGAAGTAAGCGGAGACGAAACGAGTCCGGTAAACGTGGTCTTTCCCACGGCAATGAAAAGACAAAGAGTGGCTTTCAAAGAATTTGAACGGAAGCTCCGGCTAAACGGAAAATCTGTCGGGCCAACGGATGGCATTTGGCGAGAGTTTGGAGTGAAACGATGCGTGATTGTACGGAAACGCTGCTAGGCGTTGGGTGGTGGGGGGGAAGGGGACAAGGATAAAGGGATGTCTGCAGGGAATACGACGACGACGATGACGATGAGAACCCAACGGCGGCCTTGTGCTTCCTGATTTTAATTTTCGTAAGAACGTGTCGAACGGCTTGCGGTGGGAGGAACGGAAGGAACCGCCGGAAGTCTGGTGTGCAACGTTGGTTGCCGTCGATGAAGTGAGGGCTGCTATAGACGATAATACGAGTGGCAGTAAGGCGAACAAGAGAAGACGAAAGTACAAGAGCGGAAGAAGATGAAGGCACAGTGTGGGGGAACCGCAACTACCGGCATCAGCCGGCGCCACGAGTGGAGTGATGGTGCGTGGCTTTGAATACGAAACAGTGTGATAAAACAGGTACGAGCGAGGGGCTCGTGTCGGCGTCTCGGAGAGAAGTGAGAGTTGTAGGGTTAACGACACAGCGATTGGCCACTTGAGAAACGGTTGGACACTAGTTATTAGCGTAGCTTCATCTCTTTTTGACGCGAGATGCTGCATGAACCATTCAAGATTCAGTGTCCAAACACTAAGCGATGCCAACGGTATGGCAAGTTTATCGATTAACCTATTGCGGATGATGATGAAAAGGAAAGGGTGTATCTTCAAAAATCTACAAAATTGCACCTTCTGCCAATCATTGGTTTACTTTTTGCATGAACATTTGGAATTTGAACTAAACAACCGAATAGTATACTTAATTCTGCAATGAATCCATTATTTGCTCTTTTGCACATATTCATAGAACTGACAAAAAATATTCTGATACATCCAGTTTTTGTGGCAATCCGCTAGAAACTTTGCAAACCAGAAAAGTTCTGTGAAATCAACACTATAACGTCGTTGTCGTGTTGTAGGTCGCTACTGGGATTTTCATAGCAGTGACTGAAACTTATCGAAAGTTTCCGCGCTCTGAATAGAACATGACGCTCATACACGAGTTTCATGTTACAACGCATTGCGTACTATGCACGACGTGTATACAACGGAGCTTTCGAGTTGAATCCGCATTAGCTTGTCTTAACTTTAATCCGCTATAACGTAGGTGCAAATGGTAACTGAGACAACATGTAAAGATGAAGATTCGCTGCATCTGTCGCTGGCTATGTATCATGCGCGCGTACGCTTAGGAAGCATTTTCACTTGCCGACCGGATGTTGCGTAAGTGTACTCAACATTCAGTAACACTAATGTTCTCAGTAACTAAACCTACACAATCAAAATGTTACCTATCTCTACCGCTTTTTCATTTAACTCTATCGTAAAGTATATTTTCTGTTTGTTCGAGCGGTTGGCTGAGGAAGAAAGGGCCTCGGAGAATATACGTTTGGGCAGAACGCCATAAAGTAGCCGAGACATGCACTAAGCGTTCCACAGCATCCCGTCCTTTTCACTCATAGGTACTGCGCTGGAATTCGCGTCGAGTTCTACTCTCCAACTCGTATCCACTTTACTCTCTTCTCTATCTTTGTTTTTTTTTTTGTTTTCTTTTTGTTTCGGTCTTTCGTTCTTACGGTCATACGAGTGTCTCATACCTTTCTCGACCCTAATTTCCTACCTTTCTGGAATTCTATTTCTTTCACTGACCCTTCAACCGTCGTCCATCGTTGTGGTAAAATACTTTGACTCGTAAAAACGGAACCCGTCATTGTTTCTAACAGCACTCTAGTAGTTTCGCAATTTATTATACACGTAAACCATATAAATTAAAATGATATAAACAATACAAATGAACGGTATTGTGAATTAATAAAGTAGAATTGAAGAGGTAAATATAGACCACAGCATCTTTAAAGATACAAAATCGATCGGCAGGGACGCAATTTTTTTTTGGTTTAAAGAAAACGTTAAAGCAATGGAAATTAATTAATTCTCGAATATGGGAATTTGGTTGACTGCTAAAAAAAATTAGGAATTGCGGTTTACGTTTCTCGCATTAATGAAAGGGATGGTTGACTTTTTTTATTATAGATTTTTGGAAATACGCCTTCAATCATCTCGGCCGACAATATTCACCACTTTTATTCTTTATGTTCTCTTGTTTCCGTCACACAGGAACGTCTTTCATTATCTATTTTCGCAATTCCTTCGATTCTACCGACTCCGCTCATTTCCCCATCAACTCACATCGTCGTCTCTATCCTCTCCTACCTATCCACGTCTATCGTCCCTTCCGGTTTCACTCGAATTTCTTTCTTGTCCGCACGGCGAGGAACCACGGCGAACGGAGGAAACACGCCAGCTCCTTAAAAGATTGGCAACGTCTCAAAAGACTTGTCCATCCTGCTAGACAACGAGGAAAACAACGACGACGATCTTCCCTACTCGATCTTCCTGTTTCTTCGTTTTATCGTTTGTTCTTTTTTTTTTTTTCCATTCAACTTCTTTTTTCCGTTTACTTTTATACATATATATGTATATAATTTTTTTTTCTTCGTTTTATTTTCTGTACTCTGTACTTGCGGAAGTGAAGCAGAAACATTGGCACCGACGAGAACGGCATTTTTCTATCTTCGAAGAGAACAAAAAAAAAAACAATAGCGACAACGTACACCTGACCAGCTGCTTCGTCGCGGAAAACGTGGATAGCGTCCGTTTCAATTACCGGAAGATACACACCGGAAAATAACTGTTCCCGGCGCATAGTTTTTTTTTTTTTTTTTTTCTTACTTTTACTATCGCAGCGTCGCGTACCTGACCAATCGCGACACTTGGTTTCAACACCTGTCCATCGGACGTTGAAAAACATTTTTGATTAAAAAAAAAAAAAGGTTCTTACTGTTGTGAAAAAACTTGGAACGATATTAATAACTTTAGAACATTTTTAATAAAATAAATTCGATTATATCGTATCGTGTATCGTATTGTTAACTCGTTGTTTCACTCACGATATTTATCGAATCTATTCCCGTCTCTTGTCGAACTACACCGATAAAAAGTGCGACACGCTACAGTGAAGAGAAACCAACCCGTCCGCGAGTGAATCTCACTGGAGACTGATGATCGTGGAATGCGGAGGGGGTTTGAAGCGAACACGCCTGAGAAAGAAAATTTTACGACGCGAGAAAATCCGTGGCATTGTCGGGTCGAAACTGTCGCTTGGGGCAGTTGCAGAAAAATAAAGGAAGGGTAGGGCAAGGAAAAAAAAAAAAAAAGGAAGAAAGAAACAATACAAACGGTGAGGTAAAATAAAGGAGAGGTGAAGAGTAGTCGAGGAACGAAGGGAAAAAAAGGAAAAAAAACAGAGATGACTAGGAGAAGAAAAAAAAGCGAACAGACAAACAGTGGAGTAGTAAAAGGGTTGAAGGGAACGAGAAGAGTATCGCGATGCTAAATCAGAAACGGGGCCGAATGAACGACGCCGGAGGGAACGTTGCGTTGCATGTTGAACCTCGTTGGAGAGCACTGGCGCTGTTGCATCGGATGCGCTCTCGTGTTGCCTGCGCCAGACGTGGCAAGGAGTATGAGAACCGTGTTTTCATGCTTGGAAAGTGAACAAAGAGGCTCGATGACAAAACGCGCATGGTTTCAATGCTGAGCGTAGATAGGTAGCCGGGGATATACAAGGAGTAATATCGCACCGGGCTCCGGAAGCTCCGGAAGCTGGAAAAGCTTTCTCGCATGTGCTACCGAGAGGGCAACGAGCTACCGCGACTACATGATCTCACGCTACGGAAAAGCCTAACATCACATAAATTTGCCCTCCAGACCTGTAACGGTGGTCGGCATGTTCGAGCTTCTCAAATCGTCGACAACAACGTTTGTTATCAACCTTCTCAAATGAACAAGCAGCCATTCATCCTATGTACATATACATACATACATATATAAACTATGGTCCAGATAAGGTAAAGGTCCAACCGGATCCAGCAAGACGGCCGAAGGTCTTTAATTAGAATATCAATGAATGATAAATGGAAGTCCCTTGGTAACTTATCGCTATTTCCATATCCAGCATTTAAAAAAAAAAATAGATCTGCAATCCTGTAGTCGGGAAATATATTTAGCGATCTCCATTTCGTCCCTTCTCGATGTTGCGCATTGCTGTCTGCTAACGGCGTCAGCACGAAGGTGTCATAAATATTCTGTCCAAGTGACGTTGGAAAGCCAATTTTACTCCGGGTTCACTAAGACCTGTCACAGAATTCCGGCACGTTCCTATTTTCCACACGGGGCAGTTTTTTTCCATTCCACCTTCCCTTCCTCCTCTCCCATCCCCCCAGACCCCTGCCTATCTTGTATACTGGACTTTGTGCTATGTATAACTATACACGAGTGTACAGAGTGTACAGAGACGAGAATAGGGTGGACGGTTGTGCGGCCTCGAACCAATTAGCGGCACGACTAGCGTGGTAAGCAAGAAGAATGAGTTTGGTTGGGTAAGAAATTACCGAGCGTGAATACGTAATGGGCCGTCCGATATTTCTCGCTGGTGTTTCCATGGGTTGATGTGTGTGTGTCTGCAGATGCGGGTGTGTGTTTGTTTCTCAGCGACAGCGTACCGAGCGGTTTTAAGCTAAAGCGAGCCATTCGAACGAGCCATTTGCGCCGACGATAGAGGCGATGGTGAAGGCTAAACGCATTTCAACGAACTACTACCACTACCACCATCGCTAGCACACCCCCCCCCCCCCCCCCCCCCGCGTTTACTTTTCTTTAGTCTATATTCCCTTCCTCGCCGCTTTTTACTCCATTGCAACGGAAATCCGGGAAACAGCGAACTCACCGAGCTACGTAGAGGCTACTAATAATCCATGAAGTTTCTCGAATAACCCAGTACTTGGTTGTGAAATTGAAAAAAAAAAAAAAAAAAAAAAAAAAAGGTCTGCACTTCGAAGAAAGCCTCTTTACTTTTCAATTACCTACTCCAGCGCCAGTAAGACTCTTCCCACGATACTAAAGGTGAATTGTGCCCTTGGACACGAGTAAATACCTTTTGATAAACTCGTTTGTAAATTTGCAAATTTCGTTTTTTTTTTTTTTAATTTTTTTCTTCTTCTTTTCTTACGGAGTTTTGTCGCTCGAGACAATAATACATTGTTCGATTTGTATTTGTAAAGAACTTCAACCTGCCGATAAATGTGAACCTCCATTTTGGTTAATTGCAGGGAATTCTTGGGGGAAAAAAATATAAAGTTTTGGAAAATGAATAAATGATGAATTCATTATTCAATCGTTATTATCGAATTTTATGGTGTAGTGAATAAAAAAATAGGTTCGAAATTTGTCTTACAGTAGTGTATTTCACGCAGCATGTCGAAGTGCAACCTGCCGTATAGACGAAGTAAATCCCTACATCACGATGCGCCATCACGAAATCAGATTAATGCGAGTTAGCGAAACTACTCTACCGATACATGAAATTTCTCGATCGCTATCCCATCAAGAGATTTATTCCTGTTTCACCGTGCGAGAGACACACGCTGGCGCGGGTTAAAGTGAGCAAAGGTCTCGGGGTATAAATAATTACAGAAGTTCTCTGGACCTAAACTGGCCGTTTCCTACCTCATTCCTGTGTGAGCCCTTCCAGGCCGCCGCGGCTTTGAATAATCGAGAACGATTTCTCTTCGGGGAGAGCTGTTCGAGCCGCTATTGCCCTGTCGCTTCTGCTGCAGCAATTCTCTCTCATTCTCTCTCTTCTCTCTCTCTATCCTCTCCTCTCTTCGGCTCTATCGTTCGCCAGGCGCCTCGTAAACTTTGATCCGTACCAAGTTTTCAACGGAGAACCCCCCTGAAGTCTATCAAATCGCGTTGGCGAAGCACCGGGTTGCCTAATGGTCCGAACCACGGTAAAGCTCTCGCAGTAACCCAACGGCCCACCCCCTCTCGATATATATAGTACTGCTATGGGTTTGTACCTCAGCATGTATAGCGAACTTTCGAGAAATGAGGGAAGGAACAGTACAACTCGCCTCGAGGCAATCTACAGAGCTTATATACCTATCGAGAACTATAGTTAGCCGTGTGGTAGCACAGTCGACGACATAAGCAGTACGGAGGGGTGAGCAACCCCTGTAACGTTCGCGAATTCGGTAAGACTCGTTCGAATCTCTCCGAAACAGAGAAATTTCCATGGGAAACTCATTTCATGCCGAGGGGAATTTTGCCTTATCGTCCGGGACTATTCCGTGACTATTCCAATATCCTTGCGACTCGATGCAATATTATTTCGATCAATTTCTTCGTTCCTCCGGTTACTCGCATCGATATTCTGTCAACGAATTTTATCTCTTTTTCTTTTTACATTTTTTTGCACCGCGACATCAGATACGTGAAATTCAAGATTTTTATCGTTGAACAGTTTATGTTTTCTTATTTATTCGGAAGGAGTAATTCTTTCAAGCAGAACAATGTTAAAGTACCAATATCTTTTAAGTAACCCAATGAAACACTACGAAATTTTTACGGAATTCTCAAAACGTCCACTTGACTTTTGTTCCACAATTTCTACAATTTTTCTTCTCCTTAAAGATTTAAAAAAATTGAAAAGCATAAAATATGGAATTACGAAGATATTTGTTATATGGTCGAGTGATGTAATCGAATAAAAGTCTAAAAATGATCCCAAATAACCATTACCAATTTTAATTTTTAAAAAATTAAAAAAAGATACACTTCACGTATGCTTCCGTCTTTTATTTATTTCCGAATATAATTAAGAAAATTACGTAATAAAAAAAAAAAAAAAAAATTAACTAGTAGTATTCACCAAACCGCAAAGAAATATTCACTCATCCGATAATAGCATATCGTATAGTACACTCGGTCCAAACTGTGCTCACGTTGCATTTTAGTGAATATATTTATCTCCGTGCTTTTCTACCGCGCGCTACTGCCGCTGTTGGAGACTCTCGTCGGAGATTACGAGGTCGGAGCTTAAATTTGCGACGAATTTCGTGGATGGCTCGAGATAGGGGCGCTTTGCGAGTACAGGTTAAAAAGAGAGCGCTGAATCCGTAAAGGGGTTAGCGAGAGACTGAGAGAAGAAGAAGAAAGATAGGCAGAAGAACGGATGAGAAAAGCTCGTGGGGAGAGAGGATAGTATAAGATGCCGCCTCTGGGAAAGGGCGTGTACCAGAGTGGCGAAAGATTCCAACTGCTGCTGGACTGCTTCTGGTGGCGGCTGCTGGGGGGTTGTGTGAACCGGGACTTTTCGTGGGACGTTGGTGTGAGAACATTGCTACGCTTCTCGCCGCTTCGTGCCCTCGAAAACTCCTCGGCGACTAAACCCGCACCCAACACTACTCCAACATGACCGACCCCGACGTTGTACACTGCACATCGAACGGGCAAGAGAGCCAACAGCAACCAGCATCAACCCCGCGCTTTCGCGTCCCAGAACTCCAAATCCCTGTGCCACGGCTAAATCGTTTGCCGGTGCCCAGCGAAGCCAGCAGCTGTACGAAATTCAATCAATGCGCCACCCGAAAGCAAGCCTCAAGCGCGAACAGAGTTCTCCGGTCTCTCCTCTCTTCGCTATCCGTTAGCGAATGTGTATACAGACGCTTCGGGGGGGAGGAGGGGGATGAACTCTGATTTTTTGCAAAACACCAAATATGAAGAATCGAGAGGTAGAAAAAAAAAGGGAGAAACGATAGAAACAGAAGCGAAGGTATTGGATAGATAAAAAAAAAAAACAATATGAATTCTTCGCATCGCGGACACGATTGAGATAAATTGACGAAGAAGAAGAATAATGGAAAAAACTAAAATAGCGCGTGAAAACGTTGTGGATTATACGATAAGTGGAGAACCTTCTTCAAGACATGTAATCTATGTATTAAAAAAATTCGCATTTAGTTATTGTTGGCAAATGGAATAAATTTAAATTCTGATAAACTTTCCAACGCCACCATCAATTCTCGCGGAATGTAATTCATATTATTGTTTAATGTTTCTCCGTTTGCATATGAAGCTAATAGCACGATGGGTCGACATTTATTCAAGTCAGCGAAGAATAATAATTTTCATACAATCTGATTTAACGCACGAATTTTAACAAACATCACGATGAATAAAGAGAATTCTATGTTTGAAAGCTGAAATTTTCGAGCGGCAGATTTAATAATTCTCCAATTATGAATATTTAAATTTGATAAAATAATACGTTAATAAACGTTTTTCCCAAATGTAATTATTCCTCGAAAGTTCGTAAAATTGTGATTTTACGAGTTTTTGGGATCATCACGATACACAGCAATATAAAAAAAAGAATATCGATGGCGACAGCAAGATTGAAAAAAAAAAATCAAAATTCAAATAAAGTTTAGAAAAAATTCTCTTTGAAATGTGCCAATAACTATAGCGTTTGCCATATTTTTGGTAGCGATACTTGGATCGATGCGAGGAAAATTGGGTCGTCGAAGAAGGGGGGGGGGTGGAAAATGCTTTTGTGAAACCCGAAACATTTTGTTCGTAGATGAAATAATATCCGGGCATTGTGGGTAGGAGGAGTGGATGAACTGGCGGGGGGAGGGGGGGGGGGGGGGGGAAGAGGGTGGGAGGGGCCGAGTTTTAATATTTCACCGAGCATGAATAAAGAACGGATGTGCGAAGGAAGGAAGCAACCAACAGAATTGAAACAATAGGAAAAAGAAAAAAAATATATAGTATATCGGGCGACATAAACGACACTAATGACGGTACAGAACGATTTTTTCGTTAATTTTTTTTTTTTTTTATATATATTCTTTTTCGTGGTTTCACGCGAATTTGTAGAAAGTATGCTGCAACGATTCGGAACGAGTCGAGCAATTGGGTCACGAGCGGAGTTTGACCATTTTTTTTTTTTTTTTTTTTTTTTTTTTTTTTTCGGAAACCCCGAAACATTTTCGTCGTTGAACGTGAAGAAACATCCGTGGAACGTTTTCGTTGAGACACGCGCATTGCGGTACTTCGATCGCGGACAAAGCGTAACGAGTATAACCCCGAGAGAGAGGTGACCGGGGGTGAGGGGTGGGGGGGGGGAGGGGGAGGAGACAGATGTTCACAAACTGCTCGTTATGTACGACGACAGGGTCGCCCGTTGCTCGCCCAGAATTATCGATATCGAACCAAAATTTCGAAGTGAATAAAATATAATATAATAGCCGACTTTACATAATTCCATAATACGAAAAGTTATCGTAACGCGGTTTTATGAACCATATTTACGTTGGGAGGGGGGGGCTTTGTTTCGCGCTGAAGAAAACCCCCAGGGGAAAAATGTATAGAAACTGTAATTTTCAGAGCGTAATATTCCCACGGTGTGTGCGTTGTACGAAATACGCGGCGCGGTGTTAGCGAGGCGTGCAGCGAAAATGGGACAGATGCAAATATATTCAGAAGTTGGTTGTAATTCTATTCTAGAGATGGAAAGAAAACATTTTCCTTAATAGAACACTCCGCTCTTATTTTATTTTTTTCAGAAGTTTTTTTCTAATAAAAAAAAAAAAGTATCCGGAATGCGCATAACATTAGATATGAATTTCTTTCATTGTTCCTCCCGCTGCGCTATGTTCGCCGGGCGTTAAGTCGTGAATGATATTTTATTCCCAGCTTCCCGCGAAAAAAAAAAAAAAAAAAACGACCGACATAACTTTTCAGAATGGTATTATTGCCATTGTTATTGTTATTTCAGTATGGTTTAGAAACCGGGATCTCGAAGTCGAAGTCTCTAGACTATGTACATCGCGCACGTGTGTACACACAGAAGGCACCAGAGTCGTGCAAGTGTTCCGAGGAAAACCCTCCGAACCCGACGAGCGAAACTTCGAAATCATACATTTGTTATCCTAAGTAGTTCGGGAGTTCAAGACTCCGCGAGGCATATAGAGTCGGATAGCGAAGACAGAGTACAGGAGGAAAGGCAGAAAGCTCACGAAAGCTCAAAAGCTTCTATAGGAAGCATGTCGAAGCCGCTCAGTCACGTTGGTACATCAGGGAGGGGGCAATACTCTTCTCGTTTGCACAGGTGTTCTGCGCGTCCTACTAGAGAGCTCGTGGAAAAGTGGACAAACTTTCTACGAACAGAAATGAGAAGAGAAATCCGAACTTCTTGTCCATTTCGATGTCGAAGCTTCGCGACCATCGGCGAGCTTTTGGCTCACATCCGTAATGCACGCGATGTAAGTATTTCAGGTATATGTGCGGTTTTATGGGAATGTACTCGAGTAGATGCGCTATCCCCGGAGATATATATGGACGACTTCACATAAAATTTGAAAATGCATCTGTGGCCATTTTGGGCATTTGAATCCTTGAAGTGTGTACGTCGGTACAGGGGGTAATCTTTTGGTCAGCATATTTAAGCTCTTTTAATTAGCGGTAGTAATCTAAAGGACGTTAATCCTGATGAACCGCGTTTGTTGGTCTTCTAATGACTTTCGAGTTCTCTTAATTTAGGAAGCTTGTCATTTCTGGACTATTTAAAGAGGGTAAAGTGTCGTTACATTCGCAGACAAAAGTAAAAATCGAAAATTAAAATAAATTCTAAATAATTATGTTTTCAAAACAATTAATGAAGTAATTTCTGCTAAACAAAAGTTAGAATCACGATAAATCGTACAATTTTTTTTTTTTTTTTCGATTTTGTTACTAACTTTCCGAAATAATTATTATAAAATTAATATCTTCAGGACTTTCTATATGGTTGATATTTTTTCAGATTTTATACGCCGCTCTTAATAAATTGTTATGGTATCTGAACAGAAATGTGCTAAAAAAATTTTATTTTTAATATAGAAAAATGTGTATATTCGAGACATAAAATGTTATTTATCGATCGAGATATAAATATCATGAAATAAATACCTATTGTGAAAATTGTCCTAAAATAATTGATATGATATTTCATAGCGAGTAATTGCAAAATATATCGTGATAAATGTGATAGGAAAGCCGGAAGTTCGAACTTCTTCGGTATTTATGAAAACGTCTCGAATGAAGGAACGAGTGTTATAAACAACAATGTAATAAGTGCATTATAGAGTGAACAGCTTCCCGTACTCTTATAGTCTTAGTACGATGATGTATGAATCACGTGCCGCTAGCGGCCAAGAAGTAGGTGTACGTGTATCGGAGTGGCGCACTTCACCAACCCCCAAGACGTGTACGTGTTTCGTATACGACGACGTGACGAAAGCTCTGAAGAGATTGGTAGCGACGCGACCGACAATTTTCTCGGTTATCACCCATCCGGGCTTCGAGGCACATAATGTATACCCCTGATAGCCCCGTATGAGTTACCTCTCTCGCTCGGTTTCAACGTCAGCTACTTGAATCCTCGTCGGGGGCTTTTTCTCCCCTTCGTCCTTAAGCAATAACGCAGGACTTTGTTTTTTTTTTTTTTTTTTTTTTTTTTTTTTTTAATACATAAAGTGAAATATTGCGAAGCGAAACCCAAAGGGAACGATAAAAAGCGATATATTGAAACGAAACAGAGATGAAAATTAACGAGAAAGCTACGAGATGTTACAATAATAGTTTCCTTCATGTATATATGCATAGCGCATCTACGTAATGTACCGAAGGGCCGCGTATATTGGTAAATGAAAACGCAACGTTTCCGAGCTATTTTTCCCTATAGCTTTGGTGTACCTCATCGTAAACCCTTGCGAAACTATATATCGCGAAAATATCGCGAGCATTAAAATATCATCCCGCCCCTTCCTCCCTCTACCCACAAGGAAATCTTTTCTATCGGTATTTTTGGTATTCTGAGGCGAACGGAAATTCAGAATAGGGAAATCATTTTTTTTTTTTATAATTTAGTATCAAACAATCGATTTTTCTCGATCGGCGAAAGAAAATTTATTATCGAAGTTCTGTTTTATTATAGCAATTTGTTGTGTAACATTTTTTTTCCCTTTCGTAGCGAACTCGCGGGTCGGAATTCAATTAACGCTTCGCATAAGGATGTTTGCCAATTTTTGTGTAAAAATCATCTAAACGCCTCTCTAATCCTCTTCGACTTTGTGAGCAAATAACGTTTTTTTTTATTTCGTAAATAAAATCATCACATGACGGGTCAAAGGGATAATCCACTCTTTGTGGAAAAATAATTATAAAAGTGCCCTTCAAAAAAAAAACAGCGCCTCACCTGTTCAAAAATATTCATCGTCAATATCGTTCGTCATGCAGCAGTTGAAAGAATTCTTATTATCCTGGAATTATACTTAATACCATGGAATTTCACACAGCTATATTCATAAAAATATTGAGTTACGAAACCATCAGATATTTTGATTTTTCACGAAAATCAATAAATTCCATCGTTCATAAATTTTTTCCGCAAATTTCGAAGCCAACTTCGCGGACAGATGATTTTTTTTTTTTATTAGTAGAAATTAAGCTTTAGCCGGATATGAGAAATATAAACAAACTTTTGTTTTTCCGCTTCAAGATTCCGAAGGGGACTGTGAGAATAAATAGATTATTTTCGAAGGAAATAAAGCTTTCACGATAGGGCTTCTCAGTCGGATATGAGAATCATAAACGAATTTTTTTATTTGTTTTTTTTTCTTTTTTGTCGCAAGCTGTGTACGCGGACGACGAGTGTTGCCAAGGGTAGTAACACCCGCCGCTGCCGAGTTTTGCGGTGGAGAATCTCTTCGGCTTATACGAAGAAGAACAGCATGCGAGTGCTTCAACCGCGAATCTGAGACATAGCGTTATATCGGGTATCGCGGTTTAGCACCAGATGCGGTGACGAAACTTCCAGTACCACTTGCGAGTGGGAGTGGGGATAGTACCGAGAGAACTCTGCGTATTATTATACGTTCTTTGAACCTGACGAGGCCGTTATCTCTCGAGCGTTTGCGCCAACTAACAGCACGTTGGAATTCGCGCGATTACAAACCTCTGGCAGTCACTATAACTCGTACGCGGAGTACCTTTGAGGATAGGGAAATTCCATTTCCGGCACTATTATGCGAAAGTACAACTGCGATCATAATCGTAGCGGTGGTTTGCGAAAATCTGGATATGTGCGCATAATTGTGTTATGTCATCCGCGAATGAACACCGAAGCCGACAACGGAAACCAGTGAATACGACCCGTTGAACGTTAAAACGCTTAAACACCATATGTTCGCTCACCGACGATCGTTCATTGAACACTTCAAATTTTCACTCGTGTTTTTTTAACGACAACTCAAATAGTAGTAAATACTTTTTGTAAATCACAAAAAATCTCGAATATACTTGAAAAAAATTATGAAAAAAGATCGTTAGAATTGATAATAAAAAAATATCAACTTTAACGCTCGATCGATATTAATTTGAATGCCATCAGAAATAATATCAGTTTCGATAAATTTTTTTATATTCATCAATAAGCTTGTCGATCGTTAGCATATTTAAATAAATTACGTCCAAAGTAGGTAATTGACGAACGTCGAATTTTCCATCATCTAGAAGATCGATTATATCGAATCGAATATTCGAGATGCATCAGCCGCGTTGAATTCTGGGTGCGAATCCGGCAGCGAGTAAATTTGCTCATTATAACGCCAACAAAATTTCTCCTAACTATCAATTTACAATTAGCGCGCTAGTTAGGGATAGTAGGAAATATACAATTATCGATACGTGTCGAACGAGTGGGGAATATCGATTAGTTTGAAGAAGGGGAAGGGGTAGGGGCCAATGGGTATGGGGTATAGGTTATGGGTACGTGTGCCGATAATCGAGTCTCGTTAGTGCATCGATTATATACCGTCGAGCGTTAGATATATACGAAAATTACGGCGAGAATCGTCGTCGTCGTCGATACGATACGATGGTAACTATTCTACGTTGTACCCACTGCCAATACCGATTCGTAGAACACCGGCCAGGAGCAGCGAGCAGAACAGTTATAGGAGAAAACGTTACTAACAGGAAACCGTGAAATTATTGGTTTTCGTTTGCGAAGGGGTTTGGATACGAAACATCTCCGCGAGGGGTTACTCTCGCGCCCCACGGTAATGAAAGTTATCAGCGTGGAAGAACCCTCTCCGCGGGCGAATAGTTTCGTCGCTATTTTTTTCGATGACGGAGACCTCGCGAATTTACACTCGCGCACAGACGCGGAAAGATAATTGCGTTACGCGATAGAACGGGATTCATTGAAAAAAAGAAAATAAAATAAAAAATATACGGAGGCAGAAGAGAACGAGAAGAGAAATAGAGAAAGCGAAAAAAAAAAAAAAAAAAAAGTGGTTGAAGCGTCACAGACAGTCTGCAGGAAAATCGTCCTTCAATACTATATAAGAGTGAAACGGAATAAACTAGCTGTTAACTGCGTCGCGCGTACATATATACTTTTTTATACGATTTGTACGGTAGAGCGAACCAGTAGTAACGGCGGAAAATGTGAAGAGTTCACAAGAGCTCTTATCGCAGCTACTGGCGTAGTTTCTTTCTGTTTTTTTTTTTTTTTTCATCGCTCTTTTCTTTTTTAAACTGAATATTTTAGGAATATATTCATAGTTAGAATTGACGCGACGAGGCTCTCTGCGAGTTTAAAAAAATAATATACATAAATCCGTTTACCCCTATCGAAAATGTTGGCTTTTTCGTGGAAAACGTTTCGATTTCGTTTACACTTTCCATCGGAATCCATTCTGACAAATGATTGGCAAGAGCCGAAAAAATACAATTTTTAATAAATGTCTACGTCGATATGCGTGTATTTTAATACGTAAAGTTTAAATGAATTACTCAAGAAAGTCTTCCACTGTGAAGATAGAAATTTGCAGGCAAACCGAAGCGAGGAATCCCTTAATTAAATTTTAAATTAATTAATTCAAATTCATTGAAATTCATTCAAATTAAAAAGTTTCCAAAAAATAATCCATTTTTATTTCAACAGCAGAAGATTGCAGTATTGGTCAATTTTTTTTTTTTTTTTTTTTTTCAACTTTGATCGAAATTAATTAAAGTCTACATATCGTTAGCCGCAAAGATCGTTAGAGGATCGCAAAGAGCTGAATACAGGTGAATCTGCATCGCGATAGAGAATTTTCGGGCGTAGATATCGAACGACACGGCTGGATGAGAAAGTATCAAGAAATATATGCAACAGCGATGGAACACCGAAGTAAGCGGATAGGAGCATTTAGTTCTAAAGCACGCGCGGGGTATTCGAGGCCAACGACCGAGGCTGAGGGGGTATATAGTGGTAGCACCAGAAGCAGCTGCATCAGAGACCCGAGAGCTGAACGCACAGGCGCAATGGACGATAGTGAGGGAAAAGCCAGTAGCTGCCTGGTGGATGCCTGATGTGTCAACCAGCAGAGATTCAACGAGAGAAGCTTTCGACGACGAAAAGCGAGCCCGCGCGCTATCACGGTCCGCGCGCCGGGTCGTCACGTCGAATCGATGCGTCGACATCGCCGTCAACTGCACGGATATCAACGACCCTGGCCCCGTGTGAGAAACGCGAGAAAAAAAGAAGAACAAGATATTTCACTCTCGAAAAAAAAAAAAAAAAAAAAAAAATCACCTTTTTCACGAAATTGATTCGTCGGTGAAATTATTTTTTTTTTTTATTCTCAACAATAATCGACGACTAGTTTCGCAATCTATCGAAGCTGAAATTAACTCCATCAAGTACGACAGTTTAAAAAAAATCGTAAAAAAATTCCTCTATGTTTGTTGAACGTTGCGAATCCCACGAGTAACATTCGATCGCTCGTGTGATTGGAGGCTAAAGATGAAGGAATTGTTGGTAAAAAGTAACCCGCGAATCTTATCGCAAGGAGATGGTAATCCTTGTGGTTTAATCGTAACAAAGATATTTTAAAAAAATGAAATTGAAAAATATATTCTTTTGGATTGCCAAAGATCCTACGCTACGAAGAGAACCATAAATGGTCAAAGAAGTATAAATTTACGCCAGAAAAGTGCCTGTTGATTGCCTACAAGAAAAATAAAAACCATTGATCTATTCGTTGATTGTACGGCGAGATTCGGCATTTACAAACCCTTCGGTCCATTGGGAAAACAGATTTCGTAAATCTCACCAGCGGCGTTAAAGCACGTAGAATAAAATCCAACACCAATAATGCACCCGCGTAACATCGTTGGAGACTGGTTGACCGAAAATCGTATTAAAGCACACTGGTGGGTTATACGGCAATTTCACATTAAGTTTGAGTGACGATACAAAACAACGGTACGACGGAATATTCTTCCTGTGAAACAGTTTAATTCTTCCTTTGTCTTATTTCATTCATTTGTTTTCTTTTTTCCTTTTTTTTTTTTTTAATATTTACATCGTATTTATTGTTTAGTTATTAGTTCGTGATCGGTATGGAGTACTAAAGGCGTCCGAGGAATCGGGTTATTTGTGTATTTATATTTTTCCTATCGGCGAATGCGCACGATCGTAGTGAGGCCGGCAATGGCAATGGCGACACGTGTCGCGATGGTATGGGTATATATTACAGCCGGTCTTCGGTTCTTCCCGCCACGGCACGAGGATTTGTAGGACTCGTAGGGCAACGAGGGATGCGCGTTGCCCGAGGGGGCGCGACGATATAGCGTTAAAGGAAAAGGAAGACGACGAAATTGACAACGACAACGACGGCGACGACGACCTGACGGGACTCTCGCGGGCTGCGTCGCTCGCGATCTACGTTCTGCGGCATACTAGTCCGTGTGCCCTGGAGCCCGCGGCATCCCCTTCCATCCTCCGTGCTCCAACCCCACCGCACAAAACTCTCCCCCGTTCACGTCGGTCCATCCTCCACTCGACTACCCTACGCCCCCTTTCCCCCGCGACTTCCCTCGACGTCACTTCCTTCCTGCCGCCCCCGCGACAACCGTCCACGGAAAGCTCACCGAGAGACTACTCGCACGCTCTCTTGTCGCGGACGTTATGGTGTGCGTGAAAGACAGAGCTAAACTCGAGTTTCCAACCTCCGAACCCTCCCCTCGGAACACAACCCCGACGACCCGACACGACCCGGACCGACCCGACGAATCGAGAGGCGAGTCACTATCAACCCCGCGGGAAAAGCTACTCGTGTTCAATGGTTCCGCGTATCACTTCGTTCGAATGTTAATGATTCTAAAACGGTAACGCAAACTCCGATCGCTTTACTTCGAGGACTTTTCCAAGCAAGAAAATCGATTGGGTACCTTTGCTACGCGTATCCAATGCTTCTGGTATCGATAGGTCGACTATCGATCATTTTAAATCGTTAACTCGACATTACCGATTTTACCGATTTAAACATTTTTTTTTTTTTTAAGATCGGTAGGTATCTGTGCACCGCGTGTTAAATGTTTCCGGGTACCACTTGTTCGACTATCGATAATTTTTAATCGTTAACATGAAATTCAATCGATTATATACGGGTTGCCGATTTTCGGAATTTTGTAATTTTGAAAAATGGAACTTATTTTGGCAACTTTTTTCGTTCAATGTCCCCAATAGGCGAAGAAGCCTATCAATTATTCCAGATCGGTAACGTGAAATTCGATTCACTTTAATTGGAGAATGTCGTTTTCGAAGTTTTGAAGACGGCTACCTTTAGGCGAAGCCATTAAACTATTCGAGTTACGCAAGTAGCTATTTCAAGTTTTACCCATTAAAAACCCCATTAGATCGTAATAAGATTTCACTGTTTTTTTTTCCTTTTTCTCTTGTTCTACGTGAGTAACAAGTACGAGAAAAGTTAAAGGACCGCGAGTCTGAAAATTATTGAAGAATCATAGCCATTGCCCCATTGTACGAAGCGATTCAATCGTCTTGGATGGCCATTCATTGGCGTTCCCTGTTCTATATATCAGATTGTTGTCATCCCTTGAGACGCTTGGTCGACCGCCAACACGGTCCGTGTGGCATGTTTGCGGCTAAACCATTCCACTCCCCCTTCCGAACAGTTCGAACAGAAACATATATACTATTCCAGAGTGTTACAAATTGTAATCGCGCTAAGTTGACCCCAACTTTCTCGATCTTCGCTCCCCAACAATTTCCTTCAACGGTCAGAGTTATTGATGCGCAGCTAAATAAAAACAAAACTGATCGACAGGCAGACTGCTGTACGGTGAAACCGCGAATGGCGTAAAACCGTTAATTCGTCCGTCAGAGACTCCGAGCGAACGCTAGTAAAGAAAAAAAAAAAAAAGAAAAAAAAAGATCGATTGTGTTGAACAGCGTTTTCCGGTGGAACGTTGAAGAAAATAAAACCACTCGGTAGCAGAGCGAATCCTTCGCTCAGCTGTCCCGGTACCAATTGCGAAACAAGCGTATCGCACTTTGTACGGAAATCGCTCAGCCGCGAACACGAAGATATCCCTGCTTTGGCATCCCTGCAGTATTCCGTCGAGTTTGCTGGCCTATTTGCGTGGAGGGTCGCCCCTCGCTGTCTACCCTCCGTTTCGTATCCAACCGAACCGTTCAGACCACAGGACATCGGGATATAGGTGTACCAGTGGCTCCTCTCTCCGCTCCACTGTCTAGTAGATACGGCCGGTTCCAGTCAGACACCATTAGCGACTACAACGGAGTAACCCACTCCACTATCTCTCCCTCTCCCAAACGCTACTTCCGTCGTTATGGCCAATACGGACTGTACGTTAAAAAACTACACCCCTATCGAATACTATTCAGTCCTTTGCGGCGCATATTTCATCTTTTCCATTCGTTGGACATTGAATTCCGCGCGTAATTACGTATCAGATGTGGCTTTTCTGGTTCGAACACTTTCAACGCAATCTCAAAGGCTTCGAGTGACACGAGAAAAAAAAATGAAAAGACACGGGTCGTTGTTTTTTATTATTCTGTCACCGGGATTTCCGCGACTTTCAGCAGATCTAAACGAAACTTTTTTTTTTATCTGCCGGACACCATAAAAAAACGTTGTTCATTGGAAATACTGATCAATACGATTGACTCAATGGATGTTATGTTTTGATATTTTTGGGTTTTTAACGATGTTTTTAGGTTTTAATGGGAAATACACGTTTTCGCCCGATTTATCGTCGTGAACAGCTAATGCAAAACGGGGAAAAAATGGCAATCGATTTCGAGATTTTCATAAAATTTCATCAAGTACTTTGGACATTTTTCGTAAATATATAGAGCATCAGGTGTATCGAATTGATGAGCTATGGATGGCGGATAGTTGAAAAATACATCAATTAGCCTAACGGAGGAACGCGACACGTCGTCGTATAGCAATGATCGAAATCCTCCTGTACGTGCTGACTACTGGAAGACGTAATTAACGAGACACGTACGGGTTACACAGCCGGCAAGCCATTCAGTTAGGCATAGAGGTGTGCAGTCACCGGTGGGTGTACTATAGTACAACGGCAGTCTCTAGCTGCTGCTTTCTGCCGATGATGTACGTTTCGTGAAACCGCCAACGGGAATCGGGAACTGCGCTAATGCGAACATCGATCGACGGCTTATCCGCGGGATACCCTCTTGATGTGTCCCGAATGCGCGCTGCTGTTGCTACAATACTACTGCTGTTGCTGCTGTTGATTCTGTATAACGAATATCAACGTTCCCTCGCGTGTATTTCAGCTGTGGCTGATACATCCGGTAACAATCGCTCTCTTTCCACTGTCGTATCGGAAAATTAGATAGCCGGGAGGGAAGGGTCAACTAATAAAAAGTCCTTGCAAATTCGAAGTTCTCAGAACGAAAATCCGTTTTTAATTACTGAAACATACGAGTCGAAGCCTACAAATCTGAATCAGGCGCCATTTTCGCGGTTTTTTTTTTTTTTTTTGCAAAGTCCAATAATGTTTTTGTCCAATTTTTAGGGTTACCGGCTGTATTTTCGCTTAATGTGAGAACCCAAAATAATGAAAGAAATTTTTATTTTTTTTTTTTAGTTCGAATACAGAAAAATGTTTCGATCTTTTTTTTTAATTTCGGACTTTTTTTTTTTTTTTGCGAATGAGTCGAGATTTTTTATCTGAAATCAGTATGCAATAGAGATTCCAGAAGCAATGACGAGCGATGGTCACTAAAAATCTTATTTATCGTACTGGAAGTCACGGAAAAACAACTAACTTTTTATACGGTTCACGAATCAGTGTGCATCACGCACAGCTGCTACAAAATCGTCGTTCCGATCAACCGAAACGAGTTACAATTAAAGCTCGACGAATAAATCACGTTATGGATGGTAGAACAGTGACGAATTCCAGATAACCCCGGGTACGGTTATTTACACACGAGCTATTTTAGATGGACGATCCAATCTATACACGATCGTTACGATGATGCAGCACGACGTGAAAAATCTTGATTGATGATAGCATTTTCTATTTTTTTTTTTTTTTTCCTGTTTTTTATATCGTATATACGGGAAACTAAAGTTTCCAGGAAAAAATACGAAAATTTCGCGTGGGCAAAAAATATGTCGTCGTTTTCATGTTAAATAAAAAAACATTGTCGAGACTCAAAGGCTCGAGACTTCGTAACTGTGATTATATTATCTCTTGTGATGAAAATGCAACTGTGCAACTTGCAAAAAGTAGCTTTGCCGATTTTTTTTTTTTTCTTTTTTTCGTCAACAAGGCAGAAAAAAAGCTCTCTCTCCGTTCTCGAGAGCGGTCGGTCGCATGGGAGTTGCCCGGGTAACCACGACGGTGGAGATAATACCGAAACGGCTCAGAAACTCGCTACAGCACAAGAACTTTCTGAAACCCGGCAACTCCAGTGTGTGCGTCCGGAGAGTGCAACAAGTGCAATTGCCGACGATAGCGTTGCATACAGTCGACATCGAAGTTGATTAGATTGCGAGAACTCGCGCGTGAACGCGAGATGGAAATAAAATAATTTTTTTTTTTTTTTTTTTTTTCGTTGTTTGCTTTCTTCCGAACATCTTATTTTATACTGTGGAGATTTAACTTACTAGTGCAATTAATATGTTGTTAAACCCATCGGAACAGTTCCTTATTAACATGACGATTGGTTCAGTAATTTTAAATAATTCGAACAATAAAAAGATTAATGTCAGCAAAAGTCTCGACGTGAAAAAACGTTCAATAAACATATTTAAACGCACTGAATGTAATGATGTGTTGGAAAAATGGATAGTTAGTTGAAAAAACTACTTATGAACAAAAAATGATATTTGCCAAATTACCATTCGTTTTTTCAACTAATTGTAAGTTTTCCCAACCCATAATTTTTTTCCGTTCAGGAAAACCGACAATCGTATAACGAATTTGGTAAATTTTCTGTACGCTTCGGACTCCCAAGTTAATTTTTTTCTATTTTTACACTCAGACTATAAAAGAGCGGTTTCGGACTTTTCATTTTTCCCGAAATTCTCCTTAATCGAGTGACAAATGCCAAATTGTATGGAAGTACCGATCGAAGGTAATTGCACAATTGATGAATTTTTTAAAAAATTCAAAATTATATTTCGAAATACTATAGAAAGTTTCGAGTAAAAAGGTTCTTTAAAAAAAAATGCTGTTTTTATAAAAAACAATTTTCGTAAAAAAAATGACGATCTGTATTTTCAAAAATATACTATTCATTTACTCATTACATTTACGCAATTTACTCGATAACGCTAAGTGCGCGATAATGTATTCATGGAACGTCGAAGTGAAGAGGTTTCTCTGTCGAAAACCGAACGCCGGCCATATTGTCATTGATCACAGCGTCGTCACTATCTCGGTAAATTCTACTCTCCAATGTACTCTGACACTTTGACGAAATTTTCTCGGTACACGAAAGTAATAACGTGCAATTTTCTTGGCTTCATAATCAAAATCGAAGGAAATTGGAATACTTCGCGTGCTGATACGTGGGGTACGACGGGAATCATCTTTTGGAAACGTTTGGAAAATATCGATTATCAAAAAATATCGAAAAAATATCGAAAAAAAAGTCAAAGTTCGTATTCTCCGTAAATCAATAAAATTTACGCGATTAAATAATTTTAAATAAAAAAAAGCATAAAAAATTCTATTGCAAATACCCGTTTTACTATAATTCATGCGAAAAGAGTTAATTCCATGTGAGAACGATGTCCAATCGAAATCCAAGGGTGAAAAATCCCGCGGGATGAATTTATCAGCAAACAAATTTGAATTGTTTCGCGTGGCCCGGTGTTCCATACAGTCAATTAATTAGAACAGATTAATTGTCTATCCGTTGAGAATACTGTACTGTTTAACTTGCTATGTGATTTTGGTACTCCGTCCCGCTTTCTCTTCAAACTTTGAACGAT
Organism: Cryptus armator; assembly: GCA_963971235.1. Taxonomy (NCBI): domain Eukaryota; kingdom Metazoa; phylum Arthropoda; class Insecta; order Hymenoptera; family Ichneumonidae; genus Cryptus; species Cryptus armator. Next base: position 20,456,327 of record OZ020233.1, read on the forward strand.
CGGACTCGGGAGACGTTTTGGTTCAACGTTTAGGTTATTAGGGATAAAGTGGGTCATCGGGTCCCCGTTAGATAATTCCGTGAGGACAGGATTTCGACGAATATTCCCCGAAGGTACGAAACTATTATACATCATCAAGAATGCTTCCGAGAAAGCCACGTAGAGGTGCTAACAAGTTGAGATTACTAAAGGGACGTTGGGAACGGAGAAAATCATGAGGACAACGCAGATCCCTCGCTTTCCTTTTTAGATTCTCGGGGAGCAAAAGGCAAATTTATCAGTTGTGTTTTGACGCAGTTGTCCGGTATTTTTTCTTCGAAATTCGAGGCCTCTACTCGTCTCAAATTTTTAATTCATTTTCTAAATGAATATTAATGAGTTTAACTCATTTTTGCGGTGTTATCTTATCCAATAGATAAGTTTTCGTTCTAATAGATAGTTTCTCTGTGATTCTTCTTATTCTTATTGCCGATGTAAACGCACCGGTATCGATTAATTAATTCGTTTCGTTATTAACAGATATTTAATAATTCTTCATAACATCGATAAAAACTGACCTTGAAATGCGGTTGACTAAGAAGTTCCTGAAGCTCCCGTAAATCCGCCCGATCGACGTTTCTGTAAGTAGATAACTCGGTCTCTCGCAGTACATCTTCGACTTCGCGTGCACGTTGAACTGCGTCCGTCTGTGGGGCACGTGTCGGCGTCGGCACTCTGCTGGATATTCGATCGTAAAGCTGTAATATATAAATGGAATAATATAATTAAATACGTGACACACCACCCGATCCAATAATTGCCGAGAAATAATCGCCGAAAGTTATTAACATTCAATTTCTTTTTTGTATAATGGTAATAACTATAAATTAATTACTTTAGTGACAAAATTTCGCAGTGCCAACGATACTTTTATTGCGGTCGAAATTAATAGAAAGTGTAACGGCTTTCGCGCCACGGAGTCGTATCGATTTTATACTCAACATTTTTTTTTTTCACTATTTAAAATTCACAGTGTGTTTAATTTTTTTTACCAAAGTGATATTCGATAATTCGCGTTTGAAAAATACGACCTTTACTCATACAGATCATGAAATTCGCGGAAATTGTTATTTATGCAAATTTTGTTTAAAAATCTAACAAATTACCAACGAGAAACATTACACGCCATTAAATATATACAACATTATTCATTATCATTATTATCGATATTATACGATTTATTTATATTTATGGATGAAATAATTTTTTTTTTCGTCGAAATACGTACAAAATACGTAACGCAAACTTAAAATATTAGTATAACAATTATATATAATTTTCATTAGATTATGTGTTTCATTCAGTTGGCTATACGTAAAAAAAACAAAAAATGAAAAAAAAAAAATTACATGTTGAAAATTTTCAAAATCGTTGGTACAATAAAGAGTAAATGAATACAATTAATTCGATATCGATAATAATCTACAATTAGTTATTAGTTTTTCGACTCCGTGCGCTTATGCCAAAAACCTAACGTATAAAAAATCTGAATACTCCATCAATTCGTATTCGAATTTCCGCTCCACCGTAATCGTGTTTTTTGAATCAAATATCCTTAAAAACCGGACGTCTCATTCCTCAGTTAAAAGTTTCTCGACCTAACGACGACAGATGTTTAATCGTAACCGAATCCCGTGTGAATCCTAATCCTCTTATCTCGATCGCACTCACCAAAAGCCCCGCGATCTCGAGTAGATCACAGGCGAGTTCGGCGTCGCCGAAGAACATTAGCTGACAAATCTGCATCTCGCGTGAATACCGACGAATCGTGAGAAAAATAAAAACAAAAAACAGAAAGATACGCGACCGGCGAATTCGATGGTTTGTTATTGATGGTGAAGAAAAAAAAAAACAAACAAACAAACAAAACAAAGTTACGATTTGATCGAACGACCGAGTCTACGACGTGGACATTTCACCCGCACCGTCAAACGACGCGTCGCGGTAGTGTATCAAACGCGATCCCGTCAACCCCCATCAAATATTTATCTTTATTCTCGCGATGTTTATACTATGTTACGAGGGTCATTGTTGTTTGTCGTAAGCCGTAGGCTCGCCTCGGCCGGCGCCATCTTGGATAAACGGCGGGAGAACGCCTGCGTGGGACAACAATCCCTCGGAACTACGGTGGCGCCGGCCGCGCGAGCATCCGATACCGGTGGCGCCGCGAACGGAAAATTTCTACAACTGAGTCGCCCGCGCGAGAAAAGGTCGACGAACTTTCTCGCACGACTCTGTAGAACACCCCGAGAGAAGGGATGGACGGAATCTTCGGGAAACTTTGAGGGCGCAACTTATCCACGACTGGGATCGCGATTCTCTACCTTCGCGATACGATGAGTTTTAACACGAAAAACGCGGTTTTTGTTTTTTTTTTATTGCGCAAACTCCACGAACGATCGATTTTTAACCTTACAGAAGTTTTTTCGCATCTCGTATTTATCTACAACCCGTTCGTTCTTCACTGGGGGCGTTTTCTGCTTTACCATTTGCAGCCTGTCGCGTCGTGGGAAGGAAAGAAACCTTTTTGTTTTTCAATCAACTCCTACTTTACAGATTGTAGGTTCGGGACGAGTAGTTTTTGGAGGATATTTAATTATCGAATTATTGGAACTCTTTAAAAACAAAAGACGCGATGAATTCTATTTCCGACAATAATTAAGGGGATAAACAATATAAAAGAACTATTTTTTTAATATATAGAATGATTGCAAGTTGTCTAAATCGTAGTATAGTTTTTTCCGGAACTTTGTCTTAATATTTGAATTTTTGTCATTTTTTAGAGAAAATTTTATGTTATTTTTATAAAAATTAAATAATGGTGCAGAGAATCGTCTATAACGCTGCGAACAATTTTTTTTTTATTTTTAAGCGAAGTCGTGTCGACTAATAATCGAAAATTAATAATGAATTCATCGATTTTTTTAATATGTTTTTACACATTCTAACGATTATTACCGTCATTTCAGTAAAAATATTTTTCTTTTCAAAGATATCTCGAAAATTTGAGTTTTTAACGTTTAATCGATTTTGCGTTACCGAAAAAAATGCAATTTTTTATGCCTCTATAATCAACAGTCCATAAAAGAGAAGAACTATCCAATTAAATGTGTACCTTTTCGCGAATCAACGCGGATTGAGAAGAAAATCTCTGTCGACGATGCCGAAGTTGCAGGAGATTCAAATGTTCGATACATTCGACGAAAGCTGGAGAACGTCTAACTGGTTGTCTTAATTCCGCTCACGAATTCGTTAATATACCAACTCGTCTATCTCCCGGGCGAACGAAGTTCTTCACTGTTTCGGAAACAGGTCCGTGGAAAGTTCGGAGAAGTTAACTCGGGCCAATCTCTCGCTCTCGAAGCAACGCAAAGTGTCTAATGGAAGGGCTCGTCTTCCGGCTCGTAACTCGACCCAATTTCCCGCGCGAAACTTTTGCAAATTAACCCTCGAACCCGGCGATAGTCCTATTGCCTAATTTTGTTGTTCATAAGGTAATGACAGTAGCATCAAAGATTCACGAAACTTTCGCAAGTTGGTCGATAAATCCGTTTGAAAAGAACAATTTTCATTTCGCGAATGTTCGCGATTCCTCGGGACGAAGTTTCTTTTTCTTTTTCCTCGGGACGGAACTTTCTTTTTTTCTTTCGCGCTTCTCACCTCCAAAACGGCTCGTAGTCGATAATCGTCCACCGCCGAGAGTATCTCACCGCGAGTTAGTCTGCCACTTTCTTGCAGTATCTCAATGTCGTCGAGGGAATCCAATATTTCGGCAACGGCACCTGAAAATATTTTAACAATTAATTTTTATGTCGACGGAATCAATTTCTCTAAATCTAAAAAAAAAAGTCGATAAATATAATTTCTACATTGCTTTTTCCTGCCTTTTGTTCATTGTACAAATTTCATGCTTAGCAATGGGTAACGCTACTAATTTCCGCTTTTTAACAGTTCAAAATTATAAAAAAAAACTGATTATACGAAGAATTTAATAAAACTTTCGAAAAATTCTCGATTTTTGCAAAAAAAGACGTTTGTAACAAAAATTGTACACTGATATTTTATCCGAAAAGCGAAGTGACGCAAAGGAAACTTTTTTTCAAAGTTATTTATGTATTTACCAGAAGCATTAATCAAATCATTAATTCGCTTTACGTATTTAAAGAATTCATTATAACTCTAAATTCCTAATTATGAATAACGCCGATTGCTACTCGTCTCGTGTGACTCGAACGTTTAGGAATAGTTAGGATAAAAGTGTCCAGCAATACCCTACTCTCTCGGCTGCGTGTATTACCGACAAGCAACGGGCCGATAAGCGTCACACAATACGATAAAAATAGCTAATCCACATTACAATGTATACGAGAGGCCCGTTACTCATCAACCGTTGTGACATCAGCGACGAGAATAAAACTCAAGTATTTATAATCAACGGTGCGGGCAATCTATACGAGTAATAAAAACGTCTCACCAAATAATATCAACGAATAACAGCTTTTCATACCTCTGTACATTGTACTTCTCTTATCTATAATTTTCACTGTATTATTTTTATTTATTTTTTTTCTTCTAAAATAAGAACGACCTTTCGCGGCGACGTAAAGTAGGTCACTCACAGAAGACAGAATAGCGTCAAGAGTGAACACGTGGATGATAAATATCCGTCGTTGCCTCGAAAGATCAACGCTGCACTGATCGCGGGGTTACATGACACCCTTATCTTATAGAGAAAAAAAAAAAAGGTCCTACGATTCTACCCGAGTCTCGACTCTGCGATGAGACCGATCTTCATGGAGTAATAAGCAATACGGCTACGGGGTGGGGTTGTTTTTTTTTCTCTCTTCAAGAATGTGAGAGTAGCGCACACACCTGTGGTCGTGACCTCGTCGTCACCGACATCGGAAAAACTGTCGCCATTAGCCTCCGAATAATGTACGTGCCACTTGGACGAGGATACGGCGGCTCTTACAGCTTCCTTCAATTTCCTTCGAGCGTTAAATTTCTTAAGTTCCTCTATTGTTTCTCCAAGATGAACTCGTGCCGCGCCCTTGTCGCGATCCTGGAAAATACAATGACAAGAATAATTAGCGTAACGAACAAGAAACGGTGATTAATTATTTGTGTCTACGGAAAACGATGTTAAGATATAAAAGACGGAAAAATCCGGAAAAGTAAAAAAAAATATCGATAGACTAGAAATGGAAATCGAACTATTATTGAAAAGAAAAGTGCATTCGAACGGTATTCTTGAAATTCGATCTATTAATTAGCAAAATCTTGAATAATTGTTTTATAAACTTGAGATGGGAAACAAGTAGACGCGAGCGTACGATAACCTTTCGACCCTCAGCAGCAAAATTGGCCTCTCTGACGTGTAACAGCGTCCGCGATCACAGGGGATTATAAAGAGATTGATTTCGTTTCGAGGGTTCGTTGTACCGGAACCACGCGAAGTGGCAATTCGTATTCACGTGGTGGAAAGGGTTGCCTCGTTAACTCGCAACCCTTCTCATTATTCTCAGCGTATTATATCCGAACAATTAGGAAAGGGATGATAAGATTTCAGAACTCCGGCTGATACAGATCCGGTGTCGATTGTTACGGAATATAGAGAAGTAACGTTAACCAACGGTCGATACAATCGCGCGATATAGCGCGATTCCTTACGGAAAATCAAATAATAATGAAGTTCCGAGGGTACTGCACAACCCCAACGAAGTTAACTAAGCTAACGATCAGTTGGAAAAATTACATAATGAGATAAAACAGTTACGATGGCTCATTAATATTTTTTTTTATCCCTTAAAACAAAAGTATCGAAAAAGATTCAAAGTTTGTTTAATTGTCGATATATTGGAGGTTCCAAGCATCGATCTCGCGAATTCGCCTGTAAATTTCCCGACGATAGTGCGGTGCGTTATCTCGCGATAATCCCCGCCCGAGGACGATCCATGTTGGCCTTTCGCGATCGCATCGAGCTGAAAAGGTCGTCGAGATTATAACGGGGGCGAGTCTCCAGGCACGATAACGACGTTGCAAGGTCCACACACTCTTCTTCTACCCTTATTTTCATTAACCGAGCGAGAACGCGATGAGAGGCTTTGCCCCTCGGGGAGCAATCGATAACCCACTTGCACGTGTACATCACATCGATACAAACCCCTCACCCCCCTTCCATACCCCTCTCCTACGGATACCAGAATGCTAACATCGAGCGCAGAGGAGGAGTATACTTTCTCACTCTACGGGGTCTATCTATCCCGCTGCTGCCAACGATGTGTGTTCCTTAGTTCAGTAGCTAACTATCCAACCAGATCCCTCCCTCTCTACAAGGTATTTTGCCTCCCTTGCTAAACTCTCTCCCCCGACCGCCCCCACAAATACAACGTTAATACAACGACGGGACTCGATCGCGATGCAAGTTAACGTTGACACGCAAACGCACATCGACGCGCGTTTGTTGCTCCTATACGCCTGGGGGAGGAAACGAGCTCTGCCTTTTCTCTCGTATGATCGTTTGATACACGCTTATCGCTTCTCCCCGTCACCCCCGCCGTCGCTCGAACTCTCTCTCTCTCTCTCTCTCTCTCTGTCTCTCTCTTTTGCTCTCTCGTGTCCCATCGGACAATTTCCTTCTTTCTCTAACGCAACACGATCTAATAAACACATATGCGTTACAGCCCGACGAATATAGTATACGAGAAGAACGAACGAATAAAACGTTTCGTTAACTGCATACGATCGGAGATCTTTTGTTTGAAAAAAAAAGGTTTATTTAACGGGAATGAAGATTTTCGTTCGATGGCATTAAGATTTAAGGATAAAAGTTATATTTGTGACGTTACTGACGTGTAAGTTTATCGTTATTGTTAATGAAATTGTCAATTTTTTTGTAATCTTGTGGACAGTGATTGACGACTTTTTTTTTTTTTTACTAAAGATATTATTTATCAAATTGAATTAATTATCTTTAACTCGCAACTCGACGATGTGAAAAGATAGAATTCAACTGTTTTTTATTCTTTTATAAATTTCTCACGATATCAAAATCAACGCGGAGTTCAATACACTTTTGTGTTTTTTTTTTTCTTTTCGAAGGTGCAATCTGCTTTTTTCCGAAAAGAACTTTTTGGTATCCGACGCGATGTATCGAATAACTTAAATTTTATCTAACTTTTCAACAATATCTATTGCAATATGATTCTCGCGTCGATCCCTTTTTTCTTCTTTAACTTTTCGTATACTAATTTTTGACTCGTAAGCAGAAAAAGCGCAATAATTCTTTTTCTTCGTCTTTGGGACGCAAAAGTTTGACTCAAGTGCGTTGCGTCTCAGACCCTTCAATAACCGCGAAGTCGGTATCGCCATTAAGTGCGAACTTGTCATGAAATTGTCGTTATCCCGACATAAGCTTCCGAAGAGCTCGAAGTGCAATCGGTCGACAAAGATTTATCCGAGGTTACGAGTCGAAGCTTTGATTTCCACTCGAAGTAATACGTCGGCGATAGTATATACAGCAGCGATAGATCGAGAGACGTTAAGAGGGGAGAATTTCCGATGGTCTCGACCCTTTTTTTCTACTTACTCTGAGCCATTTGTGGTTGAGAACCTCTTGAATAGTGATTCTGTGATTCGGCTCTGTAGTAAGCATCCGTTGAATGAGTTCTTTCGCCGGTTCACTAATGTTGTCCCAGTGAGTCGATTCCATCTGCGGAAACATATAAAAATATATATATATGTATATAAACACACAAAAGATTGAAGAAAAATAGAAACAGTAACGACACTTCCGTAGTTTCGGGAAGAAAAGAAGAGATTGAAATCTTTTTGTTTCTTTTTTACTTTCTTTTCTTCCCTCGACCGCCAGGGACGCTGGTGGCCAAGAAATGATAACCCTCGGCAGCTGTTCCGCCCGATGGGTGTGGATGGGGTAAAAGGTGAAATCCAGTGGTTCTCATTCATTACCTGCACTTGGCCTCTGCATATCGCTTCGCGAAGACGATCACCGGACCCGACAAAGGGTAGAGTTCCGGTCAGAAGAGCGTGAAGAAGAATACCAGCCGACCAAACGTCTCCTGGTTTTCCATATTGTCGACGCTGAATCACTTCCGGTGCCATAAAGTGCGGACAGCCGACCCTTCCTGATTCGCGGCAACGTCGAATGGGCACAACAAGAATCGTTCATACGTTAGAAAAATATCGTATTTCCATTATTTTATTTCGATAAAATAATAAACATTAATTATTTTGATGAATACCCAATTTGATCGTTACGCAGTCGAATATTTCAATAAAAATTTTATTCCCTGTTAATAAAATTTTAATGTCGTTAAATTAGTAATTAACTCTCGAAACGCAATTATTTGTATGTTTTTTTTTTTTTTTATGAAAAATTTGTTTTTATACGTAAAAAAAATATATAAAATAGAGTAATAGAAGGTTAAATCGACTGCAACGACCAAACGGGACGGCAGATTGGTATACGGTGATTAAGAGTGTTCGTGCTATAGTATAATAAATAAAGCGTCAGGTATATATGTCCGAACGGCGTTGTCTCAATATTCCACAGATTATTACTCATATATATATAAATATAAAAATATATAATATATACATATATATATAGCGAGTATATTAACCCGTCGTGTATGTGTCGACTATTGCGCAGAATACCGAGACGACGTCGCGTCGTACAATACAGTATATGTATACCTTTGACTGGATATAGGGACGGCGGACAATCAATGTGCTAATTGGCTTATGCTGACGGATCTACACACAAATGCAATAACGAGAGAGAGAGAGAGAGAGAGAATGAGAAAAGGACAGAGAGATAGAGACAGAACTATTGCATTGCCTGCTTCCCTGATATACAGTGTTTTTTTTTTTTTTTTTTTTTTTTTTTTTTCATAAATTATTTTTTTTTTTTTATTGGTATAAAAATTGCCATAACATCAGCAATAATTATACCGTTATTAATACCGATTCTCTATCTCTCGTTTGCGTGCATAAATATATTTTTGTATTTATTAATCGTTTGTTTACCGTCCCTCCTGAACAATGAAAATAGCAAAAGTAAAATATAGTAAATACACATTATGATATAGCAATATTCGCATAGCTTCGGCCGCGGTGCTGGTCAGTGGCATTACACAAGCGCGAGTGCTCGCGCGACTGAGCTTTAATGAAGAGCAATGACGATGCGGGTTGCGGCGGCATTGTAGCGGGACATCAGAGGCGTAATAATCAAGCAAAACGCACACGCTAAGCGCTAAACTCAATCAATTGTTCTCTCGCGTTTCTGGACGATAATGCGTACGCATGGTATCATCATATATATATATATATATATATGTGTGGAGATATATATATATATATAAACGTACATACAGAATCGTAATTACCAGACGAATCTCGATACCAATGTATCACCGGCATCGAACAATTTTCGACTACAAATTACTGATCGATGATTGCAGTCCGCAAACAATCCCGCGGAGTCGTTTGCATCGCAATTATCAGACCACGAATTATGGATAATTTTGTAAATTATGAAAGTACAAACGAAAAAAAAAAAAAAAAAAAAAAAAAAAAAAATATGTTTAACTCGTTCGATCGATGCACCGTGTCAATGAGGTGTCAACGTCTCGTTAACCATCTCCGAACAACACAGATATAACGGCAATTGTATATGCAATTAAAGATAATTCGAATGCGACGATGACAAAGAAAAAATAACATCAGCAGATCGACAGACGCACAAAGACAGACGACTAGTCTACCAAAAAAACTACGAACACAGAATTGACAAATATCGAAACATGAACTGCAAGGCTGATATAGATTTTGTATTTTTTTTTTTTCTTTTTTTTTTTTTTTTTACTGGTATCGTCAGATACACTCGGATATAACTCGAGACGTGCGAGCGGCTCGCTCGACCGGATTTTGTCAGCGTCACGAAAGCTCGTCGGGATCGAGAGACGTCGACCGAGCCGTGTTTTCCTCTCGAATGAACGACGAAAAATTCAATGAATTATATATTTTTCATTCGGAAAATTGTTTTTACGAGGATTGGGGATCGGGTCGATCGAGGAAATGAGAAATTTATAACGGAAAGTACTGAGATAATTGAAATCGTTCAGATTTACAAGTTTGCAACATTTTTTTTTATCGACTCTTTTGTAGTTTTTTTTTTTTTTTTTTTTTTTTTTTCGTAAAAACTGTAAAGGATTTGATCGATTCTACTGAGATTTGCAGCGATCAAGAGAATCGTTTATGTGGAAATTGGAGAATTTGCGGGATAGCGGGGGGGTTTTTTTGTTCAAAAAACCTTAAACGCACATAATACGTTTCGATCCTCTATATGCGAATATAATAAACTATAAACGACTGCAACGCCGAATTTCGGACGGACACCACTACTAAATATATACGGTATAGCGATGCTCACGAAACCCTCTCGATGGGGGCTGTGTGTCAACAAGTGATTCTCTACTTGCGGGCGAAAAGGGGTGGAGGGGCAGAAGAGCTCTTGAATTTCGATCGAATAACGATTCTCGACTATTCGAATTTTTTTTCGCAGCGCAAACTTTCGCGCTATCGAAATTATTCAATACGTTCAAAACGATACGTTACTTTAATTATTATCGAGGATAATAATGACTATTCGTACATTTATTCATTTTTTAATAGTTATATCGCATTTTTCGAGAATGTAAGGTGTTATCCAAACGATTCGTAAAAATTGAATGCGCGATATAAAAAAAAAAAAATTCGCGGAAATTTAATTTGCAAGTTTTTTTATTTCCGATAAAAAAAAAAGGATTAAAACGGAAATATTATTTTGCGTTTCAACTACAGAGTATATTCGTGCCGCGAAGTTTTCACGACGCGATCGTAAAATATTTTACAAACGTTGCCCTCTCTTGCGAAATTGCAAACGGCGCGCGTATTTGCGACTGTATGAAAAAGGCATCCGATGCTGAAAGCATCGAAGTGAACCCTTAAAAACGCGTTACCGCACAGAACCCGAGTACAGCTACGCACCACTTTTATACTCGTCTCCCCCTTTCAAGGAAAAAAAAAAGAAAGAAAAAAAAAAAAAAAAAACGCACGATAGAGAGCCTCTTCTACCCCACCAAGGACTTTTGCTCTCTGCTTCGCAATCGTATAATATTGTATACGGTGAAGATGTACAAGCATTTTGGATATACCGAGCACGTTGTCCTCCGTGTCGCTCGCTAGCGAGTCCTCGGCGTCGGTGAGATCCTCGAAAGGGAAATTGCAGCTCGGGGACGACACTCCTATCGGATAAAGAAAAAAAAAATATCGAAAGGATCGAGAATAACTTTGTTTTTCTCCCTGACTAAAATTTTTTTTTTACTTTTTTTTTGTGATTATATTGTTTTTATCGTCATTTGTGTACACGGGAAAAAAAAAAAAAATTTCACCGAAACGGATTTTTTAGTAGACGAGGTATCTGTGTTCGTGAGTCTGTCAATAACGTTTAACACAGTCGCGATATATTACACTTTGTAACTTTGTAAAATTTATCGTTTTAGTGAAAAAAAAAAAAAAAAACGAATAACATTTTTTTTTTTTTTCGACTACTTCGAAGGGCTCGTATCAATACGAAATGAACGGTTTCCTATACGCAGCAACGTAGACGAGCGCTTGCGAAAAATATACGTAACGCTCCGAGGCTCATTCGTTTACGCGAGACGAAGAATTTTCGTATATTCGTACATTCTGTTTACGTGTTCGATCGATACGTAAATAATGCACGAGATTGAAGACCCCCTCGGTAGCGTAAACCCATAAAGTTTCCTCTGGTTACCCAGAGAGACTGCTTTGAGAAAACATAGTTTCGAGGATAGAGAGATACTCCCTCTCGTTCGCCGTTCCACCCACGAGTTTGACCCATTCGAATGCCCCACCCTTCCCCTTGTGTAGAAAATGTTGCGGATCGTGAATAAAAAATTTGCCTTACATACGAAACAAACTGCTTTGACCCATGAGCCGTTCCGAAGATATAACGTATAAGAAAAAAAAAAAAAAAAAAAAAAAAACCACAAGATGATACATAAAAATCGAAGATTGATGGTCGAGCGACTGATCGAAATAGTTGTACACGTTGCTGGTCGCAAGAACACACTTTAAATATATAATGTAATCGAAGTGATGGACATCGAGGAGTGAATAACAGTTATGTAACATCGAAACATGAATAAAAGTGAGATTGCCATTGCAAGGGCGGTGAAAAAACAGTGAATAAAAAACGGTGATATCTTAATGAACAAATACGCAAAAATAGTGTTATTTTTTGTTGTGATTATAAATAAATTTCCGGCGAAAATAATTTTTTTTTTTTTTGAAGTTTCATTTGTCTTCAAAATTGAAAAACTTTATTTAACTTTATCTTAGAATATAAGCGTATATTTTGAATAAAGGGAACTCATCGGATTTTCATAATTTCGGCGAATAAAGTGCAAAAATAAAATTCATTAATGAAAATTGAGACTTACTTTTTGGAAAATTTAATGAAAGAATTATGTTGGCGATTGAAAATAAAGAAACTTTTTACTTTTCGTAAAAAAATGTTGCAACGCGCATAGCATTCGAGTTGCGAAAAAGGAAAACGGCCTTTCGGCAGTGTGCGCCATCTGACGAGTGACCTCACGGATGAAATTTTAACCACTCGTAACTCGAGAATTATGCACTGTAAATAATTTTTGCCAAAGGGGAAGTTTACTCAGCTTTTAGTCCGCAACGTGACGTAACTGCCGTCCAACAATTGAAAAAAAAGTTAACTGTCTCTAGAGACGTTTAATAGTTATTAATCCACAGCGGATTTGCGAAATTGGGTCGAAAAAATAAAAAATAAAAAATGTTCGTTACATAATGATCTCAGCTTTCCCTTTAAACCCTTACGTACGAGAAATTTTTTGCCGGCCAAGTAGAATGTTAATTTCGTTTGCACATAACAACAATACGCAATCGCGTAAAACAAATCTCTTTCGACCATCGAAAACTCAACAGTTCGACGTTATATTACAATTTCTTTCAGAATGTTCTCCCAATTTTTTATAGTTAAAAGTGGCATTTGAAGTTAACGACTGTTCGGAAAATTCGAACATATATTTACGTCCCCCGTACGTGAAGGATAAATAAAGATACCAACGAATAAAAAAAACGTTAAAAAAGTGAAAAGTAGAAAATCCGTGATTTCTCGAAATATCGACATTTTGTCATAAACAGAACGCGGAAGCTCCGGATATTTTTTTTCTTTTTTTATCTACTATTGACCGACTTTACATTGCCACGAAATTATCGGGAACTGTTAATCAATAATGCGATTCACCAGAGCGAAATAAAAAAAAAAAAAATTTGTAAAATACGATCTTATCGTTTTGCAAAAAATTTAGTAAATGAAACATTTTTTTTTTTTTGTTTTTCATTTTTGAAGATTACGAAACCTCCGTGAGATGTGTACCTGCATATTGATCGGTGAATAAACATCATATAAATATATATATGTTTATTTAATCGTGACTATTAAATTATCCACCTATAGTGATTATATGATCGAATGAAAATTGCGATAAACGCGTAAAGCAAGCAGGCAAGCGGTGGCAGCTCCTAAATTAATAATTATTTAATAATAATCATAGTAATAACAGGTGTATTATAGAAGGACACATGGATCGAGCGTTAATTTTTTGTGACAATGAGACACGATTGTGTTTCATATATATACGGAACTATTTGCGTGTACGTGTGACGAAGGAAACAAAAATAGATATATATAGTATATATAGTATATATATATATAGTGTGTGTTGGCTTAGTGATACACATGGGTCCTGCGGAATTGGTGATTAAACGTTTAGAGGTAAGGCTTACCCTCGCTGTCGGCCTTCAAGTAGAGTTGCCCCTTTGGGCTCAGACACTGCCGATACTCGGTCGCGTAACACTCTGTATTCATTCAAACCAAATTGCAGGTCATTAATCTGCAATATACTCTTATTTTTTTTTTTGTTAAAAACTTCGAACAAAAGATTCTATCGTCATTATTTCATAGCCTTTTACGCGAAATAAATTATCTATCTTCATCGATATTTTACGAAAACACTTTTCGCGTTAAAAAAAATATCGTCGAAATACTGGGTAACAGTTTTTTTTCCGATATCAATTATTCCATACAATTTCGTTGTTAAATATAATTCTTTAATTTTATCTGTGAAACTTCTGCTGTACGGAATAACGTGGTTTTGTGATAATAAAAAAAAAAAAAAAACAAAAGGGTTTCGGCGTAATTTCATATACTTAATCGTTAGCTGATATTGCGAAACGATAAACGGAAATTTTACGCGCGATTGCTGGGGAAAAAAAAATTTGCGATGAAAACTTGATAGCGATGAAAGAACCGCTTTTGTAACGAGCTAATAATAATTCAGCTTTGTTCTTTGGTTATAATCGCGGATTTTTTCAAATTAAAAAAAATTCTTTTCACGTCGAGCCACCGCTTCATCTGCGTAGATACCGGGAGTTTTTATTGCACGGTTGCCCGCTTTAACTCACCACTCTCGTTACGAGGTCGCGGGATTTATTTCCTACCCTCGCTTTCCTATCCCTCTTGTTTATCTCTTTAATTCTATGAGCAGACGGCGTCGAGCCAAAAACAACGAGGGTCTCGCAGCCAGTTGCTGTGAGAAGAAAAAAAAAAAGAAAAAAAAAAAAAAAGCGCATCAAACTCATATCCCGGCAAATATTTTTTGCTCGCATCCCCGCATACGCGTAATACGAATACGATCGAGAGATGGTCCTCACCCTCGTTATATTTGTGATTTATTCACGTATTCTTTCGTATATTTTTTCGAATACTTTCCTTTTTATTTATTCTTCGCCTTCTTACAGCGTAGAAGGCTCCCGTAAATCTCTGATATTCACGATACAACTCCAAGATACATTAATAAATCACGAATTTAATGAGCACTTCTGTTTCTTGTCATGTAAATTAATTTGCTCGGCTGACTTTTGGCGGATGAATTAAAAATATAAAAAATAAAAGAAGAAAGGAATTTAAAAAAGCCGCGAAGAAAAACGTAATACATTATTCATGACTGTAGAAAGCTTTTGCATTCTCGCGCACACACACCACACACAACACTTAGAATTTGAAATATGTTGATATTAATTTTCTAGAAATATAGAAAAAAAAAAAAAAAAAGTTGACAATTAGAATTTTGATTTTTTTCGCCACGAAATTTTTCGCGACTGTGTAATCGAATAGAAATTGAAAATCGATAAAAGTGTGCAGCGGTACGCGAAACTGTTGGAGGGCCCGATGTTCCGCGAACTATAATGATCGCGGAAAAACGTTTGAGGGGGAAACGTCGATCGACGTCGAACGCGAAATTGCTGGTCGAGAATTCGCCGCATTCCCGGTGTATTCCAGAGACTCGTTCCGGGACAAAACTCGACTCGACAGTTTCCATTTTCACCGATCTGCCTCGATCTGTCGATGCTCTCGTTGACGATATCGCAATTTCACGGGAATTTAATTGGGTCTTCAAAAACGCTCGAGGCTCGACGGAAATTACATTTTTCGTTTTTTTTTTTCTTTTTAACCCGTTCATCTCTATGTGGCTATTTAATTTCGCAGGATATATCATATTCACATTCGATTTATTATTCCATCCGGACGCTTTCTCCCGCACGCGAAATTCTTCCGAATTTTTTTCTCTCCGTACCACGAAGTTTAATCAATGATTTCTTTTAAAAATGTCATAAAATATGTATAATAAACTATAATTAAAAAAAAAATCGTAAAAAAAATGTTCATTCGCAGTTATAAAATTGATTTTTAACCCATTTTTTCTAACATTAAAAAGTATTTATAAGTTTAAATGAATAAAATAGAAAATTGAGAAAAGCCAATTTGATGATTGATACCCTAAATTTCAGTGAAGTCAATTTAATTCTGTAATTTCGCGAACTATTTTGCACCGATTAAAAAAGATTCACCATTTCGCAAAATTCCATAAATTTCAAGATTCTTTACTTCCATAAATTTATCGTAAATTTTTCTCTTATCGAAAGCAGATGAGAATAATTTTTTTTTTTTTTTTTTTTTTTCAAAAACACTGCTACTGTTGATTATTCTCGACGAAGTTCGTAAAACTAAATTAGCAATTTGCATTGTAAATTTCAACGATCAGCATTGCTCAATTTTCCGAGAGTGTGATGTAAGGAGATTAAAAAGGCGAACCCGTTAAATTATAATAGTTTTACTTTGTTTTTTTTTTTTTTTTTTTTTTTTTTTTTATCGCGATTCCGTGACTAAGAGTAAATTACTCGGATGACCGTGAGCGAAGGAGCTTTTCTCTTTTCCCACCGTTGCTTTCATTATGCGTGAGGCTTTGGGGAGGAATAGGTATACCGTCGGAGTCGGGGCGTCGAGATTCACTTTTCCAGGCGCGCGTACACCGAGTACAAGTATCCAAAGCACTGGGTAAACCTCGAGTTAATGAGCTTTGTCAACGGAAGGTCTCTCTCGGCGTCGAGCCTACGGCGGTAATATTCTTCGTTGCCCTTAAGAAGAAACTTGTTCCCCGGGGGTCGTCTGAATCATTTAAGACGCGAAAGCTCAGAGGCCGCCGGTGGAAGCTCCGAGGTGCACACAACCCCCAACCCTCTGCACCGTTTTGCCATCGTGCCTCTCTATACACCGTACAAAAGATTCCTCTCCCGTTTGACAACGTTCGTTAACGTTGCCCTTTTAAATAATAAAATCCCGGCTGCGTTCCCCCGTCACTACCGAAGCTTCGAGACTTTTTCATTTTCCGGTTATAAAAATATTATATACCGGCGAGTCACGGAACACAAAGAATATCAAAATAAAAAAATAAACACGACATTAAAAGAAGAAGAAAAGAAAAAAAAAAAAAAAAAAACTTTCGTTATTATAATCCCTGTTACAGACGTTGAGTTTCAATGAACTCAATAGAAATTGAACTTTCATTCGAACTCTCGTCTCTCGCCATTCTTCTCCGCACATTAATAATTTTTTTTTTACGCCATTGGGCAAACGGTGAGATTCGTTAAAAAAGTTTTTTCATTGATGAAATTATAATAATGAAAATAGAAAAAAATGTTTGTTAACAAATATTTTTTTTATTCGCTTTTCATTTGTTCATCGAATGTAACGTAATTATTTCATTGGTGATTTGACTCTCGAAAATTAATTTGATCGAATAATTTCTCGCGACATGACGTCGACGTGGTTAAACTTTTGTAACGTTAATGATGTAATATTCCGACGAACGTGGGATGTGTGTAATACGATTCGCTTGTATGTTTGTAGTTGAGAAATTTTCCGGTATTGTTACGTATGCGGTTGCGGGAGTCGTGACCCCCACCGATGCTCGGCAACAGTTCGCGCATTTTAATCGTCATACCTGTGCACATCCCTGTGCGTTTTCAACCGCAACGGAGAAATATCGGCGTCACGTATTCGCGTATCGGCGTTGCGGCGGCGTACTTTTCGACCTCCGGTAACGATGTGACTATTCGACAATCAAACGCGAGTACATTTGACTATTGTTTCGCGTAAACAGCACGGAAGCGCATGTAAAACATAATTTTTTGTTGACTTCCTTTCGTCCGATTTTTTGTTCTATTCATTAATCCGCTCCGCCATTAATATTTCCGCGGCCTCCGGCGCAATATTTTTGCATTTCGCTAAACTTTATATAAAAACATAAGAAAAATTACTTCCGCTAACAATTTTGACGACTTATCATCAAATAAAAAAAATACAGATGACTCGAAACAATACTTTGAAATAATAAACAATAGTAATTTTTAATGAATTTTTCGTTAATAAAAAAAAAACGTCGCATTTACAATTTATTTAATTATTTCCATCATCTCTATGAAAAAAAAAAAAAGAATGTGTTTATTTTGCGGTTTATTAAATAAATAAATTAAAAAAATTTTAATTTGCACGCGCGGACCCTGTGACGAAACTCCAGTCGGCCACTGAGCTGTACAGAGGAAATGGATAACTTTTCTTTTCCCTCGCCGGTCGAAATAAATACTGTGCTTCCTGTCGTACCTCTGCGTACAACAATCCTTTTTCTATATATATATATATATATATGTGTGTATATATATAAATATATCACGGAAGGCGCACGCGAGGCTCGATGCCCCAAGCAAATCCTCCGGAAAATACGTACGCCACCGCAAGCTTTCGCGAGTTACGTATCCCAAGCGTCACGAATACCCGAAGTAAAAAAAAAAAAGGAAAAAGTTCACCACGCCAGATGCCGGGAGTCAGAGAATACGCGATTTTCCACGGTCGTTTCAATCACCCGAGGCAACGCAGACACAGAGTAAAGCCGCTGAGAACCGAATAGCTCGATGCGGAGCGATGATCGTGGAAGCGACGTTCATAGGTCGCCCGAGCCAATAATTCCCGTCTCTTTTTCTATATTCTCCCCCTTCCCTTCCCATTCCGCTTCTTATTTCTACCCTCATTCCGCTATCGAAGCTCAGTGGTCTTCATTCGATTTTTTTTATTAACTTTTTCTCGTCCCCACGGAATCGACTAATAATGCGAAATTTTCGATTTATTTTACTTCCATGTCTAATGCACTCGATTGATGCGTAAAAATAAAAATTAATATTTCTGGAAAATTTCTCGATCGAGTTTACGACGCGGTGATGAGTTATTTTTTTTTTTTTTTTTTTCGGCTGAAACGTTTTTTACGCTCCATTTGGGACGACATTAGAGATAAAAGGAAACGCGCCTACCTGCTGCATACGAATAATTTCATTTGTCGCTTTAATTTGTAGTTCTCTATGTATATATATATATTGTTTTTGTCATGTGGTATACACATTATGTTATGTAATAGGAAGAGGAAGACATGATATACGTACCAACGCCGTTTGCCTGTGAGGAAGGAAGTTGAACAGCGACACCGAAGCCGCGAAGCTTCACCGGTGCGGAATTCTCCTTTCCGGCGAGTAGTGCGCACTGCGGCTTGAGATCCCGGTGTATTATGTCGTTCTCGTGACAGTAGCGAAGAGCCTCCAGGATTTGTCTCATGTAATGGCTGAGAGGATAAAAAACGTAAAATTAGGGGCTTTTCTTTTTTTTTTTTTTTTTTTTATACGAGAAATTGACGACGATATACGTTAGATGACGAAAAAAAAACGTTTCTACACTATAATAAACGTTTACTTTTGCGTAATAAAATCGGATATTAAAGAATGAGATGTTCTCTTCGTGAAAAATAAGTTTTTCATACAATTCCAAAAATATTAATGTCAAAAAATGTTCTCAACGAACGAACGCAATTCTTTTACGATTCCTTCGATTTATAACGTTTCCACAATTCTTTTACGAAACGAACAATTTATCGCGTTTTCTTCGCCAAAGTTTTTTCAACGATTCAACGCGTTTCTTTTATGATTCTAAAAATTTATAACGTTTCCATAATTCTTTTACGATACGAAAATGTTGTAACACATTCGCATCGAGAAATGTTTCAACGATTTAACGCGACAATTCTGCGATTCGGAGAATTCATGAGGTTTCGAGAAAAGAAATTTCTCAACGACAGTCGCCGGTTATAAAGAATTCACGATAATTTTTTTTTATTTTTTCGACCACTGGGAACACATTTGTTCGCGGATCCCGAGAACAAGTCGTTCTCGGGACTCCGTTTCCATTGAAATTTCGACAATTCTCTTTCGGATTTAATTGTTATAATTCTTTCTTTTAACGAAAGTTAAAAAAAAAATTAATCAACTCTTATTTCTCGTTGCTTTGCAAAGGGGGAAAAAAACGTGTGAAAAAATGATGCTTTGTAGCGAAGAAAAAAAAAAAAAAAAAACAATTTAAAGACTCGACGAAAGCCTCGTAATATACTGTACGAATTTTTCACAAAAGGATCCCACTTTTGTGGCGAACTTCTAGCAGTTAAAATTCAAAGTCCGCTAAAGCATAAAGTCAAAGGGAGAAAGTATGTGAATGAACGGTATGTGTCTACTGCATTATAATGGGTCGGGAGTCTCGTTTAAATAACTCCATAAATCATCGGGGGGGTAATCCTTGTGGATACTGTGTAGTGCCTCATTCCAGCTTAGTTTTCAGCCAAAGGTAGAGGCGCCTCTCACACACAGGGCATCTGTCTTTGCCAGAATATCCGAGGCCCCGGTGCACCCCCCACGGGGGTTGAAACTACCCACCCGTTGTTCCCGCAGCGGTCCGATAACAACCTTCTCTAAACCTCGTTTTCCTCGTCCGCTGAGAACTGAACCCCTTCCACACGTTCGTTTTATACGATTTCTACGCCCTCAGTGAACGAGACACGCTACAGAGATCCGGTAGCCCTCGTCCGAGTTTACAATTCTTAGTTCAAACGCGTGCGCTCCTTACGTGTATAAACTTCGATTGCATTTCCGTCTCTTTGCACTGTGTGCACCGCAAATCTCCAAGACGTTCGAGTGAGAAAATCGTTTATACGAAACGCACACGTGATTCACGTGGACTATTCCCGCATCATGAACCCCCACTGACTTGTATACAAAGCAATGCAAATTTGCTATTGCAACTGTCTACACGCCGTATACACCATACCGGCAAACAGGATCACTGATACACTCAAAGGGATGCTATGATTTGTTTGGGCAGTCGAGCAGTTTCTCGAAAACTGTGCCAACTATACCAGAGAATTTGATACGACAGTTTGATCCGAAAATATTTGCATACGCTTTTGCGTTATGGGAAACAGTAGAAATTGAAAACTTGTTATTTGGTGTACAAATTTTTAGATATACTTCGCAGAAAATTTTTATTTTTTTTTTATAGATTTTCACAATTTCTAAAAATCGGTTACTTTCTTTTTTTTTCTTTTTTTTTATAGATTTTCCCAATTTCTAAAAATCGGTTACTTTCTTTTTTTTTCTTTTTTTTTTAAGTTATTTGCGAAATTATTGAAAAATACTTTAAAATTTGAAAAAAATTTACGCAGAACACTAACATAATTGGTTAATCGCTCTCTTTCGCTGTTTTCATTTACTCGCGAAGCTTCCGAGTAATTTTCTGAGGGAAAATTTATGAAGTTACACTCTCTCACTGGAAGCTTTGCGAGTGAAGTGAAAACAATTGGAAAGTGCGCTTAGTTCGTTGGCATAATTTTTTCCGACCTGCTAGCTAAGCGGAAAATATACTTCAATGTTTTAGTCGTTAAACCATTTAATCCGCGATGTTGCATAATTTTTTTAAATTCATTTGGCAACTGCGGCGCTTCCGAATATTTTTCGGATGATAAACCGCGAAAAATCTTTTTTCTTTTCACTACCGGTGCGATTTTTCATGAGACATTGAAAGACGTTTAAAATAACTGTTGAATTCGGATTCATCCGGGAAAAATACAACGGATATATCTCTTAAACGGACAGTACGAAAATTTTATTTTCTTGACCCATTTAAAAAAATGTAACGATTTTTCGTATTTTCAAAAAGTAATTATTTTTTGGTCCCAATGGAAAAGTTGAAGTTGAAATTGAATATCCGAATGGAAAAATAAAATGAAATGAAAAATCCACACGATGGGTTATTTCGTAGAATTACAGAACCGTTTTTTCGTACCGTTATACAGCGCCATAAAAAAAAAAAAGCACTAACCCTGCAATTTCTTTGCAATCGAATGGGCGTAAAAAATGTTGTGAACGACGAAATTCGATTTATTTTTTTTCATTCTCTAATCAAATAAAAAAAAAAACGTAAAAAAAAAAAAAATTCTCAACATTGATCTCATCGTATATTCGCAGATCAAATATTTTCTCGATAAAAAATGTAACAATCGGAGTGCAGAATATATGAAGACGGAAAAGTAACTCCGGTCGATGCAAAATGTTCTCTTCGTGTTTCGCGATACAAATGCGAGTAATCAGCTGAGACCATCTCGGCACGAGAACTCCATAGATAAATTCGCGATGTAATACTTTCAAAGATGTATACGCGAAGCTTTTCCGTTAACGCAAGTGAAAAGTTTCTTTTTTTTTTTTTTTACCCGTCGTTCCAGCCGACTACGATTTACAACTCTGCGGAGTTATTCGCTGTTTGCGAAAAAGAATCCGCGGTGAAAAAGGGGAACGAAGAGAGGAGAGATGCACAGCGAAGCTGGAAGAATGAATTCACCGCGAGGAAAGCCAATGGTACTGCCAGTCGAATGAAAAGTAACGGTGGAAAGCCGAAGGGTATTTCGCTACTGTGGCATAAACATCGGTAGCAGTGACCGCGAGAACCGCATGTTGGAGTTCAAAGCTCTGCAAGTTTCGCGGCCAATAGTTTCTTATTGCTCGAGAGAACTTCGAGAAAGTATCTGACGCGGAACAACCTGCGGTATGGATAGTTATTCACACGTAAATGGACGTTAAGAACTTTAAGAACGTCGATTATCGATATAACAGATATTGATATTCCGATTATTTTCTCGCAAAAATATCAAATATTTCGTCGTCTAGGAAATGAGAGTTAAATCGATAGAGGTAAACGTAAATCGATATATAAATTGCAATCTAAAGACTGATTGGAAGATAATGAAACATCGACAATGGTTAATTCTTTAACCGGAAAAAGATAAGAAACAAAAAAACGTTTCGATATATCGTCCAAAAATAGATCGTAAAACAGAGCTATCGATTCGTTAATATTGATTGAATGTATTGGTATTATTCGCTGGTAAACCGCTGAAACGTGTACAGCATTTACGTAAAATTTGTATGCTGCTTCCCGTGTTTCGCGACCGATACAGATAAGCGATAACCACTCTGTCGGCTGCGGTACATCGATCAATTCCATTGTTTTTCCGTTCGAGTAGTTCGAACGAATCGAAAGCGTTTTTTTTTTTTTTCTCAAGAGGCCTGAAGTATCCTCCAATGGGCATTCGATCGCTGGGCGAAAACAAGTTCGTCGTACTCTACGGGGGTGGGAAACACGGATTGGTTGCATGTTTCATCGATTTCATTTCGATTTTTATCGCTTTCGTTGCGATAAAAGGATTCGTCGTCGAGCTAATTGATCAATCAAACGACGAATCTCTATCGTGCAGCGAACCGAATGTTTTTTATTCAAAAAAATAAAAAGAGGGAAACAACATTGCAGTAAACATAAATTTGTCTAATTCGTGATTAACTTTCTCACGATTAAAAAAAAAATTTATTTCAAAGAAATTTCGTCTCCGAAATGCGGAGAAAAATATATAAAAATAATAAAAAAATTATGGTAATAATTTTTTTTTCTTACCTCGCCACCGCTTCGCTGTAGACGAATCCCGCAGTCGCGCGTCTCACCACTTCGAAGCACAAGTCCGATCCATCCATACTGAACGGGTAAAAAGAAAATTCATCTCATTATTCTTCTTCGTTCGTGAATTTTATCTTTGACTCGTTGATACCTTCGCGTAGTCAAACGCGTGCGGTAAGGCTTAGCGGTACTGTGATACACTGTGAAAAGCGGATATCACGGTATCGATATACCGGGTTCTGTATACTCACTACTCGAAGACCATGTAAAGCATTCCCTCGGAACTGTAGGTCTCCAGTAGTTCGACTATGTGGGGATGTTTCAGCATATGGCATATCGTGGCTTCGCGTTTCAAATCTGAAATAAATGCAAATATATAAGGGTGTTGTACACCCCGCCGAATGGTTTTCGCTCAACATAACGCCGACCCACATATTTCGTCAATGAGAAACGTGGCATAAAAAAATCGGTTTCGCATAAGCGTTGCGTTATCCATGTGATAAAATTCATCGCTCGTTTTATACTCCGAGCACACAATCGTTCATCGAGAGAGAGGCTCAGGGGCTCGTATGACGACGAATCGTTTACGCCTACCGGCATTCCCGATAAAAAGAGTAACGACTGCGATAAAAAAAAAAAAAAAAAAAAAGAAAAAAATCACCGAAGCTACTGCGAATATACGTATCCACGATGTACAATGTAGATGTCAATGGGAACAAACGGTTCGAGAGTTCAATTGAATTAAAAACGCTCGAGGCTCGCTTCACCGAGAATTTATTTGTGGATTTTCGTTTCCTGCTTTTTTTTTTTTTTTTGTTCATTCGATTATTCATCGATGTAAATAACGAACGTTTTATCCGCAATCACGAGAGAAAAAACAACCGCTAAAGAGATTCTATTCAACTAGAAGATCGCGCATGGATTTGGGTGAAGTGAGGTTTCATTTTTGGAACCCCTTTTTTCGTTTATTAGTCATTGAATCGTTATGAAATATCTCCATACATGTTGATCACACACCTTCGCATCGAATTCACTATAAATTACCCAAAAACTAATGTTAATCAACGATGAATACGGAAACGCGAAAAAAATGTGTTTTTTATTTCCGAAATTTTTATTTACTGTATTAATCCCGAATTTTAAAAAAGTCAAGAAAAATGTAAAAATGTAAAAAAAAAAAAAAAATAGAAAATATTACTAACGTTATTAATAATAATGTTATTTTTTTTGTTAATAATAATATTATTTTTATTTTTAATAATACGAATGAAATTTAATTCATTAACATTTGGGAGTGTTGGATAAACAAAATTTCTCCGAAGTGTACGGAAAATAGAATATTTCCATTATATGAATATATAGAGCGTATTGTCACTTCGGTGTGGGATTACGAGAGTGCAGAACTCAACCAGTTTGTGTACACGATGATGGAGTTCCGGCTCCTTGAATTTCAGGGAAACAGGCGCAGACCAGCCAACAACGGACGAAGACAACGAACGACGAAGAGTAACGTCGTTGACCTCGTTACCTATCCGACACCTGACGTACTACTTTGAAATGTTGCCCGAAGGTCCTACTACAAGACGCGAGAGGCTGAAGATTTTCCAGGGTACCCTCTCGAGGCTCCCTTTCAACCCCCGTCCCCTGTTGTCCTCCACTGGAGTGACGAACGAGCCTCGTCGGTATACTACAATCTCAACGACGCAACAAATTCGAGTTTATTTGTCTCCCGAATATATTATTATTCATTGGCTGCGCAATATCCAAATTTAAATTTGTTTCTCATTATCAGACAAATGAAACAACAATATCAAATTTATTTTCCATTTCGAAATTTTGTCTCGCGACTAGACTCGATAAATCGATTTTGTAAAAAAGTTGACCAATAGGCAACTTGTCTCGGAAAATTATTAATTTCACAAAAAATACAACAAAAAAAATTAATATTTTCTGAATTTTTTTTTTCTGTGTAAATTCCATCCTTAGTGACTTTTTAAAAAAAATTTCGTAAATTTATTTCATCTGATTTTGTCTGCTTATTTTGAAAAAAAATTGACCAATGGGTAACTTATCTCGGGATATTATTCATTTTACAAAAAAAATTTTTTGTTAATTTTTCGTAAATTTATTTCATTTTATTGTTGTGCGATTCTTCGTAAACGTGTAGATGAGTGCGATGAGAGGGAGAACAGCTAAACATACAATGGCGAATGGTACTCGTGATCGCGAATACCCCATTCCGCGCAGACGAGGATAATTTACGTTGTACGAAGTGAAGAAGGGGTTGAAGCTTATTGTCTTCGATACGGCAAATTATCGGAGTAAGTAGGCATAGCCCGACGTAGTTCGGTGTTTCCGAAGGGAGGAGGGGGTGCGTGTGAGTGAATCAGAACCCTGGAGTCGCCTAAAAATGTTGGAATCGACAATGGGGTCTCTGTGTCCCATTCAATGTTCACAATAGCCTGAGGGGCGGAGGTGAGTCGCGATAACGAGAGTCTACAACATATATTTTGGCACGTAGCACTAGGTATACACACCCCCGGTGTAGATTTTCAACGTTTTAGTATAGCTCAGCGTGCCAACAGAGTTCGTACTGTGCAAAGAGTTACGGAGGTTCATTCGTTCATTTCGAAAAGCGGGGGGTTTCCGAACGGATTGAAAATTAATGGCGTCGTGGGGCGATGAGATTCAATTTTTTTTTTTTTTTTTTTTTTTTTTTTTTTTTTTTTTCAACGTAAAATACTCACCGGCTGTGCTGAGT
Source organism: Cryptus armator (assembly GCA_963971235.1). Taxonomy (NCBI): domain Eukaryota; kingdom Metazoa; phylum Arthropoda; class Insecta; order Hymenoptera; family Ichneumonidae; genus Cryptus; species Cryptus armator. The sequence goes on from OZ020233.1 coordinate 20,482,456, forward strand.
CCAGGACTCGAGGTAAACTTTGCTACGTCGACGATTTTTACGGCAAACGTCTGGCCGGTCTGTCGGTGAATGCATTTTCGTACCACGCTGAATGGTCCCCTGGAACACAATAAGAACCCAAAGGTTTATATTCACCTTTTATTTTGGAGTAACGAAAAAAAAAAAAAAAAAAAAAGAAAAAATTTAATAAAAATGCGGTTTAATTGTGATTCATTGCGACAGACAAATAAAGTTCGTACAATGGATAGGAAAAGTAATAACAGGCTTGCAAGACAAATTGAAAAAAAAAAGAAAAAGTTGTTGAAAGGTTGGAATGAGAAAATTAAATTAAGCTAATAATAACATAAAATGTCACGAAAAAACTCGAAAAAAAAAAAAAAATTAAAATGAATGGAGAAAAAATAATGATGTTAACAATAAAATTATTTTGACGCTCGGATTATACAAATCCCGAACATTCGTAATCAAATCGGAACACTGCACTCGAGAGCGAGTTATGGATAACGGACATTCCAACATGACGGGAACTAATTTTGACCAATTCGATTTGAGCCGTAAAATCGAATTGGATCATAACTCGCTGGACGTGATTGAAGTTACGATCCGGGGTACGCCACGGCGTTATATTAGAAGATCCTCCGAAGCTAATCCAAGTAAATTTATTGCCTCTCAATCTTAATCTCAATCTACCGAACATCCTGTCCCCCTCCCCGGCCGCTGGGATTAATGGCGAGAATATTTCCATCGAACACGAGACCACTACGCGGTCCACAGCTTCGGTATAGCCAGCTGGTCCAGCCGCGTGCCGATACGGCGAATTATTCTATTTCAATTTTGTGGCGCGAGTAATACGCCCCGACGGCCGCCAGCTTTACGCGAACGGATTTCCGGTTTTACGAGCTGACGATGCGAGGAGTGTGTCAAGTGCTTTTGCTGTTCGCTGCATCGTTTCCTCGCATAGTCCGATCACGAGATTTCTACCGCGAGCAGCAGCAGCAGCAGCAACAAGTGAATTGTCGCGAAAAACGCGTTTATGTGTGTTTACCGTTATATAGGGTTATAACAGCAGCGAAACGCACTCCAACTCACGGAAAATCCCTGTCATTTATCTGTCGAAGGTTCGAACGACTCGAGCGAAAGGAAAAATAAAAATAATCCGCGTGCCAAGTCGTGTGGAATTCTAGCTGTAAGGTCGTTTGTACGGAATCTTTCGCTGGGGTCATTCATCCGGAATATGAGATATTCGTTCGTTTGGAAAGATTGCGGATCGAAGACGGCGATAAATTAGAAAAATTCGTTTGCGGGAACTAACGTAGTAAAAAAAAAGTCGCACCTTTAAAGCAGTTTTGTTACTGCTGCATTGAAACTTTTTAAATACTGATAAATAAGTCATTTACACGGAATTAACTTTTTTTTATTATCGTAATTAAATGGTTAATAGACAATATATAGTGTGAATGTTTTTTTAAATTTTTTCCTTCGTATTCTCGACAATTATTTAAGAAACCCATAAAAATAAAAAAAAAAAAATACAAAACGCGACTTTTCATACATTACATTAATTTCTTTTCGGATAGTTTTTTTATTACAGGGAATTTGAACTCTCAGTTAGGACCCAATAATTAGTTAATACAAAAATAAAAAAAAAATTTTCAATAAAAATTGAAACTTGAAGACAATTTTTCAAAATTCTAATGTCAACTGTGTCTTAAAATTCTCAGTGTGTCGACGAACGGTTCATTTATTGAAATATTACACAACGTAACACGCTTACGACTGCCTAAAGTGAATTTATATCACGCCGACATCGTAAATAATTCGTAAATTGTAGCTTTCGCATAATTTACTTCAACGGATCCTTCCACTCCAATAATAGATATATTGCCGATTCAAAGTTACTGCTCCTTTGCCGATACTAATGGCGAAATAAATATAAATATGTACAACATCGCTGTAGCAGTATATTACCGATTCGCATAGCAAAAGACGCGGGTGTAACCCGCAACAGACTTATAGCGAAAAGGTACAATGCACATATATATGTGTACGTCTATGTATACGTCTCCACAAAGTCGTCGCGACGAGGTGTAATTTACGTTCAAACCCCGTTGGCAAATAGTGTTCTCTCTCGAGTGCGTCATAAATATTCCATCAGGTCTGTGCCACACGTCCAAAGGGAATTGCGCGCAGACTCTCGGGCGCACGTCGAAGAGTATCCGTAATCCGCGAGTACTATGGTTACACGTTTACTCTACTAGTCAGGTACCACTACTACACCGTCAACAGAGGACAAACCTCTATATATATGTGTATATATAAAGATATATATATATACATTTATATATCAAGTCTCGTCCTCCGGGTATTACGTCGGGGCACCTACTCGTTCTCTTCTTCTCGACGTTTTCGCGCCGGTATATTAAAAGCATACATATCCCTTGAATAGAAACCTCAACCCCCTCACGGTTTCGCGATGTTCTTATATACTCGGGTCGAGCAATTTTTTTTTTTTTTTTTTTTTTTTATGCTCCCCAGATACGCGTAGAGCTTGCGGCTGTGTTGAAGAATAGAGTACACAATCCTCGAGTTTTCATATTACATACAGTTTGCGCGAGGCTGCCATTGCGAAAAGGATCATTGAATGGAAATTTTAAGAAAACTGAATTGAAGGAAATTTAATTCATGAGTATTGAAGTCTCGAGAGAACGGACGATGTATAGCGATGACGCAAGACGATGTATTCATGGATTGGCATCGATTGAAATAATGTTAATGCTAAAAAAAACTCTGCTAAAATGAAGTAATCGACAAAAAAAATGTTGAATTCTTTGCTCAATGCTTTGTAATGGCTGCAATGAGGGGTTACGAAAATAAAGATACAATTTATCTAAAATGACAAACCCATTTAATCACAAAATATCATGTAATTCTTTTAAAAATTCATATATATTCAGAAAAATGATCGAATCAACTTCAGCTACAAAAAAATGTCCTTAATTTATTTGGTTAAACGAACGCGTCAAACGTCATTCAGTAATTAAAAAAATGTTAACTCGTAATATTCAAAAGCTTCCGAGAATAAAGAAGAATCGAGTGGTGATTTGTCGAGTGATTTACAGTCCTTAACCAGTCATTTTAGCTGATTATCCGCCAATCTATCCCTACCTTTCCGCTTTCAGTTACGACAATCTCCCGGTTAACTTCAAAGATGTTATACCTGCGTGTTTAGACAATGATAAAGCATTCGGCGAGTATCCTCTCCGGCAGAATGACAATTAATTTGAAAAATAATTAAAAGTGTGTCATCCGTTCTTTCGATTACTCGCGTGATTGGTTGTATTTTTTTTTCTGTATTTTTTTTTGTCTTTTTCATTTCCATTTACATACGAGCGATTCGTTTAATCGCCGATGGATGGTCTCTTGTTCTGAAAAGGCCATTTAAACCTTTCGGCATGAGGTAACATGACACGTATGTTTGTGAAATCGGGTCATTCTAGTCGGTGGTATCTATCCTACCGATAGCAACCGACCTATCTCTACCTTCCATCATTCTCCAAACCTCAAATCCACCGAAATTGGTAGCTTCGCGATCCGCGGTCCGTTCGCGTATATTCTCCACACACAGACACATTCATACGTGGAAACTCCGACAATCGTGGAATCCGCGAAGACGCGATAGATGTATTAATGCCTCTCTGTATGTGTGCGATTCCAGAGAATCCACGTAATATTCGAGAGATTCGCTATATCGCCCTTCCCTGGTGCACCAGCAATCGGAGGGTATTAACGCTCCGTGTCTGTGGAACCAGTGCTCTCTCTCCCGTTGTTCCTACGCTATTCGACATTCGTAGACACGGACGAACGACTGGGCGAGTACATTCGTCGACACCGACACCCGGGAGACACAGACGTAAACGCGAAAGGGAGAAATTCAGCCACGATATGGAATGGGGAATTGAAGTCGGGTAAATGGGATTGTTAGCACAGAGAGACGAAGAGAGAGCGTCAGAAATAAATAACGTTTCTTCACAATGTTAGTTTTTTTTTTTTTTTTTTTTTTACCATTTGGATTGAAATATCGTTGATATCCTAACCACGTACCGCGTCCGAACACTTTTACGAATTTTTTTTTTTTTTTTTTTTCGGAGCATTCGTTGTATTTTCTTCGTTACCAGAAATCTTGCCGACAGCCTGTAATTGCATCGCAGACACGTTTCGTATGAGTTATTGCAAGCATTCTTCTGCCTTTTTTGTTTAATATTTCTTTTGATACGAAAAATATTAAAGTAATATTATTATACTTAAACCGACTGGATAGCGACATACTTGTTGCGTAAATACGCTTGTAGCGATTTTGTCGCAAACGTGTTAAAAAAATGAATAAATTAATTCTCGGCAAAGTGGCGTAACGATGAAAACAGGTATACATATATATATATGTATGTATGTGTGTTATTCTGGAGTCAAGTCTGAGTTTTCCATAGTTTTCACGGCACGTAATTTAAATTCTCGTAATTAAACAGATCTCGTTTTGTAGCGGATGAATATGGAGAAGGCGAGTCTTTTCTTGTGCGAGAAACCTATGTCAGCAGTCTGGTTAATGTATGTAGGTATAGCGGAGAATGAAGCGGTATATACGAGCGATCCAACCTTCTCGTGGTTCTGCAACGTACTCTTCATGTCCCTATCTTACAAGTCTTTTTTCCAGACGTTGCCTCGTTACTTTGTACAAAAATACGAACAGTCCTTGCAGGTTTATCCTCCTTTTTTTTTTTTTATTTTTTATAATCATCCGACTGCTCGGTGGTGGATAACGGCAGTGGTTATACGTACGCGCTACCCGCTATTCCCGTTTCGTTGAGCTTTTGATGTTTGCCTCGGCGCGTGGCACAGACCGTCTGGAAAGCTCCGAACCCCCCCATCAAAGCAAAAAACTCCTATATACCCTGCGTCTTTATCTCACCGTATCTTTTGCTCCCGTTCCATTTTATTCTACTGCTCATTCCATCGTCCGCGTTTCGACTCTCGACGATTTTTTTTTTTTTTTTTTTTTTTCATTCTGTATTTTATTCACTCTCACTTCCTCATCTTTTACCGTCGATGAACGAGAAAACGCTCGAGAAACCGATCGCGCTCTTCGCATACGAACGACAACCGGGTTATACGGGTCAATAGCTAATACTTCGATACAGTATGTACGATAAAATGCACGGCAAGTTCTAGTCGATAAAAAAATATACTTTATTTCCATAGAATAAACTGGGGATATAAATTAATTTGCTACTGTGATAATGGAGCTTTCATGGAAAATTTGTTACGTAAATACTGTGAAATGGTTCAACGGCCGATGTTGTCGACCGGACCGATAAATACGGTCCGTAACCAATGACGGTGAAACAATATGCATCGGCGCTATACCCCCGGCATAGTAAACGTTATTAAAAGTTTCCTGTGGGTGTGCGACTAATTAAGAAAAAAAGAAAACTTATTTTCAACTTTTTTTTTTTAATTACTCATTTTTCGAACGCTACGGGAATGAATAACTGGAATCTTTTGTTAGGTAACCTTATTGTCTGAAAACTCAAACAATCGAGACAACGCCTCGATCGATTATAGAGAAATTTAAACATCGATAAGTGTGTTTCCTGATTGATCATTTGCGGAAAAATGTGCAGCACGATAAATATCACGCGTTAATGAGATTTCAGAGGTAAACACAGATTATAATCGATTTATTTATAGATTATTATAAGAACACAAACGATAATTGAAATAAACTCCGCAAAAAGTTTTATTGAATTTTCGATTTTTTTCGGAATTTCGTATCGGTTTTCGTACTCAAAACAGCGCACTTTTTCTTTTCACGCAATACGATTTTTTTTTTTTTTTCAATCGATCGAAGCGTTATGAAAATGCAAAAAAATTTAGTTTCGATAGAAAAAAATACTAATCTCTCGCTCTATATTTTCTTTGTCTGTGTAAATATCCTGTTCAGTTTTCTTATCACAATCTATACGCGTGCGATGTTCGGAAAAAAAAAAAAAAAAAAATAATGGGGGAAACCCTAAGTTGATAAATGAACATCGAAGTGACGATTCGAGAATAGCGAATCGAATCGTCAAGACCTCTGTGCGTTATCTGCAAACGTTTCCAGATAACGGTACATGACGATACGATCCGTGTCGATCGTGTGTGCCGCGCCGGACTCACGTGATAAACGAAAAGTGTGCCGTTCAGACTGTGGCGTGCAGCACGTGAGCGTTATTTTTCAGTTAAACGTCTCGGTCGCTATCTTATTGTGTGTTGGGTATAAAAACGGAAAGATATCACACAAAAGTGCGTACAATGGTTCGATCTACCGGTGGGCTTGAGGGCGTAATGAACCTCTCGACGATCGTCGTTCTCGTGATAGTCACTGTCGCGACAGTCATCGAGGCCGCAGTTATACGAGGCAAGTTGTGTTCAATAACAACGAGAATTATCATTAGATATCATTGGAAAATAAAAAATTGTCGTTAGTTATCTTTCAACAAATGATCGTCTTTTTAATTTTTAACCGAAAATCAACAAGTGCACGTTTTTTAATGAGTAAATCATTTTTTTTTTGTAATTTTTATCACCGATTTTTTTTTATAAAAGTTAATAAATCGGTAAAAACAATCATTTTTTTTAGAGTATAGAAAAAATTTTCTCGTGTGTAACCGATAGAAATTCAAAAATATAAAAAAAAAAAAAGCTTTTTATTTAATATAAATTTTTATCCCATTCTCTTTGACATCGACAGAAGATGGTTGCGCGTTGTCGATCGACTATGCGACCGGTGACCTCAAGGAGCCACAGCCGTTGGTACTGAGCGTCGGAAAGAAAGGATTAGATTTTCTGCATCCAATCAACGAGTCTCGTGTGCTGAAGCTGAAGACCGGTCAAACGATACTTCTCGCTTGTCCCGGCAAAGGCAACTACGTCTCAGGTATCAACGGATCGAAGAATCTCAACGAGATCGAGGCTCGCTGTCTTCGCGGTAAGACGTTCGACTCGCAATCGAGTCGTTTCAATTTCACGACCGTCGCATGCAAGTATTTGCCGAAACACGTTGCGCGTCGTACGGCTCAACGATGCAACGGCAACGACACACACGTAGAGATCGGTTACTCGTTAAAAAACATTTTTTTGACGACTATCGAGATCTGTCGAAACGATCGAACGATGATGACCGTGTGGACGAAATTTCGTTTGACGACGAAAATCGCGAGTTTTCAATCGAGTTATCCGAGACCTACGAAATGGGAAACCGGCGATTTTTACAAAAACTACAACCTGAAGAATCTCTACAAACTCACGACACAACTAAAGACCGTTGCGAAGCTCGTCGGTTCGGAGGAACTCGCAAATAAATATATTCAAGGAAGTGCAAATTATTTCATGGCTCGCGGTCACTTGACCGCCAAAGCCGATTTCGTTTACGGTTCCGCGCAATCGTCGACTTTTTGGTATCTGAACGCAGCGCCGCAATGGCACACGTTTAACGCCGGTAATTGGAACAGTTTGGAGTCGAACGTTAGAAAATTCGTTGGGAAGAGAGCCTCTGATCTCGAAGTTTACACGGGAACTCACGGACAGATGAGTCTCACTGATATAAATGGAAACTTAGTACCGATTTATCTCTACGTTAACGGAACGAAGAAAGCTTTTCCGGTGCCGAAATTTTATTGGAAGGTAATTCACGATCCGGTGGCCAAAAAGGCAACGGCTTTCATCGGTACGAACGATCCGTGGGCGAAAAAAATAACCTCCGACTTGTTTATCTGCGAGAATATTGCGGACAAAATCAAGTGGTTGACATGGAAAGCGAACAGTATCGTCAAAGGTGTATCCTACGCCTGCGCTATCGACGATTTTCGAAAAGTCGTGCCGACCATTCCACAATTCAGCGTCAATGGTATCTTAGCATAACATTTACGCTACCGATCGCAATGATTAACTCGAGATGCAGTGTACTTAACAAGATAATGCTGAGAGAGTCGTTCGTTTAGCAACGAACATTGACATTTTGTATATAAATAGTATCCATTTTTGTTATCGAATATCTTTTTTTTTTAATTTGACGATATCTCGACTCGAGAATGTAATATGTAAATATGTATTCGATGTTTTTGTACCGAAAAAAAATTAATAAAAAAAATGATTTTTTTAAAACAATTAGTTCGAAAATTAACTATTAATAATTAATCAAATCGCGTTGTATTTATTTTGCGAATGGCAATGTATCTCCGAAACTGCATTGCGATTTATATATTTATTAAATTAAATAATTTTTACATGTAAAAAAACAATCTTTTTACAAATATTTATATTATTTATTTTTGATTTTTTTTTTTTTTTTTTTTAATACGAAAGAAAAACCAAAAGATAATGAAGAACGAGGCGATAGTTTTTTTTTTTTTTTTAAACGTACCGTTTGTTTCACGAAAAATCGTCGAATCTCGTAACATCATTACGGAGTCTGAAACGACGTGACCGCGCGCATCGGCACATTCCATTCTGTTCGTTAATGACTTTTGTCGTTGAAACACAACATTTCAATGCTGTATGCATAATATTTCCGTATATCTATGATGAACTATTCTTGGCAACTTTCCAAAACGTACTATGGCTGGAAAACAAGTAGAGTGCCTATTGTCTTTGAGATAAATGAGTTATTATCGGACAAGGGATGGAGGGGTGGGGTTCTTGGGTATCAGAACGACGAGAGGCTACGACGTCGTAGTGCTACTGGAAACGCTTCGAGACCCGTGCGACATTCTACGTGTTTATATACCTCCGCACTATATTCCGTAGCTTTGCCCTCAGATAAATTGCTTCCGACTAAACGTATCCCGATATAGGCACCTGGGTGCCTATGTTACGTAACAGAAACTATATATTATGCAGGAAAACTTGATACATGAATACATCGAAACGCCGGGGTATCTATCGTAAGCGTGAAATATATTCACGCTACGGTCAAACTTTGAGTCACGTGAATATTTCCAGATGCTGTGAATTTTAATGTCTCTTTGCAACACTCGCGCCGAGTTTCATCTCCTACTCGCTATATAGGTTTTATACACCCCCCCGCCCCGCGCTCCACGCCCCGTCCTCACTTTTTCGAATATATCCGCGTCTGGTCTCCGTTTCGGGTACAGCGCTTCCGAACGTTTCGTCAATATTTACTCCAACGAGTTGAGTATCTCGTTCGGTATATTTTTGCAACCCGAAGACACCCGGATGCCTTTGCCTCGTTTCCTCTCGTGACCTCGTTTACGCGGATCAAAAATCGTATAAACAATGTTTTTACGCCGCTTACAATTGAAAACAGGAATATCGCGGATTTAAGCGAAATAATCTTAAGGTAAATGAATGCGAGTCGAGTTTTCGATTTTCGATTGTGAAGCAATTCGTATCGCAAGCCGTTGACGACGGAGAACATTGTGACATTGTTATCACGTGCTTTTGTTCAAATATTGAAACGAAAAAAAAAAAAGTAAAAAAAATAACTTTACAAAAATAATGTAATTGGGAAAAAAAAATTAGCAAATATTTTTGATACTCAATTTCGGAATAATTATGCGATCGAAATTTATTTATCGTTATCGTTGACTTTTGCTTTTTAAATTAACGATTTTGTGATTAAAAAAAAATGGGTAAATATTTTCGATACTCAATTTCAGAATAATTACGCGATCGAAATTTATTTATCGTTACCGTTGACTTTCGTTCTTTAAATTAACGATTTTATGATTGAAAAATATTGTACAAGTATTTTTCAATACTTATTTTCTTCACATTGAAAAGACTTTTAAAAGTTGAAAAATAGCTTCATAAAAAAAACCCCATTAGTACACCGCAATTTAATTATCTTTACTTTCGTTGTTTGAACAGACGATCTCTAACTTTAAAAAAATGAGCAAATATTTGTCGATAGTTATTCCCCGACTATCTACGTGTTCGATAAATTCGATCTAATTTTTCTATATTCTCGACATCCAAAAGACTTTTTTTTTATAATTCCTGAGAATGGTACGTCCCAATTTGTGATTTTTTTTTTTTTTTTTTTCAAATTTTATCTCACAAGTGAGTTTCAAGCTGTTGCCGAATTTGATTAGGAACCCTTTTTTTTTTTTTTTTTCAAATTCCTACGCCGAGATTACCTTCGTCAAAATTTGCGTGATATTTCGTATGACTGAACGGAGAATTCGTAAGAAAAAAAAAAGGGGGTAAACGTTGGCGTAAGAGATTCAGAGATGGTGGAGACTCTCTGGAGAGAGGTATGCAATTTCCCAGAGGCAAATTCGTTATTCCTCATGTACGTGTTACCTCCTCCCGCGCGGAACTGGACAAGATTGCTAGCATCAGGAGCATCAGCAGGTTTAGCATCCAGACTCACTTCTCTTCGTCGAGTCTCTGCATTCTGTTACGTAGACTACATGACATCCAAGATTCCTCCGGTGCTTACGGAGAACGTAATCAAAGCCCGAGCGTCGCCCAACGCATTCCCTTAGCAATTCACTTTGGCTTTTCGTAATATTCGTTGTAAAAAAAACTCTATATATATTCGGAAACTAAATGATATCTTTTTCAATCTCGAGATTTCGTCGACAATCGACGAAAGAAACGACAAATTCGGTTGAATGCAACGAAATAAAAAAAATTATTCGCGAGTAATTTGCTTTCCACTTTCCTGCCAATTATATACCTTTAAACCCCTTGTAGCCGATTTAATCTTTTTTTTTTTTCTTCTTCTTCTTCTTTTCATCATTCTCGATTCAAACGTTTAATCTCAGAATTTGTATTGCCGGAGCGAAACGCTATTAGAGGCAAATGTATAAGTGTCCAACTCCCCCCTCCCATCCACTTTGCCGCGAAAAGTCGTCGTCAAAGAACTCGTTAATGAATATTCCCGACGAAAATAATGAGCCCGGTGCAGGTGCCGGGGTGCGGCTGGCTGATAAATTCAGTGCAAACTAAAACTTACGACTACCGTCAGTTAAATTAAATTTTAGTTCCATTCGTCAGTCGAAATTAACGAAAGGGTTTCGGTAAACGTTTCACGCGATCACCACAGCACAACGTCTATAATATCCATGTTATGTACGCTTCGGTGAATTAATACTTTGTGACGTGAATTTTGATCGGCAAACATATCAGAGGCGCGAGAAAAGAGTCTGCAAGGGCAACGTGAACCTGATAAGTGACCCTGACCCGTCGATGTAACGTGTTTCGTAAAATTACTAACGTTTTTTCAAGTCGCTAAAACTCATTGGAGAGTTAAAAAAAAAAAATTTATGAGAATTATCGAATTTTATGCTTATTACATTTACTCCTCTGGTACTTGTTTTCTTCCGCGAAAAATAACGATAAAAATAAAAAATTTAAATTTCTTCCGTGAAAAGTTTATCCCTCGCAAAATCGATGTATAATTTTCTGTTACCATAAAAACCGGAAAAACAGAAGAAAATATTGGAAGGAGTCGATGAAAGCTGCGAAAATCGGGATAATATTTTATTTTGTTTTTTACGTCACCGCGTTAAAATGACATTAAAAAAATGCTGTCTTCCGCTTTTCGAACGCTTTAGCGTAAATATTTTACGACGGAATTATTGGATTACTTATGTATAAAAAATGAAGTCTGAAAAGTGCGCATTTTCGTGATTATTACGTTCACTCTTCTCGTTTTTGATCGCATAAAATTACGAATAAAGTTTAAAAAAATGTCTTCCTTAGTTATAAAATCGATCCGTCATTTTTTGGTACCATAAAACACGAAAATATACCACAAAATGTTGGCACGTGCCGACGAAATCCGCGTAAATCGGGTCATATGTTTTTTCTACTTTTACGTGATCACGTTGAACGGATACAAAAAAATGAGAAAAAACACGAAAATGTTTTAAAAAATATATATATATTAATCCACGTCTGCACCCTGATGTATCGTATCCCTAAAAAATCAATATTTCCGATATCGGTTAATATCCAAATCGCGATATAAATCGCAAACTTTCGCAAAGAATGATATCTTCGAAAAAAGTACGCGACGAACGAATTTCGATGGTGTGATAAGATTCGCATTATTCGGATTATTTTAGTAGCGAGTAAAATAAATAAAGATATCACACGAATATGAGATCGATAAATATCCGTATTGTATTTACGTCATAAAGCTCACGTACGACGCGATATCGCGATATGAAAGGGAGCGATCTGAAATAGGCGTGACCCGTCGGCATTAAACTCTGATTGGCTCGGTAAATAACGCCGACTATTCAGGATCACTTAAACAGATTAGAGAAGGAGAAATTCCTCCTGTTGGGCACTTAAATGGCTCGATTAAGCGTTCTTCGGACAACAGACGGTACGTGAGTTAACACGAGAAATCATAAGTGGGGGAGATGCCCACTTGGCGGTAGCCGGCGATATATATATATATATATGTATATATATATATAAGATGATAACTGTTTCACGTATAAGATCTCGAAAGGCGATTCGAACTTTTCCGAGTATCACGATATAACGTGTTCCACGTTAACGAGATGGGGAAATAAAGAGGATCATTGACCCGACTCGGCGGTGCGCAAAACTTCATCAATGACCGTATTTTATTATCGCATCAAAGAAACTACAGCGAACGACTGTGTGAGATACTCTTCACTGAATGCGCTCTCATTGAACAAATAAGCAGCTTTTCAACCAAAGCACTCTACGGATGTTTAAACTTTCCGCATTCTTCGAGAAGATATTTTCATCGCGTAATTATTTTTTTTTTTTATTTTTAAAAATTTTATCTGCGGTAAAAAAAACCCATAAGTTTTAAAGTCTAAAGAAATTTCTTCGGGATTCAAGTAGAAAAATTATTTATTTTTCATTTAATTCGATTTTACTGCAATTTTAACGACGAGAGATCGACTTTTTTTTAAATATTCGCAACTCAGTCGTATCAGACAATACAGTTTAGGATCGTAAAATAGACGAAAAAAAATCCATCAATAAATTTCATTTTTAAATGACGAATGACCTTCATGGGACGCGGTTATCGATTCCTATCTGAATTAGCGACTGAAATTTAAATGATGACGCGTTTTTTTTTCATGGTAATGGGTTGTATAGTTTTTTTTTTATTTCGCTGAACGTCGAGTCTCGATAACCATCTAAATTGACGACTGAAATTATAATCGCGCCATTTTTTTTTTTTTTTTTTTTTCTCTTCGCGGCAATCACTCATTCGATTATTGTTTTATTATTGAACGAATTGTCCATTCGACGTGTTATGAATTAAATAAGCGACTCGGCGAGAAGTTGACCCGAGCGTTCGCGAATGAACTTTGGCTTCTCCCACATCCACTCCATGCATATAATACCTTGACCCATATTCGCGACTCGTACTAAAGTTACAGTGGCGTTAAACCTGCATCATTAACATCGAGTCAGAAACGTTTTAGCGGTAAGAGAACTCTAGAAGTGAGATGCAAATTTGGATAGTGGATATTAAAAAATTGTATAAAAAAAAAAAAAGATCGGCGAACCCTGTAACAGGAGTTAGTATTGCGCCTCTTTATAGGGCGAAAATATCACGTTTCCACCGACACATATATACGAATATCTAACAAAGACTAGAAGCGTAGTGAGCTCACGTATTACTCTCGGTAACCTACCGAAATCGGTATGCAACGCCGGAAACGAATGAATAATTTAGACCACGTGCACGCATCCAAGTCGGTCCTATGAAATAGTCGGGGAAAACTCGTGACTCAGCTACGTGATAGTTATACGCATCGTATTTTCGGCGAGGACTTCGACCTTTTTTTTTCTACGATCGATAAACGATTCAATTCAACGCCTAACCTCTCCGACGAACGCGCGAATACCCGACAAACGATTTCAATCGTATTTTATTATTATTGCCGACGGAACAATTAATAAAGTCGGGCAATGAGCGCGCGAATGAATACAAACCTATCGATAAACGAGTTATGGTACTCATTATGCTAAAAAAAAAAAAAAAAAAAAAAAAAAATTACCGATACTACGAAAGAAAAAGAAAATCAGAGAGAAAGAATATCTATTTTTTGTTATGAATAATAATTATGAAGCTAAAATAAAAAAACATTAATCCCTAAGAGTTATTCTTATGAATTCGATACTCGCTATTCGATGCATCGATCTATTCATCGTAAGCGATACTTAACGTATTTTTCACGAAGCAAACGAGTCTACTCGACAAATCGATCGAATCCTCACTCAAGAGCACCGATGCTTTATTGGGTCAACTGTAAGTAATACGTATTTTCCGTAGCGTCTTACGGAATAGACACATCGAAGATAATAATGCCTCTTGGTATGCATACACAACTTCCTGCATAATACATCGAATACCGTTGACAAAACTCGAGAGATATGAAAATAAGATATTTGGCGATGTACCAAGCGTAAGCGCAACAACGGTTTCGCAAAACCGTAAAAAAAATATTCAGGTAACGAAAAAACATGCATCTGGTAAAGTTTACACATATATATATATATCAATACATTAAACATGAATGGGGCGCGGTGGTTGAAACGAAAACAAGAGAACAGCTCGATTCGTCACCTTCGAGGGCTGAAAAACTCTCCGAATTCCTCCCTCCCCCCCCCCCTTTCGCTCATTCTTCGAAGATTTACAATGGACCGAAGTAGATATGAAACTATAATAATGACTCGAGAAAAAAAAAAGATAAAAAAAAAAAAACAAAAGAATAAAAAAGAAATCTCTCGAAAACTCTTGACTCAGCTTCCATGAAATTTCGTCTCTCCACTATTATCCTCCAACCCATTCTCATTCTAATCCCCAAAGTTTCAACGCTCTAACCTCTCTCATTCTCTGTTTGCCACAAGCTTTCCTCAGCCGTCTCACTCGTCAACCTCATCTACGCACGCAGACGGTCATCTCTCCGCTGCTCTGCCCCCCCCCCCCCTTTCGCTGTTTCATATAATCCATCCTACTCTTTTTCCACCACTCCTCGAGTTCCATTTATACAATACCGCTCGAGTACCATACATATATATACGTATATATCCCTATCTCGGTTTTCTCTTATTCTCGCTTCAATATCTCCCACCAGCGCGCCACCGTTCCAATCCGCGCCATGTGTGCTGCGCGTTCGTACTCACTTGCCGATAATCTCGCATAGCTCGTAAACATCGTCGAAGAGAACCTCGTCGTCCGCCATGGTGTTCAACGGTGTCTCGCGTTGACTCAATGGTCACACGAGCTTCAGGAAGAATATATTATATATATATGTATATAATATACGATATATAAACGTTGGAAGTAGTCGAAGTAGTTAATCAGTAGTCGTTGCGGTAGTAATACAGGTAGAAAGATCCGTCGGTTGTATGTGTATTAACTGCTGGCAGCGCTCGTAGATATATATACGTTATGTTGAACGTGTAGGTAGTAGTAACTTAGTCAGTTCCATCGAACGTTCCGGCGCGGCGCTGCGGTCGCACGGCGTGGCGCGAGCCACAAGGCTTACTACCACGACAAGCTATCCGCTCTAACGTCAACCTCAACGATAAACACTGAACACTTTTTTTTTCCTTCTCTGCCGTTGGCTCGTCTGACTCTTGCACGACCAGTTGAATTAATGTTGACTTTTTTATTACTGTATGATGACTCCGCGCGGCGTGTACACGCGGTGAAAAAGATTGTGTGTAATTTATCTTTCGCGTGTATGCGTTGTTTGTTTCGCTCGACGAGCGACACTCGGAAAACACACCGTGGTATACGATTCTAGTGCACCTCACGACACCGGGCTTACCGCACCCCGCGCGCACAGAGCTAAACACCGCACCAGTGGACAGCAACACACTGCCACGGCACAACCACTGTGTCACCCACTTTGATTCTCTCGTGTATTAAAGTAATAGCCGGTCGAGACTCTTGCGCCGCGCCACCCGAGTTTTGTATTAATACTAATAAAAGCCCTATCGGCGAAAGTTTATTTATTCATTTTTCTTTCGCGCTGAAATCACGCATTACCAAGCAAATCAACTGTCGTTCAACGCAAGTTGAGTATCATTTTTTGTTTATCGCTTTTATCGAGAGGTTAGAATTATTTTTTTTCTTCACTGTTCACGCGAGTCTCGTCGTGTTTGTCGTGGGAGGAGCCGTTTGACGGCACGCGCCGGCTGGTGATGACTATATACTACTATACAACACACCTTGAGCCCCCCTCCGTCTCTGTTTCACGGGGACTGTCACTCGGATATAGAAAACCACGTCCCGGCTAACGGCGGAAGTGTGGGAGGGTGGGAGGTACGGGGAGAAAGGAGAATTTACGTAGGAGGAGTAAGGTGGAGAGTGAAAGAGAGTGTATAGTAGTCAGCAGCGGATCGTGTCGTATATTTTGTTCGACCCGGCACACGAACGAGAGTTACGTTCGGGTTATGATCCCAAGTGGATACAACACATCAGCGTACTCTTGTGTCAGACTCGTTGCACTCGAGTAGATACGGCTAGAAACGTTTTCGTAGATAGTCGAACAAGTACACGATTAACACGAACTTCGGGGCTTAAAATCCAAGAACGTAACGTTCATTTTTTTTTTTTTTTTTCGTTATATTTCGCGATTTTACCGACGTCACTGAACACGCAGCAATGAGACACTGCAACAATACACTACACACGATGTTCTTTGATTTACGTTTTTTTTTTTTTTTCTTGTTGCGTTTTTCGATATTTTTTTAAGATTTTTGTTTTCGATCTTTTATGAAGATCCCGAGGAATATATATATATATATAATTGTTTATTTTAACTTTAATAAATATTTGTTATCGTGCGTGGATTTGTCACCGCGGTGAGAAGCACCAGCAGCACGCCTCCCTATCAAGGGCCGGGGACGAGAGTCGCCCGCTCCGAAGCAAGACTGGTTGCATAAAACGAGCGCGAGCGACTGCGCCGATCGCACACCCTCTCCTCCGACTCCTCCGCACCCCCTGGGAAACTATGTGTGGTGGTGGGGCGGGCGTGGCGCCTCTTCCTACGGTTACAAACTATATATACAGTTGTATATAACGGGCCTCGTCCCTCGTCGACGCCGTTTGCCTTTTCCCACTTTTTCTTTCTTTCTTTTGTTTTTTTCTCTTTCCTTTTATTATTTCTCTCCCCCGCTAACCCTGCCACGCAAGTTATAACCACCCCAAGAGCTTTCCTCCTTCTCGATCTAACGATCTTACTGTTTTACTTCTTTCTCTACTCCCTTTCGTGATCCAAACGTTGCTGGAGGGGGGGACACCCCTCGGGGTTTGTGGATATGACGATGAAAAAAAAAAGCCTCGTACACCCACGTATCGGAGAGGCGAGAGCAACGCCAGGGTTGGCTTGCGATGAAACTGCGCCCCGATGGGGCTGTTTACCGGGGCTACGGTCACTCACGATAAGGGATGAAGTTGCGACACGACAGCAGCGCCGCACATGGCGAGTCTAGTGAGACTGAAGGCACTTTCGGTGGTGCAGATGTGCTCTTGAACTTTTATGATAACGTATGAATTTTGCTGGGAAATTTCGTTCGGTCTGTCGGTAGGGAAATTACTCTACTTACCGATTTGGCATGCAGACGTCGGAAAGGCGGATCCGCGAAATATAGATTTTACTAACCCTTGATAACGGAGGTTTTAACGGGGAGAAACTGCATGCTCAACGGAATGGGGTGGAAAATTGTTCGAAGGGTTCGCGGTCGGTCCGTCATTTTACAGATTTCTTCGCCTCAGGTTTCTAATATTCGAAGTTTTGTATACATTTGAAATAAAAAGATCGAAAAAAAAAATAAAAAAATGTAATAGAGGCTAATCAATTAATTTTTTATTTTATATCGATTAGAAGGCATTTTGTTAATTTAATTTAATTAATTTTATTTAATTTAATTTTGTTAAGTGACCTGAAAAAAAAAAAAAAAAAAAATTATCGTAGCAAGGATAGGCCGTGAAAAGTATCTTCGAGCCCTTCCTCTTGACCGAATACGGTCAACACCAAGATAGCTTGACCCTTCCCCCACTTTTTGTAAAGCGTACTGTTCTCGATTGCGCTGTATCGCACCTCGTCCCGCAGATACTTGAGATGCTTGTGATCGTAGCCCTTCAAAACGACTATTTTTTCGCTGTTGAGATACAAAAATAAAATTTATTAAGGGCTACAGATTGCTTTTTTTTTCTTTCTTTTTTCAACATAAAGAAAATTGGCTCGGAAAATATACCCTGCCGTTCTTACCCGGTACGAGACCATTCGTCGAAATATTTCGATATCATATCGTTCGCGTCGAGTTTGAAACACAAGGCGAGAAAACCCCGTGCTATCTGGGAAAATATTTTTTATTCAAAATGTTTTTTTTTTTTAAATTTTTTTATTTTTGTAATCAATGTATTGGAAAAGTAAACATTACACTCGCCGCGGCACTTCCCTGATCCATAGCAAAGCTGGTATTCAGTATGGAGTAAAATGTGTATCTCGATGGACCAGCGCGGTCCGTCGGTTTATTCGGAGTTATTCGCCTTCGTCGATAATTTAATAACTTTTTCTTGCTTCTTTGAGCTTTTAATTTTTTTCTATTTTTCGGAAAATAAATAAATCATTGTAAGATATATATTTTACGAAGGATTTTCTTTGTTTAGTCTATACCCTCGAGATCTCGAATTTTGCTTCGCAAACGTCTTTGACATTTCATACACGTGAATTTAACTTTATCTTCGTTACGGACATGTTAACGTTTCTTCGTTTTTTTTTTACTGAATTAAGTATTAATATTTCATTTTTAAATAATCAAAACAAACTGTTAGTTTTTACGTTTTTTTTTATCGATCATTTTATTTTCTGTGGTTATTTAAAAACTGACAGATTAGCGAGGTGACGAATGCGACGATCGCGACGCTAAGCACTTCATTTGTTTTATTCGTATTCTCGTTTACGACTATCGAGTTTCCGAAAGAGTGCAAATATTGTTTTTTTTTTTGTTTAATAATTATTTGTCGAGTGAACAAACGCCATTTACGTATAAATATTTATTTTTCCATAAAAACATTACAATTATTCCTTAATAGTTATATGGAAAGTACATAGCAATATTTACAATCATCAATTACAACGTTTACATATGAATTCCTATGTAGGTGTAGTTATATTACATATTTATAATTTTCCGACAGACATTAATAATTGGGCAAAAATAAATAATTAAAAAAAAAAAATTCTCGAGGTCAATGTGAATCTCGATGTCTGGAGCGTCAATCTTAAATAATTCGTAGAATTATTCGACAATTTTCGATCGATAATTACTGTATGGAATTTATTGGAACAAATGGACTTTTATTTCACGACAAATCCATGGAATCGAATGATAGGAATGGTAGTTGTTTATCAATAATTTCCTTAATGAAAATCGGAGTTATTCGGCTAATTCAACACACAGAGTCATTATTAATCATCGTCTCGTCATTCGGCAATTATAGCAACAAACGAAACCTTACGAATTCTTACGATAGATATTGAAACTGCAACTTTATTCAAATTATGCTGCACTACGTCAGATCGGAATAGTTAAGACAGGAATTCAATAGCTTTTTCATTGATTTTTACTATTTAATACGAATTTGTTATCAATCGATCTTTTTTTTTTTTTTTTTTTTTTTTTTTTTCGTTTTAACTGTCGGTGTACGTATAATTACTTAGATTCAAAGATTTTTCATACATTTACCACAAAGGCTTAATTTTATATCAAATATATGTTTTTGTAGGGGTCAATCCACTTTTTATTTTGGGTTTTTTTTTTTTGTTTTTTTTTTTTTTTTTTTTAAGATGCGACAGTATTCTTTTTTTTCATTATCCACTTCTCGCGGGTATCGATAAAACGTAATCGTTTGTTTAATTCAGAAAAATATGACGTTGTGCGCAACCGGAAAATGTGAAGCCACACGTGGAATAGACGGTTATTCATATAAATTTAGATATTCATTTGGCACAATAATCGCTAGCATTGGATTCTCTCTAATCTATACAGAGCGTTGAACTTTCATTTACATTGTGTTCTTATAAAATAATATGAGCACTCAATGTCTGACATTAACTGATCGACAAAATTTAATTTTCTAATCGCTTTTAATTCATTACTGAGTTCTCTCATTGGTCGAATTTCATTTGCGTCATTCACGAGGATAGAAACCATAAAAATGAAGTGTTTTATTAATCATTTTCGTAACCGTAGCATTTTGAAGTAAATTTCATTGCACATAAATAATGCAAAAAATATGCGTTTTCATGCGAATATGATAAATATTATTACGTAAAATTAAACTTTTTTTTTTAAACAATTTTTTTTTTTCGGTGTACATTACGAAAGCAGAAATACCTTTTGTTATAATTTCGGTTTGATTTTGCATCCTTATGCCGCAAAATCAACGAATTTACTCCGATATTAGAATAATATTATCCAAAATGCAATTTTTGCTTTATTCGTCATTGCAAAGCAATTGGAAAATTATAATTTGTCGATCTAATGCTAACATTTTAGCTTCGAGTATATTATCTACACACGGAGAGAGTGATGAATATTGCCAATAGATAAAAGACATTTTATACAATTTTATCTCTTGTCTTTCTATTTTCTTTTTTTTTTTTTCTTTTTTGTAATATTGGTCAAGCAACAGATCAAACTCTACATCCCTCGGAAATTTACAAATAGATTTACAATATTTACACAATTATCGGGACGATCTACAAATGTTCTTTAACGTTAAACAAAAATCGCACTATTTTCCATTTCTCGTTACTTATCCAATTATTATGATGCAACTAAAGCACATTTAAGATTTTTCGAATATTTATTCGTGGCGAACGAGAGTATAAATTACGAAAAAAAAAAAAAAAAAAAAAAAAAAAAAAAACTGAAAATCACCACGGAAAACTTTGAGAAAATTCACGGCAGTAGTCGTTACGTCTTCAGACTGTTGAAATAATGTGCGTTCTTATAGAAAAATAATTATTCGTTAGTATAGAGAGTTTTTTTTTTCGGCATCTCGAGATTACTGTGTCTGTGTGGTTTCCTCGATCGAAGTCTCGCGTCCGTAGCACTTCCGAAGTTCTGAGTTCCCCGATGCAAAAAAATTGATAAATTGAAAAAAAAAAAAAAAAAAAATCACATATGGTAAAAATAAAGTATAAAACAAAAAGGAAATATGTAAACGTCGTCTTTATTGTGATGTAAAATAAATCAACGATCGGTGCGACTCGAAATTCGTCTCAACGTGGTCCTCGATTCGTACGAAGCGCATATCAAAATTTCGCACGTTGGTACTCACAGAAAAAAAATAAAAATTATAATAATAGTTGACTAAAATTATGCTAAATCAATCAATGTCTCGTGTGAATCGACAAAAATTTGCATCGAACTCTCTTCATCTTTGTTCTTTTTCTTTTTTTTTTTTTTTTTTTTTACTTCGGTGTACATGAGATCTTTCCAACAATATTTCGTTAGTTAACCATTATAATTACAAGTTATGATGAACATTCGACATCGGAACTTGCGTTTCAATCGCGTGGAGCGCGAGTTTCGCGGCTGTAGGTACATTTTTTTAGCGTCGAAAATTACATCAACGCCGAGCACGAGATGAGCGCAAGATATCGATTCGATCGACACTGTTACAATTCTTATACTTTGATATTACTTCAGCACCTGTTTTTTTTTTTTTTTTTTTTTTTTTTTCACTCGTAATAAATGTGGCAGCAGCTTAATTGGACAAAAATGATTTTTCGTTTGTTTTTGTCGTCTCGTCTTTTCGAATACATCGATAGAGACGGAATTACATGGCCATCGACTCGACAAAAATTGGCCGCAAAGTCATGGCAATTAGCTGACACGTTATATTCAATGTACGTTTTCAACTTATCGGCAGTATAATTCGTCTATGGAAACCAAAATACTATTGGAACGCAGATATAAGATCGTAGGACAGTGAAAGTAGAGTAATATCTATTTTCTTTAATATCATAAGCGGATCAAAAAATGAGTCGACTTTGAAATGCAAATTAATGCTGAATGATAAAAAATAATAATCGTTCGTTTTAAAGAAAACTCATTTTTCATTTGTCACGTGATCCGTATATTCTTCGGTCGACGATATCGTACGTATCGCTTTTGAGAATATCGAAGCAGGTTGACAAATCTCGAACTTAGATGATTAATAACAACAGGTGAACGGAATGATTTCTTCCTGTCAGTTTCTATTGGGTTTAGCGGGCAAATTATTTAGTGAGTTGAGGCAAACAGAGAAATTCCATTATAGGCACCGCGAGAAATTTCGCGGGACAATCAAATAACTTTTAGAAGTATAGATAAGAATTTTTTTTTTTTAAGATAATAGCGAAAAAAATTATCTCTGGCAGTGGTGCTGACAGAAATTCGAATTTCGATATAAATAAATGCGGAACCGATCATCGCAATAGATTTTTATATTTTGGCAGTAATTTTCGCAATTGCAAAATTGCTACGAAATATCGCGCTGAGTTTTGAGGAATGCAGTTATTAATTTTTTTTAAATCTATTTAATGTAATTTTTCTGTTTGCCAACGGGAAAATAATAAAAAAAAAAAAAACGTTAGGAACCTATCGGCATTGACAGTACAGACGGTACGAGTTAATATACGTAGAAATTTCATTTTTTACCTAACATATGATAAAATGTAACACAGCCTTTGCTAAACCCATTTTTTACACAACTAAGCGTCAACGACACATACATATAAGTTATATCAACTTAATAATTACGTCAACTTATTACTACATAACATCACGAGTCAACATTACAAAATAAACGCTGCAAACTTTTTTTTTTTTTTTTTTTTTTTTTTTCTATCTTCGGCGCGTTAATATCGTGTAAATCATTATTTCAAATGTTTGAAAAAAAAAAAATATATATATCTTATGAATAATGACTGCTGTTATTCAATGGAGTAGTGAGGTGATCCATGAACATTCGATCAATCGAATACAGTTACAGAATTGTAATAAACAAAAGGAAAAAACAAAAAAAAAAGGAATTGTCTCAACAGTATACTTCGAGATTCGTGTTTTAGTAGCAGTTTTGGAACTTATCAGTCGCGCAAATTGGCAAATGCGTACTTTGAATTCCGTGGCAAATTTTTTTCGTTTTCATTGATCGTATAAGAAGACAGATTTTTTTTTTCTTACTCTCGCGAGTCTCGTTATATATATATACAATATAATTGGATTCGCCGTATATGGAAACTCATCGATTCTTGAAATCTACCGAATTATAATAAATTTTCGGCGGTTTTCTTTTCTTTTTTTTTTTTTTTACAGAAAAGTCGTAGATACATTTTGTGTTTATCGACCGCTAAGAAACAGAAGGGCGGATCTCATACCATTCGGAAACGCCGTTTTGTCTTGAGAAACAGTTGATATCACACCGTTAATGTTTCTCGCGCCTTTTACGTGTTACCGGCGGAGATCGAAGAGACGATAAAACTGAAACCGACATTCGTCCGGAGGAGTTCAGTGTGTTAATAGATTCGTATATCCGAGACACATATATTGCTCATGTACCGTGTGTATTCTTTTTTTTTTTTTTTTTTTTCGTTTTTACACAATCTACAAAAAACGAGTCCAACGAAAGCGCCTTGTAAACGTGTGCTTTCGCGCACTGCAATTGAGCACCTTATTTCAAAAGAGATGACAAAAGTTCGTCAAATGAAATTATTAAAAAATTATATTTATAATAATAATTACTTTTAATTCACAGCTGAAACTAAGGTGCTGAATTGAGATTCTTATTTTTTTTATTTTACAATTTCAAGATACGGGTAAACAAGGGAAGGAAAAGAAAGTAATGGGAACTGTGCCGCGCGCTTGCGAGGGACACGATCGATCCTCACTACGTGGCACGCAGAAAATACCTGCAAGGAATTCGTAGCGTACGATGGACCCTTCGAAATCCGTGTCTACAGTCGAACATTTGTAATTTTTCACTAAAATATCGTCGACCGTAGACTCATTGCTAAGTAAATACATATATATATATGTGTGTATATATATATATATATTTGTATCATATGTATAGTATATCTAACGTCTCCGGTATTCCAGAATCATCAGTTCCGACGTACGCGGTACAATATGTTAATAAACGTACCTTACATTTTTATTCGAATCGACATTTTTTTTTACTTCCCAATTATCGACGGAATGTCAGGAAGTTAAGAAAAAAAAATCTCAAGAGACAAAAAAAAATAACTTTGCTCTCCGCACGAATACATCGCGACTGACTCTTCGGTGTTTCGAGTACTTCGCCGCCGCAAAGTTTTGACTCTCAGTTTCTAGCAGAACTCTCGGAAGCAGCGATGCATTTATTTGAAAAAAAAAAAAAAAAAAAAAAATCTATCGTGAATACGATTTTATGACGAATGTTTATAGATAAAAAATAAATACATTAAAATTCAAAATCTACGAAATGTTGCCATTCACGTTATTTTAATCGCTTCGAAATTTAAAAAAAGTGAGAGAAATAACATCGCGACTTGTAGACTTTTGTTTGCTTCGAGAAATTGCCACAAGACGACGAGTCAACATCTTCGCGAAAGCGACTCATTCGCGATATCAGAGTCAAAAGCTTCGACGATTAGTCGGAGAGCAAAAGTGAGTATAAAATAAACAAGAAGAAGAGGAATAACTTGTAAAAGGTGGGCGCTTACAGCCGACAGCGCTTTCCCGACGTGAACCGGCGCGTGTTTCGGGGTTTAACGCTTTGGCCAGTAAGATCGATATACCCGGAGTGGGTTCGAGGCAACCAATTTAACGCCCAATTGGAGTGAAGGAAAAGTTGTTCCCTCCGCACTTGTGTGTAATGGCCTTTGCTCGGTTGGTACGAGTATCGTATTGCAGCAAAGTATACAGGGTATCCCTCCAAAGGTACTTCGCTGCGCCCCCACGACTCCACCGCGTCTATCAACTTTAGGTTTCGACACCTTTCGCCTAAACTGCCCTTTCGTCAAATTTTTTTTCTTTTTGTATCCTCAATAAGGATGGAAAAGAAAATACTTCGTCGCGTGACGTATTATATCATTAATCATTCAACAATATACAACGATATTAATCTTTTCAAACGCTGCACGACGGAGAACCGCAACCGCGAACTCGCAAAACTCTATACGGAAGTTTGACAATATGTATAGTAACTTATTCTGTTAATTGTAGCTTTCGAAGGATTCGGATATATGCCGAGTTATAAGTTTTTTTTTTTTTCTCATCTGTTTGAAGACATGGCACGAAGAAAAATCTTGCGACAAAATTAAAATATCATTATACATTTTTAAAATTTTTTTTATTTATATTTGTTTTATCATTGGATGAGCGGATTTTTCTGCGATCCATTTCTCGCAGCTTTTCGCGTAAAGAATTTCAAAGAATTTAGTTACGAATCGTTATCAATAAAAATAAATTGAGTTGTCAACGATGCATTTTTTTTTTTTTTTTTTTTTCGTTATTACCGCGAAACTTATCGCAAAATTTTTCTTCGTGATCGATCCGATCCATTGGACGGAATGGAAGTGCATAGAAGTTTTCGTCGTTGCGAGTCGCGAGCCGACCTATTCGTCGGACAAATATTTACGAACGTTTAACACTTTTTTTTTTTTTTTTTTCCTCGGATTCGTCGAAGAAGATTTTTTAGCGAAGTAGTAGCGTAAATATTGTGTCTGCAATTTTAGTGTTTTTTCTCTCCGTTTCGGCTGGTCGACGAAAGCTGGAATACAAGTCGTCGTCGAAAACGTCGGTCCTTCGCGAACCGTCGTTCGACAATCGAAACTTGTCGCTCTCGTTCGGCTTCCCCATCCCGCGCTTCGAACGAAATCGTCTCTTCGAGACCTTCCCGTTCGGCGACTTCTCGATTGTTTGTCATTCCCGCGACGCTTTCATCTCCTGGGTTCGTAGGGAGATTCGGTAGGCAAATAGCGTGTCTTCACTTTCGTCGAGTGGGGACTTTGTTCGCCGTACGTTTACCGTATATAACCGGTTAAGTGTAACGCTTTTCCCCTCCCCAATCGACGAATTTCAACCTCATTTTGAATCAACGCGATCGATCAGCATCCATAAATACGAGATGCTAAACTGCCGTGGGGGCTCTTGATTGTCAGTGCCATTTCGCTTTTTGCGCGAATATATCTGCCCGTAAATTCTGCGCGAAGCATATGCCAAGAATCTGAAAGAGATAAGAAACAAAAACAAAAACAAATATTAAAAACACGAAGTTACAACGTATCGAGATAAAATTTCATAACAGTATATTCAGTTCTTCAATCCTTAAAGATAAACACTTCTTCTATCTCGAGGCTACGGCTGCAGCCTGAAAAATCCATTTTTCAAGAAACATTTTTGTAAATTGTTTTTTTTTTTACATTGATTTATGAAAATTTTCGATATTGTTGAAAAAAATTCCGTAAAAAAAAAAAAAAATGTGTTGAAAAATTTCTCAAATTTTCATCGTTCCGCGGAACGAAAAAAAAACAAAAAATGTAAAAAAATTATAGATCGATTTTTTTTTATATTCATTCGATTGATTTTTTTTTTCTTCATTTTGTTGATTTCGGAACTTTTTATATTAACAGATATTTATTACGCAAATGTAATGAATGACCCGCTTCTTCATCCTAAAACTTCCAGTCGGTTTCTGGAGCCTCTGGAATGAACAATACCTGTGCAAATCCCGTGCCGATTGCGCTACTGGCAATAACAAGAAGATTTTTCTCCATCCACTCCTCGCCGGCCTGTATGCATCCCTTTTCGTGTATAGTAACGTCGGAGTTCTGAAAACATACGAAAGTACTACTGCTTACCGTATCTGAATTGTATTGCGGAATCGTCGTTGTTAGTCCACAGTGTTCGGTGAATGTTCCACCTTCGAATTTCGTTACTTTAAACGACAAACGACTTGCGAACAAACGAAAGACAACGAAAAGCGTAACAGGCGAATTGTCGCGCATCGAATTAAAATGTAATTTTGCCGGGAAAAATCGGAACGAAATGTATCGATACGGAGTGACGGATTAAACGGACTACGAAGCCGTGATAAATGGCAGAAATATTCGCATCGGACGAAACAGGTGACCCAAGCAAAGGGTACTTTGTAATTCATGACTCCGATTGCGAAACGGCGAAAAAAATCTTTTATTGTTGCATCGCGTGTTAAACTCGTATAAGTAATACTGTTTCGTTAAAAAAGAAAAAAGAAAAAAAAAAAAACAAAGCTTCATGCACGACATCGCTGTGACTGAAGTTTTACTTACAATCGACGATTGGCTGGAGAATAATGCCGGAGGTTTTAACGTTCTATTTAGGTCCACCGGGAATTTTTTTTAAATTTTTATAATTACCAACGTCAACGTTAATTTACGAATTTATTTATGCAAATACGAAACATCAACACGAATACATGCGTGAAAAACAGGAAAAAAAACATCCGAAAAACATTTCTACGAGAAAACATTAATAGTACATTTACGCAAAGTTCGGTGAAACATTTGAATATTCATGGAGATTGAAGAGAATGTTTTCATGATGTATTAAAAATTTGATACCTGAAGGACCATTGTGCTGACGACGGTACCCGCTACGGGCACGAGGTTCAATTCTAACCACTCCTCTCCCGCCCTGAGGCAACCTCTTTCAAATATACTCCTCTCTCCCGGCTGCATTTTTCCACAGGAAATAATGCAAAAGATGATTTAAAAGCGGCAGCATAAAAACAGTTCGCGCAAAACTTTTTTTTTTTTTTTTTTTTTTTTTTTTTTATCGCAAAGCTAAGTTGTAGAATAAATTGTGTTGATGGATATGTTAGCGTTGCAAGTCTCGCGATAATATGATACGTTAGTAGAGCGCGTTGTAACCGCGAGGGAACTTATTGATCACGATAAATGGTTGGGAGGTCGTTAAATGACGCGAAATTGAGGCCAAGTGGGTCTTTATTCGAAGGAGGGGTCCGTTTTGATTGCTCGACATTTTTAGTTCATTGCCACTAATTTTAAAAGATAAAATGACATTATGGAAGATAATATCGAAAAGATTATGGTATTTCGTGTTTTTCCAAGGAAATTCGGACATTGCGTTAAATTTTCAATAAATCGATACATTTTTTTTATTATTCAAATTTTTAAAAAATATTTTTACGTTCGAAAAATATAATATTGTTGTCCGAAAAACCTAAAGGAGTTTCGTGTTTTAATATAGTGTAATTGTTTGTTAATTTTTTTTATTTTGTGTTACTTACGTTGCCTGGTTTCCTGACGTTATACCCGCATTGTTTGTTTTTGGTAATTTCCTAAAAAAAAAAAAAAAAAAAAAAAAAAAAAGTATTAAAAAATGTTTTATCGTCTGAGAATAACGTGAAAGTAAGAGTACTGTATAGAAGCAATTCAATTTTTTTCAATTATTTTAATGAAACGAGATGAGACCTCTATAGATATATTATGTATGAAGTATGAAGACGCAATTGATCAAAGGGTCAAAGAAATTTCGTTTTACACTTCTCACGTTGGGTTCCCGCTTGCAACAGCTAAAAGGCACGCCGCAGGCTTCGCTCGAACCAATCTCGCTAGACGAGCAGTTGAAATAATTATTACGATCCCAGTCCTTTGGCCCCTCGATACCACAGCACTGCAACTGTAATTTTACAAAGATAATTTATATTACGCGCTGGCGAATGCACGCGCGAAGCTCGAAGGTATGAAGTTGAAGGGGAATAAAGAGAAGTGAGCAGAAAACGTACATTTAAGTGATGGAAAAAAAAAAAAAAAAAAAAAAAAAAATTACGAACATTTTTTATCTTCCTGCAGGGGATGGAAAGAGAAATAGAGGGAAAAAGTAAAGCTGCTTAGTTCGGTGAGTGGCCTCCGAGAACTCAAAGCAACAAAATCGAGGTCTACGTCTGCGAAGCTCCAGGATTTGGCAGAGATCGAGGTCACTTCCGCGCTATAGCCTCGGGACTTTCATTAAACCTCAATATCTGTCGCATTCGTGAAAACGTGCTAAACTTTTTCACGTACACCTCCGCCGGATTCATTTCTCGCAATCCTTCCTTATTGCGCTACAAAGTTGAAACGAATATGACGCAAAATTTTCTCCCGTACAGTCAATGATATCGACAACTATCGCGAAAGATATAGCGCTCATTCTATAAGTTTCGGTTAAATTATTAATAAATTACGCGTAAATTAGAAATCTCTGAAAAATCAATAATTGAAAATTCAGTTTTTTCGTAATTTCTCGTAATTTCGATCTATTATGATAGTATTTAAGAAATCACTTGTTTTTTTTGCACGCAATTTTTTTTTTTTTTTATGAATTATTCACAAAAAAAGATGCGAAGAAAGCGGTCGATTAGGTAAAACGTTTACTTCAAATTGTGTATTTCCAGGAAAATGTTACCCTCATAAGGGTTAATAGTCTCGCGAGACTCCGCGAAACACTTCGAGAATAGTTGGTTGCCACGTGAGAGCTCGTGGAATGTCATTAGCGCGTTCACAATTACGGATAACACGACGATTAGCAAGGAGAGTATAGAATAGTATACATGTGGAACTTCGCTGATAGGATTGCCGAAATTGCGGCATACCACACCAACTCCCGCATCACAACCCGCCGGGGGTCCCATTGAAATCACCAAAGCCACAATTGAATAGTTCAACGACAATCGACAAAGTCTCTAATCTTATAATCGCAGACTCCGCTTCACATTGTCTTCGGTTAACTTGATAGCGCATAATGCGTTTCGTGGCTCGATAATTCGTCGCTTAAGTGATGTGATAATGAAAAAAAAAAAAAAAAAAAAAAAAAAATCAACAACTTACCCAATCTTCTTGGATCCAATCGATGAGATTCTGCTGATCGGGATCGTCGCGATAATGAATAATAAATGCTTGGAAGCCCCCCGTAGCCTGTGACTTTATCTGTTGAACATTAAAACAACAATTTCGTCAACGTCGAGCCGTTATATGACGCTAATGAACGCCACTTATTTCCGTGAAAAAAAAAAAAAAAAAAAAAAAAAAATTCAACGATTATGACTGTAATTTTGTGACGTCGAGACGTCAGTCAAAAATTAAATCCGCAAAAAAAGTATATAAATTAAAGCGGCGCGTTAGCGGTTGCATAATAAATTATTCGTTGGTCTGTAGGCCGGACACGGGGCAAAACATGCAAATTCGATTCACCGGCTGTCCTTAATGACGCTATAAAATATGCACGAGCAAATAGACCATAATGCGTTTGGCTTGTTTGCTTATATAATTCAGCTGGGAGTTTCGCTTGCAACGGGTGGGTACGCGAATCACCCTCCCGGTGCACTCGTCGGAATTGAAGGGTGTGCGCGGGACAAGAGTGCAAGAACAGCGAGAGCATTGCCGGTAAAACAAAGAAAAAAATTAAATATATTACACTAACGCAACTGCATTTTCAGGTATTCCGCGTCTTTGAACATTTTTTCGTAATTTATTGAAGGAAAACTGTAGATCTTCGTATTTTTATTGCTAACTTACCCAGTCTTTGAAAACGAAGCCCAATACCCCGACCGTCATTTCCAGTAACAGCAAAGAGGCCAGAAATATTGCGTACTATAAGAATCAGAACAAATTTTAATTATTCTACGATTTTTTTTTTATAATTTCGCAATCGTAAATATTTTTACAGAAAGTGCATTTTCCATGTTTTATCGATTTATTGTAGGGGAGTACGGGGCAAAATGAACACGCGGTGAAATTTTGGCGCATAGAAACAAAAATAAATAAAAAAAAAATTGAAAAAGCTGAAATTACTTTTAAACACAAATTGAGATTACATTGCAATTTAAAAAAAATGTCTAAAATTTTATCTCAATTTTTGTCGAATTTTTAAGAAGGTTTTTCAGCAGTTTTTCGTTTTGCTGCTATTGGGCCATCTGCTCTTTGCGCCTTCGTATCTACTTTGCACCGTTCTTCCCTATTTATTTTGTATCACTCAGAATTTTTTTTTTTTTTTTTTCGCATCGAATTCAGCGAAAAATAATCAATCAACTTTCTCATAAAAGAGACTTTTCAACAGATGAAAAAATAATGAAGAAAGAAACATAAAAATTTCATATGCAGCTTTCGTTTCAATTTTACGACGTGATTCTCTCGTTAAAAAGATATTGTCGCCAAAACATGCGTATGCTACTGTGTCATTGGGGCGGACGATTCGTGAATTTTTTATTCAGCGTACACGATCGGGAATACGGAAAAATTTCATCGTCGAATTAATATTCGATCATCGTATACTTACTGCAGCGAGGAGGCACGTATTTTCCCTGAGTGCACCGACGCATCCCGTAAATCCTATAATGGATGTCACTGTACCTGTAACAATGGAAATATCGTTTCATCCTATACTTCGACAGGGACTTGTGTACTTGTGCACACGGTACATGGTGCATACACTCTCCAAACGTCTATTTGTACGGTTCCTGTATATCGTTCAACATCACGGAGCAACCTGAATTTACCCGGATAATCCGAGGTGACAGTAGGATAGAACGTGAAACGAGACCGTGTTTGACGTTCGGACGTGACATGTGAATATAAGTGCTGAGCAAATGGTAATATTCCCGTGTTATACTGTATACAGATACATCGTTGCTGATCTAATATCGAGTGCGAGATAGGAAACTGTCGATGTTAGACTAAACAACCCTCGTTATCAAAATCTTCGCTCTTAATCTCTATTTCTCGTCAGATAGTCCGTGTGACTCGAACTTCGAACTGTTCATTTTCTAGCAAATTTTTATTCGTTTATTCACCGATCAGAAAAAAAAATAGAAAGTCATCAAAGTTTTATTTTTATTATTATTATTATTAATGAGTCAGAAAGAGATAAATATGTATTTTGCGTAAAAATAAATCACATGTTACAAATTTCAACGATGAAATTTTCGAGGTTTTGTCAAAATTTCTCCTCGATGTCTAAGAGCAATTTTTCAGTAACTCTCCAATTTTTAATTGGGTAGGAAATCGCAATTTGCATTTAATTAAATGTCACATGACGCCGGATCTCCTGGACTGGTATTTCGTGTAACTTGTGTGAACTTTTGACCCACGCAACTTTTTATTTCCGTAACCTAGCAACTCGCTTAACCTGTTTTTTTTTTTTTTTTTTTCGTAGTGTATAAGGGAGCGAAATAACGTTTTGGAAATGAAAGGAAGTAGAGTTGCTTTGAAGATTTTCCCCGAATCGGCCGTGGAGAAGCGCGTGGAGAACGTTTTCGTAACCGCGCGGTACTCCCGGTGAAACTCACTGAACTGTAGAGTTGACCCGCTTGCGGTTCACGAGGGACCTCTCGGAATCCTCGGCGCATCCCTAGTGATACGTCTTACAACGTGCCTTACATTACTCCCCTGGAGTACGTACGCAGTCGCATAAATACGTCAAGAGAGTCGGGTGCAACATATATAGGTATATAACAAATTCTTGGACACCTGAATTTAAAATTATTATTGTAAATGAGTAAAATTGTGCATCCCTCCACACTAAATGAATAAAAAATGAACTCAAAGTTTTAGCGTTAACGAAGTTATTTTTTTTAAAAATTGCATTCTCATTTTTTTGCGATTTCTACGAGACGAGATCTGACAAAATGTTGATAGCGACAGTAATAAAACCATTTAGGTAATCAAGACGAATGAACCGTACAGCAATTGCGATCATCTAATATCGTTATGCCTGAGTCTCTTGACGAATTAAGTTATAATTAATGCCTCCATTCAAACACTCCGCGGGGAATACATCTACGGCGAGCGTATACTTTGTACCGAAGGCTTTGACTGTGTAATGAGATCAAATCGTGTAAGTGCTAAGGCATTTATGGTTACCATATCGTGTAACAGTCGCACAATCCAATGGTAGAATTTGCATGACCCAATTAACAGACGGAGGATCGTGTTATATATATGTGCACAGCGATGCTGCAGCTGCTGCTGTACCCAGCAGTGGTACATCCCAACTGGACTATGCGTAATCCACTATACAAGATCACGCGTCTCCGGCGCGAGAAGCGAAGTGCGGGATCCGGCGTTGGATATTAATCACGAGGAATTACATATATCTTATCGTCTCAGCAATAGGCAAGAAAAAAATTACGATTGGAACGAAAGATTTGATTTATCACCGAAAATGAAGGAATTTAAATCTCTACAATTGAACTTCTCGTATTTCGCGCCTTGCGATCAATTTTCGCGGAGTCCGAGAATACCACAAAAAAATGATCCGGCAGTTAATATCAAATGTCGATGTTTTTTTATAACTTTTTCCGAAGGCACTTTTTTTTTTTTTTTTTAATTGACCTCATTTATTCTATCGAGCCTCTGAATTATTCATGCATATTTTGTATTAATAGCAGCATTAAAGCTTTTATACGCTCGAGAGTACGTAATATTAATAACAGCGAAAAATAATATTATTTTCTATTTTTGTTCCCATATTGTACAGTTTCGTCAAAAATACGAAAAATTGTTTTTAACACAACGATATTCTATTTAATTACAATTTCATAAAATAATTTTGAAATAAATACTGTGTTAAAAAAAAATATATCGGTTAAAATTTAATTTTTTTCGTAAAAAAATACGAAAAATTGTTATTAACAGAATTGTATTATATTTAACTACAATTTCATAAAATAATTATGATATAAAAATTGTGTGAAAAAGGTATATCGTTTAGTAGAATTTTTTTTTTTTTTTTTTTTTTTTTTTTTTTTTTTTCATGTTACATTTTCCCGGCATCTTTCGTTATTCAGACGATGTTCGATCGTAAAGTTAAAAAGGTTTAATCACACCAAGAATAGGGCTCTTGTAAACAGTGAAATGACACAGTTTTCTTGGCAACTCTATATGATTCAGTCGTCACACACTATCATCATATATATATACTGCACTATGCTATATGTATATATAGTATGTATATACATCATACAGCACTCAGTGCACACAGACCTCACCCAGAGCTACGATCGAAGCTACGCGAATTCACTCAGCTTGAAGCCTTCAAACAGAGCTATGTTCCCGACTACACGTCATCCACAGACTAAACTCCAGTGTGGAATGAACTAATTGCAGTTCAATTGAATACGGAATATAATATGCATTCGCGTGAATCAGCGCGATCTGAATCTCGTTTCCCGAATTCAAACGTTTCGACGATCTCTCCTTTAATTATTGAAAATCATTAATGCCACCCAGAGATCCCGAAATATCCATCATACACACCATCGTCTCGATCTTCGGAGAAATTCAAATTCTGAGTAAAACTTCGATAAATTTTAATGTCAACCGACGTTTCAAGATTGCGGACGTTCCATAATTACGTCAATTATAAATTGATTATGAACCTATCGAACGTCTCGTTCCGAATTCTCTGTGGGATACTTTCGCTGCTTTCGAGTCTCTTAAATCTGAACATCGCTCGCGAAGTTTCTCACCGAAGTTTTGCCTCAAAAGTTTCGGTCAAGAGGCGCCCGTTCCCGAATAACACTCAATAACAATTGATTATCGGCGACGAATGAGACAGTCGTACGATTCAATAACGGCGTCGACCGAGTGTGTGGGAAAATAAAATAATGTATCCTTGTAACTCCGATCTCAACGAGAAAATAATACTCACCGACTAGAATGAGGATGAACGCCGGATCGAGAGCAACGTTCGTGAGGCGTGAGAGATTGTTGAACGTATCTTTTTCTTTCCAGGCCCACACGCCCACTGCCATTATACCCAATCCAAGCCACTGCAACACAACGAAATAAAAAGGTATCTATTAGCAAAGATACATAAATAACAATATTGCGAAATATTAATGTAAACAAATATTAACTCGTCACGTACGGGAGACTTTTTGCCGGCCAAGTAGATCGCTAATTTCGTTTGCCCGTAACAACAATACGCAAGAGCGTTAAACAAATTTCTTTAAACCATCGAAATAACAACAGTTCAACGTCAATTTACACATTTTTTCAGAATTTTTTTAGAAGGTAACAACCGGTCGAAAAAATCGGACGTATATTTACTATCTCCGCACGTGAGGGGCTAATTACTCTCGGCTATTCACAGATATACAAGTATCCATTTTTTTCCGTTTTTATTCAAACGAATTTTATAAAAAATTATGTTTTCTCTTTACCATGAAATGGTAGATAAAATAATTATGTGAATTATTCTCAACGTACATTTATAAAAAAAAAAAAAAATTGTTGTAATAGAAATTAATTAGATCCGAATGCAGTTGTAACGTTTATAAAATATATTATTATTATTATCATTATTATTGTTTACAATACTTTAATGGAGGCGAATCGACCATTGACCGAAGTCCTTTGATTGGAATAAAAAATTGTAATTGTATTTTTTTATGTAGGTGATGTTTTACCAAAGTTTCTTCTTAACTCAGCTTTAGTTTGCTTGTCTATTCGACGCGTTAAATACCCGATAACAGTTTGGTTTCGTTACGCAGCACGTTATAGAAGGATTACTAGTATGCGATGGTAGCAGTAACCGGTTATCGCGTGTCTCATGAATTAATTAGTAGTTTAGCGATCACAGACACAAGATACGAGTCATGTGTATTATCCTACTGTTGACTGGTGAAATTCTTAAGAGTATTCGATGAACGCCCGCGAATGCGGAGCATACCAGGCAGATATAGATGAAATTAAGGTACATGTAAGTTTATCATAGCGGCAAAACATAAGTGACATGTTGACAGAGACGAAGTGGAGCATAAAAGCCGTTCCTATTAAAACCTATTAAATGATCGATTGATTCAATAATCAGTTTGTTGGTTGTGATGGAAGAAACAAAAATCGAACCGGGATCCGTCAGATCGATTGCGATCGAAAATTTTCGATTTTTCCGATGGAATCATTTTAGTTAACGGTTTGTATACACGGTTTGCTGAAATATATAGTTAAAGAAACGGTTCAGTTACACAGGTCTCGAATATGAAAAATGAGGTTAGAACTGTACAGGTAATTCGCGAATACCTGCACAGCAACCATATGCATAGATAATTGCAGGAAGAATTTTGGCGTAATTATGCAATTAACCATCGAGGGAGAAAAAAATCTTTCACTCGACGGACATCTCGCAGAGCGACAGATGTTAAATTAGCAATTACGTTACGCGGAAATGGGCGTTCGGAAACCTACAGCACTCCGCCTAATTCTGCTGTCTGGTTGGGAAGCTCCGCGCGGGAAGATGAGGGACCCTCTCGATTAAACTTGGCGTAACATCGGAAGCGAACATTATAATTGCATAATGAATGTCCCTGTCTCAGGTGCAGCTGGCGCTAACGCTTTCCGAGCGTTCGCTTAGTTCGTTAATGTCGCGCACTTAAGGGATGAAATCGTTGATGCAGAGGTGACACAGAGCCGGTGGGCGGTTTCGGAAAAATGTCTCGATGTGACGGAGTATGAATAATAACCGATTAACTCACGCAAAGTATCGTATATCAATTTTGAACTTTAATGGTATAATAAATCACAAATATTAGCAAAACTTGTTACCTCGATATCATCTGATCTGAGATATTAATGCCGTAATTTATTAAATAAAGTAATAACTTTCATACAAAAAAAATGTCCTCAATTCTAATGTAAACAAATTGCATGATATTTTGTTCCGAACAAAAAACCGATTTAAAGAGTAACGTTCGTAAATTTTCCATTTTTAATAATTGTTTTTTTTTTTTATCGTATTCATTATAAAGATAATTTCTCTATATTATTTCATAGATTTTTTTGCCCAATCAGTTAAAATTTTGCGGACAACTTTAATGAAATAATAATTTAATCATATATATAATTCAATTGCCATGTTGCAATCATGTGATGCGCGATGCACACTATGACACGTTTCTTTAAATAAGTCGCGAATTACCAACCGTCAGTGTCAATAAAAAAAAAAAGCGCAACACAATTTGGCACTCAATGGAATTAAAACTCGTTACAGAATTCGGCCGCTTTTCGCAGACAACTTTCGAATACGTAAATTTTCCATCGAAAATTCGATGGTAGTCTCCAACGGATTATAAAGTTATAATGCATCCGCGGTTGGGTTTTAACTGTGCAAAAGGCAAAAGTCTCGAATCCTGTTGTTCTCAGGGTGTATTATCCGCACGTCTAAAAACGGCATAATGTGCACAGCGTATATAATATCGCATGAAAACACAAAGGGTTATCGACTTTCCTGAACGAAGCTCGCGTCTCTTTATTTTTAACGACGAAGAATGCGTACTAAGGTTTTTTTTTTGTATCGACAAAAATAAAATAGACACACGGAAGGATGAGGAAAAAAAGACCTGTATGGCTATAATAACGTAACTAATGGGACGCGACATATTCAGCAAAGTACAGGCGAGTTATACCTACTCATGCAACGAGTATAAAGCGCATTTTTCTTATATCCAGGCGAGTTATATACTAGAATAATGCGTGAATTTTGTGGCGACTAGGGTCGTTGATCTCGATACACGACGACGACAACGACAACGACAAACTCGAGTAGATACCCTCCTACCGAGGGCCGGTCACACAAGACCGCATTTTATTGCCAACATAAAGATTATTGCGCACTCCTCATATATTCCTTCGTACGTACGTACGTACGTACAGAGAGAGTCCTCTTAGGACATCGGTACTGAGGCTAATCAATACGAGAACCTTCCGCATGCGTCTAGACGTGTTTACCTCCTTTATATTGTTATTATCCACTGAAATTTTCATTGTAGTACTTACACACCCCCTCGAGCGAGAAAGATGCGCGTAGAATGTATATATTCAAATACCGCTCCATCCCACGTCGGTTTATACTCAACTCGTGAATTTCAAAAGTATCGGATGAATATGTATACTTTTTTTTTTTTTTACCCATAAAAGAAACGTAATTTCTTGCATGGAACGCGCGGATAAGATTCAGCGCGTACGTAAGGAAGTAAAGTTCATTGATTTTCATGAAAAATTGACAATGAAAAATAGTTTTTTTTTTCTCGGGTCCAAAATTAGGATTTACAGATTTTTGCGCGTCGGAACTTCCGCGTTGAATGAATTTGTCAAAAAAGATTTCCAATCGTTTGCAATTGTATTAATACATTTTTGGCATCGTGGGATTTATTATTATCGATATTAAAAACGCAACATTAAGAATATTAGCTAAATAATCGAGAAATTTACGGTCTCGTGAAATATGCAAAAATGTGTATAAAAGTCGATTGAACATATGCGCGAATGAGAGCGCATATATAAGCTGTGTAATGTTATTATTTTATAGGGAAATATAATACGCGCCTCGGGTATGTTAGGTTGGTGGACGAATATTGAAATCCGTTAATGGTCCAGCGAGAGGCTGATAAAAGCACGAAATTCGCAATTTTCGCTGAAACATCAGGTAGGTGAGACGAGATTCATATACAGATATTAAAGTGTATATATGTGGGTGAATGTGCCGGTTTCACAGGCAAACGGTACGGTTTAAAACCACTACTATTCTGCTGGTAAAGATTTTTAGATAATCCGCGCACGTAGCGCAGTTAGCGAGCGTTGCAAATTGCATTAATTAAAAGCGACTACGGGGAGAAATCGATGCTGGATATAATTCTGTTATATTTGAGTTTCCGACGACGTTTCGGGCGGCGTACGCTCCGATGCTTTTGCGCGGTACCGCGATTGACGCGAAATTAAATTTTGCGAACAATCATAGCGTTTTACCTCAATACGAAATTCTCATTAAGCCGATGACAATGGATAGATGATTACTGATTGAATTACACATTTCGAATGACTGTCTCGTCTCACTATCCTTATACATAACTCAACAAAATTATTTAATTATTTTCTTTTTTCCAATTCAATTCATTGAAACAGCGGTTCGAATATATATACATAGATTTTTTTTTCAATTAGCTCGTAGTTACCTCGCGAAGCCGGAAAATGTACGAATCCTACCTGACTGGACCACTAGCGCGCATTGATTTAATGCTATTCAACGATTAATTATTCAATCCGAAGCACCGAAGAGCATTCGTTCGTGACATTCGATCTGATTTATTTCACTCCTTTTCCCCTTTATATTCACGAGCAACGATCACCAATCTGCTGCGTTAATATATGTATTAAAAAAAGCCTTCGAATTTTATTATTCCGCATCTATACGTTTTTATCTCATTAGTATAACCGACGAACTGCGCCTGATTGAAATTTTTTATATAATTATCGCCGAGACAATCGTTCATTATCTTTATCGTATTTTTTTCGATATTGTTATCATTGTTATTACGGCGTTCGTTGTTCGGAGCTAAAGCCCAATAAAACTAGAAAAACTCGGACGAAATAGCTCAGTGATAAAAGAATTTTACACGAGGAACTAAGAAAGACAGGGAAAAGGAGGCACGCGGGGATCGTGAGAAAGGAGACAGCAGTGCGGATGAAAGCGGAGAGTAGAAAAGTGAGCCCCGGGTACCGGGGACAACAAGTCGGAAACTTTCAAGCTCAATTAAACTCAAACAAACTCGGGGACGTTAGCCGGGGCGGAGGCAGCGAAACGCGTTGGCATAGAGTGCAGAAGTGGATATATAGCAAAGGATGAACGAGAATCGTTGAGGGGATGAAACTGCCGGTGGAAGTGAGACGGCGCGAGGCTCTGCTGTACGAAGGTGCGATGGTATGCTGTTCTTTTAGTCGCGCACGATGTTCGGTGCCAATTTCTCGATGAAAAGAAGATCCTCTCGTTATCGAGAATACTCTTACGCTCGTTAAACCTTCGCTCGTCGTCCATCACACACACACTGTCTTTTTTTTTTCCTATCTTCCCTCATCCTTGCATTTTTTCAGAATTTTTTCGCGTATATCTCGCTGCATCCTTCGAAGCAAACGAAGAACTTTTTTACGGAGTGAAGGAAATCGAATCGAGATATTATATTAGCGCGAGAAATAAATGGAAGGAGAGCTTTGCTGTGTTCAATGGTGCAAAAGTATTCGAGAAGCTTTTGGCGATTCAACAAATGCTTTTTATAATGACTTCGTGTAGTTTTTTTTTTTTTTTTTTTTTTTTTTTTTTTTTTTTTTTTTTTTTTTTTCAGTTAACGGTGCACTCGAGATTATTAGGAACTTTTTCTCGGGCTATTTGCCTCGAGAATATTTGTACCCCCAACACTCGACCCCGTACCGCTGTTGGGTTTCATTTCCTCATTCGCGTACTACTTCTTTTATCGAAACTCTCGATTGTACGAGCATTGTAGAGCGTAAGTGCAGCGATAGAGAAAGAACGGGAGAAAAAAAAGAAACAAAAAAAAAAAAGAAAAAGGAAATAAGAGAGAACATGTACTGCAGAACATTCGAATGGTCCAAACAGAGTAAGAAAAGTATAAAATGCTTCTGAGAGGAAAATAAAGCGTACAGATATAGGAAGTACCTCTCGTTCGGTAGTGGAAGATCGGGGGTGTGGGGCGGATGCTCGACGTTGTAGAAAGAGAAAAATCCGGGATTGAGGCTCGAAGGTGCAGGAGCCTACCGTGAACGCGCGGAGTCGACGATTGTGAAAAGATAGCAGGTATTTGGCTATCGCGCGAGGGAAAACCATTCGCTTCAATGGCTTGGTCTCGATGTGACGTGTTTACATGTAAATGCTAATGGTACTGCTATTCTCCTTCGTACAGTATACCGCACACGGTATCGCCGATCTTTTACTATGTGGCTTTCACAGATATCTCGGTGAGAGTAGCGCGGATATGCGACCGACAAGCAAAACTGTCTCTCGCACACTACGAAAATAGAAATAAGTAAAAAAATAAAATCAAAGATAAATAGACAACAACTTTTCGTCACAGGTGGACTGAAAATTGTGTTTTTTTTTTGCAATTTCAATTTTTCAAAAAATTTTAATACAATATTTCGAGGAATCCAGAAGTACTGAGCAGTAAAACTTTTAGGTTCCTCAAGATTTGCTGTTTTAATTTTTTTACTAATAACAATAATAATAATAATAATAATAATTTGAAAATCAATTTTTTATATATGATAAACGTTTCGGAACTATTTAAATAATGCAAACACGAGAATGATAAGATTTTTTTTCGACTCGGAGGCGTATTTTTATTTCAAATATCGATTTGAGAATAACGCGTTTTTGACAAAAAATTCCGCGCACACATTTAGGTTATTGGACGTTACGTTTCATTATTTCGTCGTTGCGTAACAAATAACGCAATTAATGCTTTTTGCATGAATGCAGTTGACTATCTAATAGAGAGAATACGGAACGTATCAGCGACCAAATGGGACATCTTAACCTCGTCGAACGCTGCGTAGCGACGGCCACTGAACACGGAAGCGCACCGTAGTAGTTTTTAATTTTGAAAAAAAAAAATGCAAAATCCAACAAGGTCCCCAACGTGATCGTGAATGCCGGAAATTCCCTGGTACGAGGGTCCCGCTGGTACTCGCCATAAAAGAAAATTCGATTACCCAGCATATGACCGAACGCAGCGATCGAAGAGAAAAAAAACAAGAAGCGAAGTCGGGACGGACTTTTATGTTGATCGCTTGTACACATTTGTTCGAAAATAATCGAACTACTGTACCACAGAGCAACGTGTGTAGCAAACCAGAAACTCGTAAAAATTTAATACCAAAATGAAATTTGAAAAAATCGTAAATCTGACGATAGAAAAGGTCTGAAAAGTAAAGGTCGATCTTTGGGTACAAAGAAATAAATAATCAAGTATCGGAAGAAAAGAACTTCGATATCGAAATGTTGATTAATAACATTTTTCTGTAGAAAGTTAATTGTTTTTTTCTCGTCTATAGCAGAAAATAAGATTCTTCCACAACGTTATTCTGGCGCGAGACATGAGTTATGAAGATAACATCGTAAATCTTTCTCGAAAAATACTGAAATGCAACAGTTTTGTGAACAGATTGTCCGATGCAGCGGGTTCATTAATAAACGTTATTTTTCAAAGTTATCGTTCGAAACATTTTACGCGTATACGGTTTCCTACGTGGTTAGTGTTTATTTTACAATAATTTATAGAGAGACGTGTGTTTAGTGTGTTTTCGTCGCCAAACAACATTTTCGATCGAAGTTGCGTAATTGACAAAAATATCATGAAAAATATGAAAATAAAAGCTTCGATCGCTGAAAGTGTGAAATAAAAAAAAAACGCGAATTCAAATCAAAGCTCCAACGAGCGATGAGCAAATTACTAGATATGCGCCTCAGTACTCTTTTACAGTGGTGAAGAAACATTCAGTGATCTCACGGAAATAACTTTTTGTTAAACAAATCGTATTATTCCGAAGGCCATGAAACTACTGTACAGCTCTCCATGAATATTTAGCTGAGGAGTGGCCCCAGCGATGTCGAGAACTCAGTCATCGACGAAGTTCTAGCCATTGCCGAGTGCATTTCAACTTTTTCTTCAATTATCAAGCAATGCATTTAAATGATGTTAAATCAAATTTAAAAAAGTGCCATCGCGATACTGAATCGTCGATCGTCAAATACGAGATTTGATTTCTCGAGATAATCGATCGTAACGATACTTCGAATGATACATTTATTTCGAGAATTAAAATATATATTTATTTTTTAATTTTTTTTATTTTTATATAAATATATATTTAAAAATATATAATATAAAAATAAAAATAAAAATTCATAAAAAAATATGGCAATTGAATTTGTGCCAAATTAGGTCCGCAGTGTTGTAAATGAACGTTATATTTGGCAACGCAACAATTTCAGGGTACATGTAATTTAATGATAAAACGCACATACATGCTGAATATATATTGAGGTGTATACGAAGCGTTTGGAACGCTAAGCTCCGCCAGAATATTCGGGACAATATTGCGGAATATATTTTTCAACTCAACAAGTACAGTTTGCATGATTAAAACGATAAACCATGTAGCTGGTAAACAATATTGCATATTCATAGACCAGTTGGATGAAACTGCATTTCTATGTATATATAAGTGAAGATCGCAGCCATGTTAATTCGACAAACGTTATCCAGCGACTCTCGACACGCTGCAGTACACCCGCAATACAGTTTACAGATTGTTTGGTTATATATATATACAGGATCTCTTAATAATAATTCATGCGCTATAAATACGCACAATATGCACGAAAAGTGTCGGTACACTTTTATCGGTTTTGTTTTGAGGCCAAAGGACAGTGAAACTTTCAAGTCCGACATTTTTGGCATGAATCCAAAGTGGCGTTAAACTTCGTTTTTTTCCTTTTTTTTTTATTCCTTAAAAAGTCAAATTCAACACCTAATAGCCCCGTTTATTCAAGGTAATTCGCGATGTTCGACATGTCTGTTTAATAAACACGAATTTAAAACCCGCACACCGTGCAAATTGAACCCGTAATTCGGCACTTGATCAATATGCTTCATTCGATCGGCAAAGCTAATTCACATTAATTGGTTGTCACACGAACCTGAAGCTGGAGTCGTTCGATGAGGAGCTTCAGTCGTTGTATGTTGATTTCGACAGTTTGATATATATAATATATAATTTAATAAAGTCGAAAGAAAAAACTAAATAGAGAGATAAGGATACGCGCGCGCAGCGGCAATTGCTGTTATCAAAAAATAAAAAACTAAATAGAGAGGTTAGGATCCGCACGCGAAGAACAATCTGTCGTCATTCTTTAAATCCATTAGCATAAATAAAAAATGACCTCTTCCACGTATTATTATCCCTCGATTTTTTACATCGTTGAAACTTGTATATTATATTCTGGGATTTCGAAAAC
Organism: Cryptus armator; assembly: GCA_963971235.1. NCBI lineage: Eukaryota > Metazoa > Arthropoda > Insecta > Hymenoptera > Ichneumonidae > Cryptus > Cryptus armator. Next base: position 20,526,355 of record OZ020233.1, read on the forward strand.
ACTGCCAATTTTATTTTTAATCAAACAAGAATTAATCAATAACGTACCGTAAACATTGAAAACGCATCGAGCGATGAAACGCGAAGCTAACTGGATTTTATCCGTACCTCAATACCTCTTGTATTATTTGTTCGAATATTGGGCGTAATCCCCGTTCAAATGCCCGCGCATTTTACGATTCGATTAATTAAATAAATTGCGTAAATCATGTAGGCGTACCATTCATATTGTCATCTATATATATATATGAATTTGAATTGAAGGTATGTATAACGGGAAAATAAAAAAAAATGTGGTGCGAACAGCGATATTTCATCGATATATTGCCTAATGCGGGCGAACGATCCATCATACCGGACGAAAGACAGGAAAATGGAAAAATGAAAAATTGTTGAGATGCTGGTAATAGAGAATGGCGATGTTCTCGATCCGCATTTCGGTGGTCTAACGAAGGTATGCTACTACCTCGATGCGAGAAACGGGGCTGAAGATTATTGAGGTACGAACCAATACAGACTACAACTGATTGCAATGTTAGAATGTTTGCTATCCCGTGGGAGAAGATCGTAAACTCCGAGATTCCGAAGCACGAGAATGGAAACCGAAATGGAATCGATGTCTTGTATAACTCAAATATCTATGGCTCCGCAAGACTTCCGATGCATACCAAACGTTTCATTGGAATTAGCCAATTATACATTGAAAAAAATAATCTACTAAGAGAACGAGAACAAGAAGAGAAAGAGAACAAAATTCTATAAATTCCAATAAATTTGAAAAAAAAAAAAAAAAAAATTGGTTTTCACCCCATACCATTGAATCAATATTCTAAAATGACTTTCAAAGAATCGATAGCCGAAAATGCATGAATCGTCGATACTACAGAAAGATTACTTCGCTAAAGATCGATTTATTATCGATCTAATAACGAAGTGTTTTAATGGCTTCAGTTAGAAATCATCATCCATGATATCCAGAATACCCTGGATAATAATCTGCGTTGAGCTGAAATCCTTGAGACAATTTGAATGTGACAGTGAACCAAACGGATATAGCTAATACGAAGCAACCGGGATAGCGTGCGCGTCGAGCTCGATTGTCGAACAATCTAACCGTTCGCTCCACGTACGTACATCGTCATATCCTTGCGCTTTGCACAAAGGATTTTGCTTGGTACTCCGATTCTCTATCCTCTTCCTCCTATTCTTGAATCTTCGGTCACCCATGCAAATACGTCTTGGCGCAGAATTCCCCTGGTGCAACTACTATCCGGGATTGTACTACTATGTAATACATAGCTGCGTAGCGAAGCATGTAGACATTGCATATCGTATATCTATGTACATACAAAACGTACCTTACATAGAGCAATGTACGGGGAGTCTTCGATTTCTGATACCTGCAGAGAACCGTATATTCCGTACCTATGTAACTTACATACAGGTACAACTACGTACATCGAGAAACGGATGGTGCATAGTCACTGAACTTTGCGACTGGCAGTTCGAATGTGTACGGTAACCATAAACGTGTAGACCCTGTGATATATATAGGAATAACCCCGGCGTACACCGGCCCAGTGAGCGAACCAGATGTTAGCGGAAAACTTGAACAAATCACGATAAATTGAAGATAAAAAGTTCCGCCTATGTGTGTGTTTACAAGATTCAATATTTGCAGCTTTAAGCCGCGAAGACAAACGTCTATGTGAATCGAAAAGTCGCTGGGAACAAAATTTAATCCACAGCGATGAATCATGCAACATCCTTTAACTCAGTTTCTCAACTTTTTCTGTGATGTAAACTCGCAGACTGCACTTCTGGACTGTGTTTCTGGGATCAGATGCAATGACCACATGAACGATCAATTGGACGAAGGAAAACTGAATGCTATATACTCAATAAATTCGAACAATCAATGTATTGCAATCTTTTAAAGGGGAACACATGAAAGAAGAACGTGTGGAATTTGATTTGGTATCGAGAAACTATTGTAGGGAGAGTTGGTGTCAAAGAAGGGATGAGATAAAGAGGTTTGGTGAGATACGAGAAGTTTTTAACGTGATCTTAAAAAAGTAGTTTACATCAGTGTAAATAAATTGATACAAACTGAAGGAATCGTTAAGGGTGAAAAAAATGAATGGCACTGTTTGTTGCAGAAGAGTGCAAATGTCCAGAGAACGATGCGATGAACACGTGAATTTTTAATTTGCGATTTAATTGAAGTTCCACCGACTGTGATGGACATTTTATTATCTTGTCGTATTCATTCTTCGATGAATTTCCATGAAATTTCTTGTAAGATAAAATCAGAAAATTTTAATCTACGAGTACAGATGTGGACTATAGCGAAGACTCTGTCATGTCACAGCTGTTACTCCGGCGCATTGAGGAATAATGAAAATTCTGACATCATTGAGACATTATTATTGGCCGTCTGCTTACAACGAGAAAAGTGCAGTGAAATCGAGGATTGGTCCGACACACATACACGCGCACACAGGGATAGTGTAAAACGATTGGTATGTATAAAGGGCGTAATAAAGGAAACGTACTTGGGGGGGCCATTTGTTCGTTTTGTTCTTTAAGCACCTACCCTTACCATTTTCTCCCTACAGATTCAGTGAGAAGCCCATTTACTCGCATTGTGCACGAGATTTTCTCTCGTCGATTTCTATAAAAGTTAACTGTAGATTGCATGAGTAAAGAGAGAGGAGGTCATAAGAGGCGCGAACGATTGTACGAGGGAAAGAAACGAGAAAGAAGCGAACGATGAGGGGGTTTGAAGGGTAAGAACGAAGCGAAGTAAAATCATGGACGGTGGAGGGGATGAAAGTGGAAAAGGTAAAAGCACGTTACAGAATTGGTCTGTTTGGAAATGGCGCAATCTAAGCGACAGAGACATTCAAACCTCCCGCTGGTCGTCGTGAATGCTATTCTCGCAAAGTAACTATGGTCGAACGATTATATCACAGGGATTATCCTCATTTCCTTACTGTCCTCTCGTCCTTCCGCCCGTACAGCGTCGCAACGTTTCTGCATCGCGCTTTTATACTCGCAGCGAAAAGGTCGTCGTAAAATACCCTCGATTCGCGAGTCCGACGCGATTTCAACAAAAGAGTACGAGGGGTGAATCGAGAAAACAAGTTAAGCTTCGGACTCTACGGCGTTCTAAATCAATTTTGGCGACCGAGCAGCGGTTCGAGAGAAAAAGAATGAATTCTCCGATGGCGAAAGCTCTTCCAATTACAACCTGAGGCTTAAATTCGATTTGTTAAGATCGAATCGGCCTTCAAAATTGATAAATCAAGTTGAAAATTTTACAATTGTGACTACAGAAGCACGTGTAGTGTTTGAAAAAATTAATAATTTCGATTTTCGAGACTAACCGATATCTTAATTGTTAGAGATGTTAAAAAACAGTTCAAATTATATCAAAATATAATGCAACCTACAAAATATTTGTATTATAAACAAAAGTATATTAATAAACGGGAAAAAAAAAAATTGCACAATTTTTTTTTTTTTTTTTTTTTTTTTTTTTTTCAAGTAAAAATTGCAAGTATTTATGCAAAAATAAATGTATATTATTATAAAAAATGTTAACAAATTATAATTAATTTGTTTCATTAAGAATAATAATCATTATAATTATATATAAATACTTGCAATAAAATTTTGATTGAAGATAAAAAATGCTTTACTTATTGTATGAAAAAACAACATAAAAAATTAACGCATTACTGAAATATATTATCAAAGGCAATTTTGGCGAAGTTAATAAACGGGTAGCGGTTAAGTGCACATTTCGTCTGAGTATAGCTCTCGACTTCCCCCCGTATAAGCTTGTGGATGCTAACGCTCGTTCGTGAAGTTCAGAAGTCGGGGGCATCCCGCAGCCGATATATGTACGAGTAGGTTATATAGTATTATTTAGTATAGATACGTGTATACGCCTTGAAGTAGTTTGCCGCGTGACGAGGGTAGGAACGTCGTGATTCCAACTCCAGCGAGGAACTCTCGATGAGGGATGAGACTTGTTCCGCAACGAGTCCGATACCTTAGCGGTGGAAAACTAAGTATAGGAGAATGAGAAGGTTGAAGGTGGTAGGGGGGAGGGGTGGGGGGGGGGGGCACAAGGCAATAGATATGCCTCGAGAGACGAACGACAAGAGAGTAAAAGAACGAGGACTCGCGAGTGGAGTTGAAACAGGAGAGAGAAGGAAAAACAAGAGAAAAGTAAGAAAAAGAACGGTATATAAATGGAGGGTTGGCCTCAATGCCAGATGAGTAAGGAGAGCCTATTTCGTCGTGGCTTCCGCCGGATCGTATGTTATATATGTGCAACCCTTACACAGACCTTTCTACTACGAACGAATTTTTCTCATTCTTACGAGAGATGACAAATGGAAGGCCGTCCTGAGCACAATGCAGATACATATCGACGAGGAAGATAAGAAAGCTGCTGCTGCTGCTGCTGGTGGTGGTGGTGGTGGTGGTGGTGCAGCTGGTTTATACTGCTATCTGAAAGTCGCGAATACCCAAACGCCCGTGGCCCCGTTACCGCAGCAGCAGCAGCAGCAGAAGCATCTCCTGCGATGGTTTACCCGAGGGAAATCGATTGTTGGACCGTAGCCGTAAGAGCATCGTCTTGGGAACTCGAAACTTCGTCTCCTCTCGTGTGCAACGAGACTCACGGTGTCGGATAGACGAGATCGTCGAGCCGACGATGGAATTGCTAAAATTTTTAGCAACACACCAACCCCATTCTCTTCTTATTCTCTCGAGCCATTGATGCGCTGTTGCAGTCCCACTCTACGCGATACTGCGGAAGAATAGTTAGGAACACCGATTTCATTTGTTTCGGCAACGCAACGCGGATACTCGAAGCGCAGTCATGAATCTTTTATTTTCTCGTGTGTATATCTATTTTCTGACTCTTTACGTAGATTAGATATAAATAAGAGAAACGAAATGTAATCGAGAGCTATTAGTAATTTTCTTCGATGTAAATCACTCGCAAATATTGAAAATAATGTTTTCGAACGAAAGAAAACAAAAATGATTTGCATAAAATTTACTGAAGAAAATTCATAGAATCCAAAAGAACATATCCACAATTTGTTATCACGATAAACTCGTAAAACGTCGCACGGCTCCTCGTTGTTTATATTTCCGACCGTACGGTACGCGTAACGTTTACGGATAAAAGAGAGTATTTCTTTTACGACGCGAGAACACCAGTGAACCGTGCGGGAAGGCTTTACGGTTGCAACATATTGGCACCATTACTTCGAAGATGCTTCGGTTATAACAGCGCATATGCGTACCAATATATGAGGTGAATATGTCTACCGAAGTACTGACCTATGTAGATACATGAAACCATTCGCTCGTTCGACGCGCATGCAAACTTCGGAAATTTCGTATGATGTAGAGAAGCAAACGTTTCCGAGCGTATAGCTTCAGCTGCATTAGCCTCAACGCAGATTGACTGAACTACCAGTGAGCACCACGAATCTTCGTACTCTCCGTCTATATAACTATATAGATCCTTATATAATTCGCAACGGAGGCGCAATGCACTCATGGCGCTGACTAAAATTATGAACCGATGTTAAGCTGACGTACACGCATTTGATGCATACATATGCCTCTTGTATATACGTTTTCGCGACTACAGTACCTATACCATGTTGTTGACCCCCCCGAAACAGGAATGCGTTGAAATTCACAAAGCAACAATTGCATAATAGACGATTGAGCGAACGCGTAATCCCGAGGACGAGAGTCTCCGGGGACATTGCATACAAGAGAATATAGTGGGCGATGAAGAAATATATGGCGGGTCGGTGGATAGCGAGGTTGGAGGTAGAGACATAACTCAAAACCATTACCAGGTGGGTTAACCTTAATAGCGCATACGCGTAATGATGAGAGAGCAGATGCATGCGCACACGGAGGTACAGACTAATTGCTGGCTTGTGACTGGAACCTTTTTAATGGACTATGAAAATCGTATGTGTGTCTGCGTGTGTACATACGTTATGTATTAATGGGTTACAGTACATGGATATCAATGGAATGGAAACGTAAATCAATGTGCACAGGTGTGGATTTATGCCATATCGGGAATTATTGTGTATCAGTTGAATTTTCGTTAACCAGAGTCGGGTTATTTGAATGGCATATTGTGCGCGAAAAGTCCCTTTTTTTTTTTTTTTTTTTTTTTCGAATACATGTTTAACAAAATATCCCGATAAAATTTTACATCAGCTAAATTTGACGGTGGTATAAAAACTAATAAAAAATTCTAGCTGCGTTCGTCGCATCACCTGTATTTGATGGGTTAATTAAATGAAACCCCTCGTCCAGAGGGAATCAACTTACTTAATATACCTTTGTGAAGATTAAACTTCACTTTCCGGACTTCATTAATATCTCACAAACATAGGCTATACGTATATTTTCCAAAGTACCTGACTTCTGTATACCGTAAAACTTTCATCAAGTAATAATTTTATTAATTAAGAGCTCCGCTCGAACTTTTGAAAATCTTTTTCAACAACAAATTTTCTCTCTGACCCGACGTAAACAAGTTCCACAAGGACTTTGATGTCCCTTGACGAGAGTTTATTAATTTTCCGAGACGCGATTTTCACCCGATTGAATAATTAATGGGAGAAAAACGACGTGAGAATTGTACCGTTCGTTTTATCATCGATAGATAAATTTGCAATACGTTTTTGTCTGTAGAAAATTCAATTTTACGGCCCTCATCTACGCGCGTCGTTGGAAATTAGCAGTGTGTCAAGTAGCCCCGGTCTGCGTTCCAAGACGTCGGATCAATTGTTCCGCAACTATTTTTACTTTCGTTGTTGTTTTATTGCCAAGTAATACGAAGCTGTGTCTCCGGAGCGTTTGCTCATCAACGACCGTGCAAATTGGCATCGACGTGTGGGCCACCAAGGGGTCGGATGTGGGCCTCTGCCTATGAACGATAATTTCCCCAGGGTAAAGCCAAGAGAGAGTAAAGTGAAGCTTCGTACCCTCCTACACTGGCAACTATTTACATTGCACTCTGCTGGTCGTGTGTCGGATAAGCGGAATAGGCAGAGAGAGGCTCGGAGTCGATCGTGAGAGAAGGAAGAATACAGAGAGAGGAGAGACGCTCCCAATGCCGCGTCCTTTCTTCCTTCTTGTGGTAACCGTGGGTGCTATTGGTACCGCGCGTCGAGGGTGGAAAAGCGAAGCCCGTTCGTCATTGTTGTTTTCACAGTGGCTTAGGCGGTGCCTGGTGGAAGGGTGATCGGTGGTTGTTACGTGGCACACGTATTCCATGCTATGAACTCTAAAAGGGGGCAAAGTAACTGCTCAACGGCGTGACTGCTCCCCCGGCTTTTACACACCACGGTCATCTCTCCTCCGAACGGGCGTAACGGTACATTAATCACTACCAACAGCGGAGTCATACGACTGATTAGGCATCGAGGACTTTTTTTTTTTTTTTGCTAAAACTAACCGTCCAGACTCGTCGTGTGAACAAAAAAGATATTGATATCGCGAAAGGGGATGAGAACAAAAAAATACGGGAGGTATATCAATGAAAACGAAGCTGTAAATACGAAGGGGTTATTAAACTATTATTGGCTATCGGAAAATTGAGAAAAGTCGTAATAATAAATATAGAAGAGTGGATTGAACGGACAGTTCGGTCAGTGTGAGATAAACCCAACGGGATGTATGCGAGTTTATTTGCTTGGTGACATTTAATGGTAATTCGCAATTATATCCTCTGTCACATTACCGATCATTAGTGGATATTCCTCTTTCTTCTTCTTTTTACGTCGTTAAGTTAGCGTTTTTTTTTTTTATCGTATCGGGAATAATAATAGCGTCGGGTTCAACAGAAAATCCTTATAACCCTTTGACCCAGTTATGCATCATAATTTCATTTCACTATATTCCACTTCGATATTCTCTCTTCATCCAACTGCTGTTCTCGATATAAAAAAGTAATTTAAAAAAAAAAAAACACCATTTTAATTAACGTCCCGCCCTTTGGATTATACTATCGGGAAGAGCACTAATTGGCGTCCATTACAATTAACGAATAAATATTTTTTAATTAACGGAATTGGGGGAAAAAAACTGAAGTGTTGGCATATCGAAAGGTCGATTTTTTTTTCATACGTTCGGAAAATAAAACGATGCGCTGACGTGGTTTGTCAACGAAAACTCATTTATAATTCAATTTAAATAAACTATTATCTATTATAACTTTGAATGGTCGTCGATTTTTATTTATTTTTTTTTCTTTTGGTGTTCGACCGTCGATAATTGCCAATTTGGTTGATGTGAATGCTGATGTGTTTTGCAATTGCATCTAAAATAACATATGACAAACTACCGCCTCGTAGTAGCTATACAAAAATTTCATTACGATTATTAATTAAGGAACATTTTTCATCGTAGAAATTCTCCGGTGACTGGCGTGTAGTCGCGAATAAACATTTTAATTCGCGTTAATTAACATGCCAGGCGAGGAAGGTAATTTGCGTAGAGACTTTCCATTTTTCAAGCAAACCGAATATTTTTCTAACGTGAATATAGTCTACCGTCGTGTAATTATTTTCTCGTCCTACGTGGTACTACGGCTCTTCTCGTATTAGTGTTAGTTTTACGTAGTACCGAAACATATAATATTAATGTGTGTTTGTGTATAGAGTTAGCAATCTCGCGGGACCCTTCACGCGAAGAAATTATACGGAAGGCCGTTCCGCGAGATCGTATTATAATGCTACAACTGTTACGTATACCGCGAATATCTTTTTTCTTTTTCTTTCGAGGCAACAACAAAGCCTTGAAATGCGCGTTGACCTAGTAAAAGTTTTGAATTAGTGATAACGCCAGAGAGAGAGAGAGTATTTTAACAATTCAGAATTTGTGTTAAAAATGAGCACTGGGCGAAACAATGAATAAAAAACCTCTTACGCTTTGCGACACCGAATGCTGAGGTGTTTCGTATTGTTCTTTCGTTATCCAACGAATAACATTTAGTTTCATATGACGGCAAAGTCAAAAAAAAATAAAAAAATTTAATGACTTTCGTTAGAGTTAATTGAATTGATGCGTAATTTCTATCAAGCAAATAAAATTAATTAATACAACGTATCAAATATTCAAATTAATTTAATTGTTATGTGATATGAGAGTAATTAACTCGACAACGCGATATTTTCCAATATGAATAATATCCATCGACAAACGAAGCGTTGAAATAAATGTCTTTCATTTAATACACTGAAATAATAACAAAATTAGTTACGAGAACGAAATAAACATAAATTTCTATCGAAAAAAAAAAAAAAAAAACCAAATATTTAGTTCTCGCAACTCTTTTTGTTGGTTCTCTCAAATCACGAATTTTTCTTCGTGAATCGCGGAATTTTCGCTAAGATAAACTCGTAAAGTCTTTCTCAGTCGACCCGGAATAACGATATCCTCGTCGCTACGTTCAAGACGAGAATCTTATCCTGCGCTTGGCAAATTTCGAAATAACCAGCAGCCGAATATAGAGTACACGGAATTGGAGTTCCCGTAGGTAGAATCGTCGGAAAGTGGAAGATTAAGTCAGCAGTCATGGGATGGAGGCTGTTGGATGCAGAGTCGAGAACGACAAGAGTCTCTATATATGATGCCGCTATATGAGAGTATGTATAGCGCGGTGATACGGTTGTGTTTAGCTAATGTAAAGTAATATATATACATAAATAAATATATATATGAATATAAACAATCGAATATAATAATTTCGCTTCGCTGGGTTTTCCTTAACCTAAAATCTAACGATTTGGAAAAGATTTTTCTCTCAGTAGAGAAGTTGTACTAAACGATTCATGAGACCGTGGAGAATCGAACTGTATCAGTGCCTTAGAAGGTTGTGAGACTGTGAACACAGGACGAATGGCTGCAGGACTCGCGTTTTCGCTTCTATCCTTTCTCGCGATAATATCATCCCGAACTTCAGCACTTTCCCGAGCGTATATATATCGTAGAACGAAAAAATCTCAGTCGTTCCCTCAGCGGCGGTACGCGCCCCTCGGAACACCGACTGCGTCGTCCCCTTGATTCTTGTCTTCGTCGTCGTTCTTTCCCCGGAAATGATATTTTAAAGACTCGCAGACGGGAAAATCCCACACCCCTAGTAGACCCACTCCCGCCAGGGCATTCCGTTTAATTTTTAGCCACAGTGAATTATTATGTCTCAGCGCAGACGACGCCGAGTTAATTGAATTTATGCGGCTTTCAAAGTGGGATATAAAAAATAAAAAAATTAAATAAAAAAAAGTTTGCTTGGCGGGATTGAAGCAAAAAAATTAAAGGAAGGGTTCGAGACTCGATCGGATTGAAGTCTCGATTGCGTCTCGAGAGTTTTGGAAGAATGATTGAATAACCTGTTCAACATCTCATTGGACTTCGATTTTTGTCTATCGACATTCATTGGAAAACGATTACCCACGACGAAGTTTGACTTAAAAGAATTCGTAAGAATTAAATCGTAAGTGTGTAACACCACAGCGAGTGATGAGCGGACATTTTTTTCTATTTCTCTTTTAAGTCGTAACGCAATTGACTCCAATCCAACGACATGTTAGTCTCCTCTCGAAGTATATTGTATCCCGAGAAATACGACAAATACCATATCCGCGTTCTTTCGACTATTCGATTACGTTGTACACGAAAAAAAAAAAGTCATTCAATGAACAGTATTATCGTGAACCCCTTAAGGCGAATAGTATTGTGTATTGTTCGCAAATAATAGGATTTCTTCCTATCTATACCTAAAAATCCTTATCGATTGTCGACAGATTGTTGAACAGCGTCAACGTTTTTACACTAATAAAAATCATTCGCGGAGACGCACCCGTTATAGTAGAGTATATCTGGGAGCTGACGAAACGAGAATATCTTGGATACTTCGTTATTACTCTTATATTGATTTAAGTTGATTCGAAAAATACACAAAGTACTGATTGCGGATAAATCCAGTTAAGGGATATATCCCCGCCGAGCGCAGTATCCGCTCGAAAACGTATACTACACTGTAGTGTATAAAATGTATTACGTATAACACGCTATAGTTATAGGTGTATACTATACCCAAAGTATAAACCGTGTATACACCGAGCCACTGAGTTTCGTTATATATCCCGTTGCCGTACACTCTCACAGCGTCCAGGACGACACAAAAAAATCTAAATTGGAGTATAAAAAGTGGAAGCTGCGCAATCAATTCACCGTACGAGACTAAATAGGATTACTCCACCTACGCCACCTTTCGTCCGCTCATGTTCATTTTTTTTTTTTTTTGTTTTTATTCTTTAATAAATATTTTCCGCACCGCTGTAGCGGGCCAATAGCGTTGAGCCACGACGAGAGATTCGTATACGCATCTATATTTTCATTCATTCGCCTCGGGTATATTTGATTAATGAGTTTTTGAAATATCGTTGAAAAGCCGGTATTCTCGATGGCCGCCGCAATGTACACGTCGAACTCGATTGGCAGAAAAAAAAAAATAAAAAAAATTGGAAACCCAACAGGGTGGAAGTACACGGAGAATGAAGTGGAGAAAATTGAGTGTCAATTTGACGCCTGAAAACAGGACTTCCGGAGGGCGATACACGCACGAACTTTCATCATGATAAATAGGAAAAATTTCGTCAATCGTAAAACACTGCGGATTTATGAAAATGTAAAAAGAATTTTTTTTTTTTAAATTTACCGCGTAATTAATAGAAATTGTATTGCTAAATTTATTGATATGATTTTGAATGGTGAAAATAATTCTGATGTGATGGTGTTCACTGGGTGGTTATCAAGAAGGGATCGATGAAGTAAAGTACCTCGGTAGCGTCAAGACTCGTGCGTCAGAAAAAATGTACGTTTTTACAATCAAGATCCTTAGGCAATTCCGAATAAAGAGGGTTGAACGAGGAGTATACAGTGTATAAAGGTTCCCGTGGTACACGGGGTGCAAGTAGCCAGTTCCCGGCGCCGTGGTGGATCGATAAAAGCTCACAAGCACGTCGGGTGCCCATAGGGATTACGCGAACCGTCGAGGCGAGGCCTTACGTAGGATAACCGTTTAATACTCGTGTGCCATCGGCATAACCTCTCGATATGAAGAAAAATGATTGATAGTACGACGACCGACGACTATTGGCAAAGCTCGTCGTTGTAACTCGCTGTCCGAAAACCAAATAAGACAAATATCAGAGTAAACATGATTTGCATAAAGAGTGCCATATATGATGTCAAATTTTTTATTTTTTATTTATCATCAATACCTAAGCTTCCGGGTTGTTTTTATGTTTAGAAGTTAAACTATCAAGATTTACGTTTTATTTATTTATTTATTTCGAAAACCAGTAATGGATTTAATATTTATCGAATCCGCATGGTATCTACACCGATATAGGTTGGTCACATGTTCCCGTATCGATTTCACAACAAACATCCCAAAAAAACAGTACATTTTGGCAAAGTATCGCAACAATGAAGACCCCGAAGCCTCCGTCGGCTTCCAAGACTCCCGTCTGGCAAAAGGAGTGCCAAAGTATGCGCGCTCTTTCACGAGGGGTTAATCCGCAAGAGGACGGATGAGCGAAGTGCGAAAAGAAAGAAGCGAGAGAATAGACGCCAAGAGCAAATACTCGAAGCCATCGAGAGACTTTCAGGGATTAGCGTGTGCCGCCGCTACTCGAGAACAACTACGGAAAATAGTCGTAAGGACAATGGGCGTAAGATTAAGGGGTTTCGGTGCAACGAGTGTGTATGTATACCCCTTCCCTTACTTCGCCGAGAGATGTTTCGAGGCGACGAAGCGATGTCGTGGTAATTAACACGACATTGCAATGGTACAACACAACTGGTAGAAACGGTCCGAAGTCCGCCTACAACACGCCCAGTCGGACACGTAATATCTTCGTAGACCGAGTGTACACTCGGTCGTTCAGCATGTATGAACCCGGAGCTAGTCGAGTACCTGAGTGCGCATGCATGGAGAATGGCGGTGCACTACCTGCTGCGTATGGTCTTTGGAGATTCTCTCGGTCTCGCGTTGCCAGAGGTGGATTAAGTTGAAAATTCCTTCAGTGGCCGTGCAACGAGCGTATACATGCATCCACGAGCCAACCATCTACAGAGCCAAAAAGCCTTCATCCAGTCCAACTCCAACAGCAGTCGGAGTACTCATTTCGGGGACGATGCTCCTAGATTTACTATTTTACACCGGAGGAAGAAAATGCCTCCTCGTGACCCAGAATACCAGAACTACTCGTGGCAGAATTATTCGAGGTATGCGAGAGCTGGAGGGGCTCTTGTCAAAAGCGTTCTCCCGGGATCTTCGGGCAGTTGCGCTCAGAATTTCTCGAAAAACATTTGAATCCTTTTTCCTAGCGTGCGGTAACTTTGACATGTAAGAGGGTTGAATCATACGCGCTGTGTGTCTGTGCAGAGAAGTACCGTTGCCGAAATATGTTACAAAGAAACTACTTGGTCTTTTTTTTTTTTTTTTTTTTTTTTTTTTTTTTTAAGAAAAACTAACTAATCAACAAAAATGCCTGGCGACTAGTCTCAGAACTCAGGATTTCGATGAAAATGTCATTATTACTTCATATTTGTCATTAAACGACATTGAAGTTCAACATATTAATTTGGCGCGCAGTATCTTGACGACAATAATTACGAATCCAACATAACTTTACAATGGATACAATAAATATGTAACGGGTGTTATTAAGATCGCACATTTCATAAACTTCCTAAATCAGCGTCAAGTTTCTATGGCATTCACGGTACATGGTACAATGGTGCAGGTGTAGTAAAGTAATGCTGATGCGCGAAGAAGCCGTATTTCATTCTCGAAAGATATTACATTTCTGAGGAACAGAAGACCATCGTAATATAGTTTCCGAGGGGATGAGATTTCACGGCAATCAAATTTCCCGTGAGCTGCGCAGAGGCAGCCTGCAGCTTTGAGGCACTTTAAAGGCGGCGAGATTCAAAGTTTCCTACGATGTGTACTTCATATACAATGGGTTCGTCTACGTTACACATATTCTTGAGTATATTAACTGAACAGAGTTTCAATGTTTACGGTTCATTGTCATTTTCCAGAAACATATCTACCGACGAAGTTTTTCTTCTAGATATTCCGCAAATGCGACACTTTTACAAAATGAATAGAAAACCTATTTTAGAATAAAAATAATGAAAAAAAAAAAAAGTTCAAATGGACCGAAAAAACGTAAAAAGATATCATACAAACTTTGCAAACTTTTATTGAGTCGATTAAAAGATAAAATAATTTGAATAGATAACCCGATGAACTCTGTTAAAAAAAAGAAAAACTTTATCGCAGTCCGATACATCAAGTTATATCGGTAGAACCAACCAAACTTTTGAATTATAATTCAGCATCGAAGATCGATGGTGGGTCGATGTATCGCTGGTGAATCGACGATAAGAAGCTTCAGCCTACTTATAATAAATCAGGAAGGAAAATCGGTAGCGAAACGCTGATACACGCGAGTGAGGGTTGAGGAAGTGCCCTTTGATGGAGGATATAGTATACACAGGCGAACGAAGGAGGTAAAAGCAAGACACGACAAGAATCGTGAAAGCCAGAAGCGAATGAGAAAGGACGTCGAGGTTAGGCGCAAGGTGTGAAATGTAGTTAATGGGCAAAGCATGACGTTTGATTGACTGCACGGCAACCTCGAGGGAAGGGTTGGTTCTCACTAAGCTCAACGAATCTTGATACGGGAGAATGGAGCTATATACATATATATGTATTGTTGGCTTGCGTTACCAAATTGCAAGTACGTATAACTACAAACCATCCATCAGCTCGCATAAACTCCAACGTAATTCCGGCCTCTATATACAATCGGCAAATGCCCGAAGTCGGATTTTATACAACGGAAGACAACGCGAAAGATGCGTAGAACGGAGTTTCCGGTATATCTTTCACCGTAGATATCGCAAAGTTGAACCCATAGTATATGCATGCCAAGCATTGCCACGAAGTATTCACGAAGTTTGTGGAATAAACACGGGAAAATGCGGTGTGCTGTGAAGATGACTTCAGTTTGGAAAGTTTATCGGCAAAGCTTACGAAGAAGTGTTGTTGAAGATGCCCTCGGAAATAAGATTTTACGACGTACGAAAAGTAAAACGTGAATGCGCCCATCGTGTGTATAAAACGAAACGACAGAGAAAATGCAATATACGAAATGAGATATTTTCACGAGATGAAAGTAATACACTGAGACGATACTTGAAGCACTAAAACATTGATTTATCTAATGGATCGAAGTACGTGTATGTAACGCGCTTTTTTTGGTGTACAGTCTGAACATCGAGTTTTTTCATTCACATTTGTAGATCGAGGTCCACGGGGACGATTTAATCGATTACAGAAAGATACGAGATTGGGACAAATACATTTTCGCAATTGATAGGCCCCTTAGCAATCGTTAATGGTTGGTTGCCCTTTGTAAATAGAAAAATCAGCCATTTATTTTTTGTTCGCGGAGAAATGGATTACTGCAGTGAGATGACCCACATGAAAAGCCTTTTCAGTTTACACGCGTTTTTGTAACATCTGCGTACGCGATACGAATAAATTTTGGAATTCCCGTTTGTTTAAGAATCATTTCCCTATTAAAGAATCTGTGTCATTGTATCGGGGAACTTAAATCACCTTAATTCAATGCTCCATGCTATTCTGTTAAAAAAAATGTTCTCTTGACATGAAAATCCACTTTATTTTCTATTTTCCCATTAAACGAACGAACAGGAATCAGGAATAAGAAATCATTTACGAATTGTTGTTATTTCAATTAGAAGTGCAATTTATTAACTTTTTTGGTGGGAATTTCTTGGTTGCTGTACTCCGCTCGATTAAACGTTCTTCCAATGATATCGCGGCCAAGCGGGACCAGTGTTTTGTGGGAAAAGATCGGTATAGCTAGACGCAGAACGGTTATAAGTAACACATGAGAAATGCGAGTTGACGAGGCAACTTTGAGTCCAGGATAGTCGAGGGGTGAAACGAACCGAGCTTGCGGAGGGGTTCACTCGCGTGTAGATAAAACATCGGGTGGGTGGCTCGGTGACTCGGTGGTTCTGCAGCGTCGACATTATGTGTGTGTCCAGGAACGTTTGTACCTCGCTCGCCGTGCACACAGTCGAAGAAGCTTTTCCCAACGAAAGCACCGCGCAGGGAAGGGTGCGAGATAGAGAAACGAGGAAAGGGGAAGAAGGGAGGATTGGTGCGCTCGGTAAAACCTCGGTACGAGACGCTGGACACAAATGGGTCCCCTAGCCGTGTGGCGAACCACCGAAAGAAGCATTGTGCCACTATAGGAAGAGAGGTCTGTACTTCGTCGTGTGTGCCAACCGGAGGTTCGCGCGCATCCGCGTTATACCTCGTAAAATACCGGATACGTGCGGGCATACGAGAGACTGTAACACAATAATTTACGTTCTTTCGCGTCGCGTTTTTGACCCATTTTAGCCTAACTGCACTTCCAGATAGACACGATGCGATGAAGATTTTGCAACTACCCTGTAGCAATGGATACCAACAAAGCTTTGGCCTCGTTAAATCCACGGGCAAGTGGATGAGATGTACAGATGAAAGGATTACCAGTGTGTTGCCCGCGACGAGCTTATCGTTTGATGATAAGAGGCTTATCGCATGAGATACAGACAGAAGCACAGAGATGCTAGTCTTGACTGTGGACTTTGCGAAATTTGAGGGAGCTTCTCATCGCCTTTGGTGAGTTTTAGAGGCACATCCAAGATTGAGATAGTTTAACTACAGTGAAAAGTTCCAATAGTCTCGGGTCTCTCAAAAGTTCGCTTTCCTCCACGGGCAGTTTACAGTTCAATAGTTCTTGTTTTTCTTTACCCAACGACTCGTGAAAAGTAACGCATCTCCTTTTCTCATTGTTTATTACAATCGGTCTGTTGACGAGGACTTAATGTTGTTTCTCGAACTATTACGGTGTTTCACTGTAGGATCTGATGCTGAGTCGAAGTTGTACTTTGATAGCAGCTTTGCTAAGCTTGAAGTACCTACGGCGAAATTAACCGGCTTACAATAATACCTGGTGTAGGGAAGCTTAGCGCCGGAAACCTGTGGAGGAAGTGCTAAGTCGGTCAGTTTCACGGTATCGATCTTTGGAGACTTTGCTAAGATAAGGGCTTTTCCCCTATTTCGATATTTTTAGGTCAAACACCACTTGAACAAGACCCCGTGCAGCTTCCTTCTACACGGTAGACCAGCATGAACAGCAGAAAATGGTTGGTTGGCTTCTCTAAAAGGGCTTCAAAACAGAAAAGCTCTTGGTTCACCAAGGAAAGCCACAAATTAGTTATCGACATAGTTCTATCCCGGTCCATTCTGTCGACGCTATGGGTCACCGAATTTGGAATTGGCTATATCAATGGTCATAGACCAACAGCTGCACTTAGAGTTTACGACTACTTGGAACCAGTAATTTCGCGCATCAGTTGCATCGAAGTCTTGTTCTTGTTTGACTCTCACGCCATCTACGAGTTTAACTTCAGGTACACGTGATGCAATAATTAGCATACGAGCGAGTATACGATTGTCCAATGAAGACTCTGATTTAAAGAGAGTCTTTTCATTATTATTAAATCATTTAGGGAAACATTTATGACGGTAAAATCGCAAAAATATGGATATCTTTGGTTGGAGTTGTGATATTGAAAAATTGCTTTTTGGAATCGAACATATTTTATACCCTTTTTCAGTAAAGATATTTTGGATTATGGATGAAATATGCTTTTTCTGCGGGTCTGACCTGTCGAATGATGTGAATTACAGTCTTGGACTGCCATTTAGCAGGTTAAATAATAATCAAACAAACTGATTTGGCGGACGATTTTGCGGCTATTGCGAGAGCCCATTGTCAAAATAGCCGTGATTTTGGAAGCGTTTGTTGTTAAATTTATGAAAGGTATCGGTAACCACGAGAAAACACGAGTGAGTCGAGAGTTAAATCGAGTTCGTAATTTTCAGCCTGCGAGACCAACGATCCGGGACATCAAAGGATTCCATGCTGCCACAGCCTCCTCGCCACTCGACCACGTTTGCCATCGTTACTGCAATTGCTCGTGCCGATGCTTGGGTAACGTTGAACGTCCATCAGCAACGGGTCAACTTCATTATCACATATTAAACCCTCGTATGCTTGTCCACCCAAAACGATCGGAAAACTTTTCAGCATTATACGGTTACCCGCATGCGGTTTTATGCTCTGAAGAAATTTTGGGGTTGTCGTATCATTTGCGTTTCCGATCGATATTACAATTGTCGTGTCGCACCGATTTACACCGGAAGGGGATAAAAAATTTTACAAAAAAAAAAAAATTATATTTTTTATGTATTGCGATTTTATATATGTTAAAAGAAATAGAATACTATTACCTTTTCGCCTAACAAGTATTTGGTTTGCCAGTTCTCGATCTTCTAACTAATTTATAACTCTAATAAAAAAAAAAGATACAAACTTTTTTTTTACATCCATGCCGTGTCGTGTTCTTGAAGGCATTAAATACACGATAAGTACAAGAAGCTGCACTGCCGCGTTATTATTTTTATTCGATACATTTCCACCGTCGACAAATATATCTTCGATTATAAATCGCCCGATCGCACTTCGGATCAACGGATTATAGAAGCTGCGACACCGTTGACGTAAATAAACCGCTTGACTCTAAGTCAATATAGAACATAATATAGCAGTATATTTGCAGACTGGTATTCCTGCAAACATGTACGCGGATCATCAAACATTCAAAATCCCTCATCGCGACTAGAAACAGATCATATTTTTATTTTATATACAGGGTAAAAAAATGTTGTACAGCGGATTGCATGAGCATCGCTATCGGGGTAATCCTCTCGAGTGGTATAACGATGATACATAAAAAAAAATTGCTTACCCTCCGCATAACTACCGCTACAGCTGTCTATCAACTTCGTTAATGAGAGGCGACTCGCCGGTGGATAACAATAATATGATTTATTATTTTTTATTTTTTTTTAATAAACTTTCAAAGCGAAGGATTTCATTCGCGTTCGTTCACAGGATTTGAAGTCAGTCAGGAAGGTCTATACGAATAGATATCTAAGTGGTTTTCCACGTAACGTGAAACATCCCAGAAAACACACTGTCTGCAGTGAAGAGAAACACAATCGTTGCTACTCTCACTCTTTCTCTCGCTCGCCGTATACGGCTACTCGATAATTCAAACGACGAAACCCCGGAATTTGGAACTGTTCCAGCGATCGGTTGAGTGCGATGGGAAGAATACGAGGTCGCGAAACGTCAACCCTCCGCTGTCGACTACTGTGCCGCGAGATTTTCGACATTGATATAGTACATCCAGCGTTATAACGTACCGGAGCATATGAAACATCGGTATGTAGTATATTATGTGACCCACCAACCCCAATAACTAATCATGCTGATGAACGACAAAAACTTCTCAGCTATTTTTATAATTTTTTTCATCGCTCTTTTACGTCTTATATCGTAAAAAAAATAATAAAAAAAGAACTCCTTAACGAAAGAGCTCCGAACACCGTTATTTTACGCCCGAATAGGCAGCGTAAAAAAAAAATTCCAAATTTTGCCAAACATTTTTTTTTTTTTATTATTATCACTTATCGCTAAATATTATAATCGAAATCGATTTTTATAAAAAATATCTCAAACAAAAATTACCCATTGCTTTTTCTACTTAATAATTTTTTTCCCCTTAAGACCTCCGGACCAAAAATTTTCCAAAAATGTTTGTTTCGCGAAAAACGTAGTTTTTGAAAAAATAAAAAATGCTAAATCATAAAAAAAAGAATTTAAAAAAACAAAAAAAAATTCTCATTCGTCGTATATATAAGATTCTGAAAACGTGCAACCAGAGAAGCGTGAGCTATGCCCTCGAAACCCGATCACGTTTCAACCTAAATCCTTTCGTGTATAGGCGATTAACAAAGTATATACGTATTCCCTTGTTTCTCGGCATTACAGCGAACGTGGCAAATCCACCGATTTCGCAACCCGTTCACGCGCAAACATACACACAGATATATATATAAATATATATCAGCCACGAAATTAGGAATATCGCACGTTTAGTCGTAACATTCGGAATGTATCGAATCTGCGCGAACTAAATACTATTATATCTAAATCATTCGATATATTCTTGTGGCCGATAGAAATACAGTGGTGAAGCATAGAGAGGATTCAGAGAGATTCTCGCACTATTGTAATTGCACTGCGAGTTACGAAGCATCGATATTTACATACATCCCCACCCCTCATATAGCTACAATGCAACACCGTTTGTATAATCTACATACATTGTAAACCGAATCTTCATGATTGAGTTTCGACGATACAACGTGAGGTACGAGTCTCTCCGCGACGATTACTAAACCCCGTCGGCTGTTTCAGCTGCATCTATGCAGCGCATTTATTATGCAAAGTGCAATGACATGGCGGGGAACGCTTGATAATTTATGCTATCGTTAGTATACTCCCTCTCGTTACTCGGTGGCAAAATGCAGTTTCAGCGACAGAGGAAGGAGAAGGTTATACATTATAACGTACGGCTCTCCTGGAATGTAATTATTTCGCGTGATTTGAGATTTATATCGCGGCTTAATCGGCGAATATTCGAGAGACTCTCTATCGAAATACGGTTATACGTGATCTGATTGACTTCGCGGAACACGCCGATGCGCTTCTTCACGAGGATATTGCAAGATGGTTGTTTGTGTATATCTATAGTATATATATCGAAGTATATCGCGGTATCCGAGTGAACTGAAGTGCATCAACGCTGTCGAGAGGCTCCGCAGTTGACTACGTTGTATGTAGGTTAAGCCGATTGAGGATTAAGTGGGATTACATTTGCTTCACCCTCTC
This sequence comes from Cryptus armator, assembly GCA_963971235.1. Classification (NCBI taxonomy): domain Eukaryota; kingdom Metazoa; phylum Arthropoda; class Insecta; order Hymenoptera; family Ichneumonidae; genus Cryptus; species Cryptus armator. The sequence goes on from OZ020233.1 coordinate 20,547,392, forward strand.
CTCTCATACCGACGGAATTAGGTTGAATATCCTGCTGTACCACCACCGATCGCTCACTCATTTATGCTCGACTAATTTTCCTTCCGATATTGTATGAAAAAAAAAAAAAAAAAAAAAATCGATTTCAAATGAAATGTTGACGTTACGCTTTTTCTTTATTTTACATCGTTCGAAAATAATTGAGATGACAATTACGCTTTGAACCATTTTTAGCCATTATTTCCGGTTAATTTAATTGGCAATATTTTTCTGCTTATTTTTCACACAATGTGATTCATTCGCTGTGATAAACCGACTGATAATATTAATATCAGAGATTCTTTGTACCATACATTGCTTCATACGGACGCAAAAGTTATTGCATTTCGTTCCCGGGGTATGCCAGCCAATTCAATTATCGAAAAAGCGCGTATTCGTAGCGTGATCGCTATATGGACGCTGCATATGCGCCATTTATACACTCCGCACGACGGTAAGGACTATTTTCAAAAACACATTTGACGAAACTTGAATTCTAATTAATAACCTGTTGTGTGTGCGTCTATGTGGACCTCTGGTACGTGTAAATGCTGACTCGGGAAACTTTAACGGAAGGGATGATGCATCGGCCTGCACGCTCGGTTTCCCCGCGCAACTGCGGAAGTTCAGAGCCCAGTATCTTGAAGTTTTGGTGGGTGAAACGAACACAACGAAAATCTCGAAACATATTTTAAACGTCAAAACTTTTGCGCTTTGCATCGGTCGGCGCACCATCCGCCCCCATCCCACCGCCCCAACTCCCGACCCATTCGCCTGAATTTGCTGAAATAGAAACGTTATTTCCATTTTAAGTGGGCTTTACGAAGTGGGTTGCGATAAACATGTACCGAAAGGGAACGCGTCGGTATAGTTACTCATCCTTCTATGCCACACTTTTGATAGATATAGATGTATGTATATGTACAACTCTCCCCTTTAAACCCCTTTCCCCGCCCCTGTAGCCATGTAGAGCACTATAAATTGACGATATAGTGTGCATTCCCGGAAACTAACCCCCGACACATCATTCCACGGTCCATCTCCTTCCGGACGGCCGAAAATTGGAATATTGTGTATTACCAAATAGTATTTCTATATACATAGCACCGAACATGCATGAGAATATGTAGATTTATAGATAAATGCAAATGAGGTGTATACGGGGAACTATATTTGTAGTGAAAAAAAAAAAACATTGTGCATATCCACGTCAGTTAACGAGGGGATGCGGGAAGGTTTATATGAATTGCACAACTCCGTAGCAATACTCAATGCGCAATGGGCTTAGCGAGGAATTACGAATAGACTATGCGAGTGGACGGAATGTCGAAAAGTAAGCAACGGACCGAATGAGCTTACGCGCTGTACATCTCGCGCGGTTTTACATCTTTTTTTCTTTTTTTTTTTTTCGTTTTTTCTCTTTTGCTCTTTATGTTTCTTTCTATGCGGTGTTGCATTCGCCACTGTGCTACTGCTACAGTACCGCGTTGTGCACTCACAAAACTCACGCGGACTTCATTGTACTCGTTTTTATTCGGGAAAATGTCGTTTCAACAGCATTGCACGGCGTTTAATGCTCGTGCAGGTAGCAGTGGTACCTTTTTATCACGCCTACGCGTTTTTTTTTATTCAAGAGTTCACAGCGAAATGCACTCCGATATCAAGAGAATAATTAACAGATAAAATTAGTTACGGGAAGGTGGGGCGAAACGGAGAAAATAAATGAAAGGGTAAAAAAAAAAACTTTCCTGAAGTTTGCATTTTTTTTGTTTTATCAATTTACAATATGAAAAAAACAGTTGTAATTAAAAAAAAATAAAAAATGTTGCAAATTTTAAGACTGTTTTTTATTTTCCAAATTTTACGTAAAATAAAAAAAAATGTCAGAATTTGTATCGTTTTACTCCGGTTGCATTATATGACCGTTTTCCTGGCGCTCCCGTATATCAATTTTAATTTTTTATTCTATTTATAACGTCCTTTTTAATCAAATTTATCGTTTCTTTATTCTTTGCCAATCAGCGATGTCACGATTAAACTGTAACTCGGAACTACTATCGTTTAACAGAAAAAAATACATCGGGTTCTGAAGTCCGAAACATTTTTTATGCTCTTTCGTGGCGACATAAAAAAGTGTCACTGGAATGTTTCACGACATCGAAACTGACTCCCAGGACGACTAAAGTACCCCTTCAGAGTATATCTATAGCGAAGGGTAAGCGCGATACAGTTACAATGTTAGCTGCATATGAGGATATCGTGAATGGTGCTGCAGCTCCACCGACATAGTATCGTCTATATTTTCTCCCATTCAAAAATCCGATAAACATCTCGTTTTTCTCGATATTCTATCGGTAAACCGGTTTGAAAATTCGAGAAATCATGATTTTTTAACAACTCACCCGGGTGAATAAAATTTTGTATCTCGTCATTTAAAATCTATACCCGATGTATTTTTCTCCCGCGCGTCGCAATTCCAACCCCTTATTTAACTTCTTGGTCAATATTTCACATGAAAAATCGTATAAATCGGAATAAAAAAAAAAAAAAATTCATGTTTATCTTATCAACCTTTTTTTTTATACAAAGGTCGAACCTCGAAGAATCGCGAGATATGAATTTCGAAGGTCAAAGTTTAAAATAAACATCGTGGTTTGAATGCTTAATTTGTTTTTTTTTTATCGAAACATCGATCCATATTTTTTCTGTGTCTGGACGAGAGGGTCTCTTCGCTCCCTGACTCGCCTTTAAAGTGGTCAAAGTTTGCACGTGTTTGCTCTTTTATAGACTGAAACACGTATCGTTCGTTCGTTTCGCGGGATGAAAAGGGCCGCAGTTGAGACGATGATGGTCCGTGGGCATCGCGGGGAATGCGAAGGAAAGATCGTTTTCAAAATGTTCGCGTGTGACTGCAATACGTAAAGATATGAAACCGCGACTACTCACACGATCGGTCGAGTATAGAGTGGTATCGGTTGGGCATCGATTCGATTCCTCGATGGCAATAACGTAGCCACTATCCGCTTCGAAATATTCCTATAGCGTATACCAGTACGTAGATATCACACTTTATGCGAATGTTTCCGATGTAGAACGAGACACAAGCGCACTGATGCGATTTAGCGTCCTATGATACAACTACACTGTACTATATACGTACGGACCCAACGGTACGATATGTATAGTTTTATAGATGTATATATATAGAAAGAGAGAGTAGAAGGTGTGGAGTTACACAAGAGAACGTAATACGTACACACAAGCATTTGGAAAAGCCTTCGTCGCAGCATGTAGCGTTTTTCCGATAAACCGATGCAACATTCACCGACCGTAGTCACATTTATGAGGCCACGCAAGGAAACGTACGGTTTCCTACTCCCAGTTTTCAATGTATTGTACTAACTATTAACTGCATCGATGAATTCTTTTTTTTTAACTTCTACCCTCAGTACCCTTTATGTGGTTACAGATTAAATTCGTAAGAAAAAAAATGTAATCGCTATGTATAAAATATTAGGTTATCAAAAGATATATTTGTAAACAATCATCATGTGTAATACGAATTTGAAAAATTGAAAAACTCAAAAGTGGCGTTTATAACATACTAATCGAAAAACTCATCGAAGAGTTAAAATACTCCTACTACTGTGTTATCTCGCAGAAGTACTGTATGGGTATTTCTTTTTTAATTTTTCTGTAAAGTTCATATTTTTGTAAAATACGTAGGAAAGCACATTACGAGATAAAGCCACCGGAATCGTCTCAGCCACAGGAAATTGAACGTTTCGTCGTATATCCTGTGGAATCTTGCATTTCCCAAGAACCGACTAAGCTAGCAATACTACACGATCGGATAGAACAGGAAAGTGTCTGCCAGTGCGAAATGTCTTCTCGGTGAAGCATTTTTTCATTTTTTTTTTTTTTTTTTTTTTTTTTTTCCGAGATTCTATAATATTCAATTTCGCGGGAGATCATGAAAATAGTGGGAATCGTGTAGAAAGATAAACTCGTTCGAAACGCATTATGCAAATATTTCACTTCGGTGTAGTGTAGTATATATATGTATATATTTGATAGGTGACATTTGAAATTAGGTCGGCCATCAACTTATCGTGCTTCAGCATCACTACAAACCACCGTTTATTCCCGAGTCGACGAAGCTTACCTCAAGCCGATGGTAGAGTAGAGTTAGTTAGTTATAACCAAACGAAAACAACAACAATCCTCAAACGAAAAGTTTGACTTTTGCGTTTGAGACACTTGACACCGTTGAAACTAACGAACCGATATTTGACAGCGAAACAAAGTAAATCCGTTAACGAGATCGTAACTAGAAAACCGAGAGGAACCGAAAAAAATGCAGTACGGCGCTATGGAGTTTCAAAGGTTTTCTTTTTTTTTTTTTTTTTTTTTTTTTTTTTTTCATGATATATTTTTGTTTTGCAACTCGAAATTCAAAGAGTTTCTACATACCAATCGCAGGAGACGCGTACTTTGCGGGCAGTTCTGTTAATTTCTGCAATTACCGAGACCGTAGTGCGGAAAATGAAGTACAAACATGCGGTTTTTTTTTTAATGAGACATTTTTTTTACGACGAGAGGAAATAGGTAAATGCGTCGCGGCTTGGACGGTCCTAATTAATTGACGTTTGACTCACGAGGGCAACTACAGAATCAATATTTATTTATTTATTCTCAATTTTTTTGTTGCCATAATTAGGCATGAAAAATATGAGTTCCAATTATAGAAATGTACCTTTACCGGTAAGGAACTTATCGATTGAGTTCCATTTTCGAAAAAGTTCAATGTGTCCACATATACAAAGTAAATTCTCGTATTCCGAAATAGAAAAGTAATGAATCAACACGTAAGAATCACAAAAGCATCAATGTGTTCGAAGTGAAGCAACGGACGGAAAATAATTTTTTCTTTATTTAAATCGTTTGAATTTTGTAGATCGAAAAATTCGTGAAAAAAAAGAAGAATTTAAATATTTCACTGGGCGACGGACTGGGTGATCGAGTTACTAAAAATAATTTTTTAAAAATTGATTTCAATGGTATCGATACATAGTCATTGGGATGAAATTTTCATTGATATCTGTTACGATTGAAGTTGAAGCGAGGAGTGAAAAAAAAGAATATATAAATGGATATATAGATGTATATATATAGAACGTTGAGCTTTTGGCAGTTGCGAGAAGGGTCGGTGAATTTGATACGACTGAGCTGTACTGTAGTTTGAGCTCTAGTACACTACAAGTACATACAAGAGGGTATTACGGTGCTGGAAAAGAGGGATGAATACCTCGCGCGTTCGCATGCTAGTCAGGGCGATGAAGGGGCGTCGACACAGAGAGACACACGGAGGCTGCGGCAGAAGAGAAGCAAAAGCAGCGGCGAGAGCGGACTGTCAGATTCCGCAGAGGGGTCCATCCAGTGGTTGGATTCTGTGTGCTGCTGCTGCTGCTGCTGCACACTGTACGGATCTCTTTGTCGCCCGCGTTCCAGTTACGTCATCGTACAATAGTAGTAGGTGAGCGGCGAGCGAGGCTGCCGTGTACCTACTTCAGTCAGAAACTCCGCCTCGAAAAGGCCTTCCTTGTCGGTCCACTCTTTTTTTTTTTTTTTTTTTTTTTTTTTCATCTCTTTCTCTGCGTCTTCCTTTCATCACTAATCTACCACACGGGAAAACCTCATCTCTATTGTATTTTTCTTTTGACGAGACATTGTATCGAGACGCAACGAATTATGTGGAACATTGAATTTCTCGATGCTGAGTAGCTAACTGCGACCTATTTTTTGTCTTATTTTTTTTTTTTTTTTTTCAAACCTTTTACTATCAATTGAAACCGATGGGGTTTAAGAAAATTTGTTCATAAAATTCGAAAACGTCATAACCAGAATAATTGAAATTTTGGTTCGGCGAATAAAATGTAAGAAAATTGATAAGAAAAAAAGTTTGCTCCGGCGCACATGGTCACTGCTTCGTTGGCTTATTAAATAATTAGTTTATTAGATAATCAGTAGATGTGGGAGAGTCGAATTTATCAGCAGAATTTTATTTATAATATTTTATTATTGATTTGGCACACTGAATAAAAAATTCCGAGATTTATTATTGAAAGTCAGTCGCACCGGTCTTTGCCGTCGAATAAATACAGAGATTTGGTGTTGAAAAAAAAAGTGATCCCCGATTTTCCATCCTATTTATGTTAAAAAATAGAACGATACATTTGGAAATTATTTATCTATAAATAGGAAAAAAAAAAAAAAAAATTTTAATCTGAAATTACACATCGATTTTTTCACGAAATCTGCATCAGGCGACACATACGTAGTTTATTCGTCCAAATTAAAATCCACGTGGGACACAGAAATAACATCCCGAATAAAGTTAAAGCGCATCTAGCAAAGTGAGGAGCGTCGAAAAAACTAACTCGCAGCCTCTCGCAATTACCCTGAGGCCCACGAGAGTTTTGAATAATGCAGAGCGGTGTGTTCGCGATGCATGGGAGAGACGATGGCCGGAGAGTAATTCTGTGAATAAAATGGGATTCCGGGTCAAAGATTTTATATGAAATGCACACCTGTACTTTCAGGACACTCCGCACTCGGTACGGTAAATAGGATACCAACAAAATCTTTCATAGCGGCATTTTGTTGATAGAAAAAAAAAAAAAAAAAATAAATAAAAATCTCGATATCAAATAAAATTGATAAAAAACAGTATGCTAGCAGATTCGTGAGCACAAATAAAACGCGCGCAGTTTTTTTCTAACAGCGACCCAATTCACAATTTTACGAGAACAAACAATTACATATGAGAATTTCATATTCATATCTATGAATTCATCAATTTAGTAGGCTAAACAAAGGACGACATGGTGATAAAAAAATAACCGAATCGTACAATAATTACGAGCGTCTGACGCGTGATAGCGAAATTGGATGTTTTAGCATCGCCTGCAAGCGTACAGACGTCTGGAAACGATTTATAACGTGTAGATCAATTTCTCCTTGCGACAAACACGCCATGAGTAGACCTATTTTATTATTTTTAACACGCGACTGAAAAGGAGGAGTGTTATGCATTTGACATTGCCGCGAAATTGTCCTCTTCGTGTCTGTGTTTTCCTACCGCCTAAACCGTTCAACAGATCATGCAATTGTCCACAGATAAAATGTTCATTGATTCGTTCAGCAGTTCGTTCATAAAATTACGTTTAGTCAATGATTAGGAATAAAATCTTAATATCGTAATGAAAAAATACAAATAACAGAAAACATACCTTTCTCATGGGAACCATCAATACTGTACACAAATTTGACCGTTAAATTTAGATCGTTTCACCGCAAACTACCGTTTCCATATATGGCAATGGTGTAGGTATACCTGTAGGTACACCAGCGTTACGAGAATCGGGAGGATGTAGTTGCAGCGCGATCGCATGATTCGAACAAAACCTAATATCTCTGTGGCGAGTCCAACAAAACGTGAAGGTGCCGACAGATGTTGCCGCAATTTAACCGGCCGACGGCTATATATGTGAACCGATACCGAATGTGTTTCATCGGTGAATTCCAATGGGTTTATATACGAACATAAACGATACACAGTGGTGGAGGTTACGCGAGACGGACATCCGCATTGCTGCTGACGGAGCAATGGAAGATACCGGTGACCACGAGCGCGGAACAAGGGAGGATGTTATCCCGACGTAAACCGCTTCATGGATACCGCTGGAACCAACGACGACGACGACGACGACGGCGAGGAACGAGCAATGCCATTTACACGGTTTGCAATACGTTTCCTCGTTGCTGCTTTTCTCGAGACACTGAAAATGGCTTCTCGCTGTCTCGCCGACCGGCAAATCCGTTGCTTCGATTCCGAGAAGAGTCCGCGCACTCATAAAACAAATCCTATCCCACTGAGGATTCAAACCTCCCCCGCCGTCGCCTGCCACCGCCACCGCGGACCAACATAAATTACCGATGCTACTATTCTTCGTTCAACTTTCTCAAGAGCTATTTGTTACCGAGACTGGTAGAGAGAGAGAGAGAGAGAGTGAGACTCCCAATTGCGGGAAGGCTTCTTCGAACTTATGGCAAGAAAAATTATTAACTCTCGTGGGTTACGGTAATGCGGCAAAAGTATGGAAGAATTATTCGATGTTTTAATTTTTTTTCAACAAAGAACAATTTATTTAAGATTTATTTCAATCCTTTGCAGATCGTAACGATAAAAATGGTACAAGTGAAATCCGTTATCTTGGATAGACTGATGGATAGAAATCCGATCGTTTATAATTTCCACAGACATTATTCAATTTTTGGTAAAAATAACTATATAAATGGATTGAAGAGGTCTTTCTGCGCTAAGAATAGCTGAAACCTCGTTTTCTACACGATACGATAAATATAGAATTCATATTTTCGAATGGAATTTTTTTTTTTTAATTTGGTAAATTCACAATCAAAAAGTACAAATTTTTATGGCATTGTTTGCCACAAACGAAATTTTTACGCAAAAAAACAATTTATTTAAAAAAAACCTATTGAATGTCGAATATTATAGAATTAGGGATACCATAATAATAACGAAGGATTGTTACGAATTCAATTTAATTGCATTGTGCCAAATTACAGGCGAAGAAAAGTAAAGAGACATCGTGAATGAAGTTGAAGTGCATTCGGCGTAGCGGACGATGTTGAAAACTAACTCGCATCCCCTCGTGGCTAACCCGAGGCCTACCGAGAGCTCTGAATAATAGAGTGGCCGGGTTCTGGGTTGCACGCGAGAGTTCCAGAGAACTAAGAGGAGCAGTGTACTAGGTAAATCCTCTGAATAGAACGAGATTCTGGGTCAAAGATGCTTTACGAGGTTCACCCGCACGGTTTCCTCGGACTTTCGCGAAACTCCTGACTCGCGCACGAGCACTAAGTATAACTATACCGGAAAGAATGCGATCGTCATTCACGTTGAATTGAACAGGTTACATCGCCAGTTAAATAATCGACACTGCACCGGCGTGCGTTTGGCTATTATTTACCCGCTGCATCACTTCCGGTCTATCGATTATTTTAGGGGCATTAAAAAAAAAAAAAAAAAAAAAAAAAAAAACTTCAATTATAATTATTGTTCTTCCGAAACGAATAATGTCTCGAAAGTTTTCTGTGATTTGTGCTGCAAATATGAAACGAAAGCATTTTTTTTTTAATAAAAAAAATCGTTTTGTGGTTAATAACTATAGCGACAAAGATACTTTAAAAAAAATTATCTCGATAGTCGAAATTTCTTGGCGTTTCTCTTCTGCGCCGATAAATCGAATCGTTATTGCAAATTCCGCAAGTTCGTCGCCGTGAATTCGTTTATCTCTTGTGTGGAATCCCCGATGGATGGTTACGTATGTAAAAGTCGTCTGTACGCGAACCGTGAACGTTCCCCGGCGGTACTGTCATTCGTGAATTTCCACTGCGTACGCGACTGTACTGTGGTAACAGACGACTTATATGCTTCTGGAAAAACGCGTACGTGACGGGAAGGTACGATTTTTCTCGAAGAATCCCTATCGCCATGAAGATCTACGGAAAGCATCTCTTCTCGACAACGAGGCCGCCGGGTGTTCTATCGGGGAATGCGTACTTCGACGAAATCGACTTTCGTTGTAACAAATCGCTTCGCTTTTTCCTCGATAAAAATAAATCGAAGAAAAAATGATTTCGGTTGCAATGTATATATCATTTATTTTGGATTTTTTTCGTATATTAGTATTTTTTATTGTCGAATTAATAACAACTTCGATACACTTATACTCAGTGACCCTTTTTTTATACGTGTTTTTAAATTAACGCATTCATTTTCTAGATTTTTGAAACGAGTAATAATCAGACATATCTCTGCATATTGGAACTAATGATTACGCACGCAATGCACGTGAATCTCGAAGGTTCGAGTCGGAATCGGATTATAACAGGGAGTCGCGGGCGGGATATATAAAGCGGACGTAACTGGGTCGCGAAGCAAGGGTTGAGCTATTAGCATTTATATGGGCACCAGTCACGGTGTCACGTCGAAAATGCACCAATGCAAATCGCGCTGTACCATTAAAATCGTGTCACGTAAACCGAACACATGTTACACGTGAGCATAACATGAACAACCTATGGTCCACCGTATGGGTAACGAGGGGATATACGCCGGTTGAAATTACGGCGCTAAAGGCTTATTTTATATTTAGAGATACTATTAACCCTAAAATGACACGTTGGGTATTCGGCCCGTTAGCGCTTCCTGCCCTCAGCTGAAGTCATTACATTGCTTCCGTATCAAACATATGTCGACACAAAAATAGACAATTGTAAAAATAAAAAAATATATCTCAACTGGTCATTAAACGGTAAATTTGTTTTTTAAATTAACTTTACAAAAAAAAAAAAAATTCTTTTTCCACGATTGTATTTATAGAATTTCAAAAATTCAAATTTTTGGAAAATTAAAAAAAAAATCGATACTGAAATAAAAAATCGAGATGATATCAATAATAGGGAAGATAAATTTAAAGATCAACCGTTTCGAATTCCAATCGATCGAAGAGACAGGTTTTTCTTCCCCTTTGGAATGTTAATTTAGATAGCGAACCGTCGTCTCTATATATTCGTACCATCGGATGTTCACGAATGTCAAACAGTATATCGAGCTGCGTGATAGTTCGATTTCTGTACCAAAGGATCAATATCTTCGGGGGAAATGCAACGAAACGTGAACGTGACGGCAGCTGTTGCTCGAGTTGACCCGCCCTACGGGCAACTTGGACTATACGGATACACGAACCGAATGTGTTTCAATAGTGGATTGCAACCGGGCTTCTGGCACGTAAACGATATATAGTTGGTAGAGAGTATGGTATGTTATATATACATCGAACGAGGTGGACATCCGTATTGCCGGAACGAGAGCAACGGAAGATACCCGCGACCACGAACGCGGAACAAGGGGGATGTTATCCCCGGCGTAAACCGCTTCACGGATACCGCATAGGACCGACGACGAGAAGTACCATTTACACGGTCCTCTCGCCAATACGTTTCCTAGTTGCTACCCCCTCTCCCCTTTGCTGCCTCCCGGGCACACGCCACTTTGGAGTTACGTCGTAGCGAAATAGCCTTTCCCTGTTCCGGAGACTGGCAAATGCGCTACTTCGATTCCAGAGACAACTCAGCCTCCATAAAACAACCCCATCCGGACAATCTACCATCCTCCCCCACCCTCCGCGCTGCATATAACGTCTCAGACACTGTCGACCATCATAAATTACGTATCTTTGCTACTATTCTTCATTCACCTTTTCCGCGAGTTCTTTGTTATCGCAAACGAAGAAAATAACATCGCGCGTATTCAAGATAAAAATATTTATTATTATTTTCCGGGTTATTCTCGCGCAGAATTGTTTTATTTCGTCGACGAACCTTGAAATTCAGAAATTCGCGGTCATTATCCCGTAAAGTTTATCACCTTAAAACACTGGACTGTAAAATCTGAATATCGAAAACCCGTTTTTTTTTTACATTTTTTTATCGTCTTCAAGGTGAGCATTGAATGGGTTTCGCTCCAAAACGGAAAAAGTTGCCAAGCGATACCGAAAGAGATGTCGGCAATGTTTTCGTATTGTCTCCATTGATACACAGCGTTATTGTTCTATTGTTAAGGAACATGCAATTTTTTTTTGTTTGCTATTATTATTTTTAACAAGATTGCTACACGGTTAGGCGCATAAGTGCTAACATTGGATTACAGCAATATTTAGATATAGTTTGCGAAGTATACATCGAAGAACTTCGTCAACAGGTCATAAGTCGTGGGTTAACGCCCTCAGGGAAATTGCTCAGACACGATATGCTACACGACGATGGCGTTGGTTATAGTAGCTTCTGGCATATTACTGTAATATAGCGTGCCGAGGCGCTAAAGCCGATGACTAACGTGCCGCGGGTCATCGTAACTCGCGTGGCCAACTATCCCCGAACGGTGCGTTTACCTTCTACGCTCCCACGCTTGATACTTAGAGAAAAAAAAACATAATAATCTACGGCCTCGAAACGCTTTTCCAGACTGCTTCGCTACCCGAGGTCAGGTGTTAAATAAAGTCAATCGAGGAAACTGGCAATAACGCGAATTTCAACCGATTTATACGATCGGAGTATACAACTTCGCGAAAAGTACATTAAAGATTCCGTGCATCTGCGATTCTGCGCGCTTACTATCGGATAAAATTCTGAATTCTTCTTTATATCTCGCAGTTACGATTCCGATATTTTATATTCACGAAGTTTCAAAGTTAATTTGACGACTGTTTTACGAAGAAATTTAATGATAAAAGTCAGTCAATTTTGCAAAGTACTTCAAGAAAAAATATATTGTGTTTGCGCACATCAATTTATCGGCGAATAAAACTGAGAATCCACATCGTTTTTTTTTTAGAGCTCAGAATTGTTACAAAAATATATATCACAGTTAAAAATTAATCTTCTGTATTATATTTTACCATTTTTTTTTTTTTTTTCGAAACGATATTTGATTAACTTGCGACGAACACGACATTCTTGAAAGTCAATTTGTCGCGCAATATCATTCTTCGATAATCGATATCCAGTGGTTTCACCATTAATTTTCAAGTTTCAAGTCACCGTAGTAAAATTTCAACGCTAACGTCGCCGGGTTTTGCCGTCTCCGGGCAACAACGTCGTCCACAGATCCAGCGAGCTGTATAGCTCGAGGTAAAGGTCGATTGCAAACAATGAACATCAAACGCCGGTGAGAAACTAATTAGACAATGTTGCCTCGCTCTCGGCTGTCGCGTATACTTCAGGGTTACGTGTTTCGTCCACACAGCTCGCGCCACTCTGAACAATAATAAAAGAGCTTTTTTTTCCATTTTTTTTTTCTACCGGTGCGCCATCAGCGTCACGATTCTTCGGTCGTAAGTAACGGTAAGACGCGACTCGGTGCTACCGTATGCAACCAACACAAAGATATTATAAAGTTGATCGACCTCGAGGGAAGGGCTAACGACAATAAATTATAAATTCTCTTTCTCGGTAAAAATCATAAAGGTATTTTTATCCAATTTTCATGTCGAAGACGGAGAACTCGGGTACTTTTTTTAAAAATTATTATTATTTTAATTTTTTTTTCATAAAAATGAGTATATGAATACTTATATACATATAGTATATATGTATTTCCTGAGAAATGCGAGTTTGAAGAAATGCGAACGAGATGAAACCATCCATCCAGCGGCGCTCTGTTACCGATAGATATTGCGACTGGCCTCGTTTCTCGATACCTTTCACTTCTCTAGCGGCGTTCACCCCCCCCCCCCCTCCTCGCCCCACACGCCTCAAACCTCTTCCCTTTGCTCTTTTTTTCCTCCGTCGTCGCGTCTCGTCGATAAGTCGAAAGTTGAAAAATATTACATCTTTGGGGAATTGAAAAAGTCGCGACGTACAGCCCGCGTTTGCATATACGATACAAATCGAAAAAAAAAAAAGAAAAAAAAAAAAAAAAATTCAGTCATCGGTTTTTGTGCGCACGAAACAGGAAATCGCGCGATTAAAAATTCATATTTCGGAGTTGCGCGACGTCGTTTTTTCACGGAAATGATTTTTAATACGTGAACGTCGCAAAAACGTGTATTCTCTCGTCCGAGACTGTCCGGTACAATGGATTTTGTGTAAAAAGATGAGAAAAAAAATGTCACGACGACAAAAAACGAAGTATGGATATTGCTGAAGTGTAAATATGTATGGAGCAAAACAACATCGAGCGCTCGGTTGCAGCTATCGATGTTACGTTCGCGTGTGGTGTATGTACACCGAGGGTTCGGTGTCTGTTACCGTATGTGTGCGCAATACATTATGTACGACACGCGAACATCTACTCCCGTCGGACGACGGAAGACCGAACGAGTCCGATGAGACACTGTAGCACAGTTTTTTCTTTTTTTTTTTTTTTTTTATAAAGTATTGAACACGTAGACTGAAACTGCCATGTGGAACATCAAAGAGATCGAATTCTCGATTGGTGATAAAAAAAAATATCCGCTGCAGGCACTGAGCGCATTCACTATTTTTCGGTCAATATTGTAATTAATACAATTAAAGATAAATTTATTCCTCGATTCATATATAAATTTAAATTAAATTAATAATACTACTGCACTAATAATTAATTAAGGATTAATTATCGAGATATCGCACTGTATAATAAATATAGTATTTAATTCAAATGAATTTCAAATAAATCCATTCATCCATAACTACCATTTACGATTCATTAGTTATTTGATAGCCTATGTATATAAGCGATATAAAAATAAAGATAATAAACGATAAAATAAAAAAAATTTGAAAAATATATAAATGACGATAAATCGATTATATTTTAGTATGAAGTACTGTTAAAGTCCGCGAAAATCAGAGATGTAGTTAAATAAGTTATTTTTTTCCGATAATAATTACGTAATAATCAATGACGGATCACCAAAGTGAGTCATCATCTCGAGTGATGAATTATTGGTTCGAGAGACCGTTGGAGAATTCCCAAAATAAAACTTTCACTACAACGATCGGAATACTTCGAAATATGTAGATACGAAATGAATATTGATGAGACGAAGTGTCTGATAGGTTTTTTTCCTTGCCAAACTGTCGAGAATAAGCAAATTTTCGTCGGGACGTAGGTCGCGACGATGTTGTGCTATTTACACACTCGATTCGATGCTAACGGAGCGTCGATGACGAGAAACGGTCATAGTTTACGCGTTGACGCAAAAGAACAGCCATCCGAGCGCTTCGAGGGTATTTATCGTTAAAAGAAAGGAAAAAAAAGAGCTACTAGTACTGCATAAAGTGTTCATACAACGCCGCTTCGCTCATCGACCCCCTTGATGCGCACCCTCGCTTCGGGCGCTCCCCTCGTCGATTCTCACGGTAAAAGTATAAGTAATCATAACTCACGCAGTCGCGCACTGTCGCGGTTCTAGAGAACAAACATGCAATGAAAATGCGACTCCAGAGTCCAGGGGTTCCGAGGTAAGGGTGCATTCGTACTTCCATAGAACGAATGCACCGATAGCACTTTTTTTTCTCATACGTTTGATATTTTCTTTCGATTTTTTTCATATTTTTCCTGCATAAAGAACGTACTTATTGAAATGATCATTCAATCATCCGCCGTACAGAAGAAAAAAAAAATCAGCCGATTTTACTTTGACGAAACCCCTAAAAAATATCGTTAATCGGCAATGATTATTTTTTATAATTTGTTTAATTGGACTTCAGAAAAAAAATTTAAGCTAAATATCATGAAACATTATCTCGAAAAATGTCGAAAAATTAACGGATATAATATTGAAAAATTGTTTAATCATAACTTCGAAACCGATTTTATGGTACATTTTTATCTGCCGATTAGGTTAATTGATTAATGCTAAATATATTGAGTCATTTTCACCAACGAACACTTATTATCAGTGACGCTAACGTTATTCCTGATATGAAGATATGATCACTGAAAATCGGTGACAATTCGATGGTAATGCCTCGCAAGGGTATCCAAAGCTGAATCGAGATGATCGGTAACGGCTCCGTACGTCTCGCCAAAATGTGTCCCAAGGTTCCTGTAACGGGGTACAGGTGTTCCGCCGAAGGGCCACGAGAATGCCTCGGCGAGACTCGGGTCCGAAGTATCCAAGAAAAAAAAACGGAGTCGTCGAGTCTTCCTTTATATTCTCGGGTCATGGAATCTCTGCTTCTCTCCTTAGGGGCTTACGACCACCAGGACGACCCAGCAGTCGGGCACCAAACCCTCTCGCGCCATCGCTAACTTTTATACGAGGGAGAGAATCAAGTGCGAGAGGTAAAACGAACGGGTGGACGGCGGGGGGAAGGGAGAACGGCAGGGCATGAAAAGCCCGTAATCGCGAATGCATTTATCGGGTCGAGAAATCGAGATTCATGCGCAGAATCACCATCTTTCCTTCATTCTCTACTTATTCGTCTTTTGTGTGCGCCTTCGTCCTGAAGCTCGTGTAATTACGTTCCCGGGGCTTATATCCAGGCGACGCTATTATATCCGTAGACTATCGGCTAAGCCTCCGCTCACTCTCCGATGGCTCTTTCTTTCTCTTCCTCTCGGATCAATTTTCCTCTTTCACTTCGTCTCATTCTTGTACGTTCTTCGTCTCTGCGAAGTACCGAATTGAAAGAAAGAGAGAGAAAGAGAGACAAAGAGAGAGAGAGAGCATCTTCGCGAGTACGGCTTCTCACTGTGTACGACCAATGATTGCTATCGAGTAGATCCTTCAAAGAGATCCTCGTTCCACAAAGAGACTTCTCGACGATGAGAGTCGTAATGAAAATTGAAAGTTCAAAAAGCATATGGGAGTGTAAGAGTCTTCTTATCAATTCAATATCATTATTATTTGACTGTTGAATTTTGTCCGAAGGGTAAAAAATAATTGAATGCACGGATTCCACGAAATTTACACGAATGACTCTCCCGCATCCAAGTTACCAGTGATACCGTTTTTCCCTGTCTATTATTTCTGTAGACAAATCCGAACTCGAAGGAACTAATAATGGTATACAAGACGAGAAAAGACGGATAGCTACGAGATGATAAAAAAAATCGAAGTGATTGAAATACCACTGTTGGTAGTTGATTTTTCGAAGTATTACGAGCTTTCGGAACATAAGTTCCGTAAAAAAATTAATTAATAGAAATTTTAACACACAGATAATTTTTTTTATTGCAATGTCGACTGTGCCTTCGAGTCCCCAGTGTGCTGACGGAGGCTTAACGATCTCAATAAAATAAATGAATGATGGAAAGGAATCTGCACTGCGCTAAAACGTCGAATTTATTTTCCCTTTCATCGACTTCGGAATTAACAAACCGCGATCTACATAGATATTCTTTGGCGATTTTGTTGAGAAGTATGTTGTACAATTGCATGGCGCTTAGCGATTTCCATATATGCAGATATACCACGTAGTGTTGGTATTGGAGAACATCGTAACGCGTCTTTACTGAAACTGTAGTGAGTATTCTATATGCATACCGTATAGTACCTTTGTTTGAATTGCATTAAGCTCCTTATTCACCGAAGGGTAGTGTGGGGCGTACCGCGTGCTAAGAACACCCGAAACTTCGTCGAAGGGTTTGGCGTGTGTGTTCGCGAGTGTTATAAATCCGCGCATGAGACGTAACGGCTATACCGACTTATATTGTCCTCGAGTTAACTTGGCAAATGCACGTACCGGCGTCTTGACTTTATAGGGGCTTTTTCGCGTCTCACGAAAATCATGCAATTCATACGACCTTTAAGATATAAACTTTATTGTCGTACTAAAGTTATTTCTGCGAATAATCTGATTATTAAAATGCTGAAGAATGAAAATTCACAAATTTCTTGCGCCAATTTTACTTTTCCCGGAAATAGCTGCCGGAAATTACGTGTCCAGTATTTTTTATTTCAAAACGGGTGATTGGACGAAAAAAAAACATGTGAACATGCAATTGAGTTTATCGAGTGCGTTAAAAAAAAAAAAAAAAAAAAAAAAAAAAAAGGTTTTTGTATCGTCCGTTTTGTATCGCAAACTCATATTTCAGAAAATTATCGAAGATTGCATAAATCTCATCGATTAAATTGATTATATCGGAAGCTCGTGGGCGATTAACGGTTTTTCTTTGAAACCATCATTCGTCACAATTACGCGCGCGTAACGGAAGTCCTGCTTCGAAATAATGCACAAGTATCCGTTGCGCAAGAGCGTCAATCTTGAAGACTCGCTTGTTACGAGCGATACGTATCGGAATATTTAACGAAAATTTAACATAACGCCATATCTGTCTTAGATCTCCCGACAGCTCGTTTAGCGATGTGGTAAAGTGGATAAACGGTAATTTCAGAAACAGTACTACTAACACTACGTAGTCGAGTTTCGAGTGGGCGATACGAATGTAGGTAACTGTTTAATTTAAAAAAAAAACAAATTGAAGAACATATTTCACAAAGTTGAGTAGATTAGCCACGAGGCTGTAAAGAGTTACTGTTTCGAGGCTCGAGATCATTGAAACAATTGTCCTTAACACACAAATCTGCTTCTTCGTCTTCGTAATTTCGTGTAGGAGTTTTGCGTTGTATTATATTGTACTGTGTATATCGTGCTTATCGTCAAGGTGAATCTACACGAATTGCGGCACTTTTTGTATCAAAGGCGGAGTTACGATAGTTACAGAGATGACTCAAACGTGATATCTCGCGATTGGATTTACCAGATTTTGCATTAATCTTCTCTGAAAATATTAATTGTAAAAAACTTACCTACGTTGCACGTGACTTAAGGTACTTTTCGCACTTAACGAATTTTTGGTACTCACCTGAAAGTATAGAAAAAAACAAAATAAGACATTATTCACGCGAATTATAAAAAAGACGATTTTTTTCAGAAGCATAGAAAGATATATTAATTTTTATTTTTAACAGATGAAAAATAAAATGAAAAAATTATTTTCATTTTTATTATTTTCATGAAAAAATTATTTTCATTTTTATTATTTTCATGAAAAAATTATTTTCATTTTTATTATTTTCATGAAAAAATTATTTTCATTTTAGATCGAGAAATAAAGAAACGGACATCTATTTTATATTAATTATAATTCTAACCATTTTATTCTAAAAATAAATTATTGATTAAATTATTTATTAATATCCGATGGTTTATTATTTTATCGAAGAACTATTAAATTTCATAAATTTCGACGAATACGATTTTTCCGTCTTAAAGTGTTGAAATAACTATCTGCAATTAGTTTTTAAGTATCCGCCAATTCATTATTATTGTTTCACGAACAATGCATTGCGAAATAAAATTTTTTATAACTTTTGTGAATTAAATCGATGACCTTATTTCATTGCGTTAAGTGCACAACCGAGTAAATATACGAGCGCTCTCTGCTATTTCTATAAAAGTTTTCCTCTATGTTTTCCAGCATTCGACGTATGTACGCGGTGAACAGTTGGAGCGTGTAATTGGCTATGTAACTTCTCGTGCCCGATGGTAAAGTAAGAGTACTTTCTCCGTCGGGGTTATGCTTGCATCACTAATACGATAGTCGGTGCAAGCGGAACGAGTTTGAAAGGGAGTTCTCTAGAATAAATAGCATAATGTAAACGATGCTTTAGTCTAATCCTTTTCGTCCAAATTCAACGTCGAATACATTTATCTCTGAGGCATACTACATTTTTTTTCAGCCTCTAAAAAAACCATAAAAATCCGCACGATTTCTTGAACAAGAAAAGGTAACCTCAGTGCGTCGCCGTTGTTTGCTCATCGGAACCGCCGATATGTCTGCGTTTGCTTAATCGATAAAATCTATTTTATCGTCGCACAAAATTGTCATGCATTTTGTGTGTTTGCTTTGCACGATTGGTGGACTGCTGGTAGCAGTGGGAATACGTGTTTTCGCTTTCGTATAGATTGAACGGGTCACTTTCTGATTCCTCGATAGAATTTTGATGAGGGGATGAGAAAGATGAAAAAATCATTGAAAAAAATCTGACTCGACCTTTACAAAAATAGATGCTTGAAATAATTCATAGTTACGAAATAATTTAATTTGACGAATCTATATTGAGATTCTAAAAAAAATATTTATTCGCGTATTGCCGTTTTTTTTTTTTTTTTTTGAAAATTCGTCAATCGAAAAAAAAAGTGTTGCGCGTAGAAGATTTTTTGATTGGTCTAAATGCAATAGAAACGATAAATATTAGAGCGAAACAAGATCGGGAACAGGCGTATGGTAGCCAACAAAGCGCGTTCGTCCCGACGCACTCTGTGGAAGGACGTGCGTGAAACCAGATTCGTAGCTTGGCAACGAGTTGTATTACGGAGTCACGGGTCAGTGTCTCCCGTCAAGGTCTTTTCGCTCGACATCCTGCACACGCCGGTAGAACTGCCCAGCGATACGAGAGAACCGAGCGAAGCTCGTTGCCGCATGGCAGACATACACGCGAGACCGTAGGAAACGAGCGGTATCTCGGACTTTAATAAAAAAAAAAAATGAAAAAAAAAAATCATCGTTATCGAATTGGCAAAGTCAGTTCTCGTTCGATTATATGAATGCCAGTAAGGTGAACGTCATGATCATCGACCATGAAGGCAACGATCGGCAAGGTACCGATATAAAAGCTATCAATTACGATTTTCTGCTTCTTTTGCCGCGGAAAAACACTCGTCCGCTCCAAAAAAAAAAAAAAAGTCGCATAAGACTATAAATCTTGTAATTTTTCCTAAATGACTCAACTATCTCGAAGAATTATTACAAAAACAACAAAATGCGACGTTGAAAATGCTATTTCGCCTTCCCGAACACCTTTAACCTTAAATATTTCGATATTAAAAAAAAAATGTAAACGATCGACGATGAAAATTCCGAAAGTCGGCGTTATTATTTTTCGCCTCGCATTCTCTCGAAATTTGAAAAAAAAAAAAAAAAAAAAAAAAAAAATTCTGGAGCCTGCGGAATTCGTGTGATGCGACCATCGATATCGCACGCCCGCTCGTTCGTCACCCTTCTGCCGCCTCGGTTGAATTCTATTTTTCAGTTTCGCACCTCGACGCGCACTCGATCCCAGAGCAATGCCATCAGAGAAACCCCCTCATCCTCCAAACCCCCTGCGAGTGAACGCGCGTGTTTGAGAGAGAGGAAGAGAAAGAGGCCATCGACGCTCAGCCCAGTTTATTGCGTGACTGATGATCGAAAATGGTCAGGCAGAGAGGCCCGGGAAACATGGGCAGAGGCAACGTAGTTTCGAACAACAAAGGGCCGTTTGTTGTGCCCCCGTTCGGGAAAAGCGAAATAAACAGTGGGATGCGAGGCGGCATAGAGCGTGCCACATGACCCGCGGTTGAGCGCCTCCGCGAGCATATACCGTGAATTTCTATTCAACCGATTCTCCAGTTCTACAGTATTTCATCCGCGCCTCGTCCTCTCTATGGCCACATACGAGGTGTGGATACGTTATACATACAGCGTATATATATATATCAATATTCCAAGCATTCCTCCGCACACCGCGCTTCGTCACTCATCGTCGTCGCTCCCTCATTCGCTTCGTCGTGTCCTATATATCAGTGAACCAACCAGAGATGAAACTCGGAAGTGAGCCGCAGTGACGTAGCAAAAGCTGACACAAAGGAAACTCGGAGAAGGGTTGCGACCGAAGCTAAATCCTCGGGTGTCTGTTCATTATTTACTCCTTTCTCACTGTGTTCTATAATATGCGATACATATATCTATACAAATAACTCTAAAAACGTTGGCTCAAGAGCTTTACACTAGAATCCGAGGTAAAGACCATTCTGAAGACAGGGATAAAAATGGAGCAACGATTTTCGGCGTTAACTCTCAGTTCAGTGAAATAATTTTTTTTTTTTTTTTTTTTTTTTTTTTTTTTTTTTTTTTTTTTTTTTTCGGAAAGAAAATTATGACGACGAATGCCAAAAGTACCAAAAAAACTGCGATGTTGTATTGATATCAAATGAAACAACGTACGCGCGCCTTTTTGAAACACAGCGGCGGAATGTCGATTCATTCGCTCAACAGGAAAGTACCTGACATTCACGAGTGAATCCTACGTGTTCGTGCCGAGCATCACGTCGGTCCGACAACGTCGATTCACTGGTTACTACCAGAAACCTTCCTAGTCAAGCGAGCGAATTGAAGTACTCGCGCCAACACGATGCTTGACGCGAGCACGCAGATTCGCTCGTGGCTGTCTGCGACTTCCTTGTCGCGCTCGTCAAGTCGGAGCGAACATGCCGATTCGCTGGTCCGGCAGTCCGCACGCTGGTCAGTGTTTTTCTAACGCTTTGCAAGTCTCGCGATGCGATATCCGTTGCTATAATTTCCGAGATAAACCAACTTCGACGTACCAATTTCATTCGCGAGTTTTTTTTTTAATATTCGCAGCAATTGCCGTTTTACTTACGCCATATCCGACTGCGAGTGTCGTGAACAATCCATGTAGAAAGTTCAACATTGACCAATAGCCAATATTCCGCGCGCGTAAACCCGAGTCGTTTTACCTTCTTACGAAAAAAAAAAACGAACAGTAGTTTCACCTACTTTTACGTCGCTTCGATTGCTCGGGTTCGGTATATGTAACGAAAGTTCAAAACCCCTTTCGGCGAATTCTGATTGGTTGGTCTATCATGTAACTGTAAAGTTTCGAAGCGACTTTTTAGCCATTTCGCTTGGTTTTGCATGTAACGAAATTTTGACACCGCTTTTTCCCCACTTACGATTGATCATCGATTCTCGTATCGATTATCGAAATCGATTTCTCAACTCTGCCAACTTGAATAGCAGCTTTCATCAAAGAACTGAATACCACTAATGGCCCCCGTTGATGACGATGTACCACAAAACACGGAAGGGCCTTTGTGCTATTGGACTTGAGAACGTGATGGATTTTACTACGAATCCTCCTCCATCTCCCCTAACATACAAATCCTGTAATCACGAACTTCCCAATGGCGCGAAAATCAATCACGAATATTGCCTTCTGATAAACCGCGTTCGCAGAGCTGGCAAGTAGTTATGTACCATTCGAAGGATACCTGAGTTTGCATAGAGCGACTGAATTAAGCATTGAAGTCAGTCAGTGGTCCCTATGCTGCGTTATCGCGCTTCTACCAGACGACGACGATTTCTACTCCAACTCCAACGAGAATGACGATGCTTGCGAATCCTGTGGGGGCTTTCGAACGTCGTCTTATGTAAGACCGATCGAGTGCAAACGGTGCACTGTAGGACCAATCGTCGCGTTTCTATACGAGCAGTTGAAAGGAAACGAGGCACGTTATGATCGGAATGGCCCGACGGTAATATACGTTCCGATCCAATATAAATTCCATTACCAGAATAGCTATATACTCTTTCCCGATTCTATGAGGTACTATCCCGAGATACCGAGTTTCGCGAGTTGAAAATAAAGAGGAGTGGGGAATGATCAACGTTCCAAGTTTTCCACGTCTACGTATTTCTGCGCGTATGCCTGCTTCAGCCTTATGTGCTATTCGGTATATATGGAACAGACTCTGTAGTAATAGTTCATTGTACCTACGCGTACTACCAATGGTTGTTTGTCTGCGTCTGATGCTGCACCTGCGTACTGAACGAAAACCTCCCTCATATCGCTTCTGTGACGCTTCGGACGCATTTGGGTTAAGGGTAGACAGGCAGAACCAGATAGAGAGCCCACCAACCTTTATCGATCCGAATGCGAGTTGTCTCGCGTTGACTCGAAGATATTCGAAAGGAAACGAGAGCGAGAGACAGTGCCACCGAGGCGAAAGAAAATTGCGAAAAAGAGGGTGAGTCTCGAGAAATTGACGAAGTAGAAGCTTACCCAGTCGTTACCTTTCTACGCTCGATGAAACGAAATGTAACGAAGACCCGTGGCTATGGAAAATAAAATCCGCACAAAGGAAAAAGGAATAAAAAAAAAATGAAGAAAAATAAATACGAAAAAGCAGAATTGAATGATGTTGTTTCTTTTCCTTTCGAAACCCGACAAAAGAACTTTCGAAGTCGACTATTGATAAACTGAAACCCAAGAACTTCGATCTTAGACGGTGATGGCGTACATAAAAAAAATACTTATCAAATTACTTTAGCAAGAATAAACAAAGCTAAAGTTTCTGTTCACATTTTGTTGAATTTTTTTAACTTCAACGCTGTGAAGTTAAGTGTTGAATGGGTCTGGGAGCCGAAAATCAATGTTTTCACGTGTAATTGTAGTTAAATCGCAATGCCGAGATGTAAAGAAGATGTCTATAAAGACGCAACATCTATATAGTAAACATTATAGAAGATACGCGCTTTTTTATGAGATCTAATGTCGCAAATTTCGAAGAATTCAAGATTTGCTTGAAACGGCTCGGGTCCAGCAGACCCTTGTCGGGATTTCTAGGGTCGATCTAAAATCGCTTTAGGGATTCGTGTAATAAAAAAGATTCCACACGACTACAAATTTGGAGGTCATATACAGCGAGCTTTAGAATCGACTATCTTTTACCGAAAAAAAGAACGAACATCCGAGAATTTCTGAAAGGATCAGAGGGAACATACTTCGAGTAACTGGGTCACTAACCTCGGCAATACTTTGGTCGAGTATACCTCGCATCGCCATTCAACTGGCAAACTGAAAACCGTACTCATCTCTAACTTTTGGCTCATTCGCTGAGTCAATCCATCCGACTGCACGGTCAATCTACTTTTCAAACACTTCCGTTTCTGTTCCTCCCCTCCTTCTGACTTGCCATGTTTGTCCGACATATCCGTGATGCATTTTCTGCATAAAACTTGGGCGGCAGATCCGGCTACTCGAGTGGCTCCAAGCCAAATCAAAAGTGCATAACTCCGCGGAATCCAAGGTGGAGGAGTCGCCGATAGAAGGAAAATATTTGTTATACGCGTTGTCGGAGTTCGCGGTTCCGAGCGATATTTCTAGTAAAACCGGAAGTTGCAAAGATTTCCGTTTCGTTCGATCTTTTCGAGTGAAATATCGAGAGAAACGCTGCAGAATTCGGATAGACTAGTGTTTCGTTTGTTCTGATTTGATTGTTTTTACTTTTCCTGTACGTGAAAATGCATATATTTTTTTTTCCTGCAGTTACCAATGTCTACGCCTTGGGCATCGAGGTAACACAGAGGATTTTCTTCGAATATATATCTCCGGTAAAATCGAAACCGGGACAAGCAAACGAAACGAAACATGTGCAAATCGTATGGGGATGAAGGCAGCAGTTCGGGATGTATTGACATTTCGCTTGAAAGTTATTAGCCCAACCTGAACCCCTCTGTCCACTTTGCTCTACTGTTTCTATTGGTTCTGTGTGTTATACCTCGCGCGACGGCGAGGGAGCGGGATGGAGGGGGGAGGAAGCGCTCGACCATTGAGGATAGAGAATTCGTGTGAGCCGTAGGGCTATATACGACACACAGAGGATGTGGAGACTTGAAATGGACGATAACGAAGAGGATGAAAGTTCACGAGGGGAGCACGCGTTGTACGTACAACAAGCATCGGGAAGAGTCGAATAACAGAGCGAGCAACTCGAAGAGCTCTCGGTACAACACTCCGATCGAATACTAAATGGGCAAAGGAATAACTTCCCCTTTGCCCGTGTGGGTGTGCCGTTCACGAGGGAGAGACGTCAATTACGGGAATGGGATCAAAGTTCAATGCAGCGAGAATTCAAACCCTCGTTTTAAATTAGAAAATCAGTCATTGAATTTTCGATGATATTAATATTATATTAAAAATAACAATAATAAAGTTATCCCGGATATCATAGGGTATATAAATATATTTTTACATTCCAATGCGAATTTTCGGAAAATTGAGATTTTAAGATATACATATATCGCAAGTTATGAATAAATTCATTTTCCGTTGCTATGAGCTTCGCTGAGCTTTTCAATATTTCGTAAAAAAGAATTTCAATAAAGATGAATGATAAGGGTAAAATTTTATCCGTATGAAAAATGCTGAGACGGTAATATTCGCGAAGGTATCGTACAGGGAGCCCGTGCGATGCATCACACCGCTCGATGCTCCGAAGTTACTTTGTTATATACGTTGCCTTCTCGAACCTTAGATACAGGTGCTTATAACATCAACGATCGAGGACGCGAATGCAAGAACACAGTGCATGAGTGCACTTACCCTCGTTATTCGCCCGAGCGCATCATCCAGGTCTTTCCCCCCTTTGTACCCTTTATGGCCTACTTAATGGCGAACGCGTCGGTTGTGCAACAAAAGGTCGAATTTGTACATTCGATGTCAGTCGTTCGATGCCGATATATGTATATCTCGTGTATAACGAGGCAATTATAACGTTCGATATTAATTTTAGCTTCGCGAATCTTTTTCTACGGTTCACGTACGATTATTGTCGAATAAACTTGTTAGAGAATTCGTTAAAAATTTGTAACTACCAAGTATAATAGAAAATAATAAAATTTACGCAATGAGAGCGAAACGAGAAGAACGCGAGAGTTAAAAAAAAAAAAAAAAAGAGTGTTTTCAACTCCAGCAATTCCATGGTAATTATACACGATGTTGTATGAGAAACGAAAATAAACGCTCGTGAACCCGTCGACATATAATAAAATAGAAGGTACAATACAGTAGCGCGCCGCGATGTATTTATTATTTTTTTACATCTATTTATTTTTTTCTTTTATTTTTTTGTGCTCCAATAAACAAATACAGAACTTTCGATTCTCCGAAAAAAAAAAAATGGGTGAACGCGTTTCGAATATTTTTCGTCGATTCAATATTTTATCTGGAGGCACGGCGCGCTTTCGTCGTGTATCGTATACCTAATGAAACAATTATCAGCGACTGTGGAAACAATCTTCCGGGCAGAATATTCCAATTAGTAAATTTAATATTTAATTCACGATATTAAGCCCATTTGTTCACTGGACCGTGATGAGCGGAGCTCAACA
This sequence comes from Cryptus armator, assembly GCA_963971235.1. NCBI lineage: Eukaryota > Metazoa > Arthropoda > Insecta > Hymenoptera > Ichneumonidae > Cryptus > Cryptus armator. The sequence goes on from OZ020233.1 coordinate 20,574,006, forward strand.
ATCAGCGATAATTCATTTATCTCGCGCGTTGCTTCAACGCGATGGCGAAGCTGCGGAGAGGGGGGATGTTAGTTGTAAGGGAAACGGCATAGAACTGGTATGGCTCGCGAATAAGCGGAATGGCAAATTCTTTTGACGGACAATGAACTGAACATAATGGGAGTCGAACAATCGAATAATAACCCACCAGCTACCCGCTGCCTCGTTTTCCAAATCTATGGTAATAAGCTATCTCGTGGCTCGGGCGGCATATACATATATATAGCATAAGAAGGGCGCGGGAGGGTAGGTAGCCTCGCCATCCCTACAGTCCCTCTGTTCTTCCTTTTGTTCGCCTCACCCATCCAATCCCATTCTCCTATATCTTCCCGGCGAACGAACGCGCCCAGCAAACTATTCTCCTGCGTCGTAGAGAGAACCGAAGTTAAACTCCGTCAGCAATGCACAAGCTTAAGCGCTATTCACTACGACACGAAGCTCCGGCTGAATTCTACGAGCTCTCGTAATAACTTCATGCATCCCGTATTCATTCTGGTGACAGTGTCTCTTATTTCAAACGGAAAGCTCATCACGAATTTACTCTGCAGTATCAAGTGTTGAGCAACAGAAGGCTCTGTTTCACGCAATGTAAAACGTATTTCGATGTTTTTAATACGTCCAGCTTTTCAATAATCCGCTCTTTATAACATATTCCGGCAAAAGTTTTACTCACGAGTACTGGTATGGAAGTTGCGATAACAATTAGCCCCGTGCAGGCAGTTAATTAATATAAAAAGCTCCGTAAAATATGATTTTTTTTTTTTTCTTTCTATTAACATCGCGGTCGAGAGTCACGTTTCAGCAGTGATAAAGAGAAATATGCATAAATTAGCGATAAGTATGCTGGTAAAAAAAATGTGAGTAAATTTTACTCTCGTGGATAGCAGGCACTTCGCAATTTGACTTAAAGCCTCGACATTACCCTACAAAGTGTAGCGAACTTACGCGAACGTAGTACCGCTCGTTGGCAATTAAAAGTTGCCAAGAAATTGCCGCGAGCGTATCGTGTGTAAGACCCCCGCGGGTTACGTACAAAAGTACCTCTGCAGTTTTGCATTCGTGTATATATGCAATGTATCCTTTCATCTACTAATCATTAGTGACTTGTAGTACGTCAGCAAAGAGTAAGGCAATTCTTGGTAGACGCCAATTATGTCATATATGCGTTCTCTCGTGAAAATATAAATAAAATTCTCTAATTACAAGTTTCTCGGTTTTTTTTTTCTTTATCTCGGTCAATGATCAAAAAATTTTTAAAAATAGTGAAAATTATGCAAAATTTAAGAAAAATGTGAAAAAAAAAAATTCTCATTCGCCATTTTTTTTTTTTTTTTTTTTTTTCGGATTTTTTTTTAATGAAAAGCCTATCGAAAGCCACGATTTAGAAAAATATTTGTATGATGGATGAATAGGATACAAATAGTGAGAATTATACAAACTTTAAGAGAGATGTAAAAGGTAATCCTGATTGGTGAGATTTTTTTTTATATCACTCGAATGAAGAGCCCACCGAAAGCCATGATTTGTTAGGCTGCGAAGAGGGATAGTAGTTAAGGGGGTCCCGACATTAAATAATGTGCTTTATGACATTTTCCGGTGGGTGGAAGAATGGGAGGGCGAACGGAAGATAGAGGGTACCACGCGTGCATACTTAATCGTCCGGCTGAGTCATACGTCGACGAAGGGTCGACGAACTCCACGCCCTTTTTATTCTGGTGTGCCTCCCCACCCCCTCCTTTTGTCGTTCTTCGTCGCTCAGTCACATAAATGACCTCGAAGCACCTGGCGAGTTTACCGCGATTTTAAGAATATACAAACACGAACGCGCTCGGTATCCCCCGAATGACTCAGCTATAAACAGTTACCAACTCTCCGATGCTATGGAAACGCTGAGCAACAACGATGAATCGTTAATGCCACATCCAAAAATCAGTGGGTAAAACATATATTTCGCAATTTTTCGATATAAATATAAATCGTTGCGACTTTATTCTTTGCCCGGTTGTCGGGGAAAAAGAGTTGAGTATCGAAAATCAAAACAAAAAAAAAGCTCCGTAATCAAAAAATTCCATTTTATTTCCACTCGTGATTATTAATCGCGTTTTTCCTGTTTTTGATGGTATCCTGACAATAATTTTTTTTTTTGCAAAGTTTTCTTGTATTTTATGTTTTTTTACCGTAGAGTCGTCGGAGAAAACGAATGATTTTAATGTTGCGGTGACGCCTGTTCCGTTACAGAGAACCGGCTTTTCTCGCAATGCATGAAAATAATTAATAGTCGTAATCCTCTCTGTACATCGATGTCCCAGGTATTCACAGATATTTCAAGGATTAACTGCAGACGTTATTTAACGACTGAGAGTCTAAGGTATTCTATGAATAACGCAGGTATTTTCTATTATTAGACTCGTCATTGCGTCGGTGCACAAGTTTAATCTATGCGACGTCTATAATCCGCGAGACTAACAATATGGTCGACAGTAATGCGATGATTGCGTAATCCGTGAAACGAAACGATTCATTCGTGCCGTAGAAATCATTTCACGATCGTTCGTCGTTCAGTGCAAATGACACTAACGAATATAATTAATAGCGCGAACCGAGCCAAAGACGATGATATCACCAAAAATTGATTACCCACTGTATCCCCGGGAAACCGGGAACGTAAAGCTCGCGCTTTCGACAACGAGACGCGACCATAAACTCGAACTTAACTGAACCATCCTATAAATGCACATTCAACGAAATTCATCCCCAAGGAGATATGAAACTGTGAATTCAATTCAAGCGAAGAGATGCTCGCCTTTCGCTCGTAACTTATGCGCATTGTTGCCAAGAGCAACGCGTGACGATATGAGACAAGAACAATGACGTTGGAACGTCTAAGACAATTCGTAATATTAGCTTCGTATCTTTGACGATACGGAGACTTTAGGATAAAATGGAGTGTACGAGAAAAAGCAATTTTATTCGAACACATTTGTTCCATTTGCAAGTTTTTTTTTTTTTTTTGTGTTCGTCTGTCGGGTCAAAGATTCTTAAACTTTGATATATTTAATATGAGATAGACGTTGATGGAGCACTCGGATGAAAACTTCTGTAAAAGCGAATTTTCACTTTGACGCTGAAAACAAGACTGTCTCCAGACTAAAATAGGGGCAGAAAGATTGTCGAGCGATAGCGGGCGTCGCAGTGTGATATAACGGAATCGTGTCAAACTTGTACAAAAGTTCATGAATAATTTCAAGCGGCAAATGAGTCAGTTAGAAAAAGATTTAGTATCGGGACAGAGAGAGGAGAGAGAGAGAGGAAGGCAGAGAGTCTAGTCGCCCGACATGACGGATTGGTCGGACTAATTATGACTTGACACTTTCGTCGCGAAATTTCTTGCCGCTCGTTCGTTTCGCGAAGAGTTAATTTTATCAACAAAAAACATATAAGTCCATTGTGTCTTATCAGCTTTTGTCGTAGGGCAAGAAAAACGATTTTTCGCTAAGAAAAAAAATTAATAAAAAAAATCTCGAGTGCGAAAAGATGCTGATATGTTATTAGGTAATTTTTATTTTTTCTTCGGTTTTCGATGTATTGAGTTTGCGAATGCGCCATTGTTAAAAATTCGCTATACTCTTTGAAGATTTTTTTTTTTTCTCATGATTGAGCAGAAAACTGCAGAAAATTTGGCTATGAATTTCCTTATTTACAATAATTCATTTTCCCATCATCCTCTCGCTCTCGGCAAAAGCCGCGTAAGCACAGTTGTTCTTTTTTCTTTTCTGCGCCCTCCTGGCGAAAGATTTTGACCGAAAATTGGTGAGATTTATAACTCTCGGTAGTTCGCGGTGCGCGAAATTGCACCCGTGGGATGAGCCTTGAAGCTTGTATGGAATTTAGCGCTGGTTCTCGATTCTCTTTCTCTTATGCCTGTCCTGTCTTCCAATCCCTCAAGGATTCTAACTTTTTCCAGTTTCGTTACAGCGCGGAGAACCGCGAAACGAAAGCAGACTTACAGCCAGAAACTTACGAAGACGAGAGAAAAGGGAGGGGGAGGAAGGGGCGGAGGATGAGGCCGAAACGGCGGTATCATTCGGTGGGTAAATCCATCACAAAAGTTGCGAGTATGCGGAATAGCGCGACGGGTGGTGAACCTCTGGTTCGCTTAGGTCCGAGACGCCGGCGATGTTGCAAAATAAAAACCTCTGACGAGAGGGTGAACGGTACAAGGGTGCAGAGAGTGAAGAGGATAGGGACATCCGATCCTCGTTTGGGGGACGAGAGGGAAAGGGAAGAGGGGCACCAGATGGCCGGAGACGTTCCACAAGTGTTCGAGAAAAAGTTTTCTATATCCCGCAAGACCCCAGAAGTTACAATGACGGCGCCGCTGGGCACAACGACTTTCAAGTTGTTACGTCTATCTTGGGCGTAACTAAACAAAATTGAATTAACGGAAAGCTGTTTGGAACATAAGGCGAATAAATCGAATTATCAGCCGGCAAAGTGTGAACTTGCAATCGTTACGTAGAAACGCCGTTGGCAATCCAACGAATGCAATTTTTTTTCGTTGAAAAGTTGAAAATTAAAATCTCCGTAAATCTCTCCGCCAAATGGGAAAAACAAATTTAAAAATCACGTCGTCGGGATGTGACATTCAAAAAAAAAAAAAAAAAACAAAAAAAAAAGTCAACGCTCCAAAATTCAAATTCGAGGAATTTGCAAGTCAATTTGATGAAAATGAACAGTCAAACGGAGCAGAAAAACTGTGAAACGCAAAGAACAAAAAATTAAGTAAATTGAATTAAAAAATGTTGTATTTATCATAATTATTTCTTCCATAATTTTTCAGATTTCATTCGTCCGAATCGTAAAAAATATATTTTTCAGTCCGAAATTCTAATTGTATTTTCCACACCTTTGTAATGACCAAAGTATTTATTGCCCCCCATGGAAATTAAGAATATACTGAGATCTATACATGATATCGAATTTTTTGCCGTTCGATATAAATATATCGAACAGCAAAATCGTCGTAATCGTCGTCGTATATATTTGTATCGATATATATCTTTCATATATTTCCACATATATTTAATTTCTATAGGTAAACAAAAGAAAAATACAAACTTCAAACTTTTTTTCTTATCGCAATATCATCAAGAATTCTAAACCTATATTAAGCCACGAAGTTAGCAACACAGAGAGCTCATCATCATCGATAATCAATTATTCCAATTCCGCACTAAAATCTCTCATCATTTCCGCCATTACCAATGCTGTAACCTATTCATTATTCTGTCACTCCAAACTTCCGCGATCCTTTGGGGGTATCGATTTCATTTATACAATTTCATTTTCCCCGAATCTCGAGATACCGAAACCTAACCATTCACTTGCGAAAACAAAAAAATTGCAAATAACAATGAATGACAAGTTTAACGAGACATGTATACTGAGTTTCTGTTTTAAAGGATCTCTATGAAGGAAGGTGGGGAAGGCAGGGCGGGAGGGAGGGGGGGGGGGGGGGGGGGAGGGATATATACGCGATGAGAGAATAGAACACGTAGTGGCCACGAACGTCGTAACAAGGCAAATTGAATTCCAGTGCAGCAGACATTTCCGAGTCTCATCCATTACCCAAGCGCGACAGTTGGGTGCCCCTGATGCTCGTTCGAAATGCCATTGTACCGCACATACACGTGCATACATATGCACATCAACGGGTTAACGTTCGATGTGTGTACCAAGTATGCATACGTGTTTGTATAGAACAACCTTATGTACGAGCGGAAAGCGGAACAGGGAGCTCCACATGAGATAAACTTTTCCTCTCGGTACTCGTGGGTTCGGCCCACCCGCGGGATCTTGGTACGTGGAGTACGTGTACACATGTAAAGTTTTATACGTACAACGATATAGATATACATATATACATGTACTTTGTACAATAATAGTATATATGTATATGTATATTTATAAATGTATACATGTATAGCGTGATACCGTCGTAAGACTCAAGTCCCCGTAACTTGACGTGCGTGGTGCTACGTGGTGCACCAGCAAGCAAGCCAACACCAAGCTTCCGGAATAGAATTAGAGCTGTAATATTGCGAGTCTTGAGCTCTCCTAGTGTACATACGTACAACGCCGTGGTACATGCAATGCAATAAAGATAATTCGGTTAATTTGCGGTACGGACCTCACGGTCGCGGTGTTGGTGAGAGCAACTAGCCGAGGACAAACGATAAGTGTACGGTGGACCCCCGCGGAGCTTTCTACCTTCGAGTTCCAGGGCTCAGTATTTAGCTCTACTTGGCTGCTAAACCATTGTAACGCATATAGCACACACCAACGTATGTTATTCTCATTTGAAACGAGCTGCGAGGGTCGACAGACTTATGTTTCATCGATACGATCCATAATTTGCAAAAGATCGATAAAAAAAAATCGATTTTTTTTTTTTGGTTGTTTGGAGTCTCCTAACTCCGGAAACACTTAGTTTTCACCACTGGAGACATGGATAACAGTATATGCGAAAATTTATTAAAAAAATATCATATTCAGCGTTTTTTCGTAATTAATATATTAATCAATTTATTAGATTTTTGCGGAAATTTATTCTAACATATATCCATAATATTGGATTTTTTTTTTTTTTGTGGAAAAAGTATTGAATATAATATGTATATTTGCGATATGGATAGATTTTTTTTTCGGGATATATGTTTTTTATATTTGTTGAACGGACGTCGCGTGAATGAGAAACGCCGAATCCGTTGATAACTAATAATTATGTAGACATTTATTTTTTTATAAAACCAATGCATGCGTTACTATTTTGCGACACAAGTATCGCGCGTACATCGATAAATCGGACTTCTCTGAACACTCAATATATATGTCTCGAACACGCGAGATTATTACCGGTAAACATAGCACCACAGTACCGTACGATATGTCGTCGTTGTTATACTCTATGATTATGCAATGTTTAGAAAGCGAATCCGCGAGTCGCGTTTGATGTCGTATCAAGTTACACGCATCTGACATACGATCTCCGCTCGACTCAAACGTTATCATCGCGCATATTCCGATGTTGGTCACCGTTCCTTTCCACTCGTATATGCGTTCGCATCTACTGACCTATACCTTCTCTATACGACGAATGAAACTATTACACATCGCAAAAACGATCGCTCCGCATAGATAACTGCGATCGAACTGTCGCATACATATGCAATATATTTTCGCGTATCGAACACCGAGTGACGGAGATATCATATATATATATGTTACCAGAGCAGCGTACAGTGATTACCCGTAATACACTTGTCGATTATGACGAATGATGAATAATGAAACAAACTGATTGCGTACGTTACTTCGCATAGCCACCCAAAACATGGAAATTAATATCGACGCCGAGGTATCCACAATACGAAAATTAAATTTCGCCAGATATTCACGAGCGGTATATAGATATTTATTATAGACTATCCCGCAACGATCGCTCGCGGAGTTTTCGAGAGTGCAAAAGCTTTTCATCAATCCGGGTCGAGGCACTTTAAAAAAAAAGCAAAAAAAAAAAAAGAAAACATAAAAAAAAATCCGATAATTGAATCCGCACTCTCGGCAACGATGCCCCATGTATACCTCTTAACGCGGCCCAAGCATTCACTCAATTCGTTGCTCGTCCAATCGCTTTTTCACACCGAAATATACGTCGAACGTTCACTCGTCGACGTGATGGAATTTCTGATAGACGCCGAGACGTATATACAACGAATTTGACGAGATTCGGTTGAAGCAATATACACGTATTTATCAATTTTTTTTTTGAAAAATAATTTTTTAACTCTATTTCATTATCAAATCAAAAGAAAACACTCGGTACTTATTGGTAAAATAATCGTTTAAATTTACGAGAAAATTTTTTTTTTTATGATTCGATAATCATTTTACCGATTATATTTTTTTGTCGGCTGCATTTCCGATAAATAAAAGTTTTACAGCGCGAAACGATGGGAGAAATTATACAGTGCGATAAAAACAGCTTTTCATACGATAAAATTTGGATACCTTATTTTTTTTCCCATTGAAGCAACAGAAACCTATTTTATTTTTTTGTTTTTTTTTTTTTTTTTTCTATTTCAATGGTAGGAAAAAGTCAACAGAGATTACGAAAAAAACATATGTTAGATATTTCACTAATAATGCTTTGTGTTGCCCTTTAGTTTCGATTGTGAGAATTTAAAAAAAATCGTCGATGCAATCGATTTCGAGTTGACCAATAATCCGTAGGTGTTATTAGGTATATATCGTAAGAAATACTATTTTAAGAAATTTCTTCGAAGAACCTAATGAATCTCAATTACGGCCATAGCTTTCGCGTGAGTTCGGTACGTTCGCCTTCTCTATTTATCGCGGGTTACAACAAATCAACGTCAAAGGCTGTTGCAAGACCGGCTGGATAATCGACGGAGCTCGCGACCAAAAGGCAAGAGCAGCGCAGCTCGGCAACAATGAACGTGTCATTTCATAGTACCGTCATAGTTTAAGATCTGTCGTGCGTTGCACAATTTACGAGCGTAGACCGCCCCCGTTCGAACGGTTATTCCGCTCCGTACAACGTACAATTTTCATTATCTATTTCGGTTATGCGCTGAAGTATGCCGGCCGTCACGATACATTAATTATACGATGCAGTATTCATAACGTTGGTAAAGTCATTTCACGATTAGCATTTAGCGATTGGGGGGAACCGATGTATGCGAGTAATCAAATTGTATGATTGAAATTAACACCTCGCGGTTATAGCCAATCAAATTTCTCACTCAATTCGCGTGTCTAAGCGGTAAACGAAATTTATAGGAAAAAAAAAAAAAAAATCATCAATTGCTGAATTTTCTCATAGAACGTTAAATATGCAAATCGTTTCTTCACGTTTTTTTCGTTTCGTGAAGAATACATGATAGATCGATATTCGAAAGTATGGAGCTTCGAGATTAATATATCGAAATTCTGAAGCCATTTAATCAGTAATCAGAATCATCCTATCATCAAATCATCATAATTATACCTATTAAAATAAAACTGCTTAAATAAAGTCGTATTTATTTTTCTAAAGCAAAATGTATACTTATCTGCAAGAATTTTTTTTTTTTTTTTGTTGATTTCGGGATTTTGGATTTTTTGGGTGATATACCTAACCTAATCTCGTAAAATCACGTTTAGATTTTACTAATAAAAAAGGAACGGGTTTTTGCATAATTACCCGATACACTTTCATTAACTACGATTGTATAACTATATATATCGCTCACGTAGAGCAATAGACAAGGCACTGCCTCGCAATAGACCGTCGGTAATAGACGCGTTTTACGCTGTTCACTTCATTCGACTTCGGAAAGAGCTTTCAGGAATGAAACGAGTCGAAAGGGCGCCGAGTATAACTTCTCTACACTTCAACTTTGTAGCTGGCAACTTACAAGCCCTTTACGATTCACCTGACGTGTAGAAACGCCCAGTTTTATAGCTCGGCGTCTCTCACAGCTTGCAACGGGAAAAGCTCTCGCAGTAGTGCTGTATTTTATTTGCGAGAAACACCCCATCCCGACGATACGTCGGGCGCTTTCTCGTTACGTTTCACTTAAAGATCAAAGCGACTTTTATATTGTATGAAAAAGAAATGGACGGATACTTGTTGACTGCGTCGGTGACGTAATCGATTATTCAACAATGTATGGGAACGATGGTTCTTATGGTTGGCGAAACCCTTCAGTTTTTTCTCGTAAGTTGTTTTTACCTTCGAAAAACTAAATCGATCGATACATAAATGTTTAATTAACACTCTCTATAAATTTTATTTTGTCGCTCGGCAAATAGCGTCCGTTTACTATTTTATGAACCTCGGAACACCGCACATGCGGTGCTGCTGTCTGCTGATCGATCCCGAGCGATTTGATGAAAAACTTGAATTTTAAAAAATTTCATTCAATTCTCCGAAAAAAAGGGGTAAATTTCGTCATTATTAGTAAATCGATATAACGCATTGACAAAAATCTTTTCGTTTGCATTACGAGAGAATTATAAAAAATTGATTTTTTACAATGTTTCGTAAGAATGAAGTCACGTGGTTTCACAGACGCATCTGCGGCGCTTTAAAGAGATGCAAAAATATGTGTGGTGTTCTACAGTAGAGTTTCTCAATTCGTAAACTTTTTACGTATTAATTACGTATTTTATTTGTATTATTCAGTTATCCGATGAATTGATAAATTTGCCTCATTACCATTTATTTCGATGATATAAAATCTGATATTTGAAAATTAACTTCGCCAATGTCATAAAATCCATGAAATAAATGTCATAAAAAAAAAATAAAAAATTGAAGGACAAAATATTATAATATTCTATGTCGCATTATACACATCGCGGGACCGTGGATGACGACAGTTGTAAGGAATGCTGCAAGGCAGTTGTTGTCTTGCGGTTTCTCCTGAAATCGCCGATCGAGTGCTATGTAAGTTTTATCTCTCCCGCCGCAGGACACGGGCCATTGTCATTCGTGAGTCCTTTACGCCCGTTTCTGCCCACATATTCGACACTTTCGCACTCAAGAAACCATTCACACAGACCTTCGCATGCAACTCAAAGACAGAGTCTTGCGATGTCGAGCGATAAGTTTCAGAGACTAAGGGGAGAGGGGGAGGGGGGGGGGGGAGAACGTAGGTGTAGAGTCGGAGAACATGTTTCTCATCGTCATCGTCGTCGTCGTCGTCGTCGTTGAACCGCAATAGGAGTCTATGTGCATTTTCTCGCTACAGTTAAATTCGCAGGGGACGCATAAACAGAATTCACTGACGTCCCGATGAGAGGAGAAAAGCAGTCGGGTTGAAACATCAAAGATATATATTCCTCTCCGCGACAAAGTGACTCTGGGGATACAGACGCGAATTTCACCACAGAAGTGTATATATATATATATATACATCGCGGTGATAACAGTACCGAATAACTTTTCACAAAATATCTCCTAAAAAAATAAGTCTCAGCCGCGAATTCACTGAAGAATAATTCGTTTTTATTTTGCCTCACGTTACGAAGATATTTAGTCGTAGATATGAGACCCTTCGAGTATAAGACGTAAGCGAATGTAACGGTGTTACTAAATTTGGAGCAAACAACAATATCCTTGCAACGGAGATTCCAAACTTCACTAAAACAACGAAAACCGCATCCCGGATTGGCCTACTTGTCTACCCATCTCTCGTACCATCGTAAGCCCCAAAAACTCTGTGGTAACTCCGTGGTAACTCTGTAAGGATATCGACGAAGCTGTGGAAACGTTGTTTCTTCTTGCGATATTATTAATACGTAGTTATTCGTGAAAGCTTCGGGATTTGGGACGCGTTTATCAGGACGTTGTCGTTGAGATTCTATCAACAGTGTACTTAGAAACCGCAAGCTTCGATTCGCTTCACTTCTAAGCTTCGTATGCCAAGGATTCTGTTTTTTTTTTGCTTGATAAATTTTCTCGTCGTCGTCATCACGTCTGGCAGTGCGGCGGTACCGTACGCTGAGGAAAAGCTAATAGCAACGCAGAAGCGAACTGTAATCCTCTCTCGTCGCAAAATTGTTTATTACATATTCGAAGGAAGACGCCGAGAAACATCGCGACGTTACTGCAGATACGTGTGCATCCTACCGGCACGTCGTTGTGTACTGCGCGCGTGTTTTACACGCGGCTGGTAGAAGTGAAGTAAAGGAAAACGAGCTTTGCTCGTGTGTACACGTCGTGATGAGAAAATATCGTGAGCACTTCGGCGGAGTAAAAGTTTATTCGGGTTGTGGAAAATTCGAGAGCGCAAGTCTCAAGATTGACGAAGAAAAGAATGAAAAAAAAAAAAAAAAATACTCCGAAAAAAAAAACATCGCAGGTTCTTATGTTGGAGCGAAACTGTGTGATAATTCGATTAAACAGATAACTCGAGAATAACGCAGGTGTACGACAACAACGGTGCAGCGGCTAAGGCGACGAGTGACAAATAATTGAAAGTGAGTTTCCGCGTAGCGGAGTACAACTGCAACAGGAAAGAGACTCCGACGAATGAAGAAACTCTCGATGGAGCTCCGAGAACCAAGACGATGGAAGGACGCGACGTCATCGCTCGGCTGCTCGCGAGGTGTATAAATGCGAACGCGAGAAACTACGACGGAATGTTTGTCCACTCGGCGATGTCACGGATTCCGGATTTAAAATTAGACGGTGATATGCAACGTTAAACAAACTGTACATTAATCCTTTCGCTCCGATACTTATTTCACGTTTAAGAAAAAAAAAAAAAAATTCCACCCAATAATTATATGATTTACAATAAAAATGGAAATAATACGTTTTTTTTTTTTTTTTTTTTTTTTTTTTTTCAATAAATTCAATAATTGTTAATTAAAAAAAAATCGATTAAATATTTTTTAAATATCGAAAAATCTGTGTGTTGAAGAAACTAACGAAGAAACAACGTATAACATCGGAGGAATAGTGCGTTTTTTGTTCGAAAAAAAAAAAAAAAAAAAAAAAAAAGTCGTACCCATTATTCCATAACAAATCATTGCGTGAAAGGGTGTAATTTTTATCGAAAATCGTTCGACCTCAACGTGGAAGATGAACGGAGGGGTTTTTTTTGTCAGGTATATGGTACTAAAGTTCCGCCCACAAAACTACGTGAACAAACTCGCCGAGCTGCAGCGAACGAAGGAACCTTCGTTCGATGACCTTGTAGAAAAAACGAGTACCCGACACTTCCCCCTCCCCCCCCCCCTCCCTTCGACGTAGTCCTCTCGCGTTTTATACCCGGATATACTTCGGTCTCTGACGACGATGCCGTTGACCACGGGGACAAGAAAGTAAAGTGTGTTTCGTGACTCATCTGTATACAGGGATTGCGTCAATTCCGTTTGAATAAAAAAAACAACCAGTGTCCTTCCGGAATAACGAATCGTCATGCACGACCGTTGTATAAAACTCCATAACTTCGTAAAAGGTTCGTATATCGCGAAATGTTTTTTACAAAAATACAAAAAAAAAAAACAAAGTGCATTCGTTTTTTTTTTTTTTTTTTTCGTAAAAATTTTATTGGATGCCACTCGAGGACTCGAATGATTTTCCATGTAAATTTACATTCGATAAACTTCACTCCGACTTGCAGAATTGATTAATGCATCAGCCCCGAGGATGTAACACGGGTAAAATGGTTCAATTTACGTAGCGCGCGAGAGAAACCGGAGTCTCGGAGGAGGCGCTTCGCACTCGGTGCGTTGCGAGATACCTAAGTGCATTCGCAAAGCTCCAGGCGACGAATTGATAGATAGATAGATATATAGATAGATAGACACGATATAACCGTCGAGTTCGCTACTTGCGCTACCAATTATCGGAAAGTGAACACACTGGCGTCAGCGTTCGAATCTCTAATAATGGAAACTTACCGCTGCTGCGGGTCGAACGTAAGACACGATGGAAAATTAACGACGCAAATCAACTTGTCTCTGTCGCACGCACCATCGCGACGCTGGAGTACTTTCAGCCGACGAGCCGCGTAACGAACAAAGAGCGAAACGCTCGAGAGACCGAGAGATTCGTTTTTTTTTATTTCTCAATATCATATATATCGCTACTAATAAGGAACATTCATTGCGCAATGTCTGAATTTCCGGTTAAATTATTGATCGCAAATAAAAACCTGTTTGCGGGAGTTTTTCTGCGGAGAAACGATGAAATCATTCGACTTTAAAAGACGGACGTCCTCACCGGTCAACCGGATTTTCCTCATCACTCGGAGAATCTTTGAGTCACGTGATCGCTAATCATTATACCTGTTTAGCACGGGGGGCACAAGTCGAGCCAAACAAAGACTCTAACGATGTATTTTTTTTATGGTCCAAAACCAATTACCATTGTTCTTACCAATTAAAGAAATCATTCTGAAATACCAGTTATTATCTTAGAAAAAAAATTACGTAAAAATTTGGAAAAAAAACATCGAAAAAAAAAAAAAAAATCGGCTGTGCGGTAATGTTACGATACACATTTAGTGATAATTCAAATTTTGAAAATTTATAATTGTTTAGCAAAAAAACGGAGGGTAATAATAAATTATTTTAAAAAAAAGTTTTTCGCTACAAAGAAATCGCGGCAATCATCTCCTGATGCGAGTCCAACGAATGCAATAAAAGATTGAACGCGAAATCCCTAAATTCACAAATTCATTTGTTTACGAAGTTTAGCCGATATAAATTTCGATTTCGACATTAATATCCCATAGCGACGTACAGAGTGCACAATGGCACTCGTGCATCATGAATATACATATATTATGCAGTGTTTTCATTGGTATACGCATAAACAGTCGACGAGTCGGCTTAGCATTATTACGTGGAGTGGACCTGTATACCGAGGAAAATTAATATACTATCGTAAATTACAAATCCCTCCGACCACATTTTCCGCAATTCCACGTGAGTTTAATGAGGCAATCGTAATACTATATGCGGCACCGTTATATTTGCGTTCCATTTACCAATTGAAAATAACACTCATCACTCTTACGAGTCCTCAATCGCGATATCTCCTCTTTTTCGCTCCAAAACGGACTTCCGGAACGTTTCAAAGAGAAATATATATGATTTTTCGTATCGTCTCGACGTCACGTTATTTTTTCCGACCGCGAGACGTTTTGCGATAGATACGCGGAGCTCAACAGTGCGCGTGATAAAGAACGAACGGTGCTACAATACGAATGCCATAAAGACTGTCGATCTGTCTTCTGGCCGTTCGGAACGTTGAGGAAAGAAAGGAAACTACTAAAAGGTTCGGCGGTCCCGCGTGTAGGAAGAAAGAAACTTTTTCGTGACCGTGTATGGCAATGGTAACGTGCGCGCCTATCGTTTCGGAACTTAGGACGTCGAGCAGAGCGAACGTAGGTACGAACTATCGGTTCACTGTGCTCTCGGACTGTTCTTCATCTTCGAGAGAGCAGTACCTTTAAGCAGTCCGCACAAAATCGGTTGCAAAGTCTCTTCTCGCACCTATAGGTTCGCCAATAGGCCTCTGTAGCCATAGCACGATGATGCAAACCGGTTTCTCTGCTAACTTTTATAATGAGATTCCTCAAACGCCTCACGGACCGTAGAGAGCCCACAAGACGCGAGGAACTTCGAGAAAGGGAAATAATAAGAATTATCTGCTGAAAGAACGAGAAGAAAATTCTTATGATTTTACGAAGAACAGTAGTTGAGTCATTTCGCATCGCGCTGATCGCACAGTTTGTGCAAATTTTTCAGCTGATCGCGTTGTTAAAATTCAATTAAAATCAAAATCATTCCGAATGACGAATAAAAATATTATACCATTTTTTTCACGAAAAATAAAAAAAAAAATTCATAATAATAATATTTTTTGATTAAATGGTTAAATAATTGAAGAAACAAACAATTAAAACCATTAGCTTCACATATATTATAAAATATAAGTTACGATCTGTTATTGAACGGCCGTCATGTAGATTATGATTGAAACGTTTGCGGCGATGTTTTTGCTGACGGAACTATTTTTCAAACGCATGTTATAAATTGATGTTTTCATCATCGCAGCTTTGAAAAAAAAAAAAAAAAAAAAAGCGAAGTCGTTCAAGCGATTTAAGATACGTCTGTTTCTTTACGCGTATCGTGCGTTCAGCTACGACGTTCGAGAGCGACGAGAACGATACATTTTTTTGCGTCATAACAGCGTCGTGTAGTTTCGCGAGACACGACGCGCGTAGCCGTCCGCCGCACGTATATAGTCTCGGAATCGACACAATGGAATAAAATAAGAAATGCGAGAATGAAAATAGGCTAAAGAATATATATATCGAGGTTTCTGCAGTATCGTTGTTACTGTATATGGAAATGTGAGAGGGAATGGTATACTGCACACGAAGAAACTCTTTCGCTCTCAATTTCTTATATATTTTTTTCCTGAAATTCGCTCTGCCAGAGGTTAAAGAATTATCTTCTCGCGAATTATTATTCTCGTTCGCCGAGCAGATGTTTATCAAAGTGGTAATTACACTTGTGCATAAAACTCGTATATTTCTCGGAATTATAAATTTTTGTCTCTCGAATTCTCGAAGAAAATGAAAACAAGTTTGCGAACGATAACTTGCGATTAAAGAAACAAACCGTCGTTCACGTCCCGGAACGGTTTTTTTTGTTGTAAATAAACGCAGATGAATATAACTTTGGTATAATGCGCTATCGAGTCGAGTCGCACCCGGATGTTTGAACGAATCGAACGTATATGCGGGAACGTCGACAATGACAAATAACAAACAAAGTCATAATTCAACGATTAACATTTACGCGCGGAAGGTTAATTCGCATGGATAATCGATTGTCATGATGATTCGTGGAAACTATTCATCGGGACAGTGTGTACCTCGAGCAAACGCTTTGTTTTTTCATTTGTGTGCGTATAGAAACCAAATCAACGCGATACACACACGAGTGACGAAATTGCAAATTAATCCAAACAGTCATTATCTTGTATTATCAATTCATTTCGAAGGATCAGTCTGAGTAATTGTGGCGGCATGTGGAACCACTCCGATAGCAATTTATTTTAATAAAAAATCACCGAACTTTCGATCGAAATTTAAAAAAAAACATCGATTTTTTTGGTTCCTTCGTATTCATGCAACAAATGAGATTCGTCGTTTAATGTAAATACGAATCGATAACAGACAAGAATCGATCACGAATTTAACGAAAAGTTTTTTTTTTTACGTTCGCGAACGTCCGGAAGTCCCTTTATGCTCGATGTTATTTCATCGAACGTCTACTGAGTTTATACCGTATTGCTGGCATAGTACGGGCAATAAACAGACCGCGTCGGGAAGCACATGGTCGCTGTACTCGCATACAATCGAGCAGCACTCCGAACACTGACATTTTATAAGGGATTACGAAGAGCACTCGATCTCCACGAGGCAACGGAAAGTGATAAACTTTTTTTTTTTCTTTTCATTTTTTTTTATTGTCTGAACCGGAGGCGGCTTGCCAACCGATCATTCTGTTATGACTTCTTCTACTTCTGTTACTAAAATAGTTTTTTCATTCCCGTTACGGAGCAATATTCTCCGAACGTTATTTCACGACTTTGAAAGTTTTTCTTGCCATTATGCAACGCCAGTAACGAATTATCGACTTCGTTGAACATTACTTTACTAATTGTTCACTTAATCGAAAATCCATTATCTACAAGTCGTCTTTTAATCGTTTTCGTGTCATAATCAATTTTTCCGTGTTGAACGAACATTTTCATTCTAAAAATTTGTATACCCATTTTTACGCTCGAATAATTGAAATACATTTTTTTTATGTTCTTTCCGCGATAAAAATTGAGTTTACGTTTTATTGAAAATTGTAGAAAAAAAAATTAAATCTGTCAATCAAGATATGTAACCCTCGGAAAATTTCGTTCATCGAATATTTTGCAAAGAATTAAGAATAAATGACGTTTTAGGCGTCTCGATCTATTCCGCGAAACGGACAATTTATACATTTATTATCTTCGACATTGACAGTGTATTCATCATCTTTAAATTAAAAAAAAAATAATAATAAAACAAAACTTACCCAAAACAAGACGTTAAATCCAAAGATCACATATTTGAGACAGCAGCTCACTTCACTCGTATCCCTTCTGTACTTCCTCGCTGGCATGATTGCGACACATCTATCTACCCCCTAGTCGTTAGTTGCGAATTTCGCGCCCACCCTTCCACCCCCGCACATGTAAACTTTCGATTAGACACAGACACAAAAGATCGAACATCAGCGTGACAAATACGCGATACTCGTAACTCAACAAACAAGAAAAAAAACTCAACTCCCAAATCTCTTCGTTTATTTATTTTCTTCACTCGAAATATTTCACTATCTCTCGGAATAACAACAACTAAAAAATTAACAACAACAACAAAAATTGTTGCGTTATCTCGGTTTTATTTTGTATTTATCGAACGAGCGATGTGGCAGCGACGCGCGGACGCGTCCGCGCGATAACGTTGGTCTTTTGGCAGTAGTCGTTTTTATTTATTCGATCAGCTGATGACGATAATGCACCGTGCCCACAATAACGACTACTGCCATTGTCACGTCACGGCGGCACACTGCCTAACGCCGGATCAACGAGACTGCCGGAGCGGGTCAGGACTCGTCCCGCCACTACAGCTGCGCGCCCCGCCATCGCTCGATGGCCACCCTCCACAAACCATTCGCGACCTTACTTCTCCCCCTCCATCTTTCTCGCTTACACTCACGCGCGGTAACTCGTATTTGCCTCTGTCGTTTCGTTTGCTTTCTCTGTCGTACTCGTGTCAACGAAGATCTGTCGGTGTCTCGCTTTGCTTCCCTCTCTCGTGCTCCTACCA
The DNA here is from genome assembly GCA_963971235.1 of Cryptus armator. Taxonomy (NCBI): domain Eukaryota; kingdom Metazoa; phylum Arthropoda; class Insecta; order Hymenoptera; family Ichneumonidae; genus Cryptus; species Cryptus armator. The sequence goes on from OZ020233.1 coordinate 20,592,509, forward strand.
CTCTTCGTTCATAGACCCGACCACCGTCGCTTTATTGGCCTTCTCTCTTCGCAGTCTCGCGAAACCTGCTCTTCTTATCTTTATCTCTGCTACGAACAACCCCGATCCTAACCGAACGCAGCATCCCTGCCCCCTCCCGCGGTTCTCTCCGGATACTATGCGACACCGTGTTCAACCCTCGTGTGCCGTATCCTCGTCGCTCACGAACACAAACCTATGTTTTTATCCTCTACCGTACGTAAACGATAGACATCGTTGGCCTCGTGACAGTGATTGGCACCGATGTGTTTATAGATCCCGATTGATGAAAATCCGCATAAACCGATAGATTTCTTTTTTTTCTATGAAATACGTCGCTTTGAGTCAATAATCTTGGTTGCTAATTAATACAAGTGGATTGATAAAGAAATCAGACGCAGTTTTATTTTATGAAGATTAACCTAACCTAATTTTCATCTTTTTTAAAACTATTTTTTGGCTATATCATTTCTATGGGTGGGAAAACCTAGTCGATGTCTCGTGTTTTTTATTCGTCGTGAAAATTGCGGATTTTTCATTATCCTCGAGATTTTCTATTAAGTCGCCAATAACTGTCACTTTCAATCAGCCTCTCCGCTTCGTCGTACCTAACGCGCGTTGTCCCGTCGCTCGCAACCTTCGCCTGCGCGCAATAACTCCCCACTTCTCGACGAACAAGCTACACTACGTGCTACAGTTACTACAGTGCATCAAGCCCTTTTGCTTCCGCACACGACGCTCCAGTGTACGGAGAGACCGGCCAAGTATCGCGCATAACGTTGCACGGACGAGACTCTCGCGTGCAACGGACAACTACCTGCTGGTCCTTGGACTTGCGCAAGCGCCAGGACACCTCTCGTTCTCTTCGTCAACCGTCCTTTCTCTTTCCATCAGTTTCTTCGTTGTTTTTTTTTCGTGGTTTCGATACAACGCCGAGGCGAGCACGGAAGTTTTGCACTGCTCGCGTTCTTTTGCACAACTTTTATCAACCCCTTGTCAATTAATCGATCGTGTACAGCGAGAATCATGCATTCGAGTTGAAATTAAGACTCGATCGCTTTCGCCAATAACCACGAGCAAACTGTTGATTAATCGGTTCGCTAAATAATCGATTAGTTTGAAGTTAATGTTAATTGGATCACCTTGTTTGCGAACGGTACAGAGTGACGGTGGCAAATGAGCTATTTGTAAGCCTCACGCTTCACTTCCGTCGACGAGTCTAATTACAAAATGTGGCGTACACGACATACTGCAAATTAATTTTATTTGTTATTTGCAAATTCGGACCTTTAATTGAAACCTTTGTCCAATACGTGTTTATTGTTTGACGATTAAAACATACAGACGAAAAGGGGGTTAACTTAATAAAATTAATTTTCGCGAATACACGCGCGAATTATATCGATACGTAGATAAATTGTATTTCCATTTATAAAAAAAAATATTCGCTTGAGATTGTCGCTGGAAACAATAATGAGGAATAACACATTAAAACTGAGAACGAAAAAATAGCCAACAACGTACGGAAATACCGAAAATTAAAAATAACAGTGATGATGAAAGAGAGTTAATTGCTTATAGTTAATTAAACATTGTCAGGAATACGAGATAAAGTAAGCGAATTTTTTTAGACACAAGACTCTACGTTTCCTGGAAATACTTATTTTTCTTCAGCTATTATTTTAATTCGCGCCATTTGTCGGAGGAATCTACTCTGCTCGAGATTCAGAGATATACTGTATTTGTGTCACGGTCGAAATATAGAACGAGGACAGAAATGCTATTCTATAGAAGTGGATTGTCGGAGGGCTTAAACGCATTCTGCATATATGTCCTGTATGCGTCAGTCGCGACCCTCAGGACAAGATCACGCATAATCCAAATAAACTCTTTAGTTCTCTCGGTGAATATGGTTTCCCGCGCCTCTGTGGCTTTTCGATGACCTTTCTATTGTTCAGCTTCAGCTAAAAAACTTATCTTACGACACACGTACGTCGGTTGCAAATTGATAGCTACGTATATACCGTCCCCCTAAAATGTATGACAAACAAAAAAATATGCTATATCGCATCGATTTCACAACTGACATAGAGCGCTGATAAATCTTCGTAAAGTTTCTTTAATAACAATTCGATTTTTTGTTTCCAAAATATTCTTTGCATATGACGATTGAACACGGAATATATACTTTTGTCAATGTATCCATTGAGCCCGTTAGATACCCGATGCATTATCGTTTCTATACAAACACCACTGACACGCAGTACACTCGCGTTTCGCGTCTCTCACAGAGCAAGACAAGCCCAGCTGACTCGCCGTCGAACAATCACCACCGGTATAAAATGCTCGTTATGTCACTACTACTCGCGAAGACAGGAGATCGTTGTTGTTTCGTGTAAAAAAATAATTTACGATGGTGGCTGATATATCGCGAGGCGACGAGCTCGACTGGGTTCAGCTGAGAAAAGATATGGACCAGCTAATGCCGACCGAAACAATGTTGGAAAAAGCCAAACGGAAGTTTTTAGAAAACCCGTTGATTCCGATCGGTGAGTTTAACCTCTAAAAAACATAACGCGCGAGTCCCGCGGATTTTGTGAATAAATAAAAACTATCGATAAATCGACCAATTTTCTTGGTTCATTATCTTACGAGTTTCAATATCCCTGCCTGAGGCGGAATCATTCGATTCATCGATATTTTGTTAACGTCGCAATTCGCAATTTTTTTCTCCTGTTTTTGTGATCGACCCCTTTTTAAAATCATTAATTCAATGAAACGCGATGGGACGAGCAAAAAAATATGGAAAAGGAATGAAAGGACGAAAAAAACAAAGAAGAAAAAGATGAAACAAACAAAAAAAAACTGCTAATTTTACAGGATGTGCGGCGACGGTAACTGCACTAACCATCGGCATTCGCAGTTTTTGGATGGGTAAATCGCAAATGTCGCAGTACATGATGCGTGCACGTGTTGTTGCGCAAGGATTCACCATCGTCGCAGTACTTTTTAGTTTGAGTGCAACTATACCAAAGCAGAAGTAATCCACGTGCCGAGTCTCATTGACGATAGTTTTGCTGGACGCTGTTGATACAGAAAAATTGTTATATCTCTATTTTCACAATGATAAATTGATACTGATGCCAGAAAATCTATCGTAAGATCTGTAAAAAAAAAAATTTGGACAATTTTTTTTTTTTATATCATTGATGTTTTTGAATCCCCTGCGCCCTGTTTTGTTGATACTTACCATCTTCTGATAACGCCACTGTAGAAATAAATGAAAGAGGAAGAAAAAAAAAATGGAAATACAACAATTTATAAATACTCTGAGTTTAATAGACATACATATATAATATAGGTGATGAAATGACATTGGTAAATCTTATACTTTCCGCATTGATGCATAATATCTATAAAGATAGAGTGGCAGTAATGATGATAGTAATAATAATATGTATATGTATATAATATATCTTCGATTATAATTAAATCGTTTATACACGCTGTCTCTCTCCTGTTACTCAATCGACATTGCTAATGAATATACTTTCATTTCATCCCAAATACTTCTTCTCGGCGTTTAACTACTTTGACAAACGATGAGAAAAGAAAGAAAAAAAAAAAATGCACTCACTATTCGTTGAGTATTGAGGTCGAAAATAAACATATGGTATCGGTAAATGACGAAAGAAAAAGACGAAAAAAAAAAAAAAGAAACTGACGATTATCGCTTGCGAAAGGAAAACAAATATTAATTGCATGTCAGCGCGAAAAAATTGCGAAATAATTGCGGAGAAAAAAACTATGGCGCACAAAAAGCATTTTTGTCCGACGATTCGGTTTGACTATGCGAAGCACAACCCGGTTATTCATATCTCAATAATGAAATACTGGGGATGTTTCGAGTGGGGAAAGTTTTTTTTTTTTTTTTTCTTTTATAATCAGTCGACCTCGCTGACTCGTTTGTATACTAAAACAGGAATCTCTAAGGGCACTTGCCGTGAGCCAAACGTGGTACGCGGAGATGGACGAAATTTTATCGCAATAATTGATCGAATAAAATAAAAAAAAATTGTAGAGTGACGCCTCTCAGATGATAATAAAGATATCGTTAAATGAACTTTTTTTTTCTCACGATAAGTTTACCGAAACAAATGTTGTATATCTATTGCGTTTCAATCGTCCGTTGATAGAATTCTAAATAATCAGTTTTTGGGAGTTTATTTACGTTTTTTTTTTTTTTTGTTTACGAAATCATCGCCTCCCTGTGCCCATCTCCGGTGCTACGGATACTCGACGATGACCCCTCAAGTCTCCGGGGGTCAACACCGAGTCATCACAATCTCTACGTCCGAGTCGTGACGTCGCACGCTTAACGCAAATAAACATTATTTATTCGTGTTAAACATAAAACGAATGAAAAAGAAAAAAAAAATAAAGAAGATGAGTCAAAGAATTATATTGGCAAAACTAATTCGAAGCCTAAGATACGTTTACTATGCACGGATCTTGCGGATCCTTTTCTTTTACATTACACTTTTCGGCAAATATGGCCACAACGTGTGTGTTTTTTTATCATCGTTTTACACTTTCCGTTTTTTTTTTTTTTTTTTTTTTTTTTTTTTTCAGTCTTCATAAGAATGCGTCGATCGAACGTCGCGAAAGTGGATCAACGGAATCGAGTGAAAGAAAAATCTTTCGTATCACTCGTCGGCGCGTTTTGACTCCACTGTCCGTCCTGAATGAACGTTCCCTTCGTCACCGGCCCCGCGATGTTCGTCGATACAGCCGGATCCACGTGCGGTTGATACCGAACGCGTTTTTCCGCATTTCTTCCGATTCGCTGCCAGAAAAAAAATCGTCCATCGTGTCGCACTGAACTCCTCAAGAGTCGAACGTTTTTGCGAATCGTACGATATCGGAATTCTCTTAATCGTGACCTTTGGAAGAGAATGGCCAGTGCGACTTAAGGGCACTTGCGCTCAATTTTCGCGGGCCGCTGGTACTCAAGGAACGCGAACGTAAACTCGGAGGACTGTTGGAACTGCAACTGCTGAGACTCGTACTCGGCGTCAAACCAAAAATTTCTTGAACCGTCGGTCTCGACGACGAATAATCCGATTGAACGGATTCTGAAATGGAAAATTTACGAAATGATTAGTATAAAATCGGAAAAATTATTTCGACGATTAAAATGAATCGCAATTGATTTTGCAATTCGAGTGTATAATCGGCATTCCGCTTTTATTTTATACTATTAACGAAATTAATGTTTCGCAACAATTACGATATTATAAAAATCCTATGATTAATTCAAAAGACTTATATTTTTCAAATACAAAGCGTAAATATTGATATTTAGAGAACAGTAAACATACCGATCAGTGGCGTTTCATCGTACAACGATCCCTGTCTTTTGTTGCTTATGAAAGAATTTCTCGCGCTCTCGATACATGGCACTTCCTGAATCGATTCCGCGGCGTGCTTCCATCTGCTGTGATCCTTGGCGTGCGAAATCAATTGCCTGTGCCATTTTTGCGCCTCTTCGCTCGTCTCCAATCTTATTGTTGCCGTCTTTTCCGAACCGTCGACGTTGTTAATGATTCGCAATTCTTTCGACGAGGTTTTTGATGGCTGTATTGATGTTTCCTGCGAAAGTACAAAGAAATGTATCAATACAATTCTATTTTTAACGCATTTTTTTAATTTGTCGAATTTTACTAAATTTTTTTTTTTTTTTTCTTATTGAATCACCTGATTTAGAGGAATTTTTTTTTGATTGTGCATTTTTTTTTAATGTACTCACTTTGTTTACAGGGACACTGTGAATCGGATTTTGTTCCTCGTCAGCGAGCTTTCGAGATTCCCAACTCTGTATGGTAAATCCTTGTAGACGCGCCCAACAGTTCCGTCCGTTCAGATTGACGTTTCCGGCGCATACTTCTTTCGTAACGCACTCGGGTTGAGCCGCCAGTCGGCAACAAAAGTGTCCGAAGAGCGGCAAAGCATGATGTTTGTTTTCTGCAAGAAAACACAAAACAGAGGAAATGTTTTAATGTTTTACAGCGAAAGAATTGTAATACGCGTGTTATGTTACACGTTTATTTTTTTTTTTTTGCGAATAAAATTTCGTTGCTCACCTAAATTATTGATCACGAGATCGTGCGTATGAATATTATCGTCCGTTTCATCGAGAGTCAACCTGGCGGATGCCATTAACTCGAAGTGGGGACCGCTGAAACGTAAAATAAAAAATTAACTAAATAAGAATTAATTAATATTATTCATTTATATATTATATATTTATTATCATATTAATTAACTAAATAAAATTTGAAATAAAAAAAAAATGTTTGATTATTTTTGAGATTTCGCGCAGAACAGTCGTTACCCTCAATTTTTTTCTTTAAAAAAAAAAAAATAAATATCGACGATTCGTTAAAAATAAAAAAATAAAATTACATTTTTCCGGAGTTCAGTTCATCCCGCAGTGAAGCAGCCAATTTTTTTCCAACGGTCTTCGAGATCGAGGAATGGATTGTGCGTTTTATTCTACGGGGTGTACTCGCGATACTCAAATCTTCCTGAAGTATGTGACTATATATTTCCAGCGTCACTTCGAAGTCTGCTGACACGTTGTTGCTGCGAACAAAAAACAATCGAATAATTTTTTTTGTTTTTTTTTTTTTCGATACTTGTCGTTCGTTTATCGAAACCAAACATTTCATGGTTTTGCGGAACGGTAAAGTTTATCGCATAGTTGTACTTACAAGAGAAGAACATCCGGAAAGCTTATGTCCGTTAGCGCCCGATCAACGGGGCATAGAAGTGCCGTGTCGTGTATCTCCGTTCCCACGCGCGCCAAACAAAAAACGGCAAAACGACGATAATCGCCGCGATTCTTGAAATGATCAGAGTCCCTCCACATCAGCGGGACACGCAGTTCCGATAGCGAGACCCTTGCAGTGCTCGCTGGCAAGCTACAAAAAAATTAACAGTACTTTTGGTAATCGTATTGCATCGAGAAATCGCGATCGATCGGAATATTAATTCTGAATACTGATATTCCGCGAACACAAATTACGCGGACGTTACTGTGACGTTATAATTTCTCTACTCTGCAATTTGTGATCAGACAACACGTTTATTATTCAAAATTTAATTTACTGTCCCGAAAATTTGTATGAAACGGCAAAATAATTGTTATTTCGTGTTTTGTTTTTATCGGTGAATTTAAAATATTTCGCGATAAAATCGTATTTATCAATTTTCGTAAATCGAAAAAATTCAAGATATTTCTACGCGCGAATTTTTGTGGTATTATGTCTTTATGTGGAATGATAATTACATTTATTTGGTGAAATTTTTTTTGTAACTGAAATAAACTTTTTTTAATATTTTTTTTTTTATAAAAAAAAATTTAAAAAATTAAAATTGTCATTTACCTCGATCGGTTGACTGGTTCCTTCTTGCGTCTCTGCAATTCAGCCATATAAGCGGACATCCGTTCGTTCGAAGTCAAAAGAGCTCTGGCGGCTTCCAAACTCTGAGCTCTATGGCGAGCAGCGGCCAAAAGTCTCGCGGAACCTTCCCGCATCTTTATTTCCACTTCGATTTTCTGCTCGAGATCGTATTCCTGAAATCACGAAAAAAGAAAAAAAAAAATTAAGTGACTATCTTTTTTTTTTTTCGAACGCACCATCAATCATTACATTATTCGATAATTTCCAAAATTCTCGACACGAACAGTCGAATTAAAATTAAGCAGTTAAAAAATATCTGTTTCCTGCTCACCGTCGTGCGATCGATTAAATTCGTCGGAAGTCGCATTATCGTAAAAAAAAAAAAAAAAAAAAAAAAAAAAAAAAAAGATTCCCAAAGTATATTTTTCTTCTGTCTTTCGTCAAACGCCGACGAATGACCGTCGCGCGTGTTCTATCGAAGGAAAATATATCAGAACCGATCGTGCGAGTCGCGGTTACCGGTCACGTTCTTTATTTCTCTCAAATTCTTATTGAACGAACGATTTGTAAGTTACACATAGAACAGACAATATTGTTGCTGCGAAATTTGTGTGCTCTCGAGATTATTCTATATAGCGCACGATCGTTAAACTTCAAGTACTTCGATTAGCCAATTGAGTTAAACTATGGCGATGCGGTATGTACGGCTCGCCGCAGTGCGCGTTATAGATAGACCAGGAAGAGAGAAGAGGCCTTCGAACGAACTAATTTGCTCGACTTCTCACGAGAAACTGCAGAGGCAATATGTAGAGGCGAACTCGGTACGAGAAGCGAATCCACACCACTCGGCATATATATATATATATTTCGTACAAAGCGCCGAGAGGGGAAAGAGACTTATGCAAGTGCATAAAATACACATAGGCAGAAACACAGAGAAAGAGACTCGCCGTGAAACCGGCACCTGCGAAGAGAGCTATGCCATTTCGGTCACTCACTATGCAATGTGACTTAGATTCGGAAATGCTATACTCAGCCAAATAAACGCGGCGGCGAAAACGCGCGAGACACGCGACACCCTTTACAAATATCCCCACATATATACATAGTATTAATACATATGCTCTCTTGCATTTTAACGTGGCGAGTTGGGATTTAGTTCATCACAAGCGTTTTATTTGCTTGTTTAGCGAATGAAGTTGCATTAAGCACGTTAACCCCTTGAAGCACGAGGTTTAAAAATGATTTTTTTTCTCTTCGTATATTTGGTGGTTAGAGTTTCCCTGAGGTACTTGTAAATGAGCGTTGATCTGTTATTATACAAATAAAAAAAAAAAAATATTACGAAAAGCCGAAAAAAAAGGTAAAAAAAAAATTTCGATTTTTTTTATTTTTTATTTTATCGAATTCATTTTACTAAATTGATATTTACACGATATATTAACAAAATAGCGAATATGTTACTGGATAAAAAAATATTACGATTTATTCGTCTCGGCGCTATGAAAACTTTATGTTTCTACTCTATCGCGTGTGTAACACGTAACATTTATTATTGCGCTGTAAATGCGAAGAGAATTCTTTTTTTTTTAACGGCAACCTATTTTTATTATTGATTATTATTATTTTTGTAATTTATAGGGTTGGATCTATAATAACCTCGGAGCTCGTCGTGAGGTCACGGCCCTCTCAAGGGCGTATCCTTACTCCAGGATGTTTTAATAGCGGGGAATAATATTCGCACGTGTGTGTGTGTGTGTGTGTGGGCGTAGCTACGCCGGCCGGTGCAGCGATATAATCGTTTGAGAGCTGCACGTCCCTTGCAGGCTGCAATCCTAGACACTGCGAGAGTGCACCCGCGCAGAGATCTCGTCGAGACACGACGGCAACGGGATTGCACTCCCGTAGCGTTCGCGAGCACGAGACACGCTCCCGGCGACGGATGAGTCTCGAGATAATACCGAAAGCGATTTTAATCGAAATCATCGACCATTATGCTTTGCAATTAGTAAATTGATGATGTGTTTCACGAACGTCGATCCCGACGTCGGAAAATTACGAGAAGCGAACTATTTATCCAATAAGTCAAATATCACATTTTATTTTACAAAATTGATTTCTAATAAATAATAATTATCAATGAGAATTCTTAAACGGCAATTTTCTTAATCGTGAAATTTTAGTCGAATCGAGATTTTTTTTTTTTTTTTGCGAGCTGTGAGAACGCGCCGACTTAAATTTCTTCAAGTGCGTGAGAAATCAGCGAATTCATCAAAATTGTTATTGTAATTGAATTAAAAAATTGCTGCTGTTGGCTATCGTATTGCATTGGGGGAAAAGCGTGCAATGCCGCCGCCAAATTTTGCTGAAGCAAAATTACGTACGAATTCATGATATTTTTTTTTTTCGTTCATTTATACCATCTTATCGATTTTTGTCTCGCGAACGTTGATAAGTTTTTTATTTTTTAATCGCGCGAAGTAATATTGCATATTTACGATAATTTTCTAATTTTCTTTTTTTTTTTTTTTTTTCGTTTTTTATACCAGTTTGCCATGTATACGAGAAAATCGAAGACGCTGGCGGCTTCGATTGGATGCATATATACTCGATTGAGATTCAACACACCAAGCGGTACCGCATCCTGCGCGTGTTGCACGAAGCATACAAATTGGAGTCGAGTCTTTGAAATGGAAGGTGTCCGGACAACTCGTTCCCGTTAGGTAAACGCCTTGGCGAGAGGGAAGTGAAAAGAAGGCGAGGAATTCTCAACATCCGACGGAGGGTAGACTATGCATGAATGGGTTCAAAGGGGATTGAGTAATCATAGAAATTTACCCCAAAATCATCGTTTTTCGAATACCGTCAATTTTTTTTTTCGACTTTTTTACGAATTTTCGAATTTGAAAAAAAATTTGAAAAAACGGAATTACTTGAATCAAATTTCACGTAATTAAGATGCGAGTTGAAATTTTCGCGGATAATGGAGCTTTAAGTATAGTATATGTATATTCGCGAGAGGAACTCTCCTAACCGTGCCAAACCGTGAACCGGGGCTGCACGCTCGGCCGCCTAAGAGCTCTGGCCACTCGTCGCAACTCGTCGTCGCTCGCTTAACGTTGAATCTAATTCGAGGCGGTTCGTCGACCAGTTGAACTTCACGTGCATAATAATCGCGGCATAACGCGTTCCCTTGTTTTCCTCATTTTTTTCTTTTTTTTTTTATCGTTTTTTTGCGGTGCAGCTGCGCTGTTCGCGCACCAGTAAAAACAATCATACAATTCTTACAACTTGCATATGGGAAAACCTGCATCATTCTATTTTTACGTATCTAACAGCGTTTATTTGCTTGTCACGACTTTGGCAATACAAAAAAAAAAGATCGAAGAACGAAATAAAAATTTGATATAAATTGGAATTTCATTGATTCGCGGAAAAAAATGTAAAAAAAAATCGGCTGTTGATGTGAAAACGCGTGATTTATGGGAGAGTCCATCGCAATTCGAGACCTTCATTCGATGGTACTATAAATACGAGAAGTGAGTGTGGCAAACGCACCAGATGCGAGGGAACGAAAGCACGTGAATTAGCGTCGTCGCATTGTGCTCTCTGTTCTCTACGTTCCGACGTTCGACTTTAAAGCGTATGCAATGCGCATGAAAGTCAACTGCGTCCGCGCGCGAGTGTGTAACTGTAACGCGTGTAAGTATACGTATGTGTTTTGCGAGAGCTGCAAAGTCAACGAGAGAACGCCCGCCGAGACTGCACTATGGGTGGAGACGGAGTCGAGGGCAGCGACCCTGAAAGGGAAACCCCCGACGGTGCGAGTCTCGAGGGTAGAGTCGTCAAATTACAATTCGCATATTACGATCTTATTTTTCATTTTTTTTTTCGTCGTATTAACATAAATATATATAGATACAGCGGATCGAAGAAATTTCGAAATTCAATTTCGCGCCCAAGTAAAATTAAACGGTATGTATTAGACATGAAAAAAAAAAATTGAATAATGATGAAAATATGCAACTTTCTCTGCAGCGTTTTACGTTTAATTCTTTGGTTGGGTTCATATTGTTTTTTGACAATTAATGTCAAATAAATTTTCCCGATGGTAAATGCAGTGGAGATTTTCAAATTTATCATTAAATTCTATATATTGACAGAGGAATAAGTAAAAAGATGGGTCAAGAATTCTCGTCTTAAGAGAATCTTACGAACACCTCGAAGTGTGGAGAGACCGTTCAGAGAATCCTATCACCGAGCCGAGAGCGAGTGAAGAAAAAATAAATAAAAAAACTCTGAAAGCCTTTCACGCAACGACAGCGACTGTTTGGTTGACGAATAACTCTTTCGAGTTTCTCAGACATCGCGAGAGCTCATCGTTCCTCGTACAATCCCTTTAACACTCGACGCTTGCTTTGCTATTCCGACAGAATTGTTTTTTTTTTTTTTTTTCACTTTAAAGAATGAATAATTCAGGGAAATAAACAAAAGAATGTGAATTTTCTGCGATAAAAATTCGATAAAAAAATTCTTTGTCTATGAAAAAGAAAAGTTCTACGATAAGAATTAATGAACAACGATGAGTTATGTATTTTAAAAAATGATTGCAAAACGGTTCCCGAAGAAAAATCGGCAGTGGATGCAATAGCTTGAAAGCCACGATTTACTATCAACGATATAACCAGAGTTCAAGCAATTAGTAACGATTGCCCGATGATCGAAGCGTTCAAGTCGATTACCGAGCGCGTCGAGGGTTCGGACTCGATACGCTCGGTCGGGTCTCGATTAACCGGCAATTATTATTAAGACGATGTTTATTTGTTTTTTTTTTTTACATCGTATGCAGACAGAAGAAATAGTGCGAAGGGATGGAATGTAAACAGTATCGACCCTCAATCATCTCGATGTTAAATATGTACAGTTATTGGCATACTTTTCTCTATTCCAAAGACGACCAATCACTGATCAGCGTTAATAGAGCTTTCGAAGAGAATCTTCTCGTCGAAAATTTTCTTCGAAACTTTCCCGGCACTTGTGTGTCTCCGGGTCATTCGATCGAGTAGCGAAACTGCGATATTCGCGTGATTTCTATTTACGGAAACGACGCGTAGGCTGTACTCTAGCCAGCAGCGAAGGAGGACCACCGCGTTTCGTTCGCATGTCGCCAAGAAGAAAGCTCTGCGACGCCGAAATCGCAGTCAGCTCTCGCGCTTCCTCGTGGATCTCAGCCAATTGCGATTTAAGATTATTTTCGTAGTTTTGGAAAAAAAAAAAAAAAAAAAAGTTGGGAATCGGAGATTAAAATCTCGAAGACCACTCAACGCTGTACACGATCGAGAAATATACAAACAAAAACTTTATTGATCGGAATAAAATTAGATTTGCGAAATTCTGTTGAGACTCTGAAGTAAACGATTTACCGATCAATGCGACAATAACTTAACCCTAAATAACACTGTTTTTTTTTTTTTTTTTTTTTTTTTTTCGATGTCAATGTCAATTTACCTTCTTTGAAGGCTTCGACAAGATCAAAGTTGTCGTCATGGCTTCCAGTTTTTTTTTTCTTTTTATTCAAAACAAATGTCGTATCAGCACGCACCACCGTAAACTCGAGTGAATTGTCACGCTTGACGCTTTACCGACGATCGAGAAGAGATTCTTCACAAAGAATTCACACGACGAGTCCGTAGTGGTTGTGTATATTATATATAGGTATCTATTTACTCGGTGTTGTGTTCATGTCGATTACGCTTGGATGACTGATCAACATTCCGCGCCGTCGGTCATAAAGTTGCAACGACGGAAAAGTTCTTTCCGCAAGGATGACCGATAGTAAACCCGAAGAAAAATGGTCAATTTTCATTTGAGGAAAAAAATAGCCAATCGGCTTTCACCGAGTCCGAGGGTTATTCGGTACATTATTTCAAGATAACGGAACCCCCTTCGGCTTACCTACGCCAATGCACCAATGACCCTTGAATTATATTAGCCGCGATACCATCTATCGCTCATTAACGCAAGTAAACACTACTCGACGATAGTAAAATCCGTATAATCCGTTAAATCATCAAATTTATACAATGATTCAAAGATTTGTAAATGCAATGAAAAATATATGATAAAGTTGTGGTAAATCCTTATTTGGAGTTTCTAAATTTTTTTTACACGAAAATTGTTGATTTTGTTCGATAAAAAAAAATATGATAATTTTTTATTAGGTGCAAAAATGAATTGGCGAGTTTAGTATATTCGAAATTTTGCGCGTTGAGTAACACGGGCACCGGTGAGGTAACGATACCAACCCCCGGAATGGACGGTCGGCGGACTTAGACTGAACTGAACTTGTCGGGGGCGGTTCGGGAAAGCTTTCTCGAGGGGGTTGGCGTCGTCGGTGGCTGCGTGTCGGACGCCATTCGAGGTCGGAGAGGGGTGGTTTGTACTGGCGCCGTTGAATATCGACCCATTACGCATCCCCCACCTTATACTCATAGCGATGTATACAAGACGCGAGTTTCCACGACAAGCTGCAAAGTCTGTATTTCTGACCGTCAAAGATCCGCGTGCCGAAGGAATCGAAACCAAATAAAATGAGTACCGGTACTTGTCGTCACCAATTAAAATCATCGAAAAAAAAAAAAAAAAAAAAAAAGTTCGCAGAGGGGCAGCAAAATGTTGAATTACGTCTCGAATAAAATTAAAAAAAAAAATAATAATAATATTATAAAATTAAATTATTATTAATATTATATTATTCATCGAAAACTGGAGATAAAATGAACATTTTGCGATGAATTGAATTTTTTTTTTTCATTTTCGTATATTGCTATGATGGATTTTATGTAATAGTATAAAAAAAAATGGTATTACGCAGAAGTAGAAATGCGCATCTGTATTCGATACTCGTATTCCCAGACGGTTTTTCATCAGTGAGTTCATTCACTATTGAAGTCTCCCGGGTTGTCTACTGCTTTCGCTACTGTTGTGTATACGTTATCGATTTCCGAATCGGGATAGTAGGCTCGCGAGATTCCGTGTATAATAAATCCATCAAATTGATTTGTTTCGTTGTAGCAGCAGGTACAGCGGCGGTTTCTATTGTTCGATCGAATGGAAACATCGACCGCACGACTACGGGGCGCGCTGGTCAAGAAACAACGCTGAACTGTGATGGGAATAATGTACCTGCAGATAATTACAATCCTTTGTGATATCCCATTGTTTGGTTGAAGTCGTTCTCGGGTTGTACCACAAGCCGCAGTTGACGACACGAGCGATTCGTATGAATTTGCATCATAGTAAGTAATTTCGCATTTGAGCAAAAAAAAACTTGTAAGCAGTTACTATTATACGAAAGAAAAAAATTCTATTTATAGATAAATCTAAACGGAGTTGAAAAAAAAAAAAAAAAAAAAAAAAACATAGATCAATAAAATGATTTAACTACTGTAGTTACTGGTTAGACGTAAAGTTCCAGCTGATGGCAATCTCCCACGCTACCAACTACTGTAATCAATGACGAGAAAATTACAAGGTTTGCGAGTGTCGTTTCAGCGAAATGTTATACAGTTATTTTTGCTCATGCAACCGGCAAATGATTTATCGCATCGGAAAAGTTTCATGACAATTTATAATATTTAATAACGAATAATTTTCTCGCCAAATGTATTTTACCGTTATATAAAATTCCGTGAGTGAATTTTCCTGTAATTTATTATCCATCATCGCTATATAATACACGAATAGGTAATATATGTAGATAATATAGGTACGGATAATAAACATGTGTATTAAGTTAGTGTCGGGTGTTGGAACTGCGCGTTGGATACTGCATAGTAATTTTCCAATTGTCGCCGTTCGTTCGCTTCGCGACAAGAAAAATAAAAATAATAGACCAGTAACTGTAAATCTCTCTCCCTTATTCGCTCAATCGCGGCTACCGAAGTGCCAGAGGCTTCGAGTTCGTAAACGTCGCAATGCAAAGGAATTGCAAAGATACCGTATGACCATTTCGTTGCGGAGCACAGATACGATGATTTGTAAAACGCCTCTCGTAATCTGGTACGAGGACGACTTCTTACTTCTGATTTCCGTACGCTAAACCTTGAAGAAACGACGCGAGGATACGCTATCGATAGGCTCCTTTATTCGCATCTCTATGTTCAATAAATCGTTTTGAATTACGTACTCCAAAAAAAAAAAGGGTAAACCAGTGCCACTGCGATAGCCGTATTTATTCAATGACATATCAAGCATATATTTTAACGATCGAATATATGAATGTATATAGGAAATAAAAACATTTTTAAAAGAACGTCTCGAAGCACCTAACATTGTTAAAAAAAATAATAAATATAATACACAAATTCTGGAAGTTTTTACGCATCAACTGCAATTGAAAAGTATCTAATTTTACATTCATTTTTAACAGTCACTTTATGCATAAAAACTTTCGATGACTGTATTAAATTTCGACAAAATTTTTTTTACAGTGTAAAATATAAGTGCAGAAATCGATCGAAGTAACGAAAAACGCCTTTAACCCAATAAATAGATTTGTGGCAATGAGGATTCATTACACAGTTACGAAGTTCAATAATCGTCAAATTATCGACAGACCGGTGATTTTCGCGATGTTTTAGCTTTTGGAGTCGAAAATGTTTACTCGTCGTAAACATCGACATATATCGTTATTTCTTCGTGTGTTATATTTTATAAATAGCAAAGGTTGTTTCTCGCGCGCATTTATAAGCGTGACGTTTAATTCGCAATGCATATAGTACATTCGCGGATATTCTGTACTTCGTAACTAGTGAACATCGAGAGAGAAACGTTGCAGGGAGGAGGGGGGTATAGTTGACCCCCGTGACCAACGGTAACGAGCCTTAACGAATCTCATCGCGGCATAGAGTGTACACTATGCCGCACCGCTTCGTCATAAATTCAACCCTGTCAGCGCCACGGGTATTGTTAGATCCAGGGACGCGAGAGAGATCGCGTCAATTCGCGTTTCATCGATGCGAATCAACGGTCCTTCGTATTCGAGTACTTTATACCCGTTGACCGCTCTTGTATTATTCATGATAGGATTCTGTATCGACTCGCGTTGCATCCCAGGGCATCGCAGGACTGACAATAAAACCGAATCGAAACTAAATCGCTTTTAGACGAGCCGAAACAACGTGACAAACGAAATTTGTTGTCACTCGAGACTCGCAAAGACTGGGATATACGATGTTTTATATTTGTTCGTAGAGTGACACGAGATAAATTTATATTACGAGGGGAGGGAGAGATAATTTGTTTTCGCAAGTTTAACTGTAATGGACGGACGTAAACTAACGTTATGGATTATTGACCGATATAGGATTTTTGATTTTTTTTTTCGATGAACCTAATGTGTGTTCCTTTGAATCAA
Source organism: Cryptus armator (assembly GCA_963971235.1). Classification (NCBI taxonomy): domain Eukaryota; kingdom Metazoa; phylum Arthropoda; class Insecta; order Hymenoptera; family Ichneumonidae; genus Cryptus; species Cryptus armator. The sequence goes on from OZ020233.1 coordinate 20,609,411, forward strand.
ATGAATTTTTAATGGGTGCAATGGAATTATTCATTATTTCGATGATTGTTAGCCTCAGTCGACGATATTATGTTTGCCGCAATCACCATTTGTGTTGTACCTAACTATCGGGCATTTTTCATATTTGATATTGACGTGGAAGAAAAATAAATAAAAGAAAAAAATAAATACAAAACGTGATCGTAGTTTTGGCCCTAAAATAGATCGGGATATCGAAAAAATCAACCAATTGCCGAAAAAAAAGATCAGTTTTTTTCTTTCCCGTGTGGATACTTTTTCTCGTGAATAGCTTCGATACATCGAAATATATTGAAAATGAGAAATATTTTTACGATCACTTTTCGATGGGACGTTATTAAATACGACGAGTACGCGAAAAAAAATTCAACGAGTGTTTAAAGAGAGTGTAAGGGTTTGAAAAAAGTCGAAAAAAAAAAAAAAGAATTTCGCAGGGATCGGTCGCAGGTCTCGTCTTCACAGAGTCCATAGAATTTAAGAGGAACGTTTCTCCGGTGACGAGTGCTCGAAATTCCTACCACGAGAGCGTTACCACAACAGCAGCAGAAGAAGTTGGTTTGACCCCTCCTCCGTTACTCTCGTAGAGTTCGGGCTCTCGTCGTTTTCCGAAAATACATCCGACAAAACTCAACGACCCTCGAGACTCTCTTTCCGTCGAACGAAAAAGAGCTGTTTCTCGCATCTCAATGCCCATTTCCTTTCCTTTCGCATACGACTCGCACTCACTCTTTGAAAATTCTTCAGTATATTTTTCTATATATTTTTTTTTTTTTTTTAATTTTTATACATTTTTTTACATTTCGCGAACTTTTTCGCTTTGGCAAGCACATTCGGAGCGCTATGCAGTTTGTTGGTTGACCCGCATAGTTCTCCTCTTTTCACCCGACGCGGTTTTTTTTCATTGAGTTTCCGGTTTTCGTTTCTTCTGTATACCCCCCTGGGAAATGCGGCTCTCCGACTGGGGTAGAGTTGCGAGAAATAATTAATGCGACCGGAGACCCGGCGCACGATTACCTTCAAACTTTAAGGTACTCACTTTAATGCTCAGTTGAAAAGAGGTTTACCAAAAAAAAAAAACATATTTTTTTCTGTTTTCAGTCGTTTGCGTCGTTGACTCAGTTGAAAAATGAAAGATAAGCGACGTGACATCTTCGGAGTGGATGAGTTTCGCGTGTATAACGAGTGCTTCAACTTTTCTTTCGCCTTCTTCTGCAACTACCTGCCTGCCGGGGGGCCCTCTATCTTATCGTCGTAATGCTGCCTACCGGGATCCCGAGAGCGACCCGTTCAAGAGGATCAACCAACAACGAGAGACCCAAAGCAAAACTTGTACAGAACTGGAAGTCGTGAGGCACCGACGATCTCTCAACGTTCCCGAATAAGAGACTTCTTCTCCGGGATGTAAGCCTCGCGGCTCGGTTTCTTCGTTTGTCCGCTCGCGCGGCCTTTTGAAATAGAAGATTTCTCGGAGACCGTCAAGACACCCGGGTCTCCTCTCTTGTCGTGTCTCCCACCGGGCATTCTAGTTATACTCTTTATAACCCCGACGTCTTTTCTATTCTCTTGCACAGTTCAATCTTCCTTTCCCTTTCCCACTGTATCACGTGTAACACACAGCTCTCTCGCACACTTTCGAAATACCCTTTTGCCTATTGCTATAAGAAAATATTTCTACATCCCGAGCGTCCCAATTACACGGTACACGATGATCGTTTATGGAGGGAACTGCCGGGTGTTTTCGTGAAATGTCGAATATGGGACAAGTCTGACGAAAAAAAAAAAATATATATATCTTAACTACGATAGTAAATTGCCTTTAGCCTTTTTTTAAAAAAGTTAAGTAACTAAATTGATAAATAAAAAAATGCGCAATTAAAAAGGAGTAGAGTGCGACTCAGTTGGAAATTTACATAGAAGTTTCATTTTTTTAGATAACTGATAAAAAAAAATTAAAAAACGGCTCTTTATTCCAATTTTTTGTCTCATTTTTTTTTTCTAATCGGATAGCAATCTCTGCGAGGAGATTATACAGAACAAAAGTCCGGAACTGAAGAGAAAAAAAAGGAAGGATATTTCAGAGATGGTGAGGCGTATTGTGGGGCCTCTCGAGTCGTGTCCCTCGCGACCCGTCCTCATAAAGTTACTCGCGCAATAAACACTGACTGCGTCCCGGTCTTCTCACCGAAAATCTACCGTAACGCTGCGCAGTCGAGTGGAGTTTCTCATGTGTACGTGTGTCGGATACTCTCGCGATGCAGATGCGCGGCTTGTGAAGCCGTTGCGGAAGAAGATGAAGAAAAAGAATAACAGAAAGAAGAAGTCGACGAGAGAAGTGAGAAGCGTAGTCGACGAAGAGCCGCGGCGGTTCGGTCAGCCCACAGAGAAGAAAAAAAAAAAAAAAAGGCTGAAGAGAGGCCATCGAGCGTATACTACATTGCACGACGCGATGCACACCCCGAGTCGTATGCTTGCTTTGCTAGCACTCTGTCCGAAATAAACCTCCCGACCCAGAAACCACGTGCCCGAGGATCGTCAGCCAACTCTAGTCGAATGATACTACAAGCGGATTCGATTTAACGATCGAAACTTCACACATACAAATTCCATAACCATTCCTGACCACACCTAAGTTTCTTTTATTTTAAGCATTCAAACCAAATGTGCGAAGTACCAATTACTGAATTTCTACGAATAAAAAAAAAAATAACAAATTTTTGGATTTCGGAAGGGAAACCATTTGGTTTACAAAATAATTACTCCAATACGAAAAAAATTGATTTTTTCGAAAAAAAAAAAAAATATATATATATACGATTGAAGCAATTCTCTTACCTCACGAGAAAACCAAGTCGACAAAAATTGGTTTCGTTTGTTCGTTGTATTTCGTAACGGTCGCAGACGCTGCGCGATGTTTTTTATGCTTTTTTTTAAAGTGAAATCCGGTTCGCCCACGCGTTTTACTGGATATATATATATAGTTATAAGGCTTTTGAGAATATAAGTATCTCGGGATGCTGCGAACGGAAGAGACGGAAAAGGCGCGAACGGTGGGATGAATGGTTCATCCGTTAAACAGAGTCGATGCGAAATATGTCGACATATAGGCACTCGGTGTACTCGTATACGAAACTGCCGCTACTATGGGACGAGTAAAAGCTTCGGACATTTTTTTTTTTAAGGCCGTCGAATCTTATGAATTGTAACACTCTTGACACATCAGCATCGGTGTCGACAAAGTATATATTACGAGAAGAGACGTTTTTTCGAGAGCTTCTGATACAGCCGAAGCACATCAGCATCGATCTCCTCGAAGTATATACGCGATGAGACTTTTTTTCGAGAGCGTTTAACACAGCTGAAGCCGCGCATTATGTTTCGCGAGACGGTGAATCTCCGTCAGTGCTTGCGGAGGGTTCTCGTTGGGTTAATTGGATTAAGTCACCCGCGACGAAAGTTCAAAATTTTAAAAGGTGTCAATCAACTCTTCGGAGCGGAATGAGGCGAGAATATGCGCGATCGTATGATGTTGAAGGTAAAAAAAAAAAATTTCACGCGAACTCAGCGGAAATTTTTGCACCTGAGTTGGCTATGTGTTTACCTCATCACTATTCTCGCCTGAACGTTAGGGTTTATGCACATTCGACAACGAGGGCTCGTCGAACGGCCTAAATTTCTCTCGTCAGCTTTCGCCTTTGAAGTTTAACCAACGAAGACGGCCTTCGCGGCGATCGATTGGGTTATTTTTAGAATAAAAAATGAACAAATTAAAGGTGGGAAATTAAATGAACCGCAGGGACGTCGATCGATCGACCCTTAATTAGCACACGTGTTTTCTTGCTACCGCGATATATATAAAAGCATTAAAAAAATCCATGCATAACTTAAATACGAGAATTCATTTTTCGGAGACATGACAATTATTTTTTATTTCAAATTTGTACATTTTTTATTATCGACAATAAAAATTAGTATTATTATTATGATTTTTAATATAAATTTTGAGATTTTAAAAAAATTCTTATGAATTGTTAATTTGATACATTTTTTTTCATCGAGTAAATGATTTCAGACTTTTTTTTTTTTTTTTTTATTACGATGAAAAACGGATATTTCTTATCGTGAGACGCAAGTGCACGTTGTCACGTTAGAAGAGACTTAAGAAACGTAATTCTCAAAAGCCTTTTACTCGGCGATCTTAAGCCCACGCGCGTTAAAGGCGCAAGCGGAGTATCGGGTTGCTGGGTTGCTCTCTCGATGCCGGTCCCGGGGGGCATTAAGCGTAATTACGTAATGGGATGCGTGGCCACGTACGCTCGTAACTCTCGTTACAACACAGCAGCCAACTCGAGTTCAGCTTATATGCTTATGCTAAACGTACACGACGTGTGTATGTTTGCGTGTGCGGGCGGTTCCTAAACGAAACGCAATGCGAATGGTTCGCGAGTCACATGGGAGTAATTAAATGGTAGGAAAAAAAATAATTAAAAATGTAAGCACCGCAAAAGGGGATCGGCTTTCGGTTCTAATAAAAAGCGCACCGAATGCTCCTGTATTCGGGTCAATAAATTTAGTCTAAAAACATGGGGCATTTTTTATTTTTTTTTACATAACAATGAACTAAAAAAATTATGAATTTTTTGTCGTTAACATTATTTTCGTTCGATAACTGAAATATGCCGTTTTACAAATTGTCAATACGCGAGACGAAAAAAAAAAAAATCATAAAAATAAAAAATTTCCAAAATCGGGGAAAAAAAAAAAGTTTAAATCGGAAATTTAATAATTCTTTCGAATTATTATTATTATTATTTTTCATAAATCAAATAAGGATATTAATTTCGCGATACCGATTTTCCACCGTTTTGAGAACCCCTGAGGCAAAGCACGTGTGTGGTCCCGCGCACATGGAACGTAGCCACGAGTTTATATGCGGCTACATACCCTCGCGAGGGCATGAGATATCGTGTTCAAACCTCGTTCTGCACAATCCTCAAAGTCGATTAGAGATTGAAATCCCTTTATATGCTATATGTCTCTCTATACATTCATCGTATCTCCTATAGAGTTCAAGTATAATTGATCAAAGCTTTCGGTTTCGTCAAATCATTCGTAACAGCGATTGGTCTCGAATTATACGGAGATTGGGATGCGAATGCAGAGTTCATAGCTTTGTAATGCGCTTATTTGATAAGTCGATGTGCAGTCAATTTCGCGACTATCTTCGTAATACCCATACTTCCGGCCCGTTTGAGCTTATAATGTAATGACAAGATAGCATGCCGCTGCATGGTCCTCAATTTAATAGGGAACTCTTGTACGTGGTTTCCGTTCTAAGGGGCAATGCCACAATCAATCTATAAGCTGCACTTTTACTCGCTGTATATTCGTATCGCTCCTATATATATATGTATACATACATACATACGTACGTAAAGATATACAGATATATATAGGATGGAGAATTCTGTTCTTGAGCTCCAATCTGCGTGAGGTCTATCGTTCGAGGGAGGAGAATCCCTCGGGCATACAGAGTCGGGGTTGATTATAGTGCCCCGAGGGTTGCGCGTCCATAACCGGATTTCGTAGCACCCACATGTAGTGAGTTCCGATAAACGAGAGACCCGTTTCTTTGATACAACCGGCGCTTCTTTCTCATTCATTTCTCTCTCTCTCTCTCTCTCTCTCTCTCGCGCTCGTGTATTAAACGAAGTGCTGTTGTTATACCCAAACCACCATAAATCACAATCTTAACGCGAGCACCATTACCGTATTACAATTTTTCATCGTACGGGAGAATCTCGTATACACCGTCTCTATACGAATACTTTTTATAAACGTTTATACGTGCAATTAAGATAAATTAATGAAAAACGGACGTGACCACTTGCAACAATTGGATTGGCCTTTACGAGACGCGAGACTCGAGAAACCGAATGCGTCGGGGTAAAACGACACAGTGAGGGGCAAAATGAACCAATGATTATTTATTTAATATTATAAATACTTTAATTTCGGCAAATTTTTTTTTTTTTTTTTTTTTTTTAAACGGAAGTTCTGAAATGTTGAGAGATAAATTTGTAAAATCTCAGAATAAGCCGAAGAGGTTTAAAAAAATTATTTCGTAAATTTGCGAGTGATGAAAAAAAATGAAGATATAAATTCGAAATTTTATGAAATAAAATAATATTTATGTGAATTTTGAAGAATTGTTTTATCAGTTTGAAAAAAAATGTCCCGATGTTTGTAATTTTAGCTGTAATTTTCACGAATTATGGAAAATCGGCTATACCATTTTACCCCCGTTTACGCGTGTACAATCGCTCGAGTCTGTTGCAAGAACGTCACGTGAGAAACTTTGCAATGCTCTACGATCATCGCTGAAAATTACTCACGTTTCCACGACGCCTGTCGTCAGCATTGTTTCACGAGTGTGTAAATTCGAGGAAAAACGTGCAGAGACTTCGCGAGCGAATTTCAATCGCGGGGAAAACAAAAAAAAAAAAAACCGTCACGAATGAGGTCGACGTTCAATTGATCGAAGATTTCATTAACGAATGAGATTACTAGTTCGCTGATTGCATCTCTTGCGTCGATTGACATCGTTTCCTTGATTAATAAAAATGAGAAGAATCGATAAGTCGATGAAATTCTCGAACATTGCAGGTAAGCCGAACGCGGTGCGAGATGAGATAAAGAAGAGACAAACGACGAGAAGCTGATTCTGTCGAAGTGAACAACACGAGGAATATTCTCTCGCGGTCCGAGGCGTTTCGAGGACGAGAGCTGCGCGAGCCGCAAGGTTGACTCACGTTCAAGTGCCTCGCACTCTCGGCGAGCATTAACATTCGCCGGCCGACCTCAGTCGAGGAGTCCAATGGCGAATGACAAATTAAGGAGAGCCGTCGATTTTTTTTTTTTATATTACTCGCCTGCCACGCCGCCGTCATCGCGCCGAAACGATACGTGACGCATATATATTATCGATTAATATTATTAAATAAATCCCCATTGAACCTCTTTTATTTGCCATTGCAAACAAACAAACAAAATCTTCGAAAAAAATTTTCAAAAAATCATAAAAAATTTCATCGAATCTTCGGTTTGTACACAAAGTTACCAAGGCGCAAGGTATACTTTCGCGTTTTCCCAAGAGGGACGTTCGCTCAAGTGAGCGCCGAGCGCTAATTGCGAGTTTGCTAGCTCCACGCTTCGCGAGCTCTGACGGCTGCTGACCTTTTCTCTAGCCTTTCCAGTTCATTGCTTTTTCGTTCCGGACGCTCCTTCGCCGTGGCTTATCCTTCGCGCGGATATAATATACACTAAGAAGAAACCATCTGAATACCTGTCTCGACAATAATGCACAGTGTGCCGCGACGATTTTATAACCAATAATGTTTCGTCTTAGCGCCGCTCGGTGGAATTCTTTCACTCGGAATTACTTCACCGACGAGAAACTCGGGACTACTCAACGCGGTCTCAAAACACCTACCTGCTTCACGCTAATCGCAAAACAAATCTTCGAATATTTTCGTTATTCGTGAAAATCGTTGCCACGACTATTGTAATATTTTTACGTTACACTGTCTTTACTGTTATTTCTTCAAATCGATGTAATTTCGGAATTTCCAAAATAGTCGTAAATTAATTTCTTTATATAAAAATAAATGCTAAAAATAATAAAATTATTAAATTATTATAAATAAAATTTTTCAATTATTATTATTGTGATTATTAATTTTCATGGAATTCATTTTTATAGATATCATCAAAGTCTAAAAATGTTAAGACTTCTTTTTTTTAGTTCCGATAGAAATGAATGGACGCGAATCTCTTGTTTCTTAGTTACGCCACTGTTGGTAAACATCAGTACTGCAATCGTTCGAAACTTCGCGGAGTGCATTGCGACTGAACTCTGACGCGGAAAGAATGACGTTTGCAGCTCGGAGAGTTGTATATACAACGAAACTTATCGAAACTTATTTAAACTGTAATTCTTCGCGACGAAGTAAAACGAAGAAACTCCGTCGTGAATCATTATCAGCACCCTCTCTGTATACGTTTACCCCGAACGGTTATCAAAAGCTGCCAGTCGTAAATTTAGCGAGATAACAACTCGGGTACCACAGCATTGTTCTAACAATCGACGTAATGCATACAATTTAAATGCAATTCATCGACGAATCGCTTTGTAGCTAATAACCGCGCAAAAAAAAAATTACGTCAAAGCGACAATGGCGCGCGTCGTGTTATATGAATTGAACTTTAAATACCTTTAAATTATGAGCAATTTGTCGTATGTAGTAGAGATCCAAATCTTGTAAGATCTCTATTTTTCCCGTTGCAGCGTTTTTGCCGCTTGGCAACGGTGGTTGATTGTCACCGCTGCTGTGACGATTTCTCACAGCAACGGTCGAAGCTTTCGTCTTCGAGTCTCGGAGACTCAGAGCCGCCAGTGGCGGAAAACACGAATCCATTTCACGCAGTTTTTTCGTTAAATTTTTTTTTTTTTTTTTTTTTTTTTCGTAAAAACGTTCAATCAATCCTTCACTTTTGGTTTTTTCGCTTTCACAAAAAACTTATCTACTCACTCGTCAATTTGTCTTACTTTTCATTTAAGTACATCGGTCTACAGACGCGAAAAAAATATTGAAAAAAAAAAAAAAAAAAAAAAAAGAAACAAATCGTTTCGCACCGGCAAAACGATTTACGCGACACGATCTATCGATAGTCTCGATTCGTTCCCGAGTGTGCGCACCGGTGTCTCTCGACTACCTCTCGCGACAAGGTTGAGTTAGAGATGACGTCAGACGAAAGGGGGGGTAAAGCACAGGTTTGAAATGAGAGGGGAAAAACACAAACAGGTAGAGAGGATATCTCACGTGAAAACGACAGCACCACGCGTCTCATTCGGCGCAATTTTACCGATGATCTTCACAGTTTGTCGAGAAAAATGTCATATATTTCGGAATTACCATAATTCGTCTATCTTCGTTACTGTTATTATTATTATTGTTGTTTTTGTTATTATTATTATTCCACTGATTTGAATTCTTCGTATATTTCAATGAAACGAGTTTTTTCATGGTCATCGAAGTTTTTTTTCACCGCAACGCAAAAGCCGCAAAAATCCTCGTTTAGTTAGAATAAATACGAGAAAAAGAAGAAAAAAAAAAAACGGATACGTCAACAGAGGAGCTGCGGAGGAGCGTGAATACAAGCGTGAACGCGCGACTCCGACTATCGCGCTTATTGCAGCCAAACGCTTAGTTGCGGCTGGTCTTCTCTTTCCCTTTCCCTTTGGTCGTTTCGCTCGACGAATAATATATTTATAGACGGCGCGGAGAGTCTTCTACGTACAAACATCGCGGCTCTTATCACACTGGAAATAAATTAAATTTGCCGAAAAGAAAAAAAAAAATTTAAGACGAAACAGTTTTGCTTTTTTTTTTTACGTTCGTTAAAAAAAAAAAAAAAAAAAATGGTGAAAATAATGATAGTTTCTGGCAAAGGGAAACCCCGGCGTTTCTTCTTTCAGCTCTTCTTTCTTTTTACTCCCACTTGGTGCTCACTGTCTGCCCCACCGTCCGTTTTTTATGTTTCTCACTCGTCTTGTCCCACTGCTCTGTGGGACTCTTAGTTTTCACTGTTCATCTTCTTCAGCGTGTGCATCACGGGGGCCCCTCTGTGTCTTGTTCGCTGCGTACGAGCCGAGGAGCATCAAGAGCGCGGAGAGAAGCGTATAGAGGCACTAGAGGTCTAAGTTCGCATCTGGATAATCGGAAACTCCGTTGGAGCGAAAACGAGGAGCTCTGAACGCGTTTGCTGCACCTGTGTACCGAGTCTGTGGGCGTTTTATGCTCGTGCGTAGAGCACGCAACTACGTGTTTTCTCGTTTAAATTGCACTGCGGTACGGCTTTACGATCGTTTCGGAACTTCATCGCGAAACGAAAACGGTCGGAGGTCAAATGGGGATATAAAATAAAACATCGCGAAAGAACTAATCGATTGTCGAAGCGATCGCGAGAAACGCGCGGATATTTGACGATATTGAGAATGAGAAACGCGATTGTTTGGAGTAAAGAGTTAAAACTGTACGGAGTTCGGTGTATGCGTAGACGCGAGCCAACTGTGAATGACGAGAGCGATGATGACGATGCCCCGGGGTACCGCGGGTCTGTCGCCCCTCGAAATACAAGAGAGCGAAAAAGAGGGGCAGAGAGCGAGGGGTGTACGGAACACGCGGCACGGGGGCAACATCGGGGCCATGGGGGACCCCTTGAACATTACTTTCGAATGACTAAATGAACCGAACGTTGCCAGGGAAAAGGAGAGAGAGCCCCGGAAAACACGTAGAAAACGAAACGACGAAAAATCCTGAAGTTTTCCGGGGGGAAAGGGAGGGGGAGCGGGGAGGGGCACGTGCTTCGTTTTCGTGTCTCTGTGGATAATTCTCGATGGTAGAGAATTCAAGAGAATTTACAATCGCATCTCTGGAGTGTGAAAAAAAAAATTGTTAAAAATTTAATGCGTAAATCAGTACATTAAAAACTTTAATGATACTTTACTTTCAATTGTTTACTTTAATTTTACTGCCAAAATACATGAATTATTCATCACTATTTTACATTAAAATAAATTTTGTTTTACAGTCGGAGCGAAAAATTGTTCGATTTTCGATTTTATCGATTTTATTGGACTTTAACAATCGTTAATAGCCATTTAAAAGTGATACTTTTGTAATTTTATTTTTTCGTAAGTCCTGAAAATAATTTTTTTTTTTTTTCCGTTTTGGATCGTAAATTCGTCGGATTCGGAAAAAATCGATTTGGGGAATACATTTGTAATCGACGACGCCTCGCACGTGTTCAACGACGCCACACTCTCTGTGTGTCCTCGTGAAACTACACGGGGGAGAGGACGGGAGAAGCACACCGCGATCACAAGGCACAAGGCCGATGGGGTCGGTCACCGGCCAAAGTGAAAGAGGAGGAACGGAGGCAAAGGGAGAGTACCACGGTGAACTGGATCATAAAATTCGCACATGCTGAATGAGACAGAGTACGAGATATATAAATACAGGGAGAAGCTTTTGTGATAGAAAGAGCGCGAAGTATTGCACGGTTTAGTTTAGTACAGTGTACGCACGTGCGTGTGGTACAATGGGAATGAAACCGCCCTCCGTAGTCGGGCGAACCCCTTAGCGTTGGATCTCAGTGGTTCTCCATCGTGAATTTATTATTCCTATTTTTTTTTTTTTTTTTTTTTTTTTTTTTTTTTTTTTCGAGAATAACTGTTGAGAACCTGAAAAAGTATCGTGGGGCTCTTACAATAGCGGGTTGTCCCGCAGACCTCGAAAAAAAAAAAAACCTGTCTTCGCACGCCATCCCGTGGGAGAAAATCTAAAAACCCAGATTTACCTTTCATTCTATTCGGATAATTCGAGGCTAATACTCGTGTACCGAAAGAGACCCAAGGATTAATGTCATTTGCGGTAAACACGCGAGCTTTCATGAATATTTCACGTGAATATCTCTATTCCCCCATCGATCGATCCCGCGTGATTCGAGTATCGTGTGTCGCGCCCTGTGTGAAATCGAATAACCTTTATGGGAACAGAGGTCGGAATGAGTGGGGAGGGGTTATAGTTGGGGAACGAGTTGAACGAGTTTCGAATCGTGCGAAAAGTTTGTTCGAATTTATCAATCAAGAGTAACATAATTGTTTTTTTTCCAATTAGTCCGCGGGGCACTAAAACGCCCAAACGCTGTTGACGCTACAGTTAAAATCCCGAATGTTGGGAAGCTTCGGTGAACTGTTAATCCGTATTTTTTTCTCGTTTCACAGTTTTTTAAATGGTTTTCCATACGTACGCGTGGATACACGTAAATCCTTTTAGAACGAATTAAATCGAAAAAATCTTTATTTCGGTAAATTCGGATAAATCGTACGGTAATCAGTTGAGTGACGACAAAAACCTATCGAAGCAGTCAGAGTGTAATGGGTTTTTTTTTTTTTTTTTTTTTTTTTTTTTTTCAACAAATCCTAATAGGATAAAAAAATGATTGATGTTATCAGAGGATAATTTGTAGCACTGTAGTGAAGTGTATATAGCACACGTTTAATCTTTCTGTTATCTCGATGAGTTGTATAGTCCGTATAGTTACGGCCACGAGATGCGCCATAAAACTGAGAGGCAATTAGTTTCTATACTACTCGATGAAGCCGTCTATATCGGTAGACACGCTATAAATGTAGCGTAGTTCAGTTTACCAGACTGTTCTTGAACTTCCTCCGCGGGTTTTTTTTCTCTCTCTCCACTTATCTCGCGCCGACAATTAACGAATTCTGACTAATTCCACAAGCGGTTGTTACGGATAACGAAACGGATGTTACGATTGTGTGTTCGAACAACATATATGATTGCTCGCGACTGTAATAACCGCTACTGCATAATGATAAGTATTAAAAATAATTTCATGGAAAGTTACAATAATCTAATGAAAGTAAAAAAAAAAAAGATATTACTCACAGTTAATTATAGTTATCAATTTACAGTTCACCGGACTTTATAGGGAGCAAAACGTCAAAGTTTTGCAGAAATACAAAAACTTCGAAAGGAAAAAAAATTGCAACTCCAAAAAAAAAAAAAAAAAAAACCCAAAAAAAATAACGCATTACATTGCCGATGTAACGGCAGAAGAAATTCAATATACTTCTTCATTTCATAGGTCATCGATGTTTTTTCTCGAATAATTTTCTCTGCGATAAAAATATTGATTTTCTGCATCTATGAACGCAGCGTACATATGACGATAGTTTTTACTTCGTTGGACAGCATTGTCGACCGTATGGCGCGTCGTCAGCGTGAAATTTGTCACGAATTCCCCGATGTATACTTTCAGCTCAGAGCGACAGGATGTTATACTTGAGACAGGATACGCTGCTAGAAATGAGGGGCTGCTTTACGGCACATCCCTCGGGTCGTCGAGAGAATATTTCCTTACCGGATATATCTCCTTTATCCCGTGCAAAGTTTCATTTCTATTCTCACAGAGACGTCCGTGAAAAAAAGTTTGTTAAAAATTCTCGCAATTTTTTTCAATTTTGTTGGTTTTAAAAATGTTTTGATACGCGATTGATATTTTGCTACAGATTACGCGTTAAGGTCGTTTTTTTTTTTTTTTTTTTTTTTTTTTTTTGGAGAAAACTCATCAATCATCGTTCAATCGTGGGGACAATATTGCAAGTGTCGATCCGTGGCACGTGCTTCACGTGTGGGCGACGATTGAAATATACCGGAAGCCGAGGGGTAACGTCACAGGCAGATGAGATCATGGAACTCGAAGTAATTAATGTTATCTGATCGTCGAGAGAACGAGACTCGCTATACATATATTCTGCGCAGCTATACAGCGCATACGCTTATTAATTGTCAAACGCCGCAATACCGCGAAATTTTGATGATTATATTGTGTCTCGCAACACTCTGGTAACTCACCTTTGCTCGTCGTTTGCAACGTTGCGAAACAGCGGAAGGTCAATGAACTCATTATATATCGTGAAGTTGCCGGATTATAAAAGATCGAAAAAAAAAAAAAAAACGGAGCAGAAATAAAATGATTGAGATACGTTGATGGAGATGATTTGCTGCATTATCGTTCGAACCGATGAATCAGTCGCATAATCAACTCGTTAACGTCGCGTGCTGGTCACCCATGAAAATAACGTCGTTATGTATATTGCCATTCAAGCGATATGTAATCCTTTCACTCTCTCTGCGTTCCACCTGGACGGAGTTCCGCGAAATCGTGAGAATACTCGCATGCGACGGAGTCAATATGCATAATACGATACATGAATGCTTCGATATACCGCAATATATATTGTGTCTCTTTGCCAGACGTTACAGACAGGTTTTGCACCCTCGTTGGATAATGGAATGATCGTTTGTTTAAATGGCGATGACAATGCATCGTTATTTCAACACGCCTCGTTGCATCGCGCGTATTGTGACCGTCGAGATATTGGATTCGCGGAACACGATTTCATTCGACGATAGTAAAACAGGTTTTTGTAATAAAAACATCGAAATTTGTTATGTTTTTAACATTTATCGAATTCTTTAAAATTTATGATTTTTTAACCAATGTAATTAAAGATTTTTCATTTTTATGAAAGTTAAACCAATATTACGATGTGACGATATTTCATATTTTTGCGATAATTTATGTTTATATATATTTTTTAAATATTTATTTGTATGGAAAAAATACATTAATTATTTTTGATACACTTTTGAGCGCAAAAATACGAGAATACCATTACTTAATTAATTTAAAAATTTTCTCGCGTAAAGTTTCGTTATAATTACGGAATCGGTGATTCGTGTACTTTTTGCCTTTAGTCGCGAATCGTTTTGCACTCCGGTTTTGCTTTCGTACCTTAATTCACCCCGGCAATTTCCCCGTCGTCGGGGGTTTGCCGGTCGTGCAATTAACTTATGCCGGGGTGACGAACCGAGTGAACTCGCGGTCTCGCGCACTGCACTGTTGTGCAGGTCGCGGTTTATGCAAAAGAAAAAATAAAAAAACAACAATTGAAAACGTGGCGACTGGCACTTGGGATTAGATTCGTTAAGGGTTCTCCGAGACACGAACAAAAAAAATATGCAATTCCCGGGGATACAATGCAGTGCTCCAGACTGGGATTGCGAGGGTCGTAGTTTTTTCACTGAGTCGCGAGAATCGTCGACTCAAACATGGCAAGGAACCGCGACACGTAGGATTTATCGTTCGAGAGTTGGAAACCAGAAATGCGATAATTACGCGCATGCAGCTGGAAGTGAGTAACAACAATGAATGGAGGTTTTAAACACGAGGTCTGATCTCATCGACAAATTATTTTCCGTGTTGTTCGACTTCTCGAGAGAATGTTGTGTGGGTAAACGACAACTTTTTTTTTTTTTTTTTTTTTTTTTTTCATTTTTTTTTCTTGTTTTTCTCCGACATTCTCGCGGAAAAAAAAGTAATCCTAACACCTTCGATTCCATGATATGGATTGATAGTATCGAGCGAGAAAGTCGTTTCGTTGTCCCGTACGAAATTAGATCGATTCCGGCGAAATTTCTCGCAGGGAGAACGACCTTTGTGTGTCTCTCTCGTCTGAACACAAATCCGCAGCATCCGCAGTTTCTTACTGTATAGTTTATAGGTTCAGCGTATATAGTACAGTGAATTTTATATAGCCTCGACGAGGGACACACGATAGCGCGTATGCGTATTTTCGCCAAAGAGTATTCTATTCTTAGTATTTCTCATGTGGATTCAAGGTGTTTATCGACGGGCCAGTATATGGCATCCCCGATGACGCCAATCGAGTTATCGATTTTGGCGAAACATCCGAGAATTCGTGACGTACGCGAATGCGGGTGTTTGATGTCAAAGATTCGGTATACTATATTTTCGACTTTATATAGGACTATTTTTATTTGTTTGTTTTTTTTTTCTTTCGTATAAGAAAAATCGACCGAGTCACGGAAAGATCGAGGAAATTTAGTAAAATTAGAAATTCAGTAAAATTTATTCGTATTCGAAAAAAAAAAAAATTTCGTACATATAACATACGCAAAAATTATGTTTCACACCCTAATTTTTTCTTTTTCGGGGAGTAACCAATTATAATTTAATAATAATAATAATAAACTTTTTCTTGCACCTGAAACAGTTTTTATCGTAACGTAATCGATTTTCGATTTCGTCTACAAAATGCAACTATAATCGATTTTTTTTTCGAACCATTTGGCGTATGCAGAGGAAAAACTTTGATATTTCGTGCATTTTATCTGTGGAAACGCCCATTTCGTGTTCACCGTGGTAAAGATTAACTGCCGCGAGGGTGAAAAAAAATTAATTGCCAAAACCACGAAAAAGATCGTCAGACGTTGAAGATAATAGCGTCGGGTTCTCATCTCACGGTTGTGGGGCATTACTCGCGGAGCGACGTTGGGCTGCTCAACGTGGGTATAAGGAGACAAGAAAAATATACGAGAAGTTGGATGGAACACATGCGTGATATCATAAATCAGTACCCAAGCCTCCGCGTACGAATATATTCTTCCCATCCCCGCCGAGAAAGGAAGGAAACACATATTGCGAAGCAAAATGTACACTGTTACGAATAAGCGATTCTTCTAAACGGTAGACACGATGGCGTTTAATTCGCAAATGGGACGCCACAAAAAGGGCCAAAAGGCACAAGTAATAAATACACTGTTAAATTTATGTTTTTGAAACCGAAACAAAAAAAAAATGACCAAAAAAGGATATAAAACAACGACACGCGCTCATTTGCTTCGATCTCCGACTAGGAAATCGTTCTCACGACTCCTTATCGCAATCGCGTTTACCCGCGGTTCGCGGTGCTCAACGTGTGGCCGGAAGTTTACCCTATCTGCTGTTTCCGCTGTGATTTTTTTTCGTTCAATTTTATCCATTATTTTTTCTCGCGAAACGTATATTTTTGGCTTCTCTCGATAATATATCTCATGCTACGTCAATTGCAGATTATTCCGCGTATCGCGAAATGTTTAAATTTCGCCCGATCGCGGATGCTGACTTTGTATTTTTTAGGGAACAAGTTATAATCAAATTTAGATACTCTTGCTAATCGACAAAGCCTACAGGCGCGCTTTGTCGCGAATAGATTAAAACGGTACACGTGACGCGTTGGGTGTGTAAAATCGGCAATCCTTGTCAACGTGCCATTCGCGAGCCGAGTATCGATAGTAGCGAATTACGTGGGTTGATCGATTTGCCTTTTAAATGATTTCTCTGACAATTAGGGCAGCGGGGATAAAAGAGTAGCTACCGCGGTTGCTGGCATCGGTATATCGAGAATTCGTTTTACATATGTCGAGCGTAGAGAACGTAATCAGAGAGGAGAGAGAGAGAGAGGATGGAGCGACAGAGTCGAGTACTCTGGACACTGTGGACATCCGGGTGTGCCTACACGCAGATTTCCTGCCCACGTGAAACCTTTCGTGTGCCGGAACCGAGAACCCGCGAACCGTCGTCTATACGGTTTGTTCAACGGTCACGTAATATATGGGTCGGGTTAACGAATCAATCGATGGATCCGATACACACATAATATCAGACCGAACATAGAGTCGATCTTTCGCGGGGATAACGATATTATAATGAAATCTCGCAATTGTTAAAAAGCTTTAAATTTTTTTTATAAAACGAAAAGTTACGAAAGAAAACAATAGCAGAATGAAAAAAAAAGGAGTTTTTTAATTTTACGAACACAATATCAGTGAACATCGTGTTAAACTTTTGTGAGATTTTCACGATATTGCAATGAAATCTCACAATAGATAAAAACTTTGCATTCTTTCAATGAAACGAAGAGTAACGAGAGAAAACAATGGCAAGAAGAAAAGAAGGGTTTTTTTGTTTTTTTTTTTTTTTTTTCGTTGAAAAATTGAAAGAGATGAAAAGGCCAAAGGCGCCAACCGTTGCCTCGTTGAATATATACTCGTCTATTATCCTTTCTGTACCTCCGGGGCGTTGCGAGAGTTTTCCGTTTCAAAGGCGGGAGGTGGGAGAGAAAAAAAAAAAAAAAAAAAAAACGTGCAAAGCGGCGAAATTGACGAGCGTCTCGAGTGGTGTGTCTGGCAAACTTCAAGAGAGTTTGATGGGATTCGACGAGCTTTGCTGACGTATATATTCACACGAAGCTTCGAGTTTACACTTCTACCGTGAATAATCATTCGAACGAATGAATTTAGTGATACATTTTATCTGACGGTTGAATCGGAACGAATAGTCAAATTTATGTGATGTTATACAATAAAATGAAATTGTTACAGTTGCATTTATTTTCAATCGTGGAAAATATGATAAATATTGAAAATTCATTGAAAAAAGTTAATGAAATTTGAAGATTCGTTTAAAACAGTTTTCTGTATTCCAATGTCGGTAAATATCGTCGTTTTTCAACTCTGTGATTTCTCTGATGTGCACAGTGCTGCCTTTCAGTTTCGAGATAACTTGCCGACTTTCTTCGGCACACCGAAGGCAGAGACACTGCCGACTGCTGTTTGCGATCAATGGTCATACATACGTCACTGTCGATAGGGTAGATCTCTTTGTTATTCATTAATTAATTTCAATTAAATTTCGGACTTCATATATTTTTTATTCTTTTTTTTCCTATTATTGTTGTACTTACTATTATACTTCCATAATCATTTTCCTTTTGTAGCAAAATATAAATTTTCAATTGATTTTTTTCAGAGTAATTGTAAAATTACAATTCGCTGAATTTTTATTATTTATTATTATTATTTTATAAAGGATTTTATTTTTATTTTATTATTATTTTTATTCAAAAATCAAATTGCATAATTATTTCCATTAATAGTTTGCCAAATTTCAATATATGTACAGTTTGAAGTGAACGAACGAATAAGAATGCGATGTCTCCGTTTTTTTTTTTTTTTTTTTTTTTCAATTCTCAATTATGATAATCGATTTTGTAAATATTATTATTTTTTTTAATTGATAAACATTTATGTTGCAGGAAGCAAGATAGATCGTTGCAAAGTCAAACATTGTCTACAATCGTGAGACCGATTCCATTCCCAACAATCATATGCTAATTCGTACCGTTCTCTTGACATTCCGCGAGCGACGTTTACCGTTCCATTCGTCAATGCCATTATACAATTATCGATCGATAGAGCCGGTCTTTCATTATACACGTCGTTCACCGTTCTCCGCCGGCATCAATCAGAATATATTATACGTTCAGCGAACGGAAGTGCAACGGAATGGATCACGGATGCAACCGATCCCGTTCTCTCCGTCTTTCGAGTACCGAGAATGATTGACAATTTTTTTTCTCATTGCAAACGGAACTGTCGAGGATTCTCGAGAGTTCTATCCGGGAATGTCAGACATGCAGTTGTGGAAATCGAACAGGAATTCGATCTGAGAACTATTAATTCAACTGACCGGATTCGTGATCAAACGAGAGCCACTTTCGCTTCCAATCGAGAAAACGAAGTCGGAAGTTTGACCCGCGCGATGTTTGTCTTCTCAGCGAGAACTCGATTTCACATCAACGATTCCGTGTTTCGTACGGATTTCTACAAATCCCGAATATGTTAGGATTAATCGATGAAAAAAAAAAAAAAAAAAAAAAAAACCAGCTATGCCACAGATATAACTAGCAGGTCGTCACCAAGATGTTTCGAACAAGAGTAGAGTAATTAAAAGGAGCGCTACTTGACGACCGGTTTAAACGACAATAATGCAGTACACAGGCGTACAGCCCACGGGATGTACCTATAAAGGGTTCAAAGCATCGCTATTTCTCGGTGACAACTTTCACAGATTTATGACGTCTTCCCGTCAACGACATCTCGTTATCTCGATTATAGGTTTCTTTACGACGATACACCAGTGTAGAGCTTATAATTAGGCTGCGAACGATAAAAGTCTCCTGGGCGTCCTGTAAATTATTATCTCGTCTTTGGTTTCTACAGGACGCCTGAGAAATCATCCGTTTTTATGAAGATCGCGGAAAAAAAATTTTGTCACTGCGACACCGTAAATTACGAAAAAAAAAAATCAATTATGGACTAATTTTGATTTTTTTAAATTGCAAATTGCGTAAATGAAGATAAACTAAATAAATAATTTGTCACGAAAAAATCGGGATTAATCGAGAGGAAACTATATGAATTTTGAAAGTCCTTCGAATTTCGACTTTTGGCGAATCGCCACACGGCGAACGGACGACCTTGACCTCTCGTCAAGAGTTTCATCGATTTCCTCGAGACGTAATTACGAATACTAGGTGCATCCGACCTGAATTATGCTTCGGATTCCAGGCACGTGCTGAGGCCTCCGAGTTCGGGATCGTGTGCGCAAGTTTGCGGAGATATACACAGAGACGCGTAGCGTTACGGATAGGGGAATTCAACGAAAGGAAGAGACGCTCCATTGGGAGTTTCTCTCGTTTGCATGCCAATGCCCGATCCGGCATTTGCACACAAGAACGAGCAGAGTACATAAATAGTCTGATACTTCTCGTCTCGTATTCCTGTCCCCTCCGGTTGCATTGGATTGGAAATCCTTCCGTTCGGCACGAGGCATTCGTAACAGCCTTCCACATCGTCTGGTACAACACTGTGAAATAAGGTCGTAGACATCTGTCTCATGTTTCGACCCCAAAGTAGCACGGAAAAAGTCCGAAATACGTAGAAATTAGAAATTTCGTCGTTGCCTCGCGACCGTCGTCGTGTCCTCATCTAAATTCACCGCGAACAAGATCGTCTGTGAATTAGTTTCGGGACCAAAAGTTTCGATATAGATAAAAAAAAAAAAAAAATGTTTTTTTAAAACTGAGTTTTGAGTAAAAGTCGAATTGGATAAAACATCGCGAACAACGAGGATTAACAACGATTTTGTTGAAACTTCGGTGCCGAAGCCTCATTCAACGAGATAAACATGGCGTCGATCTAAATTCGCGGACAGAAACTCTCGCAAAGTTTAACCGCGTTAAACCGTTGGCAAAACCGGTCGCCCCCCCGGACGTTAGAATTTTAATGCACCTTGCATAAATACCGTTTACGCTCTACTCGCGTTGCTTCATACGAATTACCACTGTGTATAATTCATTATTACGCTAAAACTTCACGAAACTTATCGACGATCATGAATTATTCGTAATTTCGTCGCCTTTAGTGAGAAAAAAAAAAAAATCACTCTCGAAGTATTGCATTCTTCGTGGGGATAATAAAAAAATATATATTTTAAGAGAAAACGATTTACCGCAACGGCAGGTCAATTGTATGCTTCTGGCGCCGGGTGTGGAGAAAAGGTAATAAAATTTATGATTTTTCTCCTTGTATATACTTTTACGAACAGATTGAAGCGCTGGTACCCTGACGAACAAAGTTGCAAAAGTGGTCGAGACTCTTCGAAATTATTACGTCGAGGTACGCATTTTTTTTTTTTTTTTCGGCATTTTTAAAGTATCCTATGGCATTAAGTTATCGAAAAAAAAAAAATTCGGCAATATGCTAACGCACCGTGATGCATCACTTTCGAAAGTGTTCGTTACAATTGTAGGAAATTCGTCTATCGGAGCAGATAGTATAAATGGCGGCAAGATTCGATGTGTCCTCTCTGTATCTTATTAAACTGGGGTGACCAGTGGCCGGTCTCGGTACAACCAGAACCACGTTGATAAGGGTATAACGGACCGCGTCAAAGCGTAAACCCGTAAACCTACTTTACCGTGTGCGCGCGCGGCGTTGTAAGTTTAAAGAAGCCGGTCTTTATTTCCCGTCTTTCTCGCATCAATGTGCACACACCGGTAGTACAACGCTAATCGCTATAATCTACGTGTGGCGGACACAAGTTAAACTTCGTAATGCCGAAGTGAAACACAGGATAGTAGGAAACGGCTAGTGACCGTAACCCAGTTACGACAGGATACAGGACGAGTCAATTCGTATCCTTATAAATGACTCATTTGGTAGCGTCTTTGCAACTATTTCCCATTTTGCTGTTTAAAAGTACCGATAATTGCAACTTCTGACCCAATGAGCCGCGCAAAGAAAAATCGGTTGTTCGTTCTTTTACGACTCGATCTATCGTATTTTATTCCGCTGATGACGAATCCGCGACTTTTTCTCGTTCCGAAACGAAAAGTAGACCTTGTATTACGATACACTGTTCGCTTTACCCCAATCTTTTTCTTCCTATCGTTTTTTAATCTTATTCCGCGGGACATACGCTCGATCTCCAGCGGCTTTCGCGAACCCAGAATCATTGGACGATGAAGGCACGTGTGGTAAAACGAAAAGAATCGCGCGGATAGGAATCAGCGGGAAAAGAGAACGGTACAGCATAGTTTATCCTACATTCGAGATCGTAGATTCCCGATTGAAGACATTTTAGCGTTCTACAGATACAACGTATCAATCCTACATGCTGCACTCGCTGGACTGTGAATATTCCTGTGTGCATCGAGACTATCGTATCGTCTTTTATCGGGACAATGATACATATATCGAATCATTTTGATTGAAGAATTATCGAACCGTTAGCGTACTTCGAAGTGTTGGGAGACTTCGAAGATCGATAAGATTCAAAGGTTGTGACGATAATGGGACGAAAAATATGCGAAAGAAAAACGAATAGAATACGTGGGACGTACGTTTCGGAAAGCATCGTAGGTGTCCTGAGACCGCAGGATGCGAATCTTCCATTGTTCCATATGGATACTGCGCAATCGTCTGGGAAATATTAGCAATGCGTTTTATATGTGTTCCTTGATTTTTTTTATTCGCAGATTTATGTGGCGATTGAACCGAGAGAAGCGAATGGAAATAACGAAGAGAGGCGATTCTTCGCGATTCTTCGATGTATTTGCATGGAGAAGAAGCCTCTCGTACGTGTAGGTCGTACATCGAAACCGATAGAACTTGTTGCCATTTTCGCGCGTGAGCGCATCAACGCCTACTGGCAATTCTATAGCGATATGAGAAAGAAAAAGATAAGCGCGGGAGTGCGAGTTGAAAAGAAAAGTCTTTGCAAAGTGGGTGCTAATCGTTGATAAATTGTGAAAGAAACTATGCGTAAGCGAGAGGATAAACGATGAGTGTAAACTGAAGAAATAATTACCTGTAATTTATTATGAAATGATACGTGAATAAATTTTTTAAAGGGGTCGAGTCAGGTGAACAATTATCGAATTTTCAATAATGGATATTTTTTAATACTCCGTAAAAAAAAAAAAAATGCTGTCGTAACAGGTCGATTGCTTGGAGGAGGGAAAGAGATTGAATTGATTTTTTTTTCTTTTTTTTTTCACAATTACGACGTGACCCTGTTGAAGTATAAAATGAAACAGTCAACGAGGCGATACGTTTAACAGGTGCGCGATGATTACGGCACTCCGCCACGTGACCAACTGGAATTCCGCGAGGCAAAGAAGAAAAAAACGGCGTTATTGGTGGAGAAAGTGAACTGCAGGCAACCCGTTAGACGGCCGTGAGTTCGAAACATTGCCGGAGGACAAAACGATGTACCGTATAAGAGCACAAGGGCTAACGACCCAGACGTTTCGGTAAATTATCACCGGGAGAAATTAACGGCTGAAATTAGCGGATCTCGATTGATCAATTGCGCAATAAGCGCTTCGATGTTTCGTGAACGTACGGAGGCTTTCACTAGACGAAGGGAAAACCGGTTGACGGACACGTGCTTCTTCGAGCCCTCGGGGGCTTCTCAACGTTTTATCGAACAGATTTATTAAATAAAAATACATTTTTTTTTTTTTTTTTTTTTTTTTTTTTTTTTTTTCAAATAAATTCATCGATAAATAAATATTCATGAACCACATGTGTCCAATGGAGGTTTACACAACTTCATAATTTATAATCGTATCGCTTGCAGTAGCTGCGAAATAGCTGCCATTAGAAAATGATTATGTTAGCGTTATTAAACATATTTATAAACGTTTGAAACCGACAAAACTGGTCCTTTTGTGGTTCAACAGTTAAGTACAAAAGTAGAAGAGTTTTCACTCTCTACGAGAAACCGGTTAACGAAGCTTAATGCTTTCTTCGAGCGTTACGTACTTATCGGAGAAGAGTTTTTTTTTAAATAAATATCGATACGAATTCACAACGATAAATCGATTAGGTTTCCCGTATGCAATTTTTTGAATTGATATCAATTTTTTTTGTTTATCTGTATCAATAATTAATTTTCTATAAATTGTTTCTTTTAAAATCAACTCCGCTGTCTATAAAAAAAAATCCGCAAATTATGTATTCTATAATACAAACCACAATACGGATGACCTGTAGATGACTTTTGCAAAAAAAAAATAATAAATATTATATAAATTATCAGATTCAATGTCGCCAAATGTCGATTTCAATGTGTATATTTATACCACGTGACTAAAGTCCGAAGAATTTTCGTATTTTTCTCGTGAATGTAAACGTACGTCCTTTTGATTCTCGTCAGGCGATATATTTATGTTTTCGAAAGAGCGCGCTGTCCTCTCACTGGCAGATTAGCTCGTTGCGGTATTATCATACGAAAAAAAAAAAAAAAAAAAAAAAAAAAAAAAAAAAAAAATTCCCTCCTGAAAGTTTGTATGAGTAATAATTCGCGCGTTATTATATTCGCCACGCGATATGTGCCGCGAGCCTTACAGTCCACAGTCTAAATAATATAATACTCTATAGTTGTACCTACAATATTGTATATACTCGAGCGGACTTCTTATTACGGCGAACGTTGCGTAAATTCAAGCATTCCGCGGTCACGGAAGTCCCTTTTATTCCTCGCCGACTCGTAACGAGTTTCCGCGTAATATTCATGGAGTCGGGTTTGCTTCAGTCTACGAATGAGATTACACTCTTTATCGTTGCAAGATATTTTCTTTGACATTCGATTACGAGTCGGTAAGATAGTGTAAAACTAATATTTTCCCCAAAAATGCATCATATTTTTATTTTTTATTATATAATTCATAATTAATAGCTAAACTGGTTTTTTCGAGTTTCACTTATCGAGAAACAGGGGGAATAGAAATTAACATCGTACAATCTCCCGAAACGCCGCGAATGATTTTGTTTGAACTTCCCACGAAGTTGAGAAATGGAATAAATAAACAAAAAGAAAAAGCATAAGCAACAAAGTGCCACGAACCTGCTAGCTGCCGACCCGTTCGCGCGGCCTCGAGCGAAAGAGATAAAAGCGAAAGTATAGCCGACTGGAAGTTTGCTGGATCTTTGAGCCGCCGAGATCACTGACTCTCCGGTCCGCTTTTTTTTTTTTTTTGTACACTCGATATTCCTCAAGAGTAGAGTAGAGCCAATCGCTGTATGCTGCGACTGTTTACGCCATTAGCTTGTTTTCTTTGAAAAACCTGAACCGAATTCACTTTCCGATCGAGTAACGCTCTCTTCCGATTAATGGTTTTCTCACAGGAAATCGACTTTTGCTCGTTTTTTTTTTTTTTTTTTTTTTTTTTTTTTTTAAATCTCTAACAGATAAACAGCGTTAAGTATATTAGGAAATGCGTATTTCAGACATTGTAAGACGTAAATTCCGGTGATATATATATCCGTTTCTATATCGCAGCCATCGATTTCTCCAAAGACCCCTCTAAAAGATCGTATCACGTACAGTTCACGCCAAAGTCACAAAAGTTCGATGTTTTGCACGGAAATTACGATGATTATTGCATTATTGCAGATATTTAATGAACGACTACGCGAAGTCTCGCGGCTATCGTCGTGCGACGATATTCGGTTGACATTTCATTTCGTAAGCTCGTCGCGATCTCGCGGAGCTCTCGAGTGCATAATGCCACGCGACTATTTGCCCCGAAGGAAAACGAAGATCGCCGGCGTGCCTCGTGGAGTTTCTTCACTTCAATGTCTTTGCGCTTTACGCTCAATGTTTGTTCTCTTTTCAATGTCTAACTCCCTATCTCTCTATCCCTATGTTCGCATATGTGTACACAGCCTCTTTGCCGAGAGGGCCACTTGACACGCCGGAGGATGAGACGACGATACTGTGGTATATGTTAGCATGGAGATTCCGTTCGTGAAGACACAAAATGAGATACTGGGTGTACCGAATTTCTCTGATTTTATTGATCATTAGAATCATCGTTATTAAAATTTAATTATTTTTAAAATGAAATGTTCAATTGTCGATAATTAAATTGAATTTAAGATAAAATCATTTTACTTCTATTAATAATTAATTATTAAGAATTCATTCAGTGTTGAAAATTTACGGTGAAAAAAAAAAAAAAAACGATTTTTCGGTTTTTTTCTGCTTAGGAATAGAACGTTAGAAAAAGTCTCAAACCGGATATTAAACATGACATTTTCATTTAGAAATTGGTGGGACGAGAAAAAAAAATGATTATGATACCGTCGTGTAGAACAGTATATCATTGAGATAATGAAAGAGGATTGAGTGAACTTTATTTCCTGAACACTCGGTATCGTTGTAGACGTATCGATTTCACGTAATCCTTTCGCTTTTCTCCAGCAGCTCATCCGCGTGCTGTTGTTAGCGATTGCCATCGAGTGCATAGATTCGATAGAAAATGTGGTGAAAGTTGAGGAGTCCCGCGTTATGAGAGGAAAAAAACAAGAATTCAGGAAGAGGATTCGCGTCTGAATTTTAATGCAAAAACATGTAACGGTCGATGATAGTGGCAGTGAAATTGGATGCTGTGCACCGACGCAACTCGGATGAAAGATGAAATACTATGTACCGACGATCTACGAGGTTTTCCACGCCAAACGAATGTTTTAATTTTTTCAAAGTGCTAAAAATTATGAATTATTTTTTTATTCGAAAATCGATCAAATGGAAATAAAAAATCGTAAACATCAAACATTTTTTGTTATTTCTATTTAATTCTTTACTTTGACCTTTAATCGATTTTTTTTTTCATTCTTTAAAGACGCTGTTATTTCTTATTAAAATAAAAAATTTTCTTTTTTCAACTTTCTACCAATCGTTTTTTTTTTTTTTTTTTTTTTTAATTTTCACAGAATATCTCGAGGTTCCCGAGAAAATGAGAAAAAAATAATTATAATGCCGTATAATTGTCGATCATGAAATGAAATGCCTCATATGTTTCTTTCATCTAAAAGCTATTTCTACATCGCATGCGGGGGCGAATCGTCTTCACGCGACTCCGTGCGCTTCACTCCGACTCGCGCATCTAATCTAACAACTTGCCATGGGGCATTTGTGACTCGCGCGCGTACACGTACCCGTTCTACTAAACGATTTCGCGCCTCGAGGACGTATCGATTGCATGGGGATCCTTTCGCTTTCCTCCAAGGCTCGCGCGTCTCTGATATCTCGGAACTTATCGAAATTTAGCAACACTTTCTCGATTTAATTTCAATATCGAAACCTTCCGAATTGACGTTATCCGAAATATCGATATTTCATTACCGATTTCACGAAATTTTCGGGACGAGAACTATCTTCGACGTTAATCCACTTTGTAGAGCCCGTTCTGCCGTTCAAAGTTAAAAAAATATATATATATATATTTTTTCATACATATTCTTCGATGTATTTTACTGCTACGAAATTTCGAAAGATGCGAAAGAAGTTATTAACCGATTCCGAGCATCGCACCGGTCAAACCGGATCCATTCACACGAAACCCATCGTAATTTCTTAAACCCCATCGCGCTTCTAAATTTCGGCTTCTTCAAAAGAAAAAGCACTCTCGCTCCCCGCTACGCGAATAAACTTCGAACTTGAAATTTTTTCTTTTATTACTTTTTCCATAAATTAATCGCACACCTCGCGAATTTCGACTCCCCTTTCCGAAAATACGCGTAAAGGCTCTGCAGTTATGATATTTATACAATGAATGAAAGTTTTTTCGGCAATCGATGTATTCGCAACAAACTACGGTGGGTAACATCTTCGTAAATAAATCTTCTCGTTGCGCGCGCAGTGAACGAGATACGCAGACTGGATAATTGGCAGCACGAGCGCCACACATAGCTACGAGCATTTGAAACTGAAAACCCCTTCGTTCGTACATAATAAACACGTGTGCGAAGTATAAAGTGTAACGATAATAACAGTTCGTTGAGTTTCGAAGTGCTAAGGCCGCAGGATGGCGTGAGGGGTGGCGAGATTATAATTCGCGGCATACGGGTTGGTCATTTATAAAAGCGTTTCTCGAAGCGGGGCTTCGCGAGTACCACACATTTTCTCCGTCTTTGAAACTCGTACGCTGCACTTATGTGCGAACGGGCAAAATGATACTCAATACGGTAACTATGGTGTGTGTCTATGTATCTGTATACATATATATATATATCTATAGCGCGGTTTGAGTGTCGAGAGTTTCAGAAAGATTGCAATATACATATGTACGATAATGTGTAGCGAAGAGTTTGCCATTCGCGAGAGCACATGCACGCTTTAGGCGCGGAATATACACTATAACCGTTGCCTTTGAGAGATTTATGAGGTTCGAAGTTGTGTTACCGATGCTTTGGCTCTGCTGCCCGGAGACCGAGCTACGTATGGGTCTTGAAAATGGTATTATTGAGTACTATTATCTGGAATCTCTCGATTCCTACTTGATTTGGTGTTTAAGAAAAAAAAAAAAAAAATAATAATAATAATAATAAAAATTCATTCCGCGAATTGTCATTCGATGCACGTAAAATGGCAATAAATATGAAAAACAAAGTGTCTGTTGAACACGTAATAAGGGGACATTTATAGGCCAATGCTTTTATGGACTTCACGGTTCATTTGACTGCGCTACCGTCGAGAGACACTGGTAGTTGTATATGTATCATAAATCACGAGAATAACTATGAAACTACTGAAGAATGTCATTGTCTTTAGGTAACGATATTTAAGAATTGTTCCTTTCGCTGAGACTATTATTTATTATTTTCGAAAATTACACGCGTTTCCGGAAATTATTTCATGGAATTTTGTAAGCGAAAAAAAATTGTGTTATTTATTTTTTTTACGCGAGAAGAAAATAATTGAGAAATATTTATTTTATCCGAAATGAAAATTATATTATAGTTTATTTTCAAAAAATATTCGTACAGAAAAAATTATAGTTTTTTCGAAAAAAATGAATTTTTTTTTAGATAAAAATGTTGCGAAACGGTAAGCGGAACCGTTTGAGAGATAGTTGTACTTTGACGAAAGATACAGTTCGTTCAAATTGGATGCAACGGTATTCCAAGGTATTCGATTGAAATTCTCTTAAGATATTAGTGGAGTTCATAAAATAATGCGTGTGTTTCGCGTTGGAGAACCGCATGAAAGAATCGTTGGAGAAGTAGCTATCTTTTGGAAGCCAATTCAGCGGAAATTTACAGCTCCGTAAGGGGGCAACGGGATAAAATACAAAGAGCATCGAGAGGTAAATCTGCGCCGCTAACCCTTTTTCGTATACGAAGTCCGGTTAACTGTTACCGTTGCGTCGTTGCAAAATTCACAACCGAAGAACGCAAATACTATACAATCCTCTCGTCTCGATGCACATCTATATACATACATTCATTACAGTGCGGAAAAAAAAAGACGTAACTTTACATTTCATCCACAGACTCGAAGAATCGGAAATAACGCGAGCAGTGTAACTGCAGCGAAAATCGAGCTTTCGATATTCCTTCTGCAACTCTCGCAACTTTGCCGGTTCGAGAGGGTTTCGGACCAACCGATTACCTCGTAATAACACCCCGGTGAAGAGATCGGCAAGAAGAACTTCTCGAGGGCGCAGAAGAGAAATAAGACAAAAGCAAAATGTAGAAGAGAGAAAAAAAAAAAAAACAAATTTGCCCGCACGAAATGAAAGATCGAGAATGAAGGAAGTACCAACGAAGAGTGGCAATATCCTTCTGCTGCTTTGTTCGGTTCGTTTTATTCTTTTTTTTTTTTTTTTTTCATCTTTACTTCAGTAATTGGTAAATCACGTCGGAGTTTAGGGCCTCTAATTATGGAATATAACGGGGGTCAGAGTCTCACGGATTCTCTTCCCGATGAGTTGACAGGATCAACTAATGTTTTTTTTTTTTACTTGAAATGACCTGAAATTTACCTCAACTTGCAGTCAATTCTTTAAATCGTTTTTTATTCTCGCGAAACTTAAGGCGATTTGTAAAATCATCGCTCGTTCTTTATATTCGACTAAAGAGCAATTGCGAATTTTAAATTATTGCATAGAATTCGTGAGTATTTTTTTTAAGCAATTTTGATTATCATTTTTTTTATATATTTTTTTTTTTTTTAAGAATTTTTTCAAAAGTGAGGAATTTGATGAAAAAATAAATGAAACGTTAAAATTGAAGTGTTAATTGATATGCCCTTAAGGCAGCTTGGTAGCGATTCGAGCGCAAATCGATTTAAGGAATTTACTTCGTGATTGGGAGTGGCGACACGAGACCTCGACGAGAACCCGACGGTAAGTACAATGTGCTTCTCGATGCTCGATCGACCAGAGCAGCATAATCTCTTCCAACTTGGCGAGCCGCCGCGGCGAGCTGTATAATTATAATAGCAGAGCAAGAAAGTCGACGTGCATTGCTTGAATAAATGATAAGACCGCACCGATGATTGATGAATCCCTCGTAACGCCCAAACGCATTTGGAGTTATGGCGAAATACCGACCACGTAACGTAGTCCCACCGTAAGACACGCACGAGGGTTACTTTTTCGAAACAAATATTGATTCGATAATCACTTTTATTCATTGATATTTGTAATAATAGAAATAATACTCAGTTCTTCAGCTGCGCGAATTTATAATAAGTGTAAAGAAAAAAAAAAATACGAGAAAAAAAAAAATGAAATTATACTAACTACGAAGGTGACTCACAGATTACACGTTTATTTATTTTTCTCGGATCATAAAGAATACGATAAGTTGCATTAAACTTTTGTAATATACAACCCTCCGTAACGAGAATCCTTTCTTTACGCTCCGAGGATATTCGCATAATACGCACGTAATTTGGGACGCTTCGGTAGGATTTCTCGAGATGTTCTCTAACGATAAAGGGCTGCAGTTTTCTTAAAGGCTTAACGAGAACGCGGCGAGAAGAGCAATAACGAGCGGAAATTCGCCATTGTAACACGTGAGTCACTTCCCCTTCTACTTTACGCATCCTCCGCACGTGCGAAAGATTATTTTTAATTGACGCAATCGCCAAATCATACCGGAAGTACGAAAAAAAAGGTCTAAATAAAGCGCTATTTATTCTAAAGATTAAATAAATTGAATCGTAAAAATAAAAATAAAATAAATAAAACGCTGAAAATTAATCAAATTTGAAAAAAAAAAAAAAAACTAAAATTAAACTTTCAATTTTTCAAAATAATTTCTGCGATAACGCACGCCAAATTCAAAATCAATTTTTTTTTTTTTTTTTTTTTCGATTCTTTAAATGAAAAACTCACCCTGTATCCATTGAGTTTATTGTTACGTCGAAGAATCACGGAATTCGCGTCAACTTTGTCGTTTCTCGTCGCGTCGACTTCGTCTTTCACTCGAACGATCTTCGGCGATCGGCCACTTTGGATTTGTTCTCTTCGGCCACTTTTTCTTACGACCGAATCGCGAGCCGATCTCTTGCTGCCGGTACTCGACGTTCTCGTTAACGAGTTACGTTCGCGATCGAATCTTTGCAGTCGCGTGACCGAAGTTGCCGATCTCGCGACTCCTTTGTTGTTGTTCGACAAATTAATCGTTGTTTTCATTGATGACGATCGCGCGATTTTCTCGTCGTCAACACTTTTCTCATCGATTTCGCAGTTACCGATCGTTCCGCCGCGTTCCATCATTTTTTCCTGTAAATTCATCGCCAATTGCCGAATTCGCGGAGAGGCGAATACGCTACCCTGAGGAAGGGACGATACCCTGAATGGCACGGGCGGTGGCAAACGACCGGATTCGTTAATCCTGACTAAGTTATTCTCATTCTTCGCGTTCTCCGTTGCTTTCTCGTCGCTTGTAAACTCGATCTCATTCTCTTTACCCGACTCGTTGCTTTCTGATTCCGTTTTCGACACATCGTCGTTCGATTGCTCGCGTTTTCGCGGCGATTTATTTGTTTCCACGGATTTCTGTTGACCGTTGTGTCTCATCGGTTTCTCGATTTCCTGACGCAACTGTCGTATCTTCGGCGATATCTTGTCCTGAGATTTTCGTTCTTTTTGTATCACGTTCACGCGCACCGCACCGGGACGACGGGAATTTTGTCGCTGCAACAACGACGGCGCGAGATCCAATTCCTCGAGATCGTCGGGATCGATTATCTCCTCTTGTTCCGGTACGACGTAAAGCCGAATTTTGTACATCTTTGGTTAGTTTTTTTTTTTTTTTTATTTAATGTTTAACGGTAATAACGATACTTTTTACTTAACGCACTTGTAAGCAACGAGGTATGCAACACTAAACGCGTACGGAGACTTTGTGTTTTTTCTTTTATGCTCGCGGATGCGGTATCACAGTTCAGCGACGAACGTGATTTTTTCAACACGGAGGCCAGCTCCGTACTGCCACACGCGCATTATTCACCTTGGTATATTATTTATTTATAGAATTCTTATTCGTTATTACACTCTCACGTTTCATTAATCTGTAAATTGCAAAAAAAAAAAAAATCTCACATCAGACGAGAGATCGAGGCTTACTGAGCTTTCGAGAGAAAAAAATCGTCAAACGAGCATCGATGGCGAAAAAAAAAATGATATTCAATTTTTTTTTACTGCGGCGCTAACTTCGGTGAGTTCTTAAAGTCATTTATCGACCTGAGTGACCGAAAATAAAATCATTTTTCAATTTTTTTTTTTTTTTTTTTTTTTTTTTTTTTTTTTTTTTTTTTTAGGTTTGAGTTTAGAATTCATCGTTTGGCTTTTCGACAAAGTCAAAGTCATTGACGAAAAAAAAAAAAATTGAGACGATAAAAAAAAAAAAAATTTCGACACTCGCAATAATTTCTCAATACCTATCTACATATTCCTCTTTTCGTCTCCCCATCTCGCTGAGCGTCGTGCAACTATAGAACGTTATTTTTCTCGCTGTTCGAAGCACACGAGACTCTCAATAGATACCATGACACATTGGCATTTGTAAATCATTAAATGATCTATCCCTTGGCACGTCCTCCGCGTTAACCAATATGTGAACGTGCGGTTCTCCGCATTCCTGTCGCTACCAGTTTACTATCTATTTGTTACATCCATCGCGGACCTCTATGTATGTATATGCGGTCTATCCGATACTCTCGGGTTACTTGAATAACTGAAGGAAATTTGTCGAGAGTCAGTCGAAGCAGCTGCAACCGTTGAATAAGAATCTATAATGTTCGAGTCGCGTACAGTCCGATAAAAAAAAAAAATTGTCATCCATTTTCCTTCTTGCGAATCGGAAAGATCGATCGAAAAACGGAAATAATTATATTTCGTCAAAAATATCTCCGATCGATTTTTTTATCAAATATTTTTTCAAATAATGAACTTCCTACAAATTTAGTTTCTAAGGCGGCATTTTTTAATTGTGTTATTGTGTATAATAATAACAGACGAAGCGGAAGGATCTCGTGCGCGAAAATGAAACTACTGTTTCCTAGGATAATAGTCAACAAGCCTCAGGGACAGCGGAGTGAGTGTACACAATGTACCGGAAGTAACGGTAAATTTCACTCTCGTCGTTCTAAATCACGAATGAATCGCGGTGAGGGTGAAAGATATCATATAAACAAACCCGTCGCTGTAACATCGGCGGATAAATTGGTTTTTAATTCTGTGAATTTTCGTTGGAAGTCCTGTGGAAAGTCGCAACGTAATCAGTGAAAAAAAGGAAATTAGCGTAAGAACTGCAGCGCGTAATTACCATGCGGATTAGGCGAATCTGTGCGACACACGTCTAAGGTTACGAATGTACATTCGTTATGGCACAATGAGCAAACATCGTCTGAAGCGCTCCGTCCGGAGTACTAAATATCCGAGACAATGCTCGTGGGTGAGGAATGATGTAACGTTCTGTTCCTTTTTTTTTTCGTCACAGAACTCGTTCTTCGTAGCGCTTGTAAAATGTACCGGTAACGAGTACCGCTTATTCGACGCGTGCATTACGCAATTGCACTATTTTTTTTTTTTTTTATCGGGACGAAAAAAATAATTTTTTGGTATCAAACATCTCGAAAAATCGTTTTTACAGAACAGTATCACCTTATGGAAGGTCTATCGCTATGTTTCTGGCAAAACGTAAGATTCCGAGAGAATTTTTAATAGTTCCGAAAGCAATGCATAGTGCTTTTGCAAAAAAATATATCCAAAATTTGTCATTTTAAAAGAAACGAAAAAAAAAAAATCGAAAATTGGAAATAATTCGAAATTTTTTAAAATATATTCAAAAAAATTTACGAACGATTTTTTGCTGGAGAAAAGTTAAATTGCCGAATGATTCGTTAAAAAAAATTTTTTTGGTTTTTGTTAATACGATTTGACATCATTATTATGCACAATAAAAGCTCTTAGCACCTTCTACGTCGTGGATTTTTGTCAGTTTTTTATACGATTGAGAAATATTCAAAATTCTATTTAAATTTGTCTGTTAACTAAGAATGTAACGATATACTCTCCTTAATACAATTCGTTGACCGAGTAAACGAGATTGCAGTAACGAAAGAGCGGAAACGGCGAACAACGTTGATTTAGTTGATTTATTAATTCAGTATATACAAGAAAATTCATTTGCATTACATTACGCATATAAGTGAAAAAATAATTCAAGAGCCGATTGCCGCACATGCGTGTGCGAATGAAGTAGAAAATCGTTAAATCACTCGAGAGATTAGATTCACCGATGAAACGTTGAGATAACTCCCCAGTTAAACGATAAGTCACATCAGTTCACAGCGGGAGAGCAGAGAGCAGTGTTGCATACGCAATTTGCTCGAAAATCCTGGAGAGAAGGAACTCTTAACCCACTTCGGTACTGGAATACCAATCGAACTATACCGGCGCGAGACTTTCTTATGTTTCACGACTAACGCACGGATTTCTGTAACGCCTCGAGTGATTGTCAAAAGACGGGAAACCAATTGCCGCGAGTACATTAAACGACGGAGCCGACAGTGTAAACGAACGCAGCTGATTCAATGCACGCGCTCCACTTCGAAGTCGTTTTTCCTTTTCAATTTTTTTCACCTCCTATCAGAGCTCCAGATTGCGCGTTTTGTTGCGCGTTTTTTCAACTCGAGTTATTTTTTTTTTTATTGCACAATTAAAAAAACAAATAATTCGAAAATTGCAAAAAAAAGATCGAAATACACGATCGATTAATCGATTACTGATTAACGAATCAATACTTTTCATTATTTTTAATTATTTAACTGTTTTTTTCCAATAATCAAAAAGTGTATTAATTGATCTGTTCTTTGATTAATTCGCGTCAAATTTGGATATCGTTTGTTGTTAAAAAAAATTAATTTTTTGCAGTTTCCATTGGGTAAAATAAATTATTGTCAAATTTTACTCAGTTCAGTGAAAGAAATGCTGTAGCCATAGATTTGCGGTAAAAGAATTTTTGCTCGCAACGTCTTAAATAGTATTTCGCTCAACATTTTTATTACGTACCCTCCCATTACCCAACAATTAAGTATTACACCGTTTCGTAATCGAACGTTTAAATGAAATTTTGCGACACACAATTCTCTCGTACCGCGTGTGCCGGCGGCAAGCGCGAGGAGATAGAATACACGCTGGGAAAGTACATTGCGAAGTCTCCAAGTTGACGCTCTTCCTCGCATCGTATTACAATGGTGCGTTTTGCTCGCGTACCATACACCACAATAATACGAACACATACGCCTCTCTATGATGCGTAAACGCGAGCGTGGGTAGTGAGGCCCCCGAGAGACTTCCATTGTTTCTACGCGTTTTTTGTTCGATGTTACTGACGCGCCAATGAAAAAAAAAAAAAAAAAAAAAAAAAAAGCTATTGCGTTTCAAGCTCTTCAGCAAATTCTTAACAAAACTATTTCAAATGTATAAAAAAAAAATTAAAAAAAAACGAAAAAAAAAAAAAAAATCGATTTATTAACCTCAAAAATCGTAAGAATTAACCGCTGAAAAAAAAAAATCCGATTTTTCTCCAGTTTGGCCTCCGATAATGTATACCAGTGAAATTATCGAAAAAAAAGAAGGAAAAAGCCATTTAAGGTATTCGCACAGAATGTGGAGCACGAGGCACGCCTATCGACACGTTTTTCCACGTTTCCCTATACTCCGATTCTCCGGGGAGAGTCTCACGCGAATAGCGCAAACTTCCCGCTCGCATGAGGCACAGAAAAAAAAAAAAAAAAAAACAAAAAAAAAATGCGCGAAGAATTCGATTAACACGACGGTGAGATCGATAACGACGAGGTTGAAACTGGATGGTTAATCGGTGAACGGCCCAGTTGTTCGATTCGATCGCAACGAACCGTGACCCGTTATCCTCGGATCCAACCGATCGGTTATACGTCTCTCGTTAGAATATTATTATACGGAGTATATCGCACTCGGTAGCCGTATTATACGCGGTATTATTATAAATATACCTTTCGCGGTGCATTGAATCGGTTATGGGTTTCCTGGCGCAATATTAAAACCGCCCGCCTCGCCGTTTTTTTTTTTTTTTTTTTTTTTTTTCTTCTCCCACTCCGAAACGCTTCTTCCTCGTGTCTTTTTGTTTTCTCCGTCTCACAGCGAGAGCACAAACTACATAGATAATCGTATACGGGATTTCCTTGAACTGTCTCTCTTACCGGATTGCCAATGTACTCGAGACACGCATTAGGCGTTCGCACAGCGTGACGAACACCCCGTTCACGCTAATGCAGGAATCGGATGTATGCATAAGTGTCTCACGCCATTATCATTGCCACGAACTTGTAGATATTATATGCACGAACTCTCTATCGATCGGTCGTTTATTAAGAAATTATACCGTAATTATCGAACTGTTGAAACGAGCAAATAATTTCGAAATTTTCCAATAAAATAAAATCGCAATACCGGAAACAGCGATTTTTTTAATGAAAGTTCATAGAAAGCTCTTAAAAATTTTTCGATTTTTTTATAATTATAGATATGAAAAAAAAAAAAAAAAAAATGCACTCACCGATTTTTGCGAAATTAATTCGCGATATGGATTCGAAAGTTTTGAAAAATCGTTGTGTATGTATTGATAATAAATAATGAAAAATTTGCGATCACAATATGCGGCAAGCAGTGTTGTGAAAGTGCGTGAAAATAGATCGACACGGTATTCTAGAACCGTGCGACGAATATACGAGGAGAGCACGTGGCAAAGCCTTGTTGGGTTCTATCCAGGCGTGACAAACATTCCACTCTCATAAGTCGGTCATCGTACGCCTATGAATTGCATAATGCGTTTCGAGTCGCATAGATTATTTTAGCCAAGAACCTCGCTAGCGATCTATATGCATATAGATATATGCAGAAAAGTGCACAGACGCGTAAGAGGTGTGTCGATGTTTGAGAAAAACGAGCGGATGAAACATTTTTCACGCGTTGTATTACGATCTATAATTTTGAAAAGGAAGATGTTTTCCTGCAGTATAGTGTTTCGCGATCGAAAAAAAAAAAAAAAAAAAAAAAAAAAAAAAAAAAAAAAAATGGAACTCTAGACGACCCCTATAGCGCGAACGACCCCATTCATTCGTGTTTCATTCGCGTGCTAATGTACGGTTTCTCGAATAATCGAATTTGTGCGAAGCCCCTACAAGACTGGATTTACATTGATCGTCTCTCCGCGAGGGTGTCACGGAGAGCGAAATGAAGATACCATAGAAAATAACAAGCTTTACTCGAGCGCAACAACGAAACTTCATGTAGCCTCGATTTTTTTTTACAAACTCATTAATCTCCTTAAATCTACTTATTTCCTACTTATCAGTGGGTTACAACGCGATTAAGGTAACGATGGAATTCGTACATCGAAATTTTAGGTCAATAGATCGAAAAATTTATTAAAATTTTTTTTATAAATTTATTTAACTCCAAACTAATTAACTGATTTTTTAATCTCCCGATAAAAAAAAAAAAGAATTTCAGGTTAATAAACTATTTAACTGAAATTACAATCAACGAAAAAATATTTTTAAAGTTATATTAAAAATACGAATAAAATGTGAAAATTAACAGATTTACGCGAGTAATTTTCTTGGGTTCGAAAACACTTTTGCGACGACTAAGAATAACCTTGCGATTCTACTCCGCATTTCTGCTTTACAAGATTCATTTTTTTTTTTTTCCTGTTCTTCGTAATTTCACTGCGAAAATAATACGAATTAGGAATCATCGTACAATGCTCTCAGACGTACGTTGTACCGTTGCAGTAGGTCAGCGTCGTGTAGGGTTCCATTTTTATTCTTTTTCTCTTTTTTTTTTTCAATCTTGAAACCTCGAATTAAGCGTTTAGTTGGCGGGGAGGTTTCTCGTGTACCTTCATTATAGTCACGATATGCACGAGACTCGGCTACTGTATGAAGAACGTTCGTCACTGCGATCGTACTACTTTCCTAATTGCGCTCTAGTGAAACGCTTCATTTTACGAGGGACACAAGGCGAAGAGAGTTTGCCAAGTGGCCGACCAAGTTTCCGACCGTCTTACGAGTGGCGAGCTGCGGTTTGACGAACGGTCGCTACTCGTGAGTATAGAAGAAAAATACAAAATCGAAACACCGAACATACGGATCGTTTCAAAGTCGAAAGGGAGTCCTCTTGGTTCGCACGGTGTCGTTGTCGACGATACACTTCCCCCATTTTTTTTTTCTTTGTTTTTGCGAAACTGGTTACCGGGACAAGGTGACTCGTTACGTTTTTTTTTTTTTTTTTTCGAACGAAAAGGTATCAACCGTATATAGGGATCGAATTCGTCTCGAACACGAAATTCCGGATGAAAATTCCTGGTTACTGTATACGCGGCTTATCATGGTATTTGTATATCCGTACGAACAGAAGTAAATAATGGTACGAAATTGAACGCGTAAACAAGTAAGAAATTTAATGTACTCTGATGTTAATTAGACGCACGTTTCGAAGAAAAATAGCTATTATGCCTTATCATCGTCATTTTCCCGAAGCTACATGATTGAATATTCGTTGTGAATGGAAGATTAACGATACGAGGTATTTCGC
The DNA here is from genome assembly GCA_963971235.1 of Cryptus armator. Lineage (NCBI taxonomy): Eukaryota > Metazoa > Arthropoda > Insecta > Hymenoptera > Ichneumonidae > Cryptus > Cryptus armator. Next base: position 20,648,214 of record OZ020233.1, read on the forward strand.
TGATGGTTATAGTGCATTAAGGACGATCGTCGGTCAACCGGCAATTGGGTTAATTGTTCGTGCGGTTTGATTAACTTCGTAACGGTTCTAAGGTCTCGCCGTGTTAGTGGAATTAACGGGGAATGATAAGAAACAGGATATTTCAATCGAAAGCTAATTCCGACGCGATTTATAGAGCAATCGGATTTGATATTAAAAAAAAAATCGATCGAAAGATTTTTTTTCATTTGTCGCGTGATTGCAATTTTCGATTGAATTTTTCACAGCAAATTATAGTTACAGAATTAAATAAAAGTGATTAAAAAAAAAAATTTATATTGCAAATATATAGATAGAAAAAGTTGCGGATGTAATGCGGATGTAAAAAAAAATAAAGTTAACTACCTATTAAAAAAAATGAATTTCCGTTGTCTAATCGATGATGCGTATGTTAGTCGATAATAAACAAATTTCTCTCATTAATGCAATTTTTCGATGCACGTTTGTTCGAAAAATTGCTCCCGAAGGCTCACATTTTCGTCAATTAATCCGCGAAATTCGTTATTATTATAAAAAAAAATAAAATAAAATTGATGACGTCGAAAAAAAAAAGAAGTTTTTCCGCGTTAAATTATCTTACCTAAGTTACGGAAACGGAGAAAACGAATATAATTCACAAGATTACACACTGTGGCGATGAAAACTTAACGGTTTGTTGAAAATCTTTGATATTCCAACGAAGAACAATCACTCGCGAGTTCACCGACGATCGAAACAACACTGATAATAGACGGCGAGCTGTTCACTCGGAGCGCCACTCGAAGTGCGAGTGAAGTTACTGGACTGGCGGCGAAAACAACGCGGGAGAGAGAAAGAGAGAGAGATAGGATGGGATAGTCCACGTGGTGGGAGAAATGAAAACAGAAAGCAAGAGAGAAAGAGAGGGCCAAGAGTGAGCGGTTGAGCCGAACGTGTTTGCGAAGCCGCGATGCAGGAGAGAACTGTGGAACTCTAAAGGTGGGCAGAGAACAGCGAACTGTTCGCAATAATGGAACGACGAACCTAACGAGATGTGGAGGATTCCACCACGTGTAGACGACCTTGCAAGGCGAGGATGTCCCTCCACCGTAAATCGAATCCTTTCCATCCACCTTCTCACCTACTAGACGAGACTCATCTCTAACTTGCTGTTTACGCTGTTTAATCACCGAAGTTTTATACGCGAAGTATTTATAGAATTTTTTTTACGAGATAACATGTTAAGTTTAGTTTTTTTGTCAACATATTCGCAATTGGTGAAAAAAAACACGATTTTTTGAAGGCGGACGGTGTCGGTGAGACAAATTTTAAGTTTAATTAGTTTCTTATCGCAAACTCAGTCAAACTTTTTTTCAATTCTTTCGTGTGTAGCAGTACAAGTTTCATAGTCTGTTATATACCCCATCACCAATAAAAAAAATGACGAATGAGAAACGAGAATTTTCCACGATTTCGATAGATGTTTGAGTCTTGTATACAAAAAGATTATTTTATAATAGGCTGTCAGTGGTAATCGGGGCGATAATTACGAGAATACTTTTAACAGCGAGTTTGTCGCCATCTGCCGTCGAAAAGATTATCATCGAGCACTGCCGTCGCATGGCTGAGTACAATTCAAATCTTTGAAAACTCAACGGCCGGTCGGTGGGCGTGGGAAGATCCGTTCCCCGACTGAATACTCCATAATTTTCTTACTAAGTACAATTTTCTTCGGCGAATTATCAATTATATTATTTAAATAAAGGAAATAAACAATTTTCTTCGAATAAAATAATGGAACGCCATTCTTCTTGTTGGGACTCATAGTTATTCGATGTTAGAAATACTCGTCGCAGTTTCTTACAAGCCTAACCTCCGATTTCGATATTATAACGAAAAAATACATATAAAAATGTTTGGTTGCTAAACCCGAGTTTGTAAATCGAAGAATCATTGGCAAGCATCTTATTTCCTCTTGTTTATCGAATTCATTGTTAAATAAATGAACCGCGATGTATGCAACAAGTAGCGTGCATAAATCAAAAATTTTCGACACGCCTGAACAAATGTAAAATTAACTCACCGCTCGAGTTCTTCCATTCCTGAGGGTTTCGCGTCTTCGCACACGTGTCTGATAATCACTCCAACCACGCGAATAGCTGTTTTCCTTGTCCAAAGTACAGCTCAAGGAACCACGCGGAGATTTGACACTTTTCCTGCGCGGTGCCATTTTGACTTTTGGGGATCGCGTGGCGTCGTCGAGACTGACCAAGTTTTCCTGCTCTACACGGGGTTATGAACGCTGAAGTCGCGGAGGGTCCCGAACTCTCGAAACATATTTTACCATGCGTCGGTTCCGACTGTTCGTTCACCGCTAGAGGTCACCAGTCATAAAAGGACACAAGGAGCATAAATATTGCAGTGTTTAAATATTGCAAAGACGTAAAATCACCGAAAAAAATCGAATACACCGAAAATGCTTTATTATCATAATTTTGTCAAAATGTAAAAAATGGTTAAAACTGCATTTTTTCGAAATATCAATTTTACTGATCTTGTATTTAATTTAATTTAATTATCCTAGCGCCGTCGTTGCCTTCTTCCGTACGCACTACTGCAATGCATCGTGCGTAGGATTTCGTACTACAGTACTACCGGCGATAACAAACGCTGCTCTACTGGATAGTATAAAATCTTAAAATCCAAAGTAAATCAAATACAATATTGCGTCTTGTTGATAGCTATGCAATGTCTTGTAATTGCTAATCACTCGAGGCAATATGCATGATTTTGTCGTGTTTTTTTCAGTGACCGTAATCGCTAATTACGTACACTATATTCAGCGGCTAATGCGCACGCTCGGAGCTCAGCTGTGTCATGCGGTCACATCGAAAACGATTGACTATACGTATATAGTTTCGATATATGTTACGAAAACATTATCACGTACGCATCGATAACCGCCCGTCCTAAGCCGGCTGTATGATTTCGACCACGGAATGCACGATAATTGCGATTGAACTTCGAGTGCATCATGATAACTCCTGATACTTATAATCATCGTTTCAGTTTTGCAAGCAAGTAAATTTCGTAATACAAGGTTAGAAGTTTTCTTCACTGCATACCGTAGAATTTACATGTACGGTAATTGTACCTGTCAATCCGTTGTTCATATTTACGTTTTGATTATTTAAATGAATAGAAAAAAAAGATTTCTCGAATTTTGTAAATAAATTACTCAATTCTGTGCTCAAGTAACAACTTTACGTGCGTCCGTAACTTTTGGTATGTATCGATAGTTTTTCTTAAATGTTTGTCACAAAGTATGCATTTGTATGCAACGATGATCCGCGATTTTGCGCTCATTTATCTTATACCCATTTATAACGGCTGTCCTTCGTTTGTTCTAAGATTAAACAATCAAATAGACATAGAATAATGAGGACCACTCATGAAAGAATTATTTTTCGTAAAAAAATTACTTTTTAAAATAATAAACGACTTTCATTTTTATTATTTTTCTTAGTCGATGAAACATATATTGCGTTGAAAAGCAAATTTATCGTAAATTTAACGAAAACTTTTTATTTGTCTCAAAGTAATTTTTGACGGTCACAAAGAGAATTTCCAAACTCCCAAATTTTAAAAGTATCCTTGTAAATGTTATGAAATTTCAAAGTTACCTCCACTACCCCCCCTTTCCCCACTATACCTGTTGGTCCTAAATATAATTTTTTCATCTTTAAAACGAGTAAAAAACAAAATAATCGCAATGTTAACTTATTTTCTCTTATTAATAATAACATTAATAATAATAATAGTAAAAATCGATATAATCGATACTTACAATGTATTTTTCCAGCGATTTTCGGTCAAAAATGACTGTAATACTGGGCGGCGGTATATCCGGGCTATCGGCAGCGTTTTACGCGTCGGAAAAGCGTTTGGGTTCCTTGATATTGTTAGAGTCATCCGAAAGATTGGGTGGATGGATTCGGAGCAAAGAATCTCCCAATGGAACGATATTTGAAATGGGTCCACGAACCGTGAGAAGACCGAATGTCCCATCCGCAAACAACACCCTGAATCTTATAGATCGTCTCGATCTCACCGACAAACTTATACCGATACCGTCGTCTCATCCATCCGCGAAAAATCGTATGATTTACGTAAACAACAAATTGCATTTATTGCCGAATTCTCTCGCCGGTATGTTTAAAACGCTCGAGCCATTCGACAGACCGTTGATAAGCGCATTGTGGAACGATATGAAATCGCCGAAAGTTACGAACGAAGACGAAAGTATGTATAGTTTTGTCGAGAGACGATTAGGCAAAGACGTCGCCGACAATCTTATAAGTTCGATGCTCTGCGGTATTTGCGCCGGAGACGCCAAGAAAATAAGCGTTAATTTTTTAATGGCGCCGTTGTTCGAAGCCGAACAACAATACGGTTCCATCGCCAAAGGTTTGCTGATGAAGAGACTGAAAAAATTATTTTCGAAAAACGAATTTTCCGGTGGCAAAGTAAAAATCGATGGTAAAGCCGAGAAACGCGGCTTTGATTCAGTCGAATTGGCGAATAAGGAAAAATGGTCGGTTTGGGGATTGAAGGGGGGATTGGAACAATTGCCTCGACGATTAACCGATCGCGTAAAATCTCAAGGAGTCGACATTCGTTTGAACGAACGATGCGAAAAAATTACTTTTCGACCGGACTGCGTTGAGCTCGAGATCAATAAGGAGACGCGAAAATGTTCGCAAGTTATTTCCGCTCTGTCGGCAAAAAATTTGGCACCACTTTTGGAGAGACAACATCCGCAATTGGCTCGAGAATTGTCGGCGATACCTATGGTCACCGTAGGCGTTGTGAATCTCGAATTTCCGGGAAAAATTTTGCCACTCGAAGCTTTCGGTTTTCTTGTACCACCGAAGGAAAAATTACCGATACTCGGAGTTATCTTCGATTCCTGCGTTTTTCCGAATAAATCTTCGACGGTACGTAACCGAATTATCTACGTGAGGTAACAATAAATACACGATTATTAAATAAACGTTTTAATTTGCGAGTAATTCGTATGAAACTTCAATGACATGAGATATTTACAATTAGAAAGAAAGACAAAAAAATAAATAAAAAACACGTAACTGTAATTGGAATTTCAAATAGTTTCTGCGATATAACGCTCGTGTACAGCTTAAGCAATGCGATAAAAATTGCATAATTATTTCACGTTTAATATTCGCATTAAAAAGATTTCGAGAAAATGTTTAATTACCAAAATAAATAGAAAATCGGAGGAATACTTGATGAAATATTACAAAAGCTCATTCAATTCTTTGGTATTTGTCATTTTGTCTTCGAGATAATTTTTCGTATATCTGATAATTTTTTTAAGTTAATTGTTACATAATTAATGAAATGATCAGAAGAATAAATTAATTGATACTAATATTCGGCACGTTCGTTGCTTCCGAAAATCAACAGGTACTGACAGTCATGATGGGCGGCGCGTGGTTTTCCGAGTACTTCGGTAAATCGCCGAACGAAGATTACTTGTTATCCGTAGCGTTGGAACAAGTGACGAAGATATTGGGAATAAAAGCCGTTCCAACTTCGCACAACGTAGCAATATTGAAGGATTGCATCCCGCAGCAAGTCGTCGGTCATAATCGTCGTTTGTTAAGAATCCAAAATTACATATCGGCTCACAAGCTTCCCGTAGCTTTGTGCGGCTCCTCGTATCAAGGTGTTGGTCTGAACGACGTTATTCTGTCGGCAAAACAAGCCGTAAATGATTTATCTGCGACCGTTCAATGAAATTCTCATCGAAGCTATGATGCGCAGCTTTCGAAGACCGAAAACACTACATTGGGTACTTTAAAACTTTGCAAAAAAATATAAAAAATCAAAGATTAATAACAATACGACGTATCTGTTTCTTATCCTACATTGCTTCATGCCCTCCATGCATCGCATAACTTTGAAATTTTATTTAAGGTTTCAATGGATTCGGGAAAAATCGGGCTATGAAATATCGTGAGTGATGCGCTTATCACATGCATTCTTGTAATATTTATTTTCATAAACATTGTTTCGTACTATTGTCATTTTTTTTCTTTCTTTCAGAAACATAATTCGGAAGTGGATTGTATATATGCGAGTGTACAGACAAAAATGGTTGCAATGGTGCACAGTTCGCACGAAACACATTACTAATGTAAAAAAAATTAAACAATTCTACAACTTATAAACACTAAGAACCCCTTCCAGTCTTTCCAGCGATGTTATCAATACTAAATAAAAATTAATTTCGTACGTGGAGAACATTGAATTCATTATTTTTTCGACTAATCGTAAGATCATTCGAATATCGCGTGATTCTTTATTTCATACAACTTTTATGAACGAATGATGCCTTATAATGTTTTTTTTTCTATAGTTTTTTTTTTTTTTTTTCAATTGTTTATAAATCAAAGTTGATAAAAATGACGATCGTAATGAGAGATTTTTCGGTTTTTGTGATTCTCCAATTCAAATAAGACTTTCATTCTATTAATTGCATTGCACAACCCATGACAATACAAGTAACTACAACCGATAGAAACATAATAAAAGTAGCGTGAGAAACACAATGGTGCTACTAAAAACAAATTTGCGTCCAACGCAACGTAAAAAAAAATTTGTTCTTTATAATTTCTTTTTTTTTTTTTTTATTCAAGCACTTTGAACCGTTATCAGCCAGAGACGTTTTTCGTTTACAGAATATATTTCTACTGTGCGACTGTACCTGCGTATTTAACTTCGTCGAAAGCCTTGCGCGCTTTTTTGAGCTCTTCGTTCATTAATAGAAGATCCCTCACTCTTGCAAATTTTCTTGCATCTTTTCTCACTGGAAAAAAAAAAAAAAATGTAAAATAACATATAGAAAATCAAAGTTTTCTCAGCTGACGATAGCATTAGCTGCAAATTTTACCTAAAAATATTATATCCTCCACTTGAACTCTTCCCGTTCTACCAATTTCCATTGCTCTGTGAGTCATTTCCGTGATAAACTCGATAACCAAATCCTCCAGTAAATCCACACTTTCGGTGTAAGGATTCTGATCGTCTCCAAAGCCATACATCATGCAACGCAACTCTTTGGAGAAGAGACGCTTGCGTCCGCTGGGCAATGTACCGCCGATCGGAATCTCTGTTTCTTCATCTTCAAACTGTTACACAAAAAAACGTTTTGCTTGCATTTCTTTGTCACATAACTAACGGATTTTCCGAACAAACGAAATCGTTAAAATTGTAAGATGAGTTAATACAATACAAATAAATAAAAATGTGAATGAATAAATACAATTAATTAACAATAATGTTTATGAAAGTAGGGTTACGTTATTTTTTAAATTGTCGTGATGTATAAAGTGTTATTACAAAAAATTTTATTGACAGGTATGAAAATATATAAAAAATGTTTAACCGAAATTAAAGCTTATATTGTAATTGAGCAACTAACCTGTTCAAAGGCTTCCTCAGCTGCCATGGCTACTCGAAAAAAAAATTAAGAAAAACCGTCGACGAAACGGCGAATGGCTGTCACAGTGGTAAACAATCTAATGTGTTTCGAGGAAAAAGCATCGATCACGAAGCAATGTGAGAAGAGGATCCGTAACTTTGATCCAACAAAAAAAAAAAGGGTTGACTCCGCTGCCAGCTTTCTTGCTGGATACAAACCATTCGAGTTGCGTGCATCACCAACGTAGTCCGCAAAACTTTGATCGAAGTTCAGAGACACCGTTGGCGATTGGCCGATACTCGTGGACCGACTCACCGTCGGCCGCTTGCGTGTCCGCGTAACGTTTCGGAACGCCAAAAGGAAACGTACGCTAGAGAGAGGCGTTGCGGGGTGTGAACCTCGGAACCGTACGAGAAACACCACTCTATAATAGGTGAAACGGGCAATGGCCATTGCAAAAAAAATTTTCTCCAAACGCTCGTCAAAGTTCTCATCGAACGTGTAAAATGTAGTCCCGTGTTTACGAAAATCATTGACAAAAAAAACACAAAAACTCCCTCGTTTTACGAAGAAAAAACACGTCGCGCGATTCATTTCGGTGAAAGTGACGCATTATAACGTAAACTTATTTATTCCATGACTCCTCTACCCGATAATACGTAAGTAAGACGAATTCTCAAACACACACACCCTACTTTAATATTTATGTTCCGAAGCGAGCCTCTACCCGTACGGTATTGGCATTGCCAGATGTGCCCGACTTGCCTTCGTCGCAGTCGTTAGTTTAGCCACTTTTCACTTTTTTTTCGCGTTCTTTTTTGTTTTTTTTTTCACACTATCGTTATTATTGCGCGAACTTGTTGATACATCCTCTGTTTCAACGTCGTCGATATAAATCGTTCGGCCGTGTGTGTATGTGTCTCTCGCATTCCAGTGATCGCTGCCGAGAATCAATCTCGCGTGCTCCGGTTCATCTTGTTTATTAATTCGTGTAATTCGTGTTAACCGTTTTTGACGACAAAAAAAAAAAACGATTTTAGGTTAGCGAAAAATGACAGTATTAGAAGCAGAAGAAGACTCGGATGAACGTTCCGTTCCTCCAAGGAAAAAGTTTTGCCTTTCCCTCCCACGACGTGAGCATACATTTAGCAGAACCATTTCGCAGCCCCCTCACACATCTACACGAGGGGGCTTCTTCGTGGGTCAGGATCTTCCTTACGGTAAGTTAACTCATCGTCCCTATCTCTGCGCTACGATGTTTGCTTCAACGTCTTCAACGTTCCATTGATAAATTTTTTTTTTTTAAGTACATTTTGTAATATTAACGATCATTGAGAATAACAAAAAAATTGATAGATGATTAAATATTGATTTTTGAAAAAAAAAAAAAAAAAAAAATTCTTCAACAAAACTTGTCGCCAGAGTTTTTTTTGCGCATTGATGCTTGTCGTAGACCCCGTCCATGCAAGTCACGAATTTCCTCTGATAAAATCTCTTTCAGAGTGCGTCACGAACTGATAGATTTTAAATTCAAGTTAATTTGCAAAAATTGACAAATTTTTATACAAATGAGAGTCGTCAAAAAATCATTCAAAAGTTTTATCCGGGGTAATTATTTTGCAAAAATGAGATTTATCAATGAATCAATGTTCGCGTACAACGCGGAAGGCGAAGAAAAATGTGAATAAAAATTTCAAAAACTTTGATACAACAGAATTTTAATTATTAAAAATTTGGTTGAATAATGAAATAATTATTTACGCCGCACAAGATTGGATTTACTCCAAAATTTGTTTTAGCGATCACATGGTCTTTTTATAAATAATTAAACGATTGTGTAATTCTATTTTTAATATTTTTGCGTGCCAAACAATTTTTTATTAAATGATTTTTTTTAACGATTCAACTTTTGGAATGAGCGGCAAAAAACTACTATCGGACAACACTTGACAATAATTTCTATTTCGCCGTTCGAGTTTTTTCAATATTTCCGAAATAATTTGGAATCGATTGGTAAAGAAAACGTTCGAAAATCTCGTAGGAATTCGAAACGATTCTATAGAATCGGTTGGTATTGTTTGAAATTTAAAACAATTTAAAAATGTAATATTCAAAAGGCTCAAGCAGGATGTTGAATGGATATCGAAGTCAACTGGGCCATCATCAAGATCCCACATACGACTACATTGGAACGGGCGCCGACGGTTTGAGAATAGCTACGCTGTGTAATCTCGGCAATACTTGCTTCCTGAACAGCGTTATTTACACGCTTCGCTTCGCTCCGTCTTTCTTGCACAACTTACATCACCTGGCGACCGATCTCTCCAATTTGAATGAGAAACAACTGCAGACTAAGGTGCGTTTTAATTATTCGAATTAATTGTGAGTTAACAACGATAAATAGCGATAACAACGAATAACTAATGTTTTTTTGTTATTTTTTTTGTTCAGGTGAAATCATCGTCTCTCGGAAGAACTGGCGTATCACTGACGGCAAGCGGAAGTCGAAGTTACAGCAGCAAAGATCTCTTGGCTTTGGCTGGAGTCGGAGAGCTCAACAAACCACGCATACAAGTCGCGACGGAGAAGCTGCATGACTTGTTCATGGCGTTGAGAGTTTCCGAGGCTCGCGAAAGCAGCGAACCTTATCAACCGGATGCATTTTTACAGGCGCTAAGGTACACAGAAAAAAAAAAAGAAAAAAAAAATACTGCCGATCAAATATCATACAAATAGCGTTAATAATTGTATTAATTAAAATTATTATGAATCTCTTTTACCGATTGTTGGAAAATTATAACTGACTGTGAATTAAAAATATAACGATGTTTTTTTATTTTTTTTTTATTTCAGGGAAGTGAATCCAATATTCGAGGGAAATCAGCAGCAGGACGCTCACGAACTGTTGGTCTGTTTACTGGACAATATTAGGGAAACGTTTCAATTGCTGGTGAGGCACAGGGAAAGTCAATTCGGTCAAAGTAACGGTGGTTTAGCGGATTTTACCGGTGACCGTATGACCGATGTACAATCTGAGGGCAGCGGTTCCGGTAAGCGGGCGCTACGCAAGTCTTGGAAGAAGAAAAAAATATCAACGCGAGGAAGTACAACGTCGCTAATACAAACGAACGTAAATGGAGTCGCGGTACCTTCCAGACCCTTCGAGAACGGTCACGCGGATTATAACGGAAGCAACGGCGAACTTTTTTCACATCGACCTGAGAGCAAAAAGTGTTTTATTTCCGAGGATTTCGAGGGCGTAAGTTTGTTGCGCACAACGTGCCTCGAGTGCGAACACGTTACCGAGCGCAAGGAAACATTTTGCGATATATGCGTACCGATCGAAACCGGCCGATCAAACGAGAAGGGTACGTCTATGATATCGCAAACAATTGAATATTTATTTTTTAACTTCAATTTTACGCTTACCGAAGCTTTTGTTTCTTAATAAGCTAAATAATTTTTAGCTGATCACATTTTACGGGTTCTAATGTAATGTTTAATAGTTTTTTTTATGTATTATTGATTTTTCTAATAGATCAAAGAAAATTGTATTGTTTTTGTAGACGAAGATGGTAAAGCGATGGATAGCGAGGTGTACAGACGCGCTGTGGTAACCAGCGAGCTACTAATAGGCCGCGACAAATACTGGTGCGCAAGCTGTCTGAGATACAACGAGGCACGACGCGAAGTATGTTTTCCCTCTTTGCCGAGACTTCTCGTACTTCAATTGAAGAGATTCTACTCAGCTGCTGGGTAAGTCATACAAGTCTCCCTCCGCACCAAGCATAACGCGAATGTTTTTCTTCATCAGACTATTTGTTCCGATAAGCAGGTACTTTTTTCTCTTTTTTTACATTATTTAATTACGATTATCGTCGATAGTAAATAAATAATAAATAATAAATAACGTTGAAATCTTTAAACTCGCAGCTCGATGGAAAAAATCAACAATCACATGCCGACACCATTGACGCTTCAATGCTTTTGCGAAGAGTGCAACGTCGATCAGTCGCAACGCGGCGGCTCCGTTCGGGCGCCCGAATCGCGGCACGTCTACAAACTTTACTCCGTTATAATGCATCAAGGAGCGACGATGACCGCTGGACACTACATCGCCTATACTAAAGTACCGGATGAATCGATGTTCGCGGAATACTACAGATGCGATCGCGACTGCAAACGTCCGAATATTTCGCAAGGCGGTAGCACCAGCAATACGAATAATCCAACGTCGGACAAGTCGTCAAGTATATTGAAGCTCTTCAGAAGCAAACCTAACATTAGCGAGAGTAGGGAGCAGCTTATGAGGGTCGGATGTCGTAGCATGGAATGTTGCGGCATACGTCGTGGCAAACACTCCGGCACGTGGCTTGAATGCGACGACGAGGCGGTACGCGCTATTCCCGAACGTGAATTACAGGATAAACTCGCACCGAATCCACGAAATTCGGCGACGCCGTATCTCCTCTTCTACGTAAGATCCACGACGTAAGCATTCCTTCCTCATCCTTATCCTTAGAACCCCAAACCTTCGAACCCAACCCACTATCCCCACTTTCCTCCCGCCACAAATGTATCAAATGTCTTCGTTTTAAATTAAAACCTCGAAATACCCACTGGCAAAAGCGTCTTTTCATTTTTTTTTTTTTTTATTATTCAACCTATTATGAGATTATTTATTAAGATTTTTTTTTTTTTTTTTTTTCGTTGGATTTGCATTATATCGGTTAACCAGGCGATTTATCGCTTTTATTCGTTGATTAACTTATCTTCGTTGATAAGAGAAAAAAATTATTATTTTCGATATGTATCGATAAGATCGAGAAATTGGCGCGACATCTGCCGAATATGGTTTTGAAAATTTTTTTTTTTTTTTTTTTCGCGCCGAACGAAATTGGAATCGAGGAAATTAAATTTTAGTTTTTATTCACATCGGTATTGGAATTAAATAGATATATTTTTTACATTCGATTGAATTGATTTTGGTGCGAAAGAATGAAAAAAAATATTGATGTCGGAAAATATATATATAATGGGATTTTTTTGGAGTAATAAAAAATTGCGAAGGTCGAGTATCATAATTTCGTGAAAACAGAAATGATGAAACGCATGCGCTTGTGTTGCTGTCCGGTAGTTATACATAATTGAATAGTAATCCGAGTTTCGGAAGAATTTTAATCAATCCAATCGCCTGCAGTAATTTCCAAGTGATGCGAATAAATCGTACTGATTATTTACTAAGTAAGTAAACGATTTGAGGAATTCGTATCGCTTGTGTAATAAAAAGAAAATTGATGCGTCGGATACGGACGACAGCGCCGTGAAGGTTCGTGGAAACACATTCAATCAAAAGGTATTTAATTATGAAAAATTCAACTATAACGTATCGTTATAAAATTGTCAATTTTTTAATCAAAAGTTCAAAAGTAAACAGTAGAAATTTAACAGCATAGTACACTCGATACTTTATTTTCCGAAAGAAACAACGTTTTTACTTCTTCAGCGGTTGAATAACTTGAAAAAAAAAAAAAAAGCTGCGCAAGCGCCGTCCATGTGATTCCCTCTGTCGGCGAAAAAAAAAACAATTCGAACTTCTGCCGCTCGTGTTCTGTCATTCCACTACATACGAACGTTCGAATACCTTGTCTATCCTGTACGCACATTCGTACTGACCGTGTTATACTACCACGTCTCCAATCAAATTAAATTATTCAACCGGCCTGACGTTCACGGGAAACTCGCCCCACTTTTTCTTTGCACGTATGTCGGCAATGAGAAATCGTATAATATAATAGCGGCAACATTGGGAAGGGGTAGGAAACGTTGAACGGAACGTTCAAAACGTTTGTTTCAGCGACTTTTCAAACAGACAATGTTCTTTCAACAATCCGAAAGAAAGTATCGCGATCTTTATTTCCTTCGCGTATAAAAAAAAAAAAAAAAAAAAAAAATTGCCTCATTAATTCTTTATTCGCCCGTAAAACGTCGCACTTTCGGCGGGCAAACGATTTTTTTAAATTACAGTAACGATACATTTTTTTTTTTTAATTCTCTCGATTTGAATGAAATTATGTAGGATACTGAAAAGTCGTGAATCGTAGTATCGACGGTCAAACTTGTTATGGTGTCCAGTCAATCATACGTGGCTACATCCATATATCGATTTAATGCGATAGGGGTCAGTGGTGGAGTTGTTGCGTTCCACTCGTCATTCTGTCACATCGTAGTTTCCTCTACTTCCAACCGGTTGAAATTCATATTATCACCGCTTTCGTTCGTTCTTCAATAACCACGGTTCACCTTAGACATGAAATTATCGTAATTCAACGCATAAGGTAAGCTATAACAAGACATTCAACTTTCTCGTTCAAAGCGTTATTTCAATCGGTAATTCAATGCAATTATGGAAAACGGGTTTCATTGCACGCGATATTTCTTATAAGTGGAGCAGACCACTAGTTCTCGCAATAGGATCATCGTTATTACGTTATTTATCTACATTAATTTTTTATCGATCTTTAGCAGTTCATTTTTTTTTTTCAATTTTTTCGTAATGATCCGATCTTTTTTTTTTTTCTTCAAATGTTTCGGAAATTTTGAAAATTATATGATTTATAATCATACAGTGCGTTAATAATATTTTGTTATTATATAATTGAAAGTTACGCTAACAATATTAGCGTAATTATTATTATTATAGTTTTCCAAGGGAAAATCAGTTTTCTTTTCTGTTTTTTTTTTTATGTATTATTTTATTGTTTAATTTTTTAAGTTATTGCCATACGATTAATTCTCTATTTCATTTGCATAATTGTCGAGCAACGATCTGCAATGATTTAAACTGCAATAGTACATTTAACATCGAAGTAGGTCGCTATGGTGAGTAAAAAAGATACTTCTTGTACTCGATGTTAGTATTTAATGAGCCTATCAACCGTAGTACGCAACACTCAGGAGGCACAATCGATCACCTGACTGCGACCCCCTGTCAGAAACTCGGAGTCCAGCACTTCCGTATTTATTGTAAACGATTACAATTTTTTTTTCAACAGCTCAACGGATCTTCGATATATTTATCGCGATGTCAACGATTTTTACTTTCTTTTTTTTTTTTTATTAATTGATGATACTTGTTATTTCAGATTTTAATAAAACATAAAACACCATGAAGTATCAACAGGTCTCCGTAGATTTCGTTAACATGGTTTTCACCGCCTGTTCGTATTTGGCACTCGCCGGAGCCGCTTGGATTTTCCTTCGGCTTTTGCAAGCTTGTTTCTCGCTGCCGCGTCATTTGAAAAAGCAGAATGACGTTCAACAAATGCTACAAGACAAAGTACGATGAAATAAAATTACTTTTTTAAATATTCTTGTAATCACGTAATTGTAGAATCTTTATAATCGGAAAAAATTGTTTTTATGAAAATAATACATTGACAAACTAATTTATATGTTATTATTATTATTAAAAAAAAAATTATATAATACAATAAATAAAAATAAATAATAAATGTTATTATTATTATTATTTTCATAATATTAACATCGATCGAATTTTTAAATTGTGCGAAAGTTTCTTTTTTTTAAATTTAATTTCGACATTGATTTACATATTTAAAAAACGTATCTTTCGATATTAATGGTTTTTTTTTTCCACAGGTGGAAAGTTACGAGAAATATTTGCTCGAGTGCGAGGAGAGAGAAAAACAAAAAGCCGACGGTGAAATAACGGAGGACGACGGTGAGAAAAAAGACTGTGATGAAAAACCTGAGGTTCCGACCGGTCCGACTAATGCGGAGAAGTGGAAGGAGCGACGAGAATGTTTGGAAATGTTGAAACGCGAATTAAAGAGAGTACGGGATGGTGGTGATATATACGATTGGGATTATCTTCTCGAAGAGGACGACAAACTGGAAGACGAAGCGAAAATCGAGAAGGAGGAAGGCGACGAGGCAAAGAAGGAATTATCACCGAACGACGTTGATTGCGAGATAATCGACGACACGACGAAAGAAGAGACATCGAACGAGGAGAAGAAAGACAAGTAGTATCGACGGTATCGACTCGAATACGAAGCACAGTTAATAAAATAAAAAAGCAAATGAGTTTTCAGGGATCGCGTACCTTTGGTGTGAATTGGCGTGATTATTAATGATAATTATATATATCTAATCATTCGAGATGTGATATTCGTCGAGATGATTTTTTTGTTTGTTTTTCGAACAATGTGCCTTAAGGATGAAATATGTATTTGTATTTGCTGTATATTTGCTCACAATACGCACGTTTCCTGTAACAATGACAGTATAACGGCGATAATTCCGTCCACTCGATTGCACTATGTGCAACGAATTGCAATCGATATCGATTATCCGCAGTTCGCAGACTGTTGATCAATCAAAAATCCTCGATGACCTTTGATAGGCGATCGCAAATATATTTTTCAACACATCATAGATCTGTTAATATATTGCATATAGTCAATAAATATATTTAATACAATTGTAATAATTTGATATTACAATATTATGTCACCGGAAATTGCCTTCACAATTGTACTGTACAATACTTTATTATGTAAGAGATCAATAAAATTATTATATTGTACATTATACTTGACTACGCAATGTGTTTTGTGTCCGCAAGCATTTTTTTTTTATTTGTGAGAAAATACGAAACTACAGAGTGATAGTAAAAATATTTATTCAAAGATTTTTTTGAACGCTTTATTGATAAAAGGAAAATAAAAAAAAATTTTAGATAAAAAAAAATTGATATTCGCTGTAAGAATTATTCGATAGAGTCCTCTATAAAACTTTGGCAAAAATTATTATTCGAATTTTCCACTGGATGGTGGGGGGTACCTTCGGTTGGAATTACTAACGTTGTCGTCTGTCGATAACTTTCCATGCCGTTTCGCGCGCCCGACTTTCGCTCGCTACGGAACAATCGATTTTTACACGGACTATTGATTGCATTGCAACGTTTGCATCGATTGCCTTTGCTGTATAAATTGACTAAAAAAAATTAAGATAATCGCGAAAAATATACAATTTAATGGATTCAATAATATAATAATTTTTTTGTCGGCACTAATTAATAATCATTTTTTTTAACAATTGTCGATGTTTTTACATGTGCATTTTTTTTGGACATCGTTCTGAAATAATTTACAGCTCGTTTTTCGTAAACAATTTTTTTATACCCTAAAAAAATGGTGGACTAAATGCTCAATGATAAATTATCATCCGAAATTCATTGATTTATTTATTTAAAGCTTCACGAACCATGGAATTTTTTTTTGCTCGTATAATTTATTTATTTCGGAAGAATGAATTATGACGTCGTCTACACATGCCAGCATCTCCACACCCTTCGCGAATCCCCGCCATAAAGTGGCGCCACCTGCATTCCTCGTGATGGCGCATAGTGACGTCCCCGCCGTTATATCCTGTAGCGCAGAGGTCGCCGTTTCGTGACCGGGCGAACGTAGGGGTTGCTCACGACAAAGAGTAGCCCCAAGAATAAATAAACGGTTAATTTTTTTTTCGCGGTTAACTGGGCGTCTGCGAGTAGTTTGTCGGAACAAAAAAATCAAATAAACAGTGGCTTGCCATCGGGATCGTGCGACGGCGGTTAAGAAATGTCGAGAGAGCACGGTGCGTTGTGAGAGGACGAGGGTGAAGGTGAGAGTTGCCGAGAGGCTGCCGGCTAGAAGACATGCTGCGCAACCACCAATGGAATCCGATAACAACGATAGCGATGGGTCCTCTAGTCAGCTAGGACCTGCCAATAACATGTGAGTCTATCACATTCCTTAATAATCCTCGATGCCTCTATTATTCAGCTCGTTACGCCAAAAAAAAAATCACGAGTATACAAAACGTTGATCGCCGAGATTTAATGAGAGATTTGGCGGGCTCTACCGCGCACACTCACGCACGCTTATTGTTTTTGTCAATAATCGCGTACACGCGACACGTGCGTGCCGTAAAAACATCGCAACGTCGATGGTTAATATAAATATTTCACAATATCAAAAGCGTTTGATACTGACACTGTGAACATAAAAAAAAACGAACTATCCGGCTTATCTGATCGCTCGGTTGACCTTGTAAATTCGATCGATTGTTCTAGGACACTTTTTTTTCGTCGATTTTCGTACGATAAAGGAATTCGTATTAAAGAGAATCGTTCAATGCGACTAATAAAAATATTGGTACGTGAAAAGAAAAAAAATTTAATTAGTCCGAATTATATTAAATAATCATATTTTAAATAGATATTCTTTCTTAAATATTTAACTAAAATATTTTTTTTTTTTCATTTTATTGTTCATAAAAAAATGATTTATTTTTTATCATGAAGTATGAAATTAAACAAAAGTGAATTTGAATATTTTTCGTTACACGCAGTTGTTAGAGTTCAGCATTTCTAATCATTTAAACAAATTTACACACAATTCCGAAGAGTAAAAATTTACGCATAAAATATAATGTGTTGTTACGAAAATGGCAATCTATTTTTATGACATTCCGTTGCCAATATAGAATTTATCATCAGTATTTAGCAAAAGGGGATGGTGTAGAGTTCAAAGGCCAGTCACCTCTTCGGCTTGTTTCAGTTCCCTTAACGACATTATCGATCTTTCTACTCGTTTAAACTATAGGTTTTATCTATTTCCGTCCGAACTATTACATTTAACTTCTCAACAAGCTTTTCACATCCCTTTGAATAATAAATTGTTTCGTCTGATGTATATTATTTCATTCATATTTCGACCATTAATAAGGATAGAGAGTCTTAACAGCGATGTATTATCTTTTACGGGAGGAAATATTTTATCGTTAATCGGTTATAGACTGTAAAATATTCGCAGGAAGTACCTATTTAAGGCATAAATTATTAGCGAATGGGGCTAATAACGCTCGTGAGAACGGTAAACGAAACAACAAGCAGTTCTTATCGTGGATAACTGGCGCTCTCACAGGGGTTGAACGTTTCCGTTTCCTTTCCCTTCCCATTCTAAACCCTATAAATAGAATCGAGTCGGCGCATCCGCGCGCGTACGTAGAACCCCATGACGACGGGGTCGCGGCCTCGTATACGATGCGAACGCCCATTCGTACCGTTCTTCGGATGAAAATGTTATCTATTTTCACTTAAATAATCTATTCACGTTTTCCTCACAATATTCTGTAGAGAATAGTAAAAAAAAATTCTTTCCGCGACAATAAAAGGAAAAAAAATTATTAAACCGCACGGCACGACAAAGTGGTGTGAGAAATATCGTCGTCAACCATTGCGAAAAGAAGAAAAATTGTCAGATTTATATCGATAGCATATCGATGTTCGAAAAAAAAAAAAAAAAACAACAATCGGCATATTTTTACTCTAATTTCTCGTACGATATTTTTTATCGCGCAAATATGCAATCAGCTAAAAAAATCTGAAACTTTACAAATATATTTAAGTATTTTATTCAATATTTTATATATTTATTTATATATAGTTATCATTTTTTAAATATTATATATGAAAGAAAAATTCTTTTTTTTTTAAACTGATTAGAAGATAATTTTGTCCTCATGTTCGACCAATGTCAATAATGCTATTAAGCGTTGGCAAGGCAATTAAAAAAATATTAAATTTGCGACTTTGCGATAAAAGATTAAAGTATGCAAAATTGCGTGCAACACTTTCGAGGTCATGCATCGCGGGTATTTTACGACGTAAAATTCTCCGCGTCATAAAGCTGCTATGATATTTCTATTTAGTGGATTGTAGGGATGCATTTCTTGCATCGACTTTGAACATTGAAGTTGCGTGGCTGCGAAAGGGTTGACTTTAGCTTTCCGTATAGTCTTAGAAATCAATAAATATGTCGGCATTCGAAAAACACATAAAATTTTATTACAAACGGACGCGTCGCTTAATTAAAATTTCGTGGAGTTTCCATTTTTCACTGCTGAACCTTCAGTGATCGATTGCAGAAATGTGCCTTTCCGCGGTTAATAATTCACTCACTAATTTGTCAATCTCCCTTTCGGAGCGACCGAATCGGTCATTTTCTCCAGTAATTAATGTCCGCAAAATTAAAAATAATTCAGTTGACGAATACGACGAAATAATAAATGCTAAAAGCCACATGTTCGTTCGCCGATGAGCTTTAATTTCAAATTTAATTAAAAAAAATTTTTGTCGAAGTCCTTCACAGCCCAACCAGTTCCCGACTCATTACGTTGATGCGAATTCCAATTTCAATAATTGAGCATTAGCTCATTATAAAAATAATTTACGAAAGAATGTATTGATCCCATAACGAGTCTCTATCGACATAATTTTCAATAAATTTTCATCATCTGAAAACAGTTATCAAAGTATCAATTTTTTCCGATAACATCGTTTCAAATCACAGTAAAAAAAAACCGTATTTTCACATCGCTTCAACTTTCAATCAGAGAATAATTATTTTTTATCCATTTCTTCGTCATATCGATTACCCGATGTCTGATAAAAAAAAATAAAAAAAAAATTGTATAAAGTAACAAACAATGAATGTAGTGGGTAATCCAGTACACGCGATAAAAAAAAGTCATATAGTTTCGTTTAAATATAGTACGACCAATAATCTGAAAACCTATTCGTATCCCCATAATGTGGTACTACGAGTACAGGAGTTAGTATCGGGATTGAAAGGTGGGGTATATAGTTGCCGGTCGCGTGTCGAAAACAGACTATCACGCAGCTCCGTTCTATCGATCTCTCCGTGCACCGCTATACGTGGAGATAGAGAGCGAGAGCTCTGGTGAGAGTATGGACCCCGCCTGACTCCCCGCGGCTTTCCCCGCAGCATCCACCGCTTCCAGCTCCGCAGTAGTACTCTCGTCGTATATACATATATACATAAATACATAGATACAGATACATACATATATATATCAGTTTATCAGTGTATAAGAGAGTAGAGAAGCGTTTTCCTCTCCGGACTCTCATTCCCGTCAGCCGGATCGCTCGCCCACACTCTCTCGTGGCTCCATCATCCTGTACAATATCCGTCAGGACCGAGTGAACGAGATGAGTTCCTACTCTCGGCTTCTCCCTCTGCAATCCGCGCTCAACCCGCAATCCCGTCGCTACTACATGCTACATAGATACTGCTACACCTATAACTATAACTAAACTACATACTCGAGCCGTGGGTCCAATTCTCTCGCGTGATGCCCGCGAGTATCTATCTATCTGTACCCGTATGTGATGCGGTCCAGCCGCTCGCACCATGTTGTACGGAAACTGTTTCCGACGTTTCATTATTATCACCGGTATCGCTCGGTTTCACCGTCGAGGGGTTGACAGCAGCTACCAGACCTTCGTTCGTTTACGAGGAACGAACGATTCGTGACAATTCTATCCTTTCAAATCGAACGGAATGCCCTGATGTACCGAAACGAATCGACGATGTACAGTCGAATTTTACATCGAAAGTTGAACCAAAAACTAAAAATACAAATTTGTCGGACTTTTTTTTTCGAAGCTAAAATCGATATCGAATAGTTCGAAAAAAAAAAAAAAAAAAAAAAAAATTGGTCATATTTCTGGGATTACCAGGACTATGTGTGCTCTTCTCGAATAAAAAGAAACTTAATATGGCTTATTTAAGCTTAGAACGCCACACATATTTTTTAATCTCGTTAAAACCACAGAGTATCTGGGAGATCCGATTTCTTCGTTATGGCGAAACTCTACCAATAATCAATATTTTTGAATTTAATTATAATGAAATCGGAACACCGGCTTAAGGAAGCTGTGCGTCGAGCCGCGATATCGATATCACGAATATTGTAGAAGACGATTTTAAAGGAAATATAAAAATAGCCAATTTTTAAAAATTCCAGATTTTCTTGAAATACTTCGTGCCCTACAGAGCCATGTGTAGCATTTTAGGGTTACCCTCGGTATCTTCTTTCGTAACTCTATGACAAATAACTGCCCATTTTATCATAATCTGAAGCTTTACTCTCGGGTTTGTTTTTTAACCAAATAAATTTGGACGAAACCTTGAAAAGTTTATTTCAAACTTAAAACACGATATATGTATCACACAGTCATTCGTATTTATGGAAATTTCTACTGTATCTTTTGTTGCCGCAGTACCGGACCGTAAAACTCTTGGATGTTACGACTTTTACTGAATGTGTATATATGCATATATATCTCCATAGGCATATAAGAATATACTTTACAGCAGCAGTAGCGCATTTCGTCATCGCTCTTTCTTTCCACACGCCTTTCCGGGCCGCCTGCTGCTGCTGGTCGTATCAGCCATGACCTTGTCCCGCGAAAGCGAACGGGGGTAGTACAGAGAGTTCTCCTTCCCTCAGCCCCCCTGCGTTGCACTTGCGGTACCCTCGGCCTCTCTTTTCGACCCTCAGCCACGAGATAACCTCCAGTTTCAGGTGCACACGTTTTAAAAAGAGCGACGAGAGAAAGAGAAAGATGGAGTGATGATAAAGAAGCAAAAAAAAAAGTCGCATTCATACGTAGAGAGAGATGCTTCCCCTATTCATGCGGAAAGGCGAGAGGTTGTGCACACACTCGAGACGTACGGGGGTCGTATCAAAGACCAACCCCTTCTGGACAAATCCAACGAAAGCGGAGTATATCGCGAGTTCTACTTTCTCTCGTGCATATACGACGTTAGGCTGTTAATGCACCGTCACTATATGATCTTTCAATCTTTCCGTGGCAAAGCGTTGAAGGTGGAAACATGGACCTTGATCCCGAAAAAGAAGACGCGGAAACGCGAGTCATTTTTTTTTTTTTTTTTTTTTTTTTTCTCGAAAACATCTGCCGAGTTTATTTAACGGGAATAGTATTTATTCCTCGATATAAATTCTGGTTTTGAGAATCCCAAAGCGTTGTTCGTTATCCGCTTCGCAAAATGTATCGGTATCCGGTATATATAACTCAATGGAGTTTCAAGCGTTTCGGAGAATTCCCATTGGGATATCAACGAAATCCGAGCGAAAGGCTTCTCGTTTTCGATGAAACGCTAAATTAATGTCGCTCATCGGACACTTTTTCTCGGTTGAGAAGAATGATGCTGTCTTAGAGAGAAAACTGAATTGTCCGAAACATCGACTCGCTAATTAGCTAAAAATTTCGCGATTCGCGGAAAACGGACAACGGATCTTCTTTGAAAATCAAAGCTCTCATTGAGAATTTTCGCAATGCCAAAAAGTTTGATTCACTCGGGAAAATTAGAAGAGTCTCAGTGAAGTTGTCCCGTTGCTCCCTATTCTCGCGGTTTCAAAACGTTTTTAATACGAAAGAGCGTACCTACCAGTGTTTGAGAACGTGTTACGTTTCGTCGGACGGCGAACCTGCTATTTCCGGAGCTCGGAAATCCTAGATGCGTTTTACCGTCGTCGCTACGACGACATTTTATTTATAGCTCGAGAAACTCTCTCGTGTTTTCAGTAACGAAAGTCAACGTACTGAATTTGTTCGTTTTCAGCCGATGCAACGTGCGCGTGGTACACGTGGAAAAAAATTCTGAAAAACTTTGTTTGTCGAACTCTTTGCCCGAGCGAAAGACACTAATAAACGCGGTAGAAGGAGAGGAGTAATATAAAGCTGTGAGGTTAAAAACAAAAAAAAAGCAAAGTTGTAGTACGGCGTCGGTACGATCATCATGACCAACGGGAATGAAAGTTTGTGAATTTAGAGGAAGAGAGACGCTTGCAATTAACGTACCGACTCCCGAGCGGTTTTTAAAAAACTTTCCCGCCACTCAAAGTGTTCTGCATGTTTGGTATGTGTGCAGTTTGGTAGGTTGTTAATGAGTTTCTTCTCTGCTTTGCGTACCGCGAACGGTCGAATAATTCGCGATATTGTAAAATTAGGTAAAACGTATCGGACGCAGAAAGTCACATTTGTAAAAATAAAAAAAATGAAAGTTCGAAAAAAAAAGAAAAAAAAAACGATAAATCGCCAAAATTATGCAAACATTAATTTTTTTTCGTATAAAAAAGAAATGTATACTTTTCCGACAGTTGATTGGTAAAAATGATAAATAGATTTACGCGCCAAGTGGACAATTTAAAAAATGAAAATAAATTCAGCGAAGAATTTAGTCGATCCAAACTTTTTTTTTTTTTAGTGTACAGCAATCCATAATAATTGATTGCGAAGATTACGATATTTCGACAAAATCAGATCGCCAACGATGTTTTTTTTTTTTTTTTTTTTTTTTACTAATGTGGCTCAGGGTCGAACGAAACTGTTTATTATACTCCGCCTACACAATCCACCAGTTTCTTCAAGTATAGTTGCCGATGCTATTCCCAAACAGTATAGACATGTAGATATCGTGTACGTTGCCGATACACTCGCTTAGCTAAACACACCGAAGTACGTCGAACTTCCTGCTAACGGTGAATCTAACGGGCCATCAACGTTATTGCCAGCGAGTATAGAGTATTACGGAGACGTTGTAGAACCCCTCCTCTGTTACTCGGTCTCTGAGGTCATTAAACATTCGCGCGTATCTCAAACTTTGTACCTCTAGCTATGGAGCGCATCTGAAACGATGCATAGTTCACGTTGCTAGTAGCTTCCAGGTACATCGTGCGAGAATCTAATTACTTGATATTTGTCAATGTGGATTGAGGTCGTATACCGTCGACTCCAAGATCCTTCGTCCTTTCAGTTCTCACGCGTAAACCGCTTTGCAAATTTCGTTAATCCGATTCAGAACGTCAATGCTGACGCAGTATCTCGCATTTTTTTTTTATAAATTCAAAGTTCATGAGTTGATATTGAGTTAATTTTAGAAAAATTGACCTTTATTTCGCTTGCAAAATTTCAACGGACTCAATGACCTAAATGTTCAATATACATCGAGCAGCGAGTTGTTTCCAATAAATACCCATTTCAATAGCGGTACTTCGTTGTTGAGATAATTATTTTTAATTTTCCAGAAATTAATGACAAATCTATACACCAATTTTGCAAAATACTTCGTCAAAATTCGATCACCTGTTATCGGCACTTCGCCCATTGAAATTAAGTATATACTGAGATATATACGAGACATAGAACTTTTGGCCGCAAAATTTATAATGTATATATAATCTGTCTATAGAGTCGGTATACTATATACAGTAAAAATGGAGTATACGTAACGTATACATAAAACATATAAACATTTATTTTATATATCCAATTCGATATATAAATGATATATAGTCTATTAATAACATTTCCCTCTGAGTACATATCTTGTATATATTTTATACTTTATTTCCATGGGGTGTGCCAACAAAATCTTCTTATCCGCTTCACGGATGCTGTGGAATAGCAAAATCTTCGATAATCCATCATCCGATGAACGAACGGAATCACGAGTTTTACGCTTGTATAGTTAAATAGTTGCGCAATCGAAAGTTCGAACGGCACGACGACGAATGTAGACGGCAGTTTTAACCGATGACGATTTCCAAGAGCTTTGCGCGCCGGTTAGGTAACCCCGTTGGTAGATGCATTCGATGGCAGAGTAAAACTCGCGGCCAGTTAGGTCAACGTACAAGTCGCATTCGGACTTGAATTCGAAATCCTGTTCGCGTGCCGAGTCTTCGTGGTCCAGGAACTTTGTTCGCAAAAGGTTTGAGTGCCGAGCAGCATGAAGCCGGCAACTTTGACCGATTCGGATAACCCTGCGGATTATGCTGACATCAAGTTTCCGAGATTCGCGACAGTGAACATAGTGAATAGCAGAGAACCTAAACCAACCGAGTTTTTGGTCGACGAGCCAGTGCTTCGTAATCTTTTCCTCGGTATTCCGAAAGAGGACAATCCCGTTGAGATTGCATGCGTGATAAATCGATTGATCTTCTATTACGTTATCATAAAGTGGTTAAACTTCGAGGTTTGGTGGTTCGTCGGGGATGGTCCGTGTCCCACGAGTTGTTGAAACGTTAAAAAAACACAGTTTGGGATCCAATGTGGAATAAGAATACGTAGAAGTTGCGCAAAGTATTAATCTTGGATAACGTCCGCGTCCTCGTTTCGAGAATCTTCTGATCTGAGTTCATGAAGAGTGGAGCAATTTGTAGTATTGACTTGGGAAGTCAATCAGCGATCAGCATTTGTTTTGGAACTCCAGGAAGTCCTGAGGTAAAACACACTCATCTCTCGGGATGTCTGCGACTGTGAGGTTTAACGCGTTCGAACAGTTGACTCGTATCATTGGGACGAAATTATACGCGCGATCGGGGAAGAGCCGAGGAAGGGTTTGATACAAACAAGAAGATGAAGAAGAAGATGGTAAAGAAACAGGAAGAGTGCGTTGAAAAAACATCGAGAGACGAGAGAAATAAGTAGAGCAGCCGGAAGCTGCGAGATCGCCTCGAAAAACTTGACGGCGGGAGAACTTATACGACTCGTTTCTATGAGTCATCGAGCCATCTGTTTAAGTGTCGACTGACACACGTTCTTTCGTTTAAATGTTAAGCAATAAAATCACTGTATACAAAAAAAAAACCTCCGAGTACAAAAAAAAACTAACAGAGTAATTATTTTTTGTATGATAGAAATTATTTCGTATCGATATAAGTGAAAAATTATGCAGCTTTATTGAGAACAATAAAAATAACATTATTATTCATGCATCAATGTTCTGTTTATTTTTATAAATAAATTCCTACGCTCATCGTTCGCTTTTCGGAATTTTCTGTTACGCGAGATAATCGAAAAATCCGCAGTCGCGAAATATTACGCTTTCGGCGAAAAGCTCATCGTTTCGGAAACCTCGAATTCTTGGGAAACCCGAAGCTGAGTGTTTAGTTATTTTTGAAACGTTTCACAGGAGAATACTTACGTCCGGGGTATCGGTAGTGTATAGTCTTCATTTTTATTGAATTTTAGTTTTATCTCGTAAAAAACAAAATCAAACGCAATTAACCCAAATATAATGAAAACTTTATTTAAATTTTAATATTTTATTCAAACGCTGTATCAGGCTGCGCAGCAACTCCGATGTTTAAGGGATGATCAATCGATTAATTTAATTCACGTTTTTAAATATTTTTCCGAGAAAAAAAAATCGTCTTTTCGTAATTACTTTTTTTTTTTCTAAGTTTCGCAAAGTATCGCAGGAAACTTGTGCAAATTTAAACAAAAAAAAATTGTCATGACTGAGTTGCGTGGACCACTTGATGCGCCTTCAATGCAAATTCGATGGTATTTCGTATTGAGGCCGGTATAGCAGACAGGTAGGTAAAGAGTGCATCGTCCGAATGCCAAATGCGATGCCAAACATCGAAAATAGATTGCCTCTCAATCTCACACGGTGAAGCCTACTGTTGCAATTCGACACGTTCCGAATTACCTTATCGTCGACAAATTGAGTCAAGGAAACGTTTGAGTCGAATCCACATCGTCGATAGTCAATAAAAAATGAAAAATAAAAATTATTCGGCAAAACACGAATAGAATTTCCGCCAACTGTTAGTAACATTAACATTACTACGGTTCACGAACTATTGCTCTCCCGACCAATCGTCAATCGGCACTTTATTCTCAGCATTGAAACTTCAGATCTTCCAACTCGCGCTCACGCTGAAAAGACAAACTCATTCGAACGTTCATTTAACCGATCTCGTTAAAATTGAAGGAGTTCGTTGAAAGTTCGGATAACGAAGACTCCGTTCGTCTGTAGGACTCAACGAAGTTCTAACCGTGAAACCGAATATTTGCACTTGCTAATGACGTCTAGTTCCGTCGCAATGACTGGGCCTCTTTTCGTTACGCTGCAATAGACATTGTTTTCTCTAGCAAACTCCGCGCCGAGGTTCTTCCAACGCCTCGATGAATTCTATTTCGGATCATATGGCTTTCCTCTCAGCATCTCATTCGTTCGTTTGAGACGTTCTTTTTTTCGATTTTTTTTTTTCTCTCGTTCGCCACTCGGCACGTGATTCCACAGGAAATGAAGGCATCAACCCCAACCGACTCTGGTTCACAAATTCAAATTTCATCATAGTATTATTCACTTCTCACGCTCCGTATTACGTCTCATCGTGATGTTCCGTTTCGCGATTGTTTTTTTTTTTTTTTTTTTTCGAGATTTTTTACCACATCTTCTGTGCCAAGAAATACAAAATATCTGTAGCCACAAGCCGCCTTTGTTATTATTATAATTCATATATCGTTAGAACTATTCACTCCGCGGATTTTTAGACGATTCCTAACACTTTTATCTTCTTGATGGTTACATGTTAGAAATCAATCAATCGCTCGGTCGGATGATGTATGCCTTTCTACCGCACGTACTTCAAATTAGTCGCATCACAAAATGAACTATTTGTACACAATTAACCACTAGAAATTAACTAATTAATTTATTCTATTAACTTCTACATGGCTAACAGTTGCGTATCGACGGGTTCACCATTCAGTAGTTTCAATTTGCAAATCCCTTTCCGATTGAATAATCGAAATGATCGAAATGGAAATCATTTTTTTTATGGCACATGTTACAGATCGATAAATTTTATCGCTGGAAAAAAATGGAAGCCACAGGCAGCTATATAGTTCTGAGGCATGTGCTCCAAATTACTCGAACGTCACAGTAAACTATTTGTACACCGTGAGCCATTGGAAACTAACTAATAGAATCCTATCAACGTCTGTATGACTTCCCGTTGCATATCAATAAGTTCTCCATTCAGTAATTTCAACTTGCAAATCGCTCTCAGAAATATCTAATTACGGTTTTTAAATGAAGAACGTCGCAGCAGTAAATACGCGCTAAACATTGAATGCACGTTGCGACGTCGTGAACTCCAAATGTGCAATATGTCATCAATTTGTATTCTCGCCGATGTGATTATGAGAACAGATCTCTTTTATTTCAACAAAACATTTATGTATATTGCTACGAAAGAAAAAAATATCGGAATATCTCAATGTAAGCGATTGGAATGAATGAATGAATTCTGTGTTCAAATATCTCCCGATACGGAGAATCGCAATTGAATAATAATTGAAAAAATCATTTTTCACGTCGCACGTCGTACAATACCTGCATCCCGATACATCGAAAATGCAAATTGAATTCCGTACCTTCGTTCTTTTATTCAATCGAAAAGCGTTCTTCGTCTCGAATCTGTTCACTCGACTTTGAATTCCAATCGGTTACCGCCGAATATTTTAAGTCGAGAATTGCTCTCGTTGTTTTTTTACGGTCCATAAAAAATATGTTGTTTATTGCTTAACCCGGGAATATCACACATATTTTTCCATCTCTTTAACGCCACACATGGGTTTGAAAAACCCGATAGATACATCGGCACAAAACTATAAAAAAATTCCCCCTTTTTATACTATTATAGCAACAATTTCCTCCGGTAAATAATTTTATTTTTCGATTTATAAGTAATACATTTGAAAAGTATTGAATTGAAAAAAAAAATCAAAAAAATAATTTTTTTTATTTACTAATTATATAAAAATTTAAAAATACATGTTTTCGGTATGAATAATTCTTCAACGAAAAATTCTTAAAACGACCAATTTAAAAAAATTTAAAATTTCCTTGAAACAGTTTGGGTTCAGCAGCATGTGCGGTGATCTACGGTTAAAAAAAAAGGCCTCAAAGGCTTTACAGATTTTGGAGTATATAAATCGCAGAAATCATCATTACGTAGTGTCAAAAATGTTCTCACTAAATCGTGAAGCTTTCATTGTCGTTTTCTCATTTTCTTCCCGCGGGATATGTCACAGTTTCCGAAATATAATTCGCGGTAAGCATTAGCGACGTTCAACATTTCTCGGAAGATGCTGTGGTAAAGGGGTCCAATGCACCGAAATGTTCACGAGAAGACATACACAGGGACACAGAGAGGCCTTTTGCGTTGCCTCGGGTGACGTGCTCTCGCGATAGTACATACGACGTCGCTGCTGGGCCTTCGCGTCGAGTTTCTGACAGTGCAGCAGATGCAACACTCGACTTGTCGTAAACTACAAGAGAGGCGAGAGAGAGTAGTTTACAGTGGGTGTGTTATACAGATAACCTCGGTTGTCGGGTGTGTATGCGTCACGCGCGGGATTCTAGATTTACGGAGTGAAAACTCCGGCGGGACTCCTTCGTGCAGCCGTCGAGGCGAAATTCGGTTTTTCTTGTGAGTCGCTTCCAGTATCACACGGAGAATCTTGTCTGTTCGTCACTGATATTAACAGCAACAGCCACGCGACACTTGACACAACAAATTATCCTTTCTTCGCAACTTTAATTCGATTTCGAATAATAAATCTCGTTAAGTGTGAACTTCTGTGAATGAAAACTTCGCTTGTATCCGATTCATCCCGTTCTCGAGTAGACAGTCATATATATTAATATAATTAAACTTTAGAGCAGTTAACAAGAAAAAGTTTATCAATTCAGAGGAAAATTAATATTTTTATTATTTCCAAGATGGACGGACCAATTTTGCAATAATTTAACATCGTAAGATACAAAATTTGATAAAATTCGTAATAGTAATTAAATACGAATTATTCGTAAAATGGAACAAATAATATTGCGATAAATTTAAAATCTAAAATTTTTTAAAATTTAATACGGTTTTTATCGTTATCGTCATTTATAATCGTTTCTTTGACGTAAGTCTGTTCTTCAAAATATCGAAATTAATAAACAAAATATACGCGTTTTTTTATGTGTAATTCGACGATTTATTCACAAAAATTAGGTATATTTTGTACATCGATTTCCATACAATATTTTTATTTTTCGCGCCGAAGTTCGTCGTGTTAAATATCACAAACAATTTTATTTTTTTTCTCACCCCGTTGTTTATTATCGCGCGAAATGGAATTGGAGATAAAAAGTTTTAAAAGGAATACAGTGATTCGAATAACACGCCGTAAAAAAAAAGAGGCTTTACGCCGCCTGCGACAATATCCGCTGCAGGAGGCCGGAGAACGTTTCCCACTCCCGCAGAGCTTTGCCACGTGCGCGGGCTTCGAAATGACGTATTCGCCTAGTGACATCCCATGTAGTCTTGAAAACACGTGTGACACGCGTCACACTCTCCAACGTTTAATCGATCACACGCGCCGAAGCCCGAAAATATTCCACGAAAAATTCCCTAGTAGAATCAGTGGATCGAGAGATTACGAGGATTTTTTTTAGATCCGACGTGCGAACCAACATCGGCGAAGGTCCGACAAGACCCCACTTATCGATGCCACGCGCTTCGACAAACCCTCGTTTTCCCCATACCGGAAATACTTTTGGAAACATGACGAACATACGAAAAGAACCGATCGTTCTCGATGTAATGTTAAATAAAGGGAGCGATTATTTGCGTTAGAAAAATCGCGCGTGCCACGCGAACTTTCGAAAATCGGGGGCTTTGGTGCGAACGCGTTGCTGTTGTTATCTCAAATCTTTCGTGACAGTATGTAAACCCGGATTTGTTTGTTTCGATCGAACGGGACGAAAGGTCGTGTCACCTATATCCCTGCTACGGGATCACTAAAACGAAGCTAAAAAAAAATCCTCGTTATTTTCCCCAAAATCAAAGTTTATTTTTCAAATCCGAATCCAAACAGCGAACATTTTTAAACAAACTAAAAAAAAAAAAATCTGATCAAAATATTAAAGTTAATTCGTAAGCCATTGAGTGGAAAAAGAATTGGAGTTCTTAAAAAAAAAATCGTGTTTGTTTACTTCCATCTGATAGATCTTTTGTGATATACACGTGTGACCCTCGTTGTCCACACTGACCATCATTAACCCTGTTTTACCCTTCGGTATGTTATACCAAAATAGAATTTCCTTCGGTACTTCATATGGAGACTCGAATAGTCTCTTTCCCGCCACGCTACTGAATATTTGATTGTTGATTCGGTCGTTTTGCGTATACATCGGGTGATGTATCTATCTACTTACTTTGTGACGCGGAGTGTGTGAACTTCGTAAAGGGCACCAAACGCAACGATCGCACATACCAGACACGCTGTAACCTCGTGTACAGCCGCGGGGTACGAAGGATATAATTCATCGGGTCGAACGTATTATCGTTCTCGTTCTGAGGTTTAGATTAGAGAGCTAAGAAGTTGTACGCGGCAACGGAACCGCGACATTCCGTGCCTCGCGTGACTGAGTATTTCGAGTTACCGGAATACATATGTATATACACGTTACACTGTCTCGAATCGTATGTATAAGTGAAACCGAGGATATTCCGACGCAAGCTTCCTCGCTCTCTACTCCAATCGATGGTTCAAGGCCGCTGCGGATGTAGGGACACGTACTCCGAAAATTCCGACCGCATCGCAAACGCCGGACCGAAGCATCAGGATGGCGCCGAAAACAAAAAAAAACAATAATACTTAGTTGTTTGCGAAGTTAAAAATTTTCGAGGTGCATATTATGCAATGAAGCGTTTTCCGGATGGAGAGGAACTAAGCAAAGTCCTCGAGATCGCGAAAGCTCGAGGTTGAGAGGTTTTTTTCATTTCCGAAACGCTGCTGCGTTCGCCAACGACATGTTTATCTTTCTCATCGACTACAATCGATTATTCTTTCGCTGTTTCGTCGAGATTTTACTAATCGATAATGATATACAGATGCTGTAGCAGTTTTGACTCTTCCAATTTCTCCGAGTGACGCAATAAATCAAATTTCGAACGACACACCTAATGCAATTTTTTAAAATCCCACATCGACTGGTATTCATGAAAACGCCGAAAAATTGTCCTTTTGACCGAATAGGAGAGGGAAATTGAATAGATAATGAATTTTAAGTTGATAATATCTCGAGAAAGCTTCGCGGCATTATTTTTTCAACGACAAAAGATTGCATGGCGGGGGTACGGCATCGATAATCGCATTGAAGGCTTTACCTACATAAGCTCGCGATAGATGCTTCGATGTTCAGCGCGTTCTTGCTGAGGCTTCATCATGTAGCAAACACACACGACCTATGCAAAGCTTACGGAACTCTCGTTGCACGTGTGTGTGCATTCCTACGTGCGAACACATGCATGCAGCTTTTGCATGAACCTCTGCGTTTCTCGTCGGTTCGTAGTTTCCCCGTTTGTTTGGCGAATCTATACCGAACACGAAGGAAAATGTTTTGCCATTGTATAGCCAGCGGCTAGTGCACTAGTCGTGTGTGTCTTCACTCGAACGTTATACCGCCCGAGCGAATAGGTGAGAGGTCGGCCCACTTTGTTCCTATCCAATATTTGGTCGTTTCTGTGTGTACTATAGGCTACCAAATGTGCAGAAGAAAAAATTCATGTTCCCAGTTTTGGCCATCTGTTCGGAACAATTTCTGAAGTCCCGTTGCAATAACGATGCGTTTTTTGATTGATTGATGGCAACGTAGGCATTATTATAGGTATATTTGCGTTTTTCAACTCCAATCGATTTTTTTTTTTAAACCCGAATTGTTTTCCCTTCCGTTTAAACTCGACCCGTATTTTTATGATTGTAAGGATTTTGATAAATTAATAAAAACGAGAAACCACGTGGAACACATTTCCAAACAATGAATTAAATAAAAAAATTATTGTTTTTTTTGTGTGACACGTCGGCGAAAATTATTTTTCTTGTTTTGTTCCCAAATGCAAACAAAGTATATTGCGATATATATTTGTTATATTTTCATCGAAAAAATCGTATACGACGTATTTTTTTTTAATTTTATTAAAAAAAATGCAAAAAAAAATGTCCCTGCAATTATGTCGCTAATATATAATAAATTAACTGATTAATACATTAATTCCTATAAAACACTGAATTTCATATATTTTCAATAAAAAACGAGCGTCGAAAAAATAGTGAACGTGTCCACTGCAGTCGAGCATTTAAAATTGCAATATACGATACACCAAATGTCTCGATAAGATCGCGATTACGATTTGAACGGAAGAGTTTCGATAACACAGCAAAACGTACAGATCGAGAAAAGGTGAAAGATATGCCGCACGAAAAATCAAATGTGTCCCGACTTTGTTGGAATTGCGGACGTGACTATGTACTCCAAGATAGTTGCGTCGTGCAACGACCGGTCCGATAACGCTGCACGACTTTCTGTTGGCTTCGTATCAAAAGATATCGATATGAATGTACTGTATTCGATGAAAGTTCAAAGAAATTGTCGAATTAAAAAAAAAAAAATGAGTACGAAAAATTTTTCGATACTGAAAGTTCGGAAAGTTCGTAGTTCTCTATATTCGTCATCATCACGATTTCATGTTCTTCACACATCGAGTTATAAAATTGCCATATATTTCGAAAATGTAAAATATATCTATATATCCTTAAGCGCATCTTCGTTGCCACATCCATAGAGTTCCCTTTATTTCCGGGGGTGTTGTGCAGCGAAGAAAAATGCGATGCATTCTTGCGTTTCATCCGTGAGAGACAGACGATCGTGGGGAGTATTCGATGCTTTTCATCGTCCCGGTCGTTTCTTCCTTCCGGTACGTTCCTTGGTTCGCCCACCACGAGTGGGACGATCTCTCGTGGATCGGTGACCTACTTACTCGCCGGGTGGATAAGAGTTCAAAGAGTTGAGGGTGGATAAGTCTCTCGTGTGCAGGAGGTACCGTCGGTTTTCACCGGGAAATTTTCCTCGGAGAATACACGGCGAAATATTTGACTCCGTCGTGAAGAACTTTACAGCGACACAATATATGCTCTTCCAATGTCTGTTACGCAGCTGTGTCATGGATCGATCTTGCCGTTAGGGAAAAAGCCGAAAGGTATATCCGTTCGGAAACGACTGTGCCGAAGATAAAACGACGATATATGTTCATACATATCGCGCACTCTGTACACTGTAAAAAAAAAAAATCCAAAATCGTAATGTACTGCTGGTGGGCATTTTCGTTCGCAAACTGGTAAATTCCATTTAGTTTACCATTTTTATGAAAAATTAATGTACCGTATATGAAAAATTGGCAATTAATTTATTTTTCCGTTACTGGTATATGAAATATGCAGTTTTTTTACAGTGTATCTTCTTCCATCGAATTTTCGCTTTGGTCATTCGTACCAATTAGTTCGTTTTTTCTATCGAAAAATCTTCGCGCTCCGCTGATTATTGCGTTGACGAAATACCCTCAGAAAGCATATATAATAATAATATATTATGGGAAAACATCGATACCGAATAAATTGCGCATCATATAGAAAGCATGTGTCCGACTGATTGTCATCCGACACATCTAATCCATATGGTTGCGGTAATTGCTGGCAGCTTTCGTTATCGTCACCGGACTATCGACGAGAGAAGCGCATTACTCCTGCATCTACTATATGACGTTCGTATCGAAGATCGTCGAAGAATATTTTTTAAAAATTGATATTTGTAACACGCTATGTTTCGAAAAAAAAAAAAAAAATCGATAATTCGTGCTCCGCGACAAAAAGCTGTGAAGCGTTCGCGAGGATAATTTATAAATTCGAAGAACGCGAATACGTGTATATACTTTGAGAGCCCAACAAATCGTATCGGCGTGAAAAGTTTAGAAGCTTTGCGTGATAAAGATCGCGTTGAGCCATGAAAATCGAACGAGAAAAACCGCGAGAACTATGCGAACGGAAATATTATTCGCGGAATGTGTTCGACGAGATTTTTTTTTGTTTCGGGGGGTGCGACGAAGTGCGGAGTAAGGCACGCGTGGACACAGTGGCAATTCTAGTCGGGGAGCCACCCACCCAAGCGCCAACGTTGACCCTATTTATAACGAGTGACAACTCGGTCGACGAGGGAAACCTTTCGAAATAGGTAAATGTGCCGCGTACGATACAACAACCGCAGAAAAGTAGGATACATGCGACAGAATCAACGAAGCCCCTGACAGTGTATAGCGACAGTCCCGGAGTCTCAAAACGAATTTGACAAACGAGAATTCTGCATTTATTTTAGTATTTAAACAAAACATTTGATTTTTCTTGGTTATAACTCTCGATCATCGGATTTTTGTAGGTATATAAGACGCGGTAGGAATTTCTGAAATTTTTTTTTTACATCGAAAAGTTTCGATCGCCATTTTCGATATAGCAGAGTACGTGAATTCCACATGAATTTAAAGTGGCATTCCACATGTACATCGAATAAATGCTAAAAATCTACAGGAAATATATAGAAAATCTTTTCAACTCTGTGTTTGTGTATAATAAATATATTAATCATATGAATAACTGATATTCTGAAATATTTCTCGGTAAAAAAAAAGTAAACGGTAAAATACCGTTTTTCGATAGAAACATATTGCATGTATCGTAAATATATATTTTTTCGATATAATTTTTTCCCATGTGGGATATTTTCCCAATAAATAGATTTAAAAAAGTTCATAGCGATGCTGTGGTGACGCAGTAAAAACGACAAAAGGTAATGACCGAGACGAGCCGAAGCGACGTGATGGTATATTGCGTACCGAACTAGTGAAGCGTAAAACATTTCTTACGCTGTTCAAAACTCACGCGCATACCACAGGTACTTTGACTCGCGTGGGTATATATTTTCATGTCGTAAAGACCAATTTCGCAAGCGTCAGTAAGTTGTCAATAAAAATCGATAACTAAAGAGATAATGAAAAATTTCATTTTTTTTGCAATAAAAATCGAAAAATTGTCTATAAAGCAAATTTGAATGACATCAGAGAATTCATTATACATTTTTTTCTATTGTTATCATTTTATTTTACTCCGAACAGTACATATATATATGCAGCACGACGCTAAGAAATCCTCTTATCGAGTAGCCACACAATATTTCAATACAAAAGCTCGCGAAACTGCTAATGCGGTTAGTTCACGGAAAGAAAAAAAATATATATGTGACAGTTAAAATTGTGTAGACCTTGGAAAAAATTATATTCCACGTGACTAAAAACGACTGTTCGTTGCAATAAAGATCGCGTATCTACTTATTACCGGCAAAAAATAAAAATTTCACGATGTGTTCCATTGTGTTCACCTTTATTTTTTTATAAAAAAAAATTTGTCCACGAAGCGCACGAGTACCGGAAGCACCGGTAAATATTGTTAATAATTCTTTTCCGTGTTGACAAAGTTTCAAAGAAAATATTTCAACACACTCGGTTCGGTAACTCAAAATTTAATGCGTTACTTATCATGGGAATTTTTTTTTTTTTTTTTAAGCTTGAAATTAAAAAAAACTCTTTTATCGATAAATATTTTTAAAATGATTACGTCACATTGTGTCATTTTAATTAATAATTAATTTGATCAGCAAACTTCGATGTTAAAATGAACGATGGTTGTTACGAATGATTTCTCCAATTTCCTCAGTAGTTCGACATAACGAGAAATTATGTGCCGGTTTAGCGACATATATAACATCGCGAGCCGATATAGGGAGGAGAGAGAAAACAGCATTGAAAGGGGTTTGGCGAATGGGGTAGATGGAGGGTTGAGAATGCAGCGATGGCAACGAAAGGGATGCGCGGGTTGCGCGGAGTTCGAAAGCAAGAGGGGTGGCGCGCGAGTGGGGATAGAGAGATCGGGGATGGCGTCAGAGCGGCCGACATCCGTCGCTTGGTCCTACGCTCGTAGCCTCCGGACGTTGGCTCGTTGCAGTCAGTCGGCTGGCAGACTTTGCACGAGTAGGAACTCTATACCCGTGGCTGAGCCTCCCACGAGGCGTCGGTTTACGACTTTGCTTCTTACAAAATATAACTCTCGTTCTTACTGTTCTACTACGTTTACAACGTTGTTAAATCTAAAAAACTGTGCTTCGAGGTGCTTAACCTAAAAAAAAATAATTGTGCGAACATCGCGAGAGTAAAAAAAAAAAAATTCCATAAAAAAAACACGATAATTAAACGACGAACCGGTAACACAAGATTGACGATAGATAAAGAAAAAACATAAAAGTATCGACGAATAACCGGGTTTAACGAAGATAATAAAAGAGTTGAAAGTTCAGTTTATTTGGAAGAGTGGGGGAAGAAGACACACGTAACTCTCAGGACCGTTTAAATAGTCGATCGACACGAGGCGGTCGTTGCACCTGCTGTTCTGCTCCACACAGTGGACTAAGTAATATCTCCGGCTCGTTGCCGAGTTCTCGTAGAGCAAAACGTGGGGAGGGGGGATCCACGCCCGTGACGTCTATCGTGTTCTCATCGCCGCACGGGTTCACTCACGTTCGGCCAATCCAGTTCTTTATCATCGTGAATCGAGTCACGAGATATTCTCTTGTGTACAACGTGTCTGTGTTTTTTTTCGTGTCTCTCAATTGCAACGAGCAGCACGCTACGCGTGTAACAACACTCGGTCGTTGATCGTTCGACAAAAAAATAACTCAAACGAAACGTGCGCGTCGCGTGTCTCGCGAAACGAATATCTACAATATCGAATGCAAAAAGGCCTATAAGAACAAAAAAAAATAATTAAAAAGTTTTATTCAGCTTTTTAATCCCGAAAAAAAAAAAAAAAAAAATTCACGAGATTCCTCCGGCGTTCGGATATTTGTTTTTATACTGTTTTCGTTTTTGGTGAAAAATCGCGAGTGTCGACACAGCGGAGTTACCGATATCCAGTTTAATCTCTTAGTAGCAACCGAAGTTCGATCGCAATTTGGTGCTCGTCGAGATTCGCTCGACCGAAGATAATCGAAGTGTGCCTTTGTATACGGAAGTTTAGCGATTGCGCGTGTGTGTTCTTGTGCTGAGAAATAAAGACTCGTGGAACAAAGGCGAATATATATTCGTCGAAGCGAACTTAGAGGAGCGTCGTGCAGCGTGAGTCGAACACAGCGAAGAGACAAAGAGGAGGGCGACGAGGATTCTCTCGAAAGGGTTGGAGAAGTGTTACTGCAGATACATAGGCGTGAAAAACGAGACTTGTCGGAACCGGCGCGGCGAGTCCGTGTGCTCAGAAAATAAATTCGATATATCGCGCAACTTCGATATTCGTTGAATTGAAAATTAACTCGAAACGAAAGTACAGCTTAGTGGGGAAAATAATAAAATCTCGAAAGTGTGAAAGTTCGGAAGAATTATAATTATTTCGTAGATCGCAATCGAATTTTCGTCGCGTTTGCGCATTCCCGCGGAGACAACGGTGCTTTGTTACGACTGGAATTGTCGGTTAGGCCTCGTAGTTCGCGGCATAACCGGCGCTCACAGTGAAAGGTGCGAATAACCGTGCGAACGATCGAAAGATCGAAAACTTTGTTGAAAGATTTTATTAGAGTGAAAAAAAACCTTCCCGGTGAGACTTCGAAGAAAAAAAAACTTAAAGAAAAACTAAAAAAGACAAAATTTCATCTATTATGCGCAAAGTCAGCGAACTCTTGAAGACGAGAGCGATCAGCTGACTAACAGAGCTATTCGGCGGACGTACTGCCAGCAACGGTTTAAATGCACAACGCGATCGCGGGGACAAGTCCAAGGATCAGAAGCGTCATCCTACCTGCTCGGTCATGACGTTCAGCACTTCCTTTCACAGCGAGAAGGCGCAGTTCGCTAACGAGACGAATAATCGGTAAGAATCGTTATCGGCTTGACGACGGATTAACGCGGGATTACGTGTAATAATCAACGGTACATTAACACAATGTTTCGTTAAGAGTATTAATTCAATTTATTTCTTATTCGTTGACACTTACGAGATGGAATTATAATGATGGAAAATTTTTGAAGAAAAAAATACTTTTTGAATGATTAACAAAAAAATTTCGGAAAAAATACGATAAACATTTGCACTGCACGTGTCTAATGCCGGAGAAACGTAAAGGCATATTTCGCGTCATTTAACACGCGCAACACATGAAATTTCTATCTACTAGCAGCCTATATACTTTTTTTCTTGTGGTAAACATATAAAAAATGTCGAATTATATTCCGGACAAAAATTGACATCATTCTATTAATTAAACGAGAAATACCTGTAAAATTGGTGGATCAAGTTATCAAATTTGATTTACGAGTTTCTGCGGCGGCAGCTGTTATTGATACTCCAACATTTGGAATAACCGGAGTGTTCCGAACGCGAGGAAAATTTTTAATGAATTTATCAAACCGATAATCGTATCATTACGTACACAGTAACATTTTATACAGTTATTTATTATTGTGTTCAGTTTATACGTCATCGGCGAAAAAAAAAATAAAAAATTAATCTCGTATTCGGCAAAATAATGATATAAATTCTGGTGGTTTGCTAATAACGTTAAAAGTGAATTTTAATTTTTATTTAAAAAAGATTATAGTGTTTGATAAACAACGAACAAAAAACGAAAAATTCCGCCAAAAATATGTGGCAACAATAATATATTTGGAAAATATTTAGAACTTCATAGTTCGCGAGACTCAAAATATTGGTTTGAAAAAAAAAAAAAAAAAAAAAAAGATATAATTGATATTATGCTGTTCGTCGAAAAGTTTAAGAATTGAGATCGATTGGCATAGATTTGCTCCTTATCTGCAAAAGCGACGCAGTGGAGTCAATTTGGTTTATCATGTCTCGCTGACCATTAACTGAACCGGAGAAAAACAAAATCAAAATAAGATAAAGAAAGTGGCGTCTCTCACATTCGTCAAGTTGTTTTGTCTTCGGTTTTCTCTTTGAACTGACGAATGACTCAGCTATCTAATCTCCGACAATTCGTTTCGCCCACAAGTTACTATAGGATTCTCCGTTAAATCGAGATGAGTGTTGATACAAGACGATCGTATTTATCTTAAACTCGAAAAATGTGTTATTCTTCCACGAAGTTCAAGTATCGGGAAATACTGTGATAAAAAGAAATATTTGCTGATCGGCGCTATTTGTCATTCTGTCTGATGCTTCCGACAATTTACAGTGTCGCCAAGTTTCCACTTTATGCAGTGTTTTTGTTTAAACATCGGCACTGTTATCTCTCGAGAGCATCGATCCTCGCGGCCGCGTGGTCTCTCAATGCCAACAACTCACCAACCTATAAGTAACACTAATCCGCTGCGTTTGCGGGAAAGAATTCTCGCGGAATACTGTTCGATCGACTCATTGATTTACCGTAACCGGAAGAGAGCGACCTTCGCAACGCTCGAAAAAAAAAAAAAAAAAAAAAATGAGTCAAAGAAAAATAAATCGTTCGGACAAACAATTTAAAGAAAAGGTATAAAAATTACTCAACGTGAACTACTTCCGTCGACTGTATCGACTGTTGAGAAGCAAAAGGACTTATCTCGAAATGTTAACTGTAAAAAAACATCGTTGATTACGTCCTTCTGTTTCTTAACGATCGATACACCAATACTAACGTACGCCATTGTTTAAAATTCCCCGTAACTTGTCTCTCGATCGCTCGAATTCGCAGGCGCGTAATAAAGCGCACGCACTTAATTTACTTCTCAACAATGTTGTTAAACACAACGGAGAGTCACGTAACGATTATAATTTTGGGAAGTCTCTTTTGTTTGTTGAACTTACGCGTCGCGTAACAGAGCTCCGCGCGATGATGTACGTCATTCCGACGGTATACAGGATTCGGTGCCGGGTACCTGCAGGTGGCACCGATTAATCAATCGTATATATAAACACGCGCTTCCGTGCAATAATTATGATTCGTGTTCGAAACCAGAGAATCGTCATCTATCGCCATTCGTACGGTAGTTATATGCATATATATTTTTCTGCGTATCGACTACCATAATAAAAAACCGCACGCGTTAGTTGTCAACGAGCTTTGCGTGTTCGGTGTATTAAATCGTTACCCGCCGACACCGGACGTCACACAAAACCTTTTGCGTTTTCCAATTCGTGTCTCGTTCTGTTACGAACAAAGTAGTTAATCATGCGACGTTCGATATCGTTGCAATTTGAAAAAAAAAAAAAAAAAAAAACGAATAAAAAAATTCCGCAGCCATGCAGTACGATTTTTTTTTTTCGGCACTCCAATAAGGCGAATGGATATTATTTGCTCTCGTTGCAGCGCCGAAAGACTATTTCATATTCGCACCACCGTTTCCGTTACACGATCGCGAGTCGCACAAGGATAATCGAGAATCGACCGCGGTGCGCCGGTCGGTGGGTTCGCGTTGTCGTTCGTAAATCCATTGGTAAATTATCCGCAAACAAGAAGTTAGCGCACTTATACGACATCGTGTAGCGAGTAAGAAAAAAAAAAAAAAAAAAAAAAAAAAAACTTTGCAATACTACGAAACATACAGAGTTGTAGGTGGGCGACTTATAGCTTATTGCGGCACAAGAGGTTTTCGTTTTGTGTCGTGTTTAACCGTATCTCGGGCTATATAATTCGACCTTAATGTCAGCCATGACGACCCTACGTTGAGCCACGTATACGTGGTTTATATTATCTGTATATGTATAGAAGACAAATGGGAAGACGGAGGGGGAAACCCCGGACGTTGAATCAAAAACTCGACTAAACTCCTTTCCGTATCTATCGCAAGCCGAAACCGGTAATCGCGACCTGACACGCGAATATCCGTAACGGATGGAGCAGCAACCGCGTTCCGACGTTGGTACAACGTATCTATTATACGCGGTACGTTACCCGGATAGCAAAGGAATTCAAACGTTCTTACCGTTTAAAGAATAGTTCCGTTACAATTAAGTCGGATCGCATTTTTTTCGTATTGTTGATACGAATTTAATGGAGATGGATGCACTATTTTAGAATGATTTCTTAACAGCACGAATCAGCGTCGAGAAAAATCGTTTTTGTTCGCCTATTAACCCTAAAAAACGACACATATTTCTGAAGCCCTTTAACGCCACACATGGAGAACCGATGGCTTTGCAGTTGCGAAAATTCGTAAAAAATTAATATTCGTCAGTTTAATTGTAGTGAAATCGAACCGCCAGAATGTGGAGAAGATGTCCCTTAAGGCGGAATATCGATATAATAAAAATTAAGAAAGTTACACGGTTTTTAATGAGATTTGAAAAGGAAAATATTAGAAAAATCGAGATTTTCGAAATTTAATTTTTATATCATTGCAAAATTCAAAAGGGAGCAGAAAACGTGGTGCGTATCGCATAAGAATGTGCGCTTTTGTCTGCAACGGAATAACATAATTTCACTGCTTAAAGAATATTATATAGAATTGAACAAAAGTTTCGTAACTCCCGTAGAGTTGAGAAATTCTCCGGAATTTTGCAATTACGTAAAATTAATAAACATCAGAAATTGCGCGGAATAATTCGTAACGTGGTACGATTCCACCAATTCTGCTCGAGATAGAATCGCGCAATGTAACCGACTGCAACGAAGCGTCGGCGAGCTTCCCGTGGATCTTCCATTGTTCGATTCTATGCGGTATTCAACTCGCAATCTTGAGACAAGATACCGTTGCTTCTCTGGCGCGTTATATTCCGCCAAACGCGACATCGATCCGCGTATCCGATTCAGCGCTGATTCTGAATTCATCCTACGTAATCCCTCCGTTAATAATGACGATGTTAAATTCTCTCGTTTCGTACGAAATTGTTTGAGTATATAAATTAACTTGAAGCTCGCGTTTCATTCAACGAAAAACTTCTTTCGCCTCCCATCGGCAGAATTTTTTTTTTTTTTTTTTTTTCGTTCGCAAACAAAACACGTAGCTTATCGCTCGTTTCGCTAGTTCGCCGCTCTGTCTTCTGTTTTTTTTTATCTATCCTCCTACACATTTGCGTTT
The DNA here is from genome assembly GCA_963971235.1 of Cryptus armator. NCBI lineage: Eukaryota > Metazoa > Arthropoda > Insecta > Hymenoptera > Ichneumonidae > Cryptus > Cryptus armator. The sequence continues at coordinate 20,691,406 of OZ020233.1, forward strand.
CAATCGAAAACGACAACTGGTACATCGAGAGACTTCCATTCACGTCGGTTGGCGAAGCGCCAGAGCTCATTAAAAAGTCATCAGCAACAGCATCGGAAGCAGCAGCAACGCGGCAGCCAGTAATGCTAGTGGCAGATATCACACGCCACTGTACGGGAAACGACTGCTGCCGCAAGAGAACTCGTGATATATTTTGTTTTTTTTTTTTTTCTTTCGACCCACTAATCTCGATCGCGAAGGTCGCTTTCGCGTGCAATGATCCGTCAAGTCACTCTCGTCGGACGTCCCGCCGACGTTCCCAACCGTCTGTAATGTTGGCCCACCACCTTATTTGTTCATTATCCTCCGTCGGTCATGACTCGTCGAAATAATCGGTTCGGAGGGAGAGAAACGAAGAACGACGACGATAAGCAACGACCTACGAACCCATTACCCGCGAGAAATCGCTCCGGAGAACCTCTACTGACCAATCATTGTAATACATCATAATTCACAATTCAGATCGTTGGGATAACAAAAGATTTCGTAATAACTGCTCCATCGCAAAATTCATGGACGCGTTGAAAATCAATTTTTTTCAATTTTTCGTGATCTCAAGTAAAGCGATTTTTCGCGAAAATAGACACTATTTACAAATCATTCAAAAAAAATTTCGTGATTATTAAAATTAACGTTATGTTAAAAACGATTATTAAAAGTACGGAAAACTTTTGGTATATTGATAAAAATACACGGATTGCTCTTTTTTTTTTTTTTGTTTTATTTGTTTGAATTAACGAAAATGATGTCTCCATCATTATTTCATCTTCATAGTCGCTACTTTATTCGTCCCGTTCGTGTTTCAATATCTAAATCGAAAAGGTCGCACAACTATCGCCGGTCTCGGTTATCGTTGTCCGACGGGGTCGTTTCATCGGTTACGATGGTCATTGGGGCAATTCAGAGCGACATCCGTTAACGTCATACACGCGCGAACACTTGAATTCGCCCTCTTCTCTCGTCCCGTCTCGTCTCGTCGGCTGGAAGAGCGGCGCGTTCCCTTCTCTATAGAGATAAACACTTCGTTTCGTTCGCGTTCCCTAAACGCTCCCGGGCCGTTCACCGGTAAACGCGAGTATATCGTCGCATATTTTAACGCGGTTTCGGTTACATGATCGTTGCGAAGTGACGAAAAAAACCCACAGCTCTCGAAAAACGAAATCTTCATCGACGAAGCGGAAGGTAAACACAGTTACGACGATACGAAATGACGAGAGAATGAGGTTTTTGAACTTAGCGGTTCCGGCATCGCTGAAACGCAATGTGGGTCTTCTGGTCAACGTGTGTTACGTAGCCGTATGGCTGCGACAACGATGATACACCATAGCTGGTTCCGTGATTTACCGTTTTCGAATCGCGAAATCGGTAAATGTTAAACGGAAATCCCGTTGCAGAAGCATTAATCCGGAAAGATCGCGAACAAGTGCGATCGACCGGGAATATTGAACAGTCTGTTGGAGTCTGTAATTTTCCTACCGTCTACTATACCGACGTCGCATCTCCACAGACATGTAATTTAATTAAAAGTAATTAACTTGAAAAATAAAAAAAAGTAAAAGTATAAATAAAACTGTCGATAAAACCGCAAGATAAAGCAAAAACAGAAGACTGTCGGGAATCAGGAATAGTTAGTGAACAACGAGCTTTGCACAGTTTTCGTAGAAGACGAAGTTTCCGATACCTACGCGAAGCAACCAAGTAATTGGAGTATATAAACGTCAAATTAGCTCGTTGATTGAAGTTCAAGCACTTTGAAGACAAGTTTAGCTCGTTAGAGGAACACCGTCCGTCACTCGATCGTAGCAATTGGTTCCATCAGTTTAAGACGATGCGAAACATAATTCTTAATTTTTTTTTTCTCTCGAACTCCGTCTTGACCTGTATTCACGACTGGTTGGTATATCTCGCACTCATGAATGTTTCACATCGTTCTCAAGAGAGCCAATCGTTATAATCGCTTTGATGGACTCTCCAATTTGTTTCTCGAGCTCTCGATCATCAAAGCTAAACACTCCAATTAATCAACGAAAACGCTCATTACATCGTGTATGCAGCAAAGAAATTTGCTCTCGAATCACTTTCATCTAACCTTCGGAATTACGCGTGATAATCTCCGTGTCTCGCTTTCGTAGCAAAGACAGAAAAAAAGTGATGATTGTTCGTACGGGAAGAGCGTTTTTATATATTTTTTTTTTTTCACCTTCATTTTCGTCCTCTCCGCTCTCTGGTTGTGAGAAAAATTCAATTTAATTCCGGAGTTTGGAGAAAGGATCGTTCGAAGCTTTCGAGAAAAATTTCATTTCTCCTTGACGCTGAAAACGTCTGGTGAAGAAAATTCTGATTGTCTATATACCTATGTGGCGACGACGACCACCGCTGTGAGACGAAAGCTATTATCCGGCCTTTGTCTTTCGTATTCGTCTCGCGGTGGTGTTGGGTTGATGGAATTCTGTGACGGATCTTTCGACGATTCTCTTGGTGGGGCACACAAAGTGGGAATGTAGAGATACTTCATTCGGCTCACGTATGAAACGCGCGACAGTAGAAAAGGACTTGGATGCGCTTGAAGCTCTGTGGCACACACGAGATGATGGGGACGGGATGGTCGAGGTGGCAGTCAAGGCTGCAGAAAGGAGAGTCTCTTCGGATCATCCTGTTCTTTTTCTTCTTCCTCTTCTTCCCCGATGTCTTGTGCAAACGCGAGATGATGCACGAGACTCGGGGTTATCGACCTCTACCAACGACGTCGCATAGAAACATCTGCTCACAGGGTCACTTAACTTATCCTATCGTTGCATTTGTGTGCGCTTTTCATTCAATCTATACTTGCATGAGAGGTGAATACGTCTCTGCAAGCGACACACTACACGATCCAATTCATCCTCACAAAGTTTTTACCCCGATAATTCCAAACAAATTTATCTCCGAGTGAATTTTTTTTTTACTGCAATATGAACGTGAAATGTGATGATATAATTTTTTTATCGCGATATATTGCACTGAAAAAAAAAATCAAATGTATATCATTGGATTCAAAGTATTTTTACAATAAAATTGAAGGAAATTATTAAAACTGAAATAACTCTATGATTATTAATACTGTACATTGATTTTTCGTAATAATTGTATATTATATTTGATGTATCAGTTTATGCATTAAAAACAATATGGTAGCAGTAAATTACATTTTTAATTTTTTTTTTTTTTTTTTTTTTTAGGATAAACATTTTTTAGAGAGTTACTCGACACAGAATTTTTGCAGATTTTGTTTGCGATATACTCATTCGAGTTTTTTTTTTTTTTTTTTTTTTTTCACATCAAAAAGACGTGCTGTGCATTAACGTTGTGCTTCAAAAGATAAAAAAGATTTTCCCATTAAAAAAAAATTGGAAACGAGGGTTTGTAAAATTAAACTGCAAGAGCTTCCAGTCTTCGCGTGCTACGAGGTCAGTGCGATCCGGTGATAATGTTGAGATGGAAGGTTTCCTAGAAAATTAAATTTTCACCGACGTAACGACCGACGCAATTCTGCCGGTCGATAATTTGACTCGATTATCGATGCTTTTTTTTTTTTTCTCGCACCCGACACCTCGCCGAAAATTGAATTAGAGACACGAGAACTCCAGACGATTGGCAATATCCCGGACGTAACGGAAAAGACGAGTGAGTGTGCGGGACGAGGTGAAGTTGAAATTAACTCGATCTCCATCTCGTCTACGTTATCACCAACGCGTAGGGGTTATCTTTGATACAATATTTCACGTGAAAAATTTATTCTCAAAAGGTTTCCAAATCGTAATTTATCGTATTCTGAAAATGTAAAATTGTAAAAGGAGAAAAACATCGAAAACAAATGAATTGAAATTAATTAATTAAATAAATAAACGAGCGCGCGATATATCAAACGATATCTTTTAATTTACATATATCATCCGCAAATAATATCAACCAATCGTAACGAGTCGAACGTTCTAATTGGTTCGCATCATCGCGTCGCACTCCAGATACGCGCGGGTTATCGGGAAAGGCCCCCGCATTGCGCAGTAAACTTCAGCGACTCTTTTGTCGCTTTGCTCCGTGCATACAGATTCAAACGCTTGCGCAGCACGAACTTCGCTGTTTTGACTACGAATATTATTGCGTTGCTACAAAAACTGCACGTGTTTCTATCGCGCGAGAGATATATTTAACTCGAAAGTACATCGGAGCAAAAAAAAAAAAGTTATTTTTGTTCAAACGTTCAGTCGAAGTTTTATTCGATGGCTTCGTGTTTTTTTATCACTACTTTACAGCTCCGCGTTAAAATTACGAAATTGTATGAATGCGCGATTAATTATCGGGTCACATAGATATACTCGGATTACCATAAATCAATTTATTTTAATTAACCCACCGATCGGTGACTTAAATCCAGCGATCGATGTTTTTTCGACGCTTCAAACCGATTTGTCTACGCAATTCTTACAATTATAAAATTTCACCCCGGATTCGGTCGCGCGCTCTCACGCCACTCTAACTTATACAGTGTTGTATACAAAAAAATCTCTACAGATATACATATAATACGCTTTTATATACACCGATATACACACACAAAAATTTACTACACTGTCGAACCACTAGCGTGTCAGAAGTTTAGAACTCTTGCGCTCCACTTTCTCGTTCAACTCTCCGTAACGCGATAACACCCTGTGCTCGTAACATATTTTTTTGTTCCTCATTTCATTCTCTGATTTTCACGATTAGAAAAAAACAAGAATCGACGGAATGGCGCGCGCCGAATAGCCGCGATGAAATTGTCAATTTCGCGAAAAAAAAAAAATCGTGATAACTATTTGTGCTCCTCATTCACAGTATGGATATATCGATCTTTTATCACGGGATTCGATTGAAAATTATGACGCAGTTGCGCGATGTTCTATATATAAAGTTGTCATAGGAACATGTGGTTCTCGTCGTGTTTCGTCAATTAAACGGACGGTGAGCTCATTAGGCATTACATAACTACCGGACAAACGTACACTCGCATGCTAATGTCATTTGAATTGAAACATTAGAGAAACACTTGAAGCGAAAAACGAAGATTGCCCGATTAATTTACCAAAAAACATAAAAATAAAAGTACTAAGCAAACTATAAAAAAAAATCGAGAAAACTCCTCGTATTCGTCTAATATCGGAAAAATGATTATATTAACACCGACAAGTATCGCGAGTAAACCAAATAAACGAAAAAAAAAAAAAAAAATCGTTTATGATTTAAAAAATCTTCTTGAAATTTTTTTTCGAAAAAATGTACATTTCACGAAAAAAAAAAATTTGAATCAATATAATTCATTGTTTCGAGTAACGATCACAGTTAAGAAAAAAAAATTAAAAAACAGACATAATTATTAATCTCAAATAAATAACAATTAATAACTATAATTAAAATAATTAATTAGCAACTCAAAGATACTATTCTTTCGTATGAAAAATCCTTTTCTGATAGCTTATCTCTAGCGCGCGTAGTCCACGTGTATCAGGTATTTAACTCCCACAATTTTATCGCGAATCGCTTTGTAAACTCGCGTTAAATGTGATATTTTGCTTTACATGCATACGATAACGTTAACTCGAAATGCATTATTGTTCGCTCAGTCATAGAGTTATCGCACCCGCGTTTTCCGTTAACAAATGCTCGCGACACGGGTTAGGTATGAGAGTCAGAGATCTGGTTGTCGGTGCACTGGCCTTGACGCTTTCTAAATTGGATGTGGGACGCGAGTGTATCAGTACAGCGCTGCGGTGTACATAGTACACAAGTTGTTCGCATTCGACAATCGTATATATACATATATATGTGTACTGATATCAGCTATACAGCCGGTTGAATTGTATATAATAACGCGACATAACTATGCATATGGTTAGCCGAGACGCGAGACATTGCCGAACGCAATATCCAATTGAATTGGCACCGATAAACGTACGCAAAGCCCGACGACGCCGAAAGTACGATATATTCGATGACTTAACGACTTAATGTTCGCTGTCCCAAAGGTTAACCCCGTTGACCGACGGTCGTGATCTATTTATAGGTTCGTGAGCTTCGGTCCCGCTGTGGTTTATACCGAGAATGGTACTCGTCTGCCGTTAAACACCGACAATTGTTAACCCCGTTTACTCTTCCCCCGATGATCCACCGACCCATCATCTATACTCGCAATCTTCCGTCGTCAAAATAATCCCACGAGCCATTTGGCGAGAGAGACACGCGCTTCGTCATTTGAACGCTCCGGTTATTTGCCGTTTGCCAGTTGTTGAAACCGCTCAGCGCCTGTTCTTCATTAACGAACATTTTTCAAATTACTAATAGTTTAAATAGCTTTATCTCTTCGTCGGCACACATATTTTTCTGACTTTCCATCTGCATATTGAGAATTTAAAGGTTTGGTTAGGTTTACAGAGTATTCCGAGCTTTTAAAAAACATTTTTTTAAGGGATACTTTTCAAGGTGTATAATACGTAATCGAATAGTTGGTTAAGTCAAATATTGTAAATATCTATTAATAAACATTGACTTTCGTCGCACTGAGAAACTATTTCATTTTTTCACTTCTTTATTTATCAATAAAACATAACATTTAGCAGAAAAGAGTCTAAAAAAAACTTTGCAAATAAATTGTCAAGTTTATCCACACTGTCTGTGAGATAACACGATAAAGCAGAAAAGTTTCCGCGACATGTGCGTCATTCGCACGTCTTTAATTTAGATGTCCACAAAAATCAGAGAAAGGGGGGGGGGACGGGTGAGGTTTTTATTTAATTGTGAGAGAACCCGAATGGAGAACAAATTGTCAAACGCGGAATACTTCGAAAATGTTGCATAATATTCCACGGGTGATTTTTAAGGTTCCTGATTCGTTGCCAAAATTTATCGCCTTATTTGCAAATTATTCATGCGTCAACTGATCTACGTGCGCGTATTTCCGTATACACCAAAAAAAAAAAAAAAAAAAGGCCATGCGATAAGCACAAAAATTAGGCGCCACTGATCTGACGATCGGTGGCGTATTCTCTGACGCTATAAAGAATTTTAACAAGAAGTAGAAAAATGAGAAATTCTTCCGTTAATCACCGAGATAACTGTTAGTCATTCGATAGACGTCGGGCTGCTCGGTTGTTTTATCTTTTCGTAGTTTTGTGTCTTTTTTATTTATTTTTTTTTATTTTCATTACATTATCGCAACGTTACGACCAAAATCTTCGTTGAATATCAAACGCGTTCCCTTTTAATTTTTTTTTTTTTTTTTTACTTACAAAAGTTTTCCCGTAAGAAATACGTACTGTTGTATCGAACGCTGAAACTTTTGTGAGTACAATATAAAAGAGCTGAAGAAAATGCGTTTAGCCGACTTGATAAACTCGTCAAAGTGGGTCAGAACGGTCGTCCCTTGGAAAAGGAAAAAGTCAGATTTCACGGAAACGAGTATCTCGCAGCAGCTGTTGCGAAGGTGAGTTTTACAAACCAGAGGTCTCGTAAAGATCGCGAGTATAAGCAGAGAGAAAAAGGGATATACATGCGAATGGACCAAAGCGTGTGCCCGTGTGAGGATAGTTTAAACTTCACAGTAGAATGAATGTTGGCTCGACGCGAAAAAGCGAAAAAATCCCTATCGTATCTCTCTCGGTGCACTGTACCCTTTGGGAATCTCTGCAACGGTGGTATTAGATTCTTCCGAAACTAAAAGTTATCACGTACTACAGTAGTGTGTCCCATTGAAATGAGAAATAAAGCGCACTGAAAACTGTGAAATGTGTGTTTTGTGGCAAAAAAAAAAAAAAGTATATATGTTGTGTATCTCGATATCAGTGCTGAAACTACGCGGTTTATTTTTCTTTTTTCGACCATTTCAAAGTGTCGTTTTATTCTACAATTTTAACGGAATACTTTTCGGTACATTTAAATGCTAAAAAAGTATTGGTGATCCATTCGTTACGATATAAATATGAATATTCCTTATATAGCATAAAAAATGTCAGCTGTTTCATCGTAAAAAGCTCGTTTTTCTGCAACTCGAAAATAACACGTTCGATACAGCAGTAAACGTAGCCGAGTCAAATTTGTTAGAGTGCTCGAGTTTGTGGAACGTTGGCGAATGAGAATACATATAGTATTTTTTTTTTTTTCCACAACTGGTTCTTGACCTTCCGCGCGTTATTACTGGCGTTCGGCCGGTTCTGGAAGCGCCGTATTGCACGAGGCGCCATATGCGCATTTTAATTAATACAAAAGTTTTACCGGATACTCCACGAAAAAAAGGATCACTATATTTTTTTCACAACGATGTCGAATTGCGAATTCCAATAGATGAAAAAAAAAAAAAAACGGCGAAGCAAACGAAACAAGCGAGAATTTTTGCGTTCCGCACTCTAAAATCCAATTTAACGAGGTGCAAGCCTCGGTAGTGCAGTTGAAAGCTCGAGGACCGCTAGCGTTTCGTACGCCATCCGCTAATTGGACGCGAAGCAATGCCGTGAGAGTGGAAAAAAAAAAAAAAAAAAATTAAAAGAGTTTTCTCGACGTTGAAAAATCGAACGCCGCGCGCTCGGCCCTTAACACAAACTCGAGTGGAGACTCTTTTTCGTGATTTCCCTCAGTCTCGAGAGACCTGCGGAAAGTTGAAAAGGTCAAGGTATTTGGCGCGCCGTGTACAATAGAAAAAATGAGGAAGTTTTGTCTCTCATTCCTTGGCTTTCCCACGAAATTTGTTCTTTTACTCTTCCAATTCTTTTTTTTTTTCTCTCTGTATTAAATAACTACGGTACGACGATAAATTCGCGCATAAACATTAACTGCGTGAATGACTATTTCGTTGGCACTGAAACTCCGTTGAGTGGTGTTACTTTATCCTTGGGAAACAAAATCTTCGGTAGAACAATTCGCGATGAGAGGACAGAGTAAAGTACAATTATTTCGGAGCATAAAGCAAAAGGGGTTTTGAGCGGAATTGGTCGGGACGAGATAATAGCGTCTGGGATAACGTGAATGTAGTCTATAGGATATTTATACCACTGTGTATAATGGTACCTGTTCGATGGTAGAAGGAACGGTATGAGCGGAACGTTCTAATTGCCTTCACTTCCGGCAGTCGAGCACATCAGGCATATATATGCATAGATAGTGTATATACGTTGTATATAGCCGACGAGAGAAGCTTTGTGACTACACAACTGATTCAATTTCGAGTGCGTAAACACTCGGTACCGCTGCGTACCGGTCAATGAACTCGCGACTCTGTATACACTTGTCTAGCTGCGTTTTATTTTGTATATATATATATACATATAGTACATTATACATATACATATCCTATATATACAGTAACTATGTGAACATTGCGACTTGACTCCTCGTTGGATCCTAAATGCAGCGATTGACGAAACGTTGACCTCGCGCACTGATCCTCGTCACCCGCAAGTACTTTTCCAAGAAATTTTCGTATAATAAATTATCTCTATGTTCGGGAAAATTTGAATTTTTCCGATATGAAACATTCCGCGCGTCGAGCGAGTGACCCAATTTAGGCGGAGTGCCAAAATGACGATAAGCCTTTTTTTTTTAAGGACGTAATTCATAGAATGCATTGAATATGGCGATGAAAAAAAATACGATTTTTTGTTACGTCATGAATGACATTTATGGGGTTTTATCTGCGTCCTTAAGATCACGCGGAAGTGGTTTTCCGTTGTCTACGAACGCGTTACCGGTACCGAGATAACGAATGTCGAGGTGGTCGTCGACAAGGTGAACCAGTAAGAGGTTTTAAGATAACCGCGGATAGCCCGGAGTTCGCTGACTCTTTGATTAATTCCGCAAGCTTTGGTTCTTCGGTTAATTGCGTAATTGACTTTCACATCGTTTACCGTTCCGTCCCAAGTGTGTTATTGTTTTATGTGCGATAATTAGTCAAGTATCCGCCGCATCCTTAAGGCACTCCATGGAAATGTATGCGAACTTCGTTGAGAAACAATTGTTCCGCCGTTCGCATTAACAATTATATTGAATTCTTTCATTAGTCCCGCGAGAAAAATTGTAAAAAGGTGTTTCTCTTCGAAGACCCGAGAGACAATGTCGCAAAGGCGAGGGGAACACTCGTAAAATTGTTTGTAATTACAACTTTGCACTGGAAATTGACTTCATGATTTATCGCTACTCAAGAGGAAACAAAGACAATACTTACAACCCGCGTGACGACTGTTTTTTATATATGAACAATAAATTAACCATTTGAATTGCTTATTATTATGAAAAAATATATATAGTTTTTTAAAAATATTTTTAGACCGAAAAAACGTTTTTTTTTTACACCTCCTAACATGTGGAATGATCCGAAATGTGTCTTCAAGATCTGCACATCGAAATCGTTTCGCGTTTCGTATTTTTTTTTTTTTTTTTTTTTTTTTTTTTTTTTTTTTTCATTTTTATTTCATTTTCAAGTTTTTCTTTTACAAATATACGAGATGGTAAAGAAATATTTGTTTTTGCAGCGTATATGAAGTTTGCATTGTCTCGAACTTTCATCGATCGAAATGCACGATAATAATAGCGGTGAAATTTTTATTTATTTTGCAGGCCCAGTACCGTTTCCGCGGAGGAAGGGATGTTGACTGGCGGACTCGGCTCTAAATTGAAATGTCCGACTCCCATATCGCGATTGAGGGTCGAGAAGATCGAAGGTGGGCTGATGGTTGCCGGTGTCGTTATTGCCGCAAATTGCCAGATAGCGCTGCCAGCCTTCGGTTTCCTCTTCATGCTCGTCGGTGCTGTTTTAACCGGTAAGTTATACGAATTGGAAAATTACAAAAATACATTATTTCAATAAGTTCATCATTTATCGTACGCTATTCGCGATAATCGAAAAAAAAAAAAAAAAAGTTTATCGACAAATCTTTACGCCGACAAATGTCGAAAGCTTAACTTACTTCAACGCTTCTATTATTCCGATATGCAAATTGGCGGCAAACATTGAAAATATATCCAAGTCACCGCTGGATATCCGGCCGAATTGCATGTATTATGCAAAGCCGATGGAAATCATCGATTTAAGAAGAGAGCTATAGTAACGATAAAATATCGAAATTTCGATATCTAATACAGAAATATCGATAGTTAAGAATCAGAAGAGCGTAAGTCACAGTATTTTACACTTTAAGCCGTGCGATACGCGACTTTCTGTCTCCTAGAAGCCGATATATAGTAATATCTTTGTTGGGAACATTTTGGGGATTCTATCCGCTGCGCTTAACTTCTTGTGGACCCTTCGTAAATTTAAGCTAAAAAATTCTACCGCTGTATTGTGTACATTTCTGGTCGGGAATGTCGGACTAAGAACCATATCCGGCAGACATTAACATTTGGAATTTTTTACTCGTGAAAAAGGTCGTGAGATAGTTGAAAGCTACAAAATGAAGAAAATTGAGTGCCGAGGGGCGTAAAGGGAGGGAAAACGTTTTGTTTGGACGGCATGCATGACTATTATCTATCTGTGAGCTTCTCTCTGGTATCTCTATGCTAAAGGATACTTTAGTTTGCCTGCGGTCGTCTGCCACACGGGGCGCTTCGGGTCGACGCTATTATGCGCTACTCGTGTCGGTGCCGACGATGCTTCGAGACCTTCTGAATATTCAAAAGGGGGTTTTCGGAATATTTAAGAGGCTTCTTCCCTCTCCTCGCACTCCGCCACGTTTTCATCAGTGCGGCAAACGAGAAGTGAGACTATCTATTTGTTTCGCGTGCGTCTGGGAAAAATATCAAAATTCGATGCATAACACCAAAAAAACATTTTTTTCTTTACTTATCATTTTTTAATACGAAAAAACAACTTTTTGTTGTTTTTTTGCTCTATTCTCTAAAATTCTCTAAAATTCTCTAAAATTAAAAAAAAACGTTGAATTAAAAACTTAATATCTCTAAAATTTTTAAAATTATCATTTTTTAATACGAAAAAACAACTTTTGGTTGTTTTTTTCTCTATTCTCTAAAATTCTCTAAAATTCTCTAAAATTCAAAAACGTTGAATTAAAAACTTAATATCTCCAAAAATTGGAAAATTGTATCGCGATACAGGTATTTAATGATTTTGGAGTATCAGCTCTTTAGACATTGTTATCATGCAGCGACAATGCTGACGAAGTATTTTTTACGACACCAATTGGTGTATTTATTCGTCAGTGATATAGAGGGCCGGAGCTCGTTTGGCATTTAACTCATTGAGACGGCCCCTCGGAGGATTATCGTTGCCCACACGCAACTCGAGGCCGACGACTCATTAATTAATCCCAGTCATTCGACTGATATTCATTTTTTTTTCTTTTTTTTTTTTCGTCCATCTCAGACTCTGCGACACTGGCATTCAGTGCAGAACTTCACAGTAATTTTGTCGTAGCGGAGCGACAGTATTATTATACTACACAGTCTCTTTATGTGTTCGTATGACTTTCTTTGATTCGACGATTGAAGAATATGACTGTTAACCCTTTAATGCACATCGGTATAATTTTACTAGCGTCGTTAACGCCAACTGTATCTTTTAAACTCCTCAAGAAAACATTCCGACATTTTTATCAAATTTATTGTTACATTTTTTTTTTTTTTTTTTTTACTTTGAACGTCATAATGTTTTCTCCAAATTGAATTTCCATCGGTTTTGAAAGAATCAGCGATGAAATATTTCCGTATGTCTTGTAGCCAAAGTCTGGCGGTGATGAAGATACGAAAGATAGTTTCCCGCGACTCGATATTCGAAGATGTCTGGTTGACAAGAGACGAGAGGAGGACGCAGTCAGTCTGTGGCGAAACTTCGATTTCCGATAAATAGACGCACCGTATATACATCGGGGGGTTCCGTCGTTGAAAATATGACGCGAGACAATTTCCCGCGACGTCATCGTCGAGGTTTCCTTGACGCGTTCCGCTCCGTGTTCCCTGCACCCGGTCCATGAAACGATGAAAACTCGATAACCCAAATACGTCGAGGAAAAACGGCCTCGAGAGATAGTCGACGTCGTTCCCATCGAGAAGTCGTGAAATTTTTCTACGTCAATTCTGATAACTCAGTTTACCACAAAAAAAAATCGATTAACTACTTTTTTTCTTGTATAGTACAACAACCGATTAAAACACAATTTTTTTTCTGCACGGAGGAATATCGTTTTTTTTTGTACCATTTATTTCGCTGCCAATGGATCGCCGAAAAATTATGAGGGTAGACAGTGAAAAAAAAAATTGCTGATTCAGAGAAAAAACGTTTGCTGCTGCCTACAGCTAAAATTTTTGTACCGTAACAACCCGATTTTGCTGAATCGTGTTAATTAATTAAGCAAATTGGTTATTCTAAAACTATTCTTGCTGCAGCGGCAATTTTTTTTTTATCTCCTTTCGATAAAAAAAACCCTTAGTGATGCCTTTTTGTGAGTTTTCTTTGGCGTTTTTTTTTTTTTTTTTTTTTTTTTTTCGAATTCGGAGCGTTAAAAAAATAGTCTTTTGAACCAATTTCCGCGGTGATAGTTTCAACGCGGAAGCTTAGGTTATTCCACGTGCAAATAGTAGAGTTACGTGTTTCAAATGAAAAGCTTGCATTAGCGAAACACGTGATCGATCTGTGAGTCCCTCGCAGCGAAAAGCTCTACTGGGGGTATATAGTAGTATTCAACACGAGTTAACACCGGCCAACCGTTGGTTCACACCTGCAAGGATTTTGCAACAGCGATGAGCGTTAAACTTCGACCCGATCAGACGAAGCCTCTCGTGTGCTTTTGCAACTCGATTATGCATATCGAATTCGAAGCCGTACTACGGTAACAACGCGGAAAAGTTTTCTTCTCGCTAACACCTTACTTAACGGTCGTTCCGGTTCGCCGATGAGGGTAAACGTGAACTTGCAAAATTTTTCGACCTTCGCGTCGAATATTTCAACATTTTACTTCGTTCACCTTTAGTCATAAATATATAAATAATTCATTATTTATCGAGGAAATAAAATTTTATTCTCGACAAATGCGAGTATCGCGATTGTCTGGAGTCATTTTTCGAATATTACAATGACGAGAATAATGCATTTGCATTTCTTAGGTAATTTTTTTTCGAAAATCGTATTTTTGAAGACATATTTCGCAAAAAGAGTGAAAATCTTCCGGTGACGGTAGCCGACCTTATTAAAGATGAAAAAACGTTTATTAACATATAATAATAATAAAATACATTTATAAAGTACATAAATAAATATATAATGATTAAATTTTCGGAAATTAACGAACAACGAATTCTTAATTAATAAATCATCAATTGTTACATCATTTTCTCAAACTTTATTATTATCATAAAAAATTGAGGTTATGTTCCGTTCATCGATGATTTTTCCCGAAAAGCGGATGCACCTAAAGCCCAATTATTGTACAAATTTGATGCAGAAAAGTAAACGGATGTTCTACAACTATGGATATCCGGAATAAACTTCCTTTCGAGTAATTGTTTCTTTTCACACACCATTCGCTGGTAACTGAATCAAAAAAATAATACGCAAATCCGTTCCAAACGGAGCGCATGACCCACAATGAGAATACAGTAAAACTTCATCTTAATGAACGAATAATAAGTTACTCATCACTTCATTATGAAAAACGGGAATGATTATTGTTTTGAATAAAATTAGCGTAACCTGGAAGTTCGAAACATCGAATTGGCACGCGATAAAAAAGAACGGCAAAGTAATTGAGTCACGTATTTGAGGAATTTTCGCGTAGGAAAGGGTAACGGCGGTGCGGCATAATTGTCCCGATTGGCGATTATCTCCGTGAGAAGTAGTAGAGAAGATGCATCGTCGGATTTTACTGACCTTAGTACAGAGGGGACCGGGGCGTGAACCAATTTGAGAACCGCTACTCAGCCCGGCCACTGACCTCGGTAACGACCTCGACGAAACAGACGTGAGAGGCGAAGGAGAAGAAGTAGTATGGTGGAAGGAAGGGTACTCCGGTTGGTCGTCGTTCGCCAGGCAACAGCTGGTCGTTGCACCGTCATCCAGACCGGAGTGCATCCAGATACGGGCAGACCACGACCGACACGACGAGGCGGGCCCCGTTGTTGCCAACCGATTAATCTCGACCGGTCTCTGCCCAATCTTTGTCTTCTTCTTCTTCTTCTTCTCCTCCTCCTTCGTCTTTTGCCGCTTTCTCTCTGTTCCGTATCCACTCTCGTATTCGTTTATTCTATATTTTTATTTACCCTCGCGAAACCATGAGACTAAACCGGTTCCTAAAACCGGCATCGTCGTCACCCCTTTTATTTAATTCGCTGTACTGCGCCCTTCTCTTTTTTTTTTAATCGAAATCGAACAAACTTCGTAATTTTGAAGCCCGAAGAAAGTTTCGATTCTCTTGCATATAAATTTTTTAAAAATATAGAAATAAATCTGCACTCCTTGAAAACATCAATTATCTTGGAAATAGTCGATTGTTAAGCGTTTTAAAGTCCAAGCAAAAATGTTTAATTATTATTCCGTTAATTGAAAAAAATTATAGAAGTCATTGTAAACTCTTTTGCAAATAATAATTATTTTGAAAACATTTCGTTTCAATTCTGAAAGATTAAAATACCAAACGAAGAATTGTTAATTATTATTCCTTTAATTCGTTAAATCTATAGCTTGCGTTGAATGCAGATATTCAACGTGTGTCTCTTTATCGAAATGATGAAATTCGTAATTTTTTTTTTTCGTCACTAATAATTCAGTTCCAATGTTCAATAATGTATTTTAATAAAAAAAATATATTTTAAAAAAGAATTTGACGATGAGATCGAATGGCTTTTGTTAAGAAGCGATTCCTGTTGCGATAACGATATTTCTTGGGTTCTTAAATATGTTATCATATAACCGACGTGTAGTTCCCTTAGCCACGTCTCGGAGGTATGCTAAACCTACATTCAGCCTCTACTGCGCCGCGCGTGGGATTAGCCGTCTGACCCGACTTCAATTTCACAGCGCGGCAACGCTCGTTACCGGAGTATCGAGAGAGTACCGTCATATACACATATCCTATGCATGTACTATACTATACATACCATCGCTATAACTATATGCCGGGAAAGAGAAGTACGCGCGTAATGTGCGATTGATGCCACGGTAAAACGAGATCGTTGGCTATAACCACAGCGAGGGTTAAAATCGTGATAAATACTGTATTATATTACCGCTCATCCTTCGAGAGGGGTAAACGTCAAGCTGCGTCTACGCGCAAACAATATCGAAAAGATCGCGAAAAAAAAATACAATAACGATAAAATAGTTATTGACGACGATAAACCGTCGGAAATTCAGATTTTCTCGCGTCATTTCGAATCACGAAAAATCTTTATTTATCATTATTTTTCAAGAACCGTAGAGATTGCGATTTCTTTTAATTCGCATGAAAACATAATTTCGGTTGACGTGGCGAATGCGAATTGTCGCGATACGAATTCAGAAGAGCTCTCTGCTGGTACAGGTATTACACTGGTCTTTAATTTATCTCTCGTCGGTTTCTATACCTCTCGGCGAGCCATTAAAAGACGGAAGACAATGAAGGGACGTTAATGAGTAATCATTCCGAGTCCCTTTTACCTTCGTGTTTCTCGACTCCTCGCAGTTCCCTTGTGGAAATCCTATAATGGTGGTCATTAGCGGATTTCTCTTAACAGCCTCTGTATATATGTATATATCTAGGATAGCGAGACATATAGTATAGCAGAAACGCGACACAAAGCGATAACTCAAGGGGTATCCAACTCTCGATTGTCCGTCGGGACACGGAACTCGGAAAAAAGCTTTTCTCCATCAACTTTACGCTGTCTGGGGAGTTATCCTTTCTTCGACTATAAGTATCACGTATCTCATAACTTATCGAGGATGATATAGAACGATGAAAAAGTCTGTGTATAAGTTGCTCCACAGAATAGGGCTGTCGTCTAGCGCGTCATTCATAGTTTAAGGTATTCCTATAGATGGCGGTTCCTTGACACATGCGCTATTGAACCCTCGCTACACACGTTAAGTTATTCTATAAGTTGAAGAGCAAAAATTATTCGATCGTTTAGTAACAAAATATGATCGAAAAAAAATCGAAAAAAATTCCGATGTCCTTTGCTGTTTCAACAAAATAAAAAAGAAATTAATATAAAAAAAAAAAAAAAAATTTTATTGCCGGGATATTTTTTTTTTATTTCTATTAAAATTGCATATTTCGATCCATTGCTGTTTCAATAAATAAAATGGTTTATTAAGAATTACCGATACCCAGTCGAACGTTTATTCGTTTCTGAAATGTACAATAGACCTGTTTCCTCTTAATTAAGGCAACAATTCCGCGGTATTCATGAATATATATCTCGGAAATCGGAAATGTATGCTAAATGCAAGACGTATTTTTCTTGATAATGTTACAGCTGCGTCCTATCGAGGACCCGGCGAGGACGAGGACAAAGATTCGTACGCGGCGAGAATAGCGTTCACGGGAAACTCGCGAATCCTGGGACCTATTTGCATCGTCGTCGGTGCGCTGATGCTTGGCCTCGGAGTTCTACTCTGCATGCTGACGCGACGAGCGAGACGAAGGGAGCGAAGAGTCGGCTTTCACTGTCCGCTACACGGTGACTTTTATCCCCTGAGTCCTGTTCAGGGTATTAAAATGCTCGGTAAGTTCTTTTTTCCTTGAAAAGCTCTTTTACTCGAGAAAATTTAAGCTCCGAAATAAAAAAATAAAGAAAGAAGAAAATGACAAAAAATGGTCCCTTGACGATTTTTATAAGCTACTAAAGCCACTAAATCTCGTATTTAATAATTTGAAAAAAAAAAAAAAAAAAAAAAAAAGAAAAATCGCGAAACAGATATCACGTTGATTCGTTTCCATTTTCCAAGAATTCGAAGAGATGAAAAAAAATCCTCGCAAATCCAATTTTCCTAAATGAAAAAAAATGGTCCCTCGACGATTTTTATAAGCTACTAAAGCCACTCTAAAATTCATATTAAGTAATTTGTAAAAAAAAATCGCGAAACAGATATCACTTTGATTCGTTTCCATTTTCCGAGAAGTCAAAGCGATGAAAAAATCCTCTGTAAGCTGAAATTTTCACGAATCCAATTTTGTTAAATGGATCTCAAGGGTAACGGATCTATTACGGAGAAACAGTGAATGTTGCGAGAGAAGATTGGTGATGACAATGCGCAAAAAAAAAAAAAAAATTGCGATAGGAAAGGAAACGAACCGTAGAGCATATATCCGGCGCGTTATGGGATCGGTATACCTGTGAATTGCAAGGGAGACGCACGACGGCGTGTCCATCAGTACAGACGCAGGATGGATATAATATTTTGCAGACGTGTACTTATGACTCTCCCCTTCGGTATTATACACCAAACGCAGTGAATAAAAAAAAGAATATGGAAATAAACACGAACTAAAGCGTGAAACGACAAAGGGACGATCGACGGAAGCGTAACCAACCCATTCTATACCGCCGCAGGCGTCAATAATGAACATACCGAGGGATATAAATACGTGAGAGTTTCGCAAAGATAAGATAAATGAGGTTAAATTAGTTAAGGCGGTCCATCGTGTCACGAAACGTCGATCTTGAGTCTTCAATGTCGATCGTTCGAGTCCGGTATATACGCGAAGAGCTATACTTATAACATCGACTTTTCGCTTCTGTGTAATCACGCGATCGTTAGAGATCGATGAAAACGAGAGAAATCGATGGGTAAAAAGAAAAAAAAAAAAAAAAAAAAAAGGTTAAGAAGCAAAAGTAACTAATTGTTGAGTTATTATTTGTTATTAAAGTTCGTGTAAAAAAAGTTACAAGAATGAAAGAAAGCTTCGGAGAGTCGAGAGAGTTTCTCACAACACTCTCCGTTTCCAATACATACGCACGCGATCATTAGTTTTTCTTTTTGTTTCGTGTCAATTAACTTGCCGAGGAGCGATGAATAAATGACGCGATGATCGTTGGGTACAATCTCTTTCCTTGCAATAGACACGTATCGCGTGGCGAAGGACTCTCTTCGCTCCGAATGTGTCGGCGTGTGTGGGAGTCCAATAAAAATGAGACTGGAATACGATGAACGCCTAAGAAGGTCGTCGTAGCGACGAGTCGTTGATACTCTATCCACCTATGTGTATATTACTTCGTTACCGGCTACTCTGGGATCGAGAGCTGTGCTGACAATTGACACGAATTTGGGACGAGGCTGATACCCACTGCTACTGCTGCTGCTCGGTAGATCATCAACGAGAGTTGCTATAACTGAATTGTCGAGATTCAGACTAATGCCAAAGTAGTCTATCGAATTATATCGTTGCTGAAACGTTTCTCTGTATCTCTCGTTAAATTCAATCATTGCTTCGCCGTTACGACGACGATACATCGCGCTACACTATCGCGTCAATTGAGATTCAACTTTATTATCACGAAAAGAATTGAAATAAAAAAAAATTCTTTCGCGAATGAAATCGCAGTATTAGCCTTTCGAAAAAATTTCGTCCAAAATGTCGACGACTTTTAAAATAAAAAATGAAAAAAAAAAAAAAAAAAAAAAAAAAAAAAAAATTCGTTCCTTCTTCGTTATATATCGTCGTTTATCCAGGCCACTCGTGTCCGCTGTTCTCCGCTTGCGCTCTATCCGTATCCTCTGAATTCTTTAAATTCCACGCGGACAATTTACGACGCGGCCAGTTCTTCGGGTCTGCGGATAAAAGGTCGCGGCGCTGTCTCACCGTTGAATAAGTTGCATCTACGAATTTCCACCCGCTGGTTTTCTCTCAAGTTGGCGCGCATTCGACACTCTCCTCGGTGGCTGCAGTTGTCGCTCATCGTAACTTTTTTATTTATTTTTTTTTATTTTTTTTTATTCACGCCACAGTTCCTTCGCTCTTACGGCACGTTGAATCTTTCATTTACCAAACGGATGAGTGAATTTTAAAAATGGAGACTTTTTCCAGTTCTTGCATTAGCATTGTCCGCACTATGTGTGCACCGTAAGTGAAGTTCCTACCCGCGAATATTCACTGCCATGTGAAGTCCTCAATTCTTTAGAATTTTCTTAACACTTTAGGGATAAGAAATACACGCGTTCTTTCACATCCCTTCACAGTCTTTTCGGTTCCACACGTACGGACCTCGAAGAATTGTAACATCGGGTTCTTACCCTATACGCGCAATGTCCGGTTTTCTAAGGAAGCAAAATGCAACGGTGCATAAGTATTGCCATCTGCATAGAAGTGTTACTCATAGAAACTCAAGAAAAAGCTTCTACGGCACCGCTATATAGAGACGCAACCCTCTGACGCAATCGCTGCAAGTACCAAATATATATGTCGCGTCTCCACCGGGTCACCGAGTAGTGATCTTTTGAACTTTGCGAAACTTTGATCCTCTATATGCACTAAAATGATAATATTTTTACTCACATTTATGAAGTCTCGTGAATATATGAAATTTAATTTCTCCGAAGTTTATTCGTTTTTAAAACGTTTCTTCACAATTCATCGACTTCGACTTCGAATTTTTTATTTTTTTAATTTACTGAAAAATTAGTCATTTTTCCGAAAAAAAAAAAATGACGAAGGATTTAAACATTTTTCATATGTCGCGTTGAGGTTTTAAGGGTTTACAGCATACGATAGAAGCGTTTTTCCGGTTTAATCGTTGGAATCGGATAGATTTTCGCACGTATTTTCTTATGTCAGAGAAAACTATCGTACGTAGTCTCGAGTTAATCGGGACAGAGTCGCTCGCGATACGGGAGGTCAGCGCGGTCGCGCGCTCGCGACCCGAGAGTTCCGGTTCCGCTCTGCCGTGGTTGGCGGGGTTCGCTTTTAGGTAACTAGGACGTGCGAGTCGGTGTTGGTGCACAACGCACGAGGTCTATGACATCTGTTGCCCTCTTGGGCGTTGCTGGAAGGGGTGAACGCGCGAGGCTACTATACCTCTACCCCCTTCGAACCCCAACGCGAAACCGTTCGTCTTCGGTTTCAATGGGGAAAGCTAAAAACAAAATCGAAAAAAATTTCAACAGATTCTATGACGATATAAGGATTGACTCTGTTTTAACAAGAATACAAAGAAAAATGCGAAAAAGACAATTTTCGCAAACTGAAAAAAAAAAAAAAAAAAAAAAAAAAAAAAATGATACATTGAGAAAACTAACAGTAAATTACGATGATAACTTTTTAAATTAGAAAAAAAAATGGTTTATGCCAAATAATTATCAACACCGTCAATTAATGCAGACGTTCTTTAAGAGAACGGAGAAATTCCGTATTAAAGTATAATCACAAATTACGCGTTAACAATTGAAAATTATTCATCACTGGTGACGAAGTGTGTACACAGTAAAAAATCAGGTGAAATTGGATGTAAATAATGGGCACGAGATTCGAGATTAGGCACAAAAATCGTTGACTTATATTTGAGTCACGTGGAGAGTAAAATTACATGCCATTCAGGGGGGTTAAAAGTTTGTACGATAAATCCAACCGCGTAGCCCGACTCAACTTTTGCTATTTTCGTATCGCTCCCTTTTGTTCATCAAGTCCCTCTTTTTTTCGTGTTTGCGGTTAAGCTTTTTTTTTTTTCGTCCCTCTATTCAGCCTTCACTCAGATCCGCCCACATCACGGATTTCCCGTGGGTGGCGCACATCACCACCGCCGCGATAGACTCGCGTTTCTCTGTATATTAACTTCGTTTTTCCGTCGGGCCGAACTGCATTCTCGTGCGGAGTTCGTCGCGCTCGTGTGTTCGCACACCTGCAAGTCGAATATGACTCGCTAACAAGCGACTAACTCGCGTGGATACGCTGTATGTGCCACACGCGCGCGTATTACGAACGACGCGACTCTTTCGCCTCTCTGTTCATAACAACAACCCTTATAAATCTGAGCTCTCGTTTTCTCAACTCTCCTTTCATATACTCCATCGTAATACGCGCGCATACTGTATTATGCACAACGTGACTCCGCAACTACTTCGCGCGTATTTAATTCAGTCGCTCGTTGCAGCGTTTCTTTTTTCTTTTATTTTCTTTTTTTTTTTACACAACTCTTTTTTCACTACGCGCCCAACCAGCCCTCCGGAAACTCGAGGCTCGGTAATTGCGAGCGCTCTGTGTGAATATCCCCGGGGACTCTACGAGACTCTCGTTGACGGGATTTCTACATCGATAGAAATATCGAAGAGTCGTATGAAAAAAAAAAAAACGTTTCGCGGTAAAAAATTGTACAAATTTTGATAAAAACTCGACGATCGAACGTAAAACAGAAAAAAGGCAAATCCAAGTTTTTTTTTATTTTTTTTTTTATGCAAATATATACCCCAAAGTGAGTTTTAGTCGGAAGAGTAAATATTCGCGTTGAACCACTTTGAATCGGTTTGCAGATTAAATATACATTTCTCTGCGTTTGCCGTTTTTCTAACGAACCGTACGATGTACGCTCTGTTGACTATATTACAATATAACGAAAACGTCGATACAGTTATGATAACAATTCTTTCTATCGTCAAATGATAGACGGGTTATTCCGCAGCGCTGTGCTATGAATAAAATTGCCACTCAGACACTCAAATTTAATAAGATCCTTATTTCCGTTCGAGTTTCGCATATTTTGAAGCCAATTGAATTTTTTTCGAACTCTTCTCTTTCGAACTCTTCGGAGGACACGCCGGATTTTTCAATGTAAAACGCGAGTGTAAGTCTACGAACAGTGAGGGTATATTGACCGTCTTAGGGGGATGAAAAAACGACATACATAAATATACTCGATACATAAGGTACCTCTCGGCGAGCCATGTGGAAAAGGTCAGGTCGAGTGGTCGCGGCGGGCAAAGCTGCAGGGGGTTTGAGGGCAGAACACTCGACCAGAGGAGTGTCCAGCAGCATGGGCCGAGTTGGATAAAGGGGTGAGGGGAAGCGGTGATTAATATAACTCGGTCTACCGCACTACGACCAGAGAGAATAATCCTCGGGTATTGCGGAAAGTGGGTCACTGACGATTCTCTCGCTGCACACATATGAGAATTCACGACTGTTATCTATCATTTGTAATTTCGAATTGGCCAATAATTTTCCACTCTTACGTATTTCGATCAGGTAATTTGACTATTTAACTCCTCTATTACCTTTGAAAAAAAAAAAAAAAAAAAAAAAAAAATGAACCGATATTGATTGGTTGGTTGGTTGATTGAACGATGGATTGGATGGTTGATTCTTTGATTGGTTGGTTGGTTGGCTACTTTTATGGAGTTTTATGTTAAGTTTTTTTTTATTTTTATTAAGTTTCCAATTAAACCGCTAGACACTGACGTATTTTCGGTTGGGACCATAACAAAAATAAACTCTCGTAATTGATATACATCGCGGAAAATAAACGATGGATCGACCAATTAAGGATCACTCGAGTAGCCTGGTAAAAATATTTTAATAAATGACCATTGAAGCGATTGAAGCTTTCATTCAATTCACCCAATATATCAGCATTCATCATCATCAACAGTGGTGAAAATCTGAAAAGCATCATTTCGCTAATACGAATCGTAAATTATTTTGCGTTCGCGAAAACCATCATTCCTCCGGAAATCAAGCGACGAGTACACATTCTATTATTACTACACATGCCGTTGAGAATTCTTGCATCCCGAAGAAGTCGATATACTGAAATACATTTATGAATGATGTTTTGCAATTCACGATACACCATTATTTCGATTGGTGAATCGGCGAACAGAAGTATCGCGTGGAGTGAAACGTGTAACTCTTGAAACGATCGTTCGCAATGCGAACGAGTTTTCTAACAAAATAGTTAAGCGGTTGCCGGCTCTCGATTCCTACGACTCCATTTCGCAGAAATCTCTCTCGTCGCGACGATTTTCATTCAACACGACACGTTTCCCGTAGTCGTTCTTATAGTTCGAAACTCCACTCGAATGGTTTTCCAATATCGCGCGTACATGACGCGTTCGGATTCAATGAGAAAACACCCGTATGACGTAACAACGCATTATTGATTTATGTTTTTCAGGTGTACCGGGAAAGGACGTGGGTCGATGGCCGAAGATCCCTTGTCTCAAAGGCCGTTCGACCGGTAAGGGTGGAATTAACGGTACGGTGAGCTCTCACATGGGTCCACCGCAGTGTCCGCACTCCGTTCTCAGCAGTACAAGAAGTTCCGTAAGCAGCTCACCGCTCAGCCCCTGTCCTACACCGATGCCATTCCTCGTAACGTCAAATTCCGTTAGGTAAGAAATCAAACACATTTCCTAACCTTTATAAATACGAGAAAAAAAAAAAAAAAAAATTTAATTAAATTTCTCATCTAAGAATTTCTGAATAAAATTGTTTGCATGCCGAGAAAAATAGATCGTTAAAGTTGGGAAAAAAATTTCGTCATTCGGTTGAAATTCGTGAATTTTATTACGAAGAATTCAGACGATAATGTTGGTCCATTTTTCCAATTTTTCGTCAAATTTCACGTTCGTAATATCCAATGGTAGACGAAAATATAAATGGTAAAATGGTAGACTCTGCTGAAAGGCACGTGTAAGAACAATCGTAAATCCCGAGGACATCCCCGTGAAGCTGTTGGAAACGATTAACAGAACTGCTAAAAATACACATGTAAAGCTTCATTCATATTTCACTGATGCCGGTCGGTCTATATACGGCGCGAATACCTGGGCGGTCGTTATACCTCCATCGTCCCCTGCTTTACCTCCCTTGCGACAAGGTATGACGTAGTTACCGTCATACAGAGCTTTGACAATGCCTACCCGTCCCTCGAGCGACTTTACGTATGACGTTGTCTATCCGGAACAGTTGCGAAATAACAGACTTTTCTATAGCTTTGTTCCCTGTATTGCTTGACCTTTCAACTTCTCTCGTCTATGAACTCTCCATTGTCACCTTTTTACTCTGAAAATAAAATATCGCGCGACAAAAGATGATACTATGCGCAAACGGTTCCTATTCAACTGCTTTCGCGATTCGAACTCTCAAACCGGTTTCCGGTACTCCATTTGCAAAAACGACACTTTTTCGATTTCATTAAGGGATAAAAAAATTAATTTCGAAAAAAGTTACGCGATGATGAAGGGGTGCAAAAACATGTTTGCGACAATTCGAAGGTTAATACGTTTGATGTCGCAGTGCTTCGACTTTATCGTCTATTGACGCATTGCCTCATCGTCGCCAAATGATTTAATAGATTTCCGCGTTCCAGTCTCGCGTTTGGTAAACTTCCGTCGATATTTGCAAGCAGTGTCGTGACTATAAACGCACAATATCCGGTTGTCGTTGAACAGTAAGTTTTGTTCGTTGTCTGTTATTGTCGCAAACGTAAAGCGCTCGAGCGTTTGCGGTTCGGCGTTTACCAGTGTCGTGGCGCGGAGGACTCTCATGGACATCCGGAAATTCAGGCGATGCCTTCGCGTATTGAATAATTCAAAGTATACTTACGTGTTCGGAGGAGCAATTCGACTTGGCGTCTCGTCTTTGCCACGTAAACCCTCGTGAAATATCGATATCATCGTCCCTTGTGATTCGATCGTTACGGCGTACTATACCTACGGTTCTTTGACCGTTCGAAGTATCGTTCGGTAATCACTTCGGAGCGTTCGGCGATAGAAACACTTCCAACGTCAGATCAGAGGACAAAATCGACTATATAGCAAAGTTGTCGCGCGCCCTTTCGTGGCTTTCAAAGCCATCGATGTGCTCGTGTGTTCAGTTTCTTCGCCCAATGCTCTCACAGGCGAACGTAGAACACTTTAACGTGGACTTCTATACGCGAAATACATCGAACTTTAATCGCGATAATTGATACTGACTTCGCGCAATGTACCCACGTAATTCCCGAAAATGTTCAAAATCACGAAACCAAAGTACCAATTTATTATACGCAGTCTTTGAATTCGAATCTTGGCGCTAAGTTATTATCGGAGAACCAAAATTCACCGACCAATTGAGCACATTGGGTGCTCGTCGCGTCGCAGACGAATATCTAGCGACGAATCTAATTAAAGTTCCTCGTCGGGGTGGTCGTCGCCTGGTTGGCTCTCCCACACGAGTCTCGTTGGCTTGGCTTCGATGTTCCTTCACGAAACTCACCGTAAGTACGGTGTGCAGCAGTCATAGAGACATCGGGCGAATCATTAAAAAATTTGCGAAAATTTTTACGATCGGAAGACAATCATTTTTTTTTAATAAAGATAATTTTGAATGAATAAACAATATAAATAATAATAATAGATAATAGTATTGTTCCAAAAATAAAAACGATGATTTTCTAAAATTTCGAAGTTTCAAATTATAATAATCAAATATCGACGTTTCGGACGTTATTTCTCATTGCGGTAGAAAACAAAGTCCATTAGAATTTTTTCCGTTCCACTTCGACCGTTTGCACACAGAAATGCTCTTGGCAAAGAAAATAACAAGGAGAGTAATGAAATATTGCTTCGGCAAGTGGGCACTCAGGGAAATGACGATGATAGAGAAAAACGCGAGCGACACGACGATACTGTGTGTGACAATTTGTCTATCTTCGCGTATTTCTGTCAGACAACGGTCGCCGACGCTCGCGAGTATCGATCGAAAGATTTCATTTTTTTTCTCTCCGACACGTATGTGCGTGCATTGCATAGATCGATAACGCTAAATTGTTCAATCGTGTCGGAGTAAAAAAGCGACTGATGCGTATCGAGAGGTGTGCCAAACGGCTCTGACGAATGAGCTTACGATGCACATTAGGGATAATGCATCGCGACTCGACTACCCTACGAATGTGCATTAAATTACTATAATAAAGAAATTTTTATTATAATAAAAATAATATTAAAAAGAAATATAAAATATAAAAATATTCGAAGAAAATTTTACGATTTCTTATTCGTATTTTTTTTTTTTTTTTAATTAATCATGCAATTTGTAATTAACGGAAAAGAGTACACAAAGATGGATTTTCTTTTACGTGAATAATAAAATTTAAATCAAATTATGATAACAACAACATCGACAATAATAATAATAATAATAATAATAATAATAACAGTAATAATGACGATAAAATAACAAAATTTTGTAAATGCCTCCGGGTGCTCTCGATCACATTTGACATTTTGGTGATTCATCATTTTGCATTGTCTCTCGCGAAGTATCAGTGTGCGTTTAATATAAACGCATCGTCAGTACAGTAGCCATTCAAAATGCCCGGTATGACCTTTCGCGATATTGCTTTCATTATGATAAATTGACTCCACTCTCCTTCCACCCGATTATAGTTGGAACCCTTGTTGATTGATTCTGTTGAATTATGTGTTCCAGCAGCGGGATGGTGCAGAGCGTAGGAGCTAATCTATCGCCGGATCAAACGTTCGGTTCGATAAGATCGCTCTCGGTGACCCGAGAAGTCGCGAGTTTTCCACTCTCCCGAACGCCTACGCCGCCGCCGCAGCACAGGTGAGTTTGCGAATGGATGCTGATGATAAAAATGTATTATTATTGGATTAATTAACTTTTTCAACTCGTCACAAAGCTTTTCCCTTCATTTTGATGAATTCATTGTATTATTTTTCAACCACTCGAAAATTCACCGTTTTCTCATTAAATCGTTTGAATTTAATTATTAAAATAAATCGTACAAGAGACACGTGCAGACGCGAGGTGTATCTATACGCGAATAATACATAGCGGACACTTCGCATTGTAATTATAGCGCGACTTCGAGGTGTCGCGCCAGTTTCGCGTCGACGAGTCGACACTAAATAAATTTTCGCTCGACAGAGTTTAAAGAAAGAAAAAAAAAATAGAAAAAAAGAAATATTGTTATATCCGGTTTCGGAAGGAAGCGCGTAATTTAATGAATTTTCTTCGCAAAGTGACATACCGGTGAGAAATGAATTTTCCAAGATTTTTTTTTTTTTTTTTTCATTAGACTCGCGTAAGAAAATGACGAAGCGCGATAAAAGCGAAGGAGTACGTGGCTTTTGATGAAAAGCCAACGGCGCGGACTTTTTAATTTACCTGAGAGCCTCGATGAGGCGACTCTCTGTGCGGCGCTTGTCTTGTCGTAAAATCATCCGCTATGCATACTGTATTATGCTGTTGCGATTACCGTCGAGGAAACACCATTACCGATATTAATACAGAACCGCGACGGGAGTCTCTCATTCGAGAAATAAGAAAAACCTCCACGACGAAGTTCCGGACGACGGAATATTTACGTTGACTTGCCACACCGCGACGGCATCTTTTTTTTTTTTTTTTCTTGCGAATTTTTACAAAGACTTTGGTGAATCGGTTACAATTTTTATATTCGGTACCAAAATCCGTTTTTTATATCTCTTTCTCGGAATTTTTCTTTTTTTTTTTTTCTTGAAAACTACAATTTCTTTTTAATGAAACGTTTCGACGATTATTACAGGCCGACGGTATCGTCGAGTCCGGAGGACTTGGTGGGCATCGGAAGTCCGCTACGGGAGGCATCGCCGCGGCCGGAAGTCCGAGTGGTAGCGCCGTCGCATCGTCCGCCGTCGGCTCTTGCGAGTTCCGGTCTAAACCCCAACGTTACCAACCAAACGAATCGTAAATCCGTCAGCATATTGTTACCGGAGCACACGACCGGATGACCCCAACATGGCTTCGTTCACCGCTGCGACGAGGCCCCTCTGTCCATGTGAACCTCGTAGCTCCGGTGACAATCAACCGGTCGTCCCGCTAATTTCCCTCAACGAAATGTCACCCGTTTTCCCGAAATAAACGTCGACATCGCAACGAGGACGCAAATCCGAAGAATCGACGTTAATGCACTCCAAAAAAGCTCCGGTTAAACCTCCATGTAGATAATTGAACGTCGATAAAAAAAACAACGTAAATCTCGAATCGGTGGATGCTGCGCTCGACGGATGGACAGGAAAAAGGAAGAAAAAACAATTCGGATGTCCCCGCCACGTTTCCATTTATTTTACACTATTCCAGTCACGATTTTCGGTTTTTTTTTTTTCTTTCCTTTATCACGAAAGCAAACGTGAAAACAGCGACGATTCGACGAACAACCGTTCGGAATTAATACAATGAAAGGGCGCGTATAGGCCAAATGAATTATTGATGGAGCGATGAAAATCTGAAAAGAAGTATTGAAAAAAAAAAAAAAAAAAAAAAAGATGTGAAAATGGAAGAAAATCGTGTCCCACGGTACAAAACGGGATACTCACGGACTTCGGTTAACCGAGTGAACGATTTGGGAAATACGTCGAATTGCCGATGGCATCAATAGTTGACCCAAATTCCAGAATTCTCTAAAATTGTTACTGGTCAGCGAATCCACGGAGATCCTTCTTTTTTTTTTCCTTTATTTTTCCCGGAATGTGGATGAAATATCGGAGCGATTGGATGGCAAACTGATAATTGATGTAATCAATAATCGAGAATCTCTCGTTTCGCCAAAGACCCGTTAACGGGCTTCAAATTCGTTACGGCTATCGGTGAAATCGCGTCACTCGTCAATTTGTACCACGAGATCGGAGAATGATAAATGAAGGAAAAAAAAAAAAAACACAAAAGGCTCCTTTATTTATGAAAATTCGAGAGTCGCATTGAAAAAGCGAATCATCGTTTTTGGCGTTATAATTTTTCATTTGCCGAAGTCTTCGCGAGTGATCGATTGATCGCGACAAGAAAAGACAAGAGGGCGACTCGCGTAACTCGATAGCGAAGGTCGAGCGCTCAGGATACAGGGAAAATTTATTCTTCCTTTTATTTCTCATAGAATAGCGAGTATATAAGAAGAAAAAGAGCGAAAGAAAGAACGAATATTTGGGTAGTGTGCAATACGAGAAGAGAAAATGGGGTAAAGCAGAAAGATCCCTTCCAATGCGCAAATCGAATGGATAACGAGACATGGTAATCCGATAAGGCAAAGAAGAAAAACAAAAAAGAAACCCCGAGACAATCCGCGAAACGAAACAAAAGTGAAATGGAATCGTATATCCGATAAAACAAAGAAATTCAAAGACAACCATTAGAAAAATCTCGTCCAGTTAATATATATACTGTATAGACACCAAAAAATATACATTATATAATATTAAATAAAGAAAAACCCGTCGACAATGAAAACAATAAAATCCGGAAGAGAATCCGTCGAGTTTTTATCTCGACCTCGAGGACCGAACCATTTCCGAAAGGCCTTCAGAGATGACTTATCGACGAGGGAACAGAAACGCGACACAATGCTCCGCGATCACATTCCGCATAGTTGCAAAAATCGAGCAAACGACGAATACCGAAAGTTTAGCTTTCGCGATTGAGCAATTGATTTCGAAAAAAAATAAAAGAAAATAAAAAATCGACGACGGGAAATTTACGATCTCTATCTACGAAAGTTCGTCGAGAAAGCTTTGCAACCCAAGAAATCGCGTACGACGAAGAGAAATGGCCGAGAGATGCAAGAATCGAATGGTTTCAGTTTGTTTTTACAAAACTTTGTGTAAAAACAACTCCGCGAGTTTCGCAGATAGCGCGAGACTTTCGTATCGATAATTCATTCGGTAAAAGCTTTCCCGAGGCTCGATGTTGACGGAGTGACGAGAGAAAAAAAAAATAAAGCTGACGGATCGCGAAGCTTCAGTCGAGTGAAAACGATGAAAAGGGATTCTCAGGATACAACATTTTTGCGATCGATCCCATCGTTAATCATTTGCACAGCAGTGAAAAAAAAAAAATGAGGAGGAGAGTGAAAAGCTTCACGGGAAAACGTTTAACGTTGAGAATTTCGACGAGTGATTCGGAAAAGCGAGAGCAACGAAAGAGGGTGACTAATGGATTGGTCTGAGGAGAGGACGGATGCTCCATCGAACTTTGAGCTGAAAAAGATTAAGCGAAAGGATAAAGAATAAAAAAATGAAAAAAAAAAAAATTACAAGTTATATCGAAGCATTTAAAGGAACGGCGAGACGTATCGATAAAACGAATCGGCAGAGAGCGAAGAATAGAATAATAAGAGCGAAGAGAAAGGAACATGAAGAATCGCGAGGACGAGCTAATTTCCCGTCGTTGTACTACGAGAATTGAAAGGAATCTCGATAAAGTATATTTCGAGGGAAGCAATCATTGCAAGCGAGAGATACGACTACGATAAAACGAGAAGGAACCATAAAAGTGTGGGCGCTAATTGCATATAGCTATAGGCTTAAGTTAGATTTTTAAGATACTCCATGTTTCGTATTATGCTCACTGATCTTGCGATCCGGTTGCGACGACCTCCGACCACTTTACGCTCGAACGTTCGTATTTTATTTTATATTCATCATTGCGCGAAAAAAAAAAACAACGTCTGGCCTCTCGATGGTCAGTTTGATTGTAATGAGAGGAAAATTCTTTTTTTTTTTTCCTTTTTTATTGTATAAACATCGCATCCGTAACGCAAGACACACAGCCAACTGTGTTTCTCACGGTTTCGGGGGTCAAGCAAACCGGTCATAGATCTTTTTTTTAACGTTAAGAATCCTAGTCCTGTACATAAAAGTAGGTAGGCGAAAGAGTACGAGAGAAAATGTGAGTGCGACGATAACCGCGAATGACTCGGGTGTGAAAAATCGTATCGCTGGAGGATCGGGATTACGATAGAATCGTAATGTCACGGACTTCGATATCGTGAAACGGCGAAAGTATCCGAATAATTTTTCAAATTTCGTGACAATGAATTTATAGTCCTCGCGGGATTTATTAGATCTTTGAAAAATTACGCACAGATTATTACGATCAACGATTACGAAATGGGATTCGATTACCTTTGCCGCTCCTCCCGCTGTCGAAGTCACGTTTAACGAATTAACCGCGCTGATTTAGGAGAAAAAAGAAAACAACAACAATCGTTGGTTCCGGCACATTGGACAATATATTGTACGAGTTATAATCGTCTAGTATTCGCAACCGATATACACTCGTATTTAGCTCAATCAGTAGTGATTTAAATTAGGCGCCGAATGGAATAATGAGAAGTCGCCGATACGCGCGTCCCCCCCGAGAATATATTCGCGTATTTCGTCAATGAATAAATTTGTTAAACGTGATTGAAGTGTGTGCCAAAAAAAAAAGAGAATATCGTTAGAAATTTATTAGAAAAAAAAAAAAAAAAAAAATCATCACTGATTAACGGATTTTGAAAAAAAAAAAAAAAAAAAAAAAAACGAGAAATCCGTTTTCGCGTGTGAATTATCGAAATTAAAAAATCCCGAGGGTATCAAGCCTACTATCGTATGTACACATACATATATGAGATCCGAAGAAATTCCTCCTTCGTTGATCCTCCAGTATTAATGTAACGGACGAGAGTTCGAAAAAAAAAAAAAAGAAAAATTTCTTTTATTTCGTAAAAATCAATTTATCATTTTTTTCATTGATTGGCTTCATTCGAGAAAAAGACATTTTCGAGAAAAGAACATTATCGTTGAAGCTAGTCGCACGCGTTGCCGCAAAGCTTGATATCAGTTCACAGCGACATTTACATTAACAAAAAAAAATATATATATATTCTCATCAGCGCTATCCTCGATGCTATTCGTATAAACGCATAGCAAATACACACACACAGACAATGAGACAAGAAAAAAATAATCCCGCAGTAAAAAACTCTGAAAAAAAAAAAAAAAAAAAAAAAAACGAAAAAACCGATCGAAAGATTCTGCGACCGCATTTTTTTTTTTATATCGGTTCATTTTAGACGAGTTTGTGATAGTAAATTTAGTACGTTTATAGGTGTTTAAGAGTTTAAGAGTTATGTTTTCAAGACAGTACAATTTAAGGTATTCCCTCCCCTGACATTGACAGTGAAAAAAAAAAAAAAAAAAAAAAAAAAAAAAAAAAAACAAAAAAAAAATGCCGACGACGGAGTTAATGGAAGAAGGAGACGAAGGAGATAAAAAACGGATGTTATCGAATGACGCGTCTGCGACAGTCTTTCGACTTGTGATGGAAGACGGAAAAAAAACAGCGCGTCTGAAAGGCGTATGAAAGGATCGTTACAAATATATAGCATGAAAACAAACGGAAGGAAAAAATAAAACGAAAAAAAATCCGCATCACTTTTTTATAGTTGTCGATCGAAGAGGCTGATTAAGTTTAGAAAATGAATATCGATGTATTCGCCATTTGATATGAAAAAACCGGACGACGCTGGTGGTTAAGCTACTAACAGAACACCTCAGATCCTTGAATAATTAAACAAGTATATATATATATATATATATATACATAAATATATATTGATAATTAAAACGCGAGTAACCGAAAGAGTCCGTGAAGTTTTTAAAAGTTAGTTGTAAAGCCGTAAATATCACCTTCTCCTTCGTTCGTCTAAAAACAAAAAGTAAGATAAAGAAAAAAATGAAAAAATAAATAAAAATAAATCATTTTTCGGAGGATGCAGATAAATCTCAAGGCCTCACCCGTCGACGTGTATCGCACGGGATGCAATAGAAAATATCCTTAGCATTTTTTCTATAAACAATCGATATCCTTGCGACACAGAGAGAAGAAATAATTAAGAAAAAGAAAAACAAAAAAAAAATAAAAATAAAAAAGAGAAGGAAACGAATAAAATAGCTTATAGTACGCCGCTGTTTTATGATTAAAAGCGATATTATTCTTATTCTCACTATGATTATGACTTATGATTATATAATTATCGTTACGAATTCTCGACCGGCTGTAGTCGACGAGGCTACTGGCCGCGGTGAACGATATTATTGAAGTACGTAACTCGATTCCACATTGTAAAAAAAAAAAAAAAATTACAAAAAAAAAAATAACACCAACAGCGAAAACAATTAAATGAAAGAATTAATAAAATAACGATTGTGTGACAGAATGAAAAGCGCATGTTGTCGTTGAGGATATTGTTACGTATCCTCGGGACAATGTCCTAATTCCAGTGCGCATTTGATTAGTTGTATTATTGCGTGTAACCAAAACTCGTATAGAGAAGAAAAATAAAAGAGGAAAACAGGACAAGTGATTTATCTTAAGATTAATCGAGAGTAGAAAAACTACTGATCGATCCGAAAGATATAGCGTAAAGAAAAAAAAAAAAAAAAAAAAATACTCAACTACTCAGTCCTTATGTAACTCCAATTTCCCTATCCGCCCACAGTCTTTTCGATGACTTTTATATAATTAAAAAAATGATTAAAGAACAATTAGCTCGATAACGAGATAATGCGCGATGGATCTTAGAGACCCGTCGAGCATAGAACAATTTCGACTTATGTACGAATTCGAGGCACGATAAAAACTTCTGATCGTCACGTAAACAATTAACAATCATCACGCATTATAGACGGTCCGATGAACGACCGAACAATGCCATGTTTACTCCTGAATAGGGATATTTCTTTGTATATTGATCCTGGCGAATAAATGCAAATCCTCTGCATCCTAAGATTTAAACTTGTGGTTTTTATTCTCAATGATATTAGTAGTTAATCTTCGTGTCCTCGATATTCTTTTTTCTGTGGAAATGACAGAAAGAGGATTCGAGTTTTCGCATATATCTCGCGAAAATGATTACAAACGTAAGTATGTGATAATCAGTCGATTTCGCTGTTTCGCCGCTGACTACAATTTTTGTTGATCGGAGATATCAATTGTTTTAGTAAAATTTTCCGGCAGAAAACGGAACTTGTTAAACCGGAAGTTGCGTAACAATTCTTTTTATTTTTTTATAAGAAAATTGCCGACAATAAAAAATGTATATTTTTTTAACGTCATTTTCGGTCTGAAGATCTCAGTTTTTGGCCGGAAGTGATTTTTTTTTATCTCGGAGGGGAAAAAATTTCGAATTGGAGACTCTATGAAGTAACGTACAGCCGTATCAGAAGCGATTTATTTCAGTCAAAGTTAACTCTGCGAAAAATTACGAACTCCTGTAAAGGTAAATGAATAATTTATGGAAGACTACGGTATATATGGTGTATTAGTTAGCTTCCTTTATTGTCCTTTTATAACATAACGTACAATCAACAATGTCATATGTAACCCTTATGCCAGCATCGGATTCTAAAAGGACACGGTAAACGTCACGTAAGTACAAATATAATTAGCCCACAATGGCCCGGTGGGTGCAAGTAATAGCCTCATAAGTTTTTATTTTATTTTATGTATATTCATTTTTTTTTTTTTTTTTTTTTTTTTTTTTTTTTCACTAACGACGACATCGATGACAACAGTCGCGTCGTGCAAGTGGCGGGTGCACGATAAGTTAGATACATATGAATATAATAATAATAATAGTAGTAAGTTAAAATCGACAGGTAAATTGATACTTATAATCGTATAGCGAAAGTCAATAGTTACAGTTACAGTTGTAAGTAAAGAGAAGATAAATTGTTTCGTGTAATTTTTGTTTTTTTTCTTTTTGTTTCGTTTTTAATGGCGTGAAAACGACCACTTACGATAGGGTTGTAAAGTCGAAATTGGCGTTTGTTTTTGTTTTTTTTTTTTTTTTTTTAAAGAGAAAAAGAGATCATAATTACGAACGATTAATACCATTATTAGGATTTTCATCATTTAATATTCGTCGTAATTTAATAATACGCATCACAGATATGTCGTTGTTCACGGGATAAAATAAATACAATTTTTCCGGGACGACGGGATAACATCGTAATACATTTTGAGACACGTGTTGAATCGAAAAATATTTTTGCATCGTTATACCGCGCGCGTAGGATTTTCTTAAATTTTTGTGTTTTCTTTTTTTTTTTTTTTTTGCTTTGCATTTCATCATTCGGGTTTTTCGCGGCTCTATCAAATTACAACAATCGTGAATATCATTCTCGATCTCGAATTCTACGAATTATCTTTTCTAATCGTCGCACGAGATTTTATAGATTACTCCGACATTTCACAATAATACGATAATTGCAATTCTAATTCACGAGATCGACAAGACGCGGTAAATCATTTTTTTCGAATTTTTTTTGGTTTTTCTTCACTGCGATCTTAGAACCGTTTCGCTTAACTATGCATACGCGTTTTATTATTTTATTTATTTTATATATGTATATCATTTACATACGACGCGCAAATCTCATCGTCGACGAGCGACACAATGCGCGTCGGAGGAACGACTTTGAACAACTGCAATCGTATATACATATACATGTTTTTCTTTTTTTTTGTGTAATATATATATACAGTCATACAACGTTGCTAGCTACGATAACAAACACGATATAGTGCGAGTGTACAATGTCGTAATGGAGAAACATAAACATTGCCGCGAAAACACTGTTTCCGTGAGGATTATCGTTATTCTTCAAATATGTATATCTCCCGATTACGTCAATGGCAATCGTTTCTTCATGATTTTCTTTTTCTTCTTTTTAATAGAATGAGACAACGAATCGATAGCCGTGAACTCGAGTTAAATTCTCGCGCGACAACAGGTGAAATCAAACGGCCAAACTTTACTTATTTGGGACTAAGAAAAGAAAATTTTAACTATTGTTAAACATTTGAAAGGATCGTTTCGTTGATATATTCGCGAATATCAATGATTTTTTATATAATTCCTTCGATTAATAAAATGACGCGATACCACGATGCGTTCCGACACTGAGAAGCAATTGTCATTGAAATTCAAACATCAACGGGAAGCGAAGTAATCTCTGAAGGCTTTTCCGTTGTATACTCGCGCGATGTAATTGCCTGAGAGCGCACGTGCTTCACGACTTATCGGACTGACGTAATTTCGAGATAATCACTCGAGTTCACTTCCTCGCGAAACGTCTCTCATCGATTTATCATAATCTTTATATATGTTTTACTTTATATAAAAAGCTGACTCCAGAATGCAACTCGAAAATCTTCTTAAGATTAACAATATTTCCCTTTCTGCTTATTTACTTTTTTTTTTTTTTTTAAGCATTTAAACACTGTGCCTCACGAACAGCACCTTTGACAACATGAATGTACAATTGGTTGGCTACGTTCTCGTTTTACACCAGAGAAATTCTCTCAGCTATAGAATGCGCTATTTTTCTCAAATAAGTCATTAACTTTTTTTTAAGAAACTTTTTTTTTAGCATCCGTTTTGACGAATTATCGTATTTTCTTCATTATATTTTTGCACTTAAAAGTACATTTTTTTAATTTTAACTTCGCTAATAACTGACCGATGTACAAAACCAATCTATTGAATTTTTCTGAAGTTAAAAAAACAATTTCGAATCGAAATTCGTCGGTGTCAAGTTGACAAAAAAAAAAAAAAAATTCTTAAAAAAATTGTAATGATTTTTATGAAAATACAGCGACATTAGTCTCGAAGAGTTCCCTTAATAATGCGTTTGATAACTACTGGCATTTATGTTACACTACGAAAAAATCTTCATCTACGATCCGAATGCCAGCAGCATCGACTAACAGATTTTCCCTGAATTATTTGGAATGTGAATACATTAACAAATTCGATTAATAATCTCTATTGCGAAGTGTGCTTTTGCATATCTTTTTTTTCTTTTTTTTTTTTTCTTTTTCCTCAATTTTTTCACAATTTTGCTCAGCCAGTGATCGTTTCTAAACGGCGGAAGCTGGTGTCGAGTCTCAATCGTGTAGATTTACGTTTTTTTTTTTTATATATATCACCGAATGGATCTCGGAGACGTAAGGTGTGTCTCGTCGATCGAACGAACGTAAACGAATATAGTAAAACGCGGTTAAGCGTCAAAAGTTCGCATAGGCCTTCGCGAAATTTCATCAAACGCTCCCAATTGCCACGAGTATTAACTCTTTTTTGTGTTTCTTTTTTTTTTTTTCTATTTTCATCCGGCAAAGACGGAAAGTTGATAAACGCGCGGGATGTGTGTGTCTCTCTGTTTGGTCATCGAAC
Source organism: Cryptus armator (assembly GCA_963971235.1). Taxonomy (NCBI): domain Eukaryota; kingdom Metazoa; phylum Arthropoda; class Insecta; order Hymenoptera; family Ichneumonidae; genus Cryptus; species Cryptus armator. Next base: position 20,729,398 of record OZ020233.1, read on the forward strand.
GGGCGATTGAACGCGTTTTGCTGGATCTCATTTGCCTTAAAAATAAATCTAATAGTTTGGTAAAATATAACCGTGTGGATATGTTGATTTGCCGAGACTGGTCGCGGTTTGTATATTTTTTTGTTATTAATTTTCTTTTTTTTTTTTTTTTGTTTGCTTTTACTCCTCGTTTATCATTGCCGTTACCGAAACTCCGTGAATTCGGCGTTCGCATTATTCGTTTGTTTATCTTTTTTTTTTTAGCATTTTTTTTGTACTTGATGAGCATTTCGCACTCGTAACGTCGGCAAAACTTTGAAAATCACCGATACGTTGTTGATAACGATTATTACTATTTTCTCGTGATTTTTTTTTTTTTTTTTTTTTTTTTTTTCGCCACGTTTTCTTTAGTACAGTTTTGGTTCTACTTTTTTTGCTACGCAAAATTTAACGCATCAACGTCTCGTCTTGAGTTCGTTGAAAACTCGGGAAGACTCGGTTCCCATTTGATTTCGAGATTTGCAACGAAATTCAACATTGACATAAGCAAAATAGTTCGTAGCGGTACTCCTTCTGAATTGTTCATATTTTTTTTTTTTTTTTTTTTTTTCTCTCTTCGTTTCAACAACTTCCTCCACGTGCCGTCGAACTCGACGATTTGACAAATCTCTTCGTGTTCAACGAGATAATTAAATGAATAGAGGAACAGATAAATAAACATAAAACCGTATCACTCGCTTAATCGTAGTTCTCCGATTCCTGCTGCACGAGTTTGAATCGACGGGGACTCTTGACGCACATCGAGCCGTGACCCTCCAGTGAGAGACGACCTTTCCGTTGAAGATACCTCGTTATATAACGCGATATTAATATTTGCGGACGCATCTGCCACTCGTCCAGAACTTCCTTCGGTGCCATTACCTACGAACATATATATCATATCGATGATTCACTGTATCGCTCGAGAGTTTCTCATGTCTCGTAAGAATAACATTTTTTTTTAAAATAACTAAACAGAACAGATAACACTCTTTCTATCAACTCGTTCTCTTCGAATAACGCATTCGAAATTTTTCAAAATTTCTTAGATACTTTAGCGAAGGAATTAAAAAAGACAAAATGCTCTGAGACACGAGAAGAAAAAAAGCGCTCGTTCCCTCTTTAACACGAACGCGTTTTTGCGTCTTATAGAAATTGAATTTCCATACTTTTGTTTGTTTAAATTAAAAATCCATTGATTACCTGATCGCCTTTAAGTCTGTCGAGCAATGTAACGCACACGACGGCGGACGTGATACCCGCGTGATGCGTGAGAGCCGCAAACGCGAGACTCTCCATCTCGATATTAACGACGCCGGATTTGCAAATTTTTCCGAGATAATCCATCTTTTCGTTTTCCGTAAAATCGCAGAAAGCACCGTCCAGGCGTCCCTGACCCTCGTAAAAATCGTGAGTACACATCGTCTTGCCGACCACCGTGTCGTAAGGATCCTCCGGGTGCGACAGAGCCTTAAGATCCCTTATCAACTGACGATCGAGTTTTGCGGGTCTGCGAACGAGTTTTCCAAGAACCGGCTGTGTATAAACGAAAAAAAAAAATCATTATAATATCTATTCTTCATTATCGCAATCATTTAAAAATTTAAAACAAAAATCATCCTTTTCTCGATATAATTAACGCGAAAGCAAAAATCGCAAAAATGGCACTTCGATTAAAAAATAGAAATCTCAGTGAAGATAGGAGAAGTTTCTTTAATCCCACTGACTTTACGTGGATAACATCTATAATCCGTCTTTTTCACACTTCTTCAATATTCATATTATTAATTAAAATCCATTGATTTACTACTCTGATTACGAAACGACTTACCAACTCGAGGAACGATCTTAGCATTCCGTCGACAGCTTCTTCGGAAATGACGACGGTACCGCCCTCGAGACCGATACCGCCGCACGTACCGATCCTGAAGAATATCGGATCTCTAACTTTTGCGTGATACATAAGTTTGATTACTTCGTGAAGCAATATGCCCACCGATGGAATTCCCATGCCGTGCTGAAGATAAAGAAAAACAATAAATGTATCATTTCCTTTTTTTTTTTTTTTTTTTTTCATTTAATAAATCACTATCTGTGTTATTTTTATCATAACGGCAATGTGCAAACGTCGATAAGCAGACGGAAGTATATAATCTTTAATGAACTATGTATGCGTTGTTCGACTATAGGAATTATGCAACGAACTTCAATTGCGTCGATATAAAGATCACGTAGCGAGACGAACGTTTCTGAGTCATTAGCAATGATCGTATGATTCACGCTGCGTATGACGAAGGTTCGCTTACTCGTTGTCACGGTCGCGTTACTTAATACGATCGTTATTAATGCAATAAATTTCGCTTCATCAGTATGAAGTTTATCTCCTATCGTTCGACGACTGTTGCAGATTTTTCTTTTCCCCGTTTCCACAGAAATTAGATAGCGAACGCATATAAGTCCGCCGTGCGATTGAATACGTATGGCAAAGGTTTGTAATAGACGCGAAACTGGTATAGACATCGCACCGATCGATGAAGAAAATGCCATCAGTTATCGTATTATCGTACATCGTAACGCCGGAATGCGAATCGACCTTTCGACGGATCGTTGGTTACAACTCGGTAAAGGTGAGTTCTCCGGTTATAGGATCATCCAATGGGTTGGATGTCGCGAAGGAAACGCTCCTTTTTCACTTCGGATTCGATTAGCGAAAGAGCAGCAATCGAATGCGTTACCAAATTACAAGAGTTAATAGCTTCTCCGATTAGCTTCGCGACTAATTGTTTGACGATCCGGTAATAAAATTTCTCTACTGCGCCTGCGTACGCATCGATGAAAAAACGAAATTGTTTTGCGCACAATTTTTTTCGAAGAAAATATAATTGGATAATAATTAATAATAATAATAATAAAATAATGTTAATGATGAATTAATTCTTTTTTTTTTTTTTTATTTTGGTATCGAAACTATTTTTACCGATATCCGGTAGTATTGTCGTTCGTTAACGCGAAAAAAAAAAAAAAAAATTATACTTACGCTTATCGAAAGCACCGGACCGACTTTATACATGGAATAGCGATAGGAATACTGGCTGATGTCGAGGAGCGTTGTACCAGCCGGCATCTTATGACCTATTTCTTTCATAATGTAGTAGGCGAACTGTTCCATCCGTTTCGGTGTGCCGCCCATGCATACGAACTGCAATGTTAAAGTACACAAAGTTCGGTTAGTTTCCGCGAAGGCAAACTAAGAAAACGACACGATTTCTTATTCAACACCGAGACGAGCCGAAACTCATCTCTATGAAAGATTCAAACATTACTTCAGGTAAATTCCATTTCCGAGAAACTTTTCCAGCGTTAGCGTTGCTTTCGCCAACTTTAACCCGATAATCGAGACGTGCTTTCCGCTTCTTTCTGCTATCAAACACCGGGATCCGACGGAATTCCTGAATATCTCACGTCTCAGAAACTCGCATTCCGATGTTTACATACCGACTATGCAATTTAGAGAGCGCGAAATACGAGTTGAAGTTAAATATCAGCCAAAAGCGCTGCGCACTCAATCCTTTGCCAATGACTAACTTTATAATCGTAAAGAATTCGGATGTTTCACGTATGCAATGATTTTCGTTTCAAGTGAAAGTCTCTTCGTATCAATTTAATTCCGTGTTATCAATGAAATGCTCGACGATATCGGAAATATATTATTTTTTCAGAGGAAAACGATGATTTCTATGAAATAAAAGTCAACAGAGATATCGAAAGGGAAACAGCTGCGGTACGTATCGCGATAAAGTAATCTCCACTGCATTATTGAAGCAGAGTCGAGACTTCGTGTATTTACAGGTTGCGTAGGTCCGGATCCGGCGGTAATATTGATATTTTCCGTATATTGATATTTTCTTATTTGTCGTTAACATCTCTTCGTCGTTTGTATTCGCGCGGTAATCACGAGAGGTTCAGAAGCGGAAAATTGTTGCAAAGTGCATCGCCGTAGTCCGATCGTATCGGACAAAAATCATATCGTGTCAATCAATTTCATCTAAATCATCATAAAAGATAATTGCAATGCGAAGCTGTGGATACAAGTCGCACGATAGAGATCAACGGTTGAAAAACATTCTCGCGATAACAACAATTTTATCCGTAGCAATCAATGACTCAATAAGATTATCGGTCAGAATTGTATCGAACTGTTGTCGCAACAAAGTGAGAGTAATTTTTTTTTTTTACTGTGTTGAATCCATAGATCGAAAATTCGCTTGAGACTTAATATAAAAAAGACATATACATTTATTTACGATTATTACCAGAATTACGTTATTTCAAAAGCATTTTTTTTTTTTTCGACTGTTTTGAAGTTTGCGCGCTGAAGAACATCAGAGTATTGTTGGGTTTTATTTATTTTAAATAATTCGTACCTTCACATCGCCGAACATCTCAACGAGATCGTGTGATCCGCTGCCGAGCGCGAGATGGTAAAGGATATCCTGATCCATAAGTTCGATGTTCGGATTCCTCAGACGTACGGACCCATCTCTGTATCTAAAACAGAATTACGAAACGAGATGCAATCCACTGAATATATATTCTTATTTCTCGAACTGTATATATGACGATTTGGGGGATCCGTCGCCAAGTTGTGTCGATTCAAATCCCAAACACGATATATGCGATATGTTAGTAAAGATTCGCTAAGAAAAAAAACGAGTCACGTGATTGTCTATATTCTGGCGATGCCGACGCGAACAACAGGTGCAAAATTTCGACAGTATGTCGACCCGTAGAAGCAGACGGCATTTTTTTTTTTTAATTTCCGACACGTGACTATTTTTAAGGGGATATTCTGACGCACCGACGGATTGCTTTTTCGGTTTCACTTCGGGTGGTTACCATTTTACGAAAACAAATTAATTAACGTATAGAACGTACATAAATGTCGTCATAAACGTTAATTCGCGTTTACTGGTTTCAAAGAAACGAATAGCAATTTTTCTTCTAACGAATGCGTCTGTTTCACACCACCTTAATGAGGATTAAAGGTTTTGTTAACCACGTCGATTTCAAAACAATATGAAATTCTGGTTTTATTAATAAATCGGATAATTGAAATTTCAGAATTATTTTTTTCGATATGTAAACACGAAAGACAGACCTCGTTGATTTCAGTCATTTGAACGAAGCAAAAAATACCCTTAAAAAAATTTCTTGTAAAAACAGTTATCATCCACAATGGCAATTCATGTAAATATTGTAATACGACATTCCATCGGTAGAAAAATAAAATATTATTAAATATTTAAAAAACGAAACAAAGTTTCATCGAACGATGATCGATACGCGGTAATATCGAAGTTCCATTGCATTTTTTTCGTGTTCGAAAAATTCCGTGTCTCGTCGTTATTAAGACGGCGCGATTATTGTAAGAGATTGAAAAGAGGCGAAGGGAAAAGAGGGTTGAAGCTGCAGGCTCTATAGCCGGATAGACACCACACAGCGCCACACAGCTCTTCCATCATTCGCTCGTAAATGAAAAAAGTCTCCGAGGTATTTCTCCATATATAGAATGCGCAAGTTCTCGCTTCCTTCCGTCGCAGACTGCATAGCTCTTGTAGGAAACGCGACATCGAGGGCGAACCAGAACGATACAAGTATCTCGAAAGCCCCCTTTCCAGCATTTGTCGTACACTGAAGTTTTCATCCTTGCGGCGCAAACGCATACGAAAGACGTCAACTGCATTAGCGGAGAAAATTCTATTTCACCGCGAAGATGCCGCGGAGGGTTTCTCCGGAAATCGAGTAAAACGCGAAATTCCATTTTCCATTGGAATTTCCGTTTTTATGCGGTATAAAATCAAAGTTGAAACGCCATTCATTGATTATATATACGCGATGTCGGCATTAAATCAACGAATACTTTCATCCGCAAGAGAAATCGTTGAATCTGTAAGTCTACTTCCACGCTTCGCAATTCAATCCACGACGATTCTATTCCATCAACGATGTTATCGAATCCCCGGAGCTACGATATTGCAAGCTACGAGAGCACCAATAAATTTATGTATGGAAATATTTTGTGATCGAAACAAACTTTGTCTTATTTATTGAGACGATGCGAAAGTCAATGTTCAATCGATTTTTCATTATTTAAAAAACTTGTATTCATAAAATGACATATATATCGAAAAGTAGACTATAAAAATAGAGTAAATGATAAAAATAATAAATAAATTAAATACAAATAGAAAAAAAAACTAATTTTTTTTTTTTTTCTTATCGAATTGTAAATGTTCGATAAACTATGTTTTCAAAGTCATAAATTCAAAACTTAAAATTTTGTTCATGAAAATTTGGACCAAATTTTTCGAAGTTTTTATAAATGACGCAAGAAACTTTTAAATGTCATAATCCAATCGACGTTAGTATCGAAATTGAAACTTCTTATGCATGACAAATTCTGCGTCGTTTCTCTCCCGAGCAATCGCGATCGCAACGACAGCGATTGTTGTGGAATGCTTAGCCAGCGGCAGTTTGTGAGTTGTGGGTAATATGTAGTCTCGAAATATATAGTCGCGTGTACCTGACTTCGCTCTCGACTTCGCGAGAGCCGGAGCACTCGGACGGTTGTTCCGCCGGAAGTTTAAGCTGGCAGACGTGATTGCCGTCGGCCTCGAGTTCGTCTCTCCTCTCGCACGTGCACGTCGGCATCGTTATTTTCTTGCTTTTTATTATTATTTCTTTTTCAAGCGGTATTTGAGAATATTAAATATCACAGATACTCAAAGTCTCGCACACTACGATAAATAATCGACACGAGTACGATAATCGTGACGAATTTGAAAAAAAAATGATTATCTTTCAAGTGTTTTTTTTTTTTTTTTTTTTTTTTTTTTTTAACGCACAGTGTTTAGCCCACAATTGCGCGAGCGATTAGCGTAATTATCGTCGTGTATCGTCGAAAAGCTTTAGAAACACGAGGAAAATCCGTGAGCTTCGAAGTCATTCGAAGCGAAATACTTTGAAAGCCACTCTTGGAATAGATGCGGTTCGTTATGCGCCGAGGTCTTTATAGTAGTGACCAAGTGGTGGACACCCCACCAGAAGCCTCTTTCGCCTGACTGTGGACTCGCGCTTAGTGTACTCGTAGAGTGCGACTGTTGCACATGTCGTTGCAGCACACGGCAGAAAACATAGAGAGGGGAGCACACCGGGCTGTGGGTAACAAGAGTCACCCTTAATTACAGAGGATCTAAAAGTAATTGCGCGACGATGGGACTTATTCTAATTACGCTTTCGACCCGTTTTTATAACTGCTTTAAAAGCGTTATTTTTTTTTTTTTTTTTTTTTTTTTACGGTACATAATTTAAATGTTTTTTTCCCAAACGAATAATAATTTCAAAATGGAACATTGATTTTCAAAAATAATGTTTCCGAAGTATTCAGTTGAATTACTCTTAACGATGTTTTTTGTGGTTCGATACTTTAACGAAAAAAAAAGTGTTTTATTGTAGATAAAAATTAGCAATTGCGATTAACGGTGATGTTAAATATTTAATCGGCGAGTTTTCGACGCGCGTGCGAAATCAAAGCGACGCGTTTTATTGAAATTTTATCGGCTGCACAAAATGGCGATTCGTTCGAGTTGTTAATTCATTATAATGGTCGTGGGCCCGACAACTTTTCTCATTAACGTACGTCGCTATGGTGCTCCTCGTGCCGCGAGAAAACGCGACAGATAGAAAAAAAAAACTCGTCCAATTACGAAACTGAATATTTCACAGACTACGGAACGCGCAGATCGTTTCGCTGTCCTTTTAAAGCGATAGTACTGTTTGCCGATAGACTACGAATTCCCGGTAAAAGTTATATACTCTGAAACGACACGATTGTTTCCCTGAACTCAAAGATTACGCCGATATCAAGAGATGAAACACATAATTTAATAATAATAATAATAATAATATCTAATGATATATACTTCATTTCTCAACATTAACATTTTTATTTCTTAAAACCATGCGATTCGCTATTATTCGAAGGTCACGCGAGAGTTATCTGGCGTAAGTAGAGTGCAGCATCGCTGAATTTCTTCTGCTCCAAAATTATTCGTATTCATTGTTTTTTTTTATTAAAAATCGAGTGTCTTCTCAAATTTTTGATTATTTTTTTTAATGTGAAGAAATCGTGAAAAATTCGCAAAATAATATTAGAGATTAACGCAGAGAACACGCGAGATTCGTGTCCGACGAGCGCGAGTCTTCGACTGATCGAAAATATAACAGGGGCGTCAACGACGGCAGTCGGGAGTGTTACAACGATCGAAAATTGGCAGTTTGCCAAAGAAATTTTGATGACTAATTTCCGGGCCAAGCGAACCGTTGCCAAGTTGACCTATGGCACTCGAAGAGTCAATTGGAACAACGCAATTGGATTTCCGTCGAAATTTTGTTTTTTTTTTTTAAATTCTTTCTGTGCGATATGCTGTGTCCGGTTATCAGAGGCATGCAGAGCCGGTGTAATCCGATACTGGACACTTCGTATATCATTCGTATGAATGATGAGCATCACGCTCTACAGAACCGTTATACGTTGTTAATCGACGAAAAAAAAAAAAAAAAAAAAAAAAACGGGGATTCGATGTTATCAGTTTAAAGGGCAATATACGTGGTTTATCATCGAAATAATTTATATGTAAATAAAACCGATGGATTGCTTAATCATCTCGTATATTCGGCGCAAATTGCGATTAAATGATATAAGGAAAAAAAAAGAAATCAAAGCAATTCTAACGACGTCATTTCGAGTTGTCATTCCCGATTATTCACGACTTATCATTTCAACATCGCTGACAACGTTATAAACGATAAATCGGTGCAATCGGATACGTCTTCCTTTTGCCTTTTCGAAGCGCAATCCGTGTGAATTTTAACGCGCAATGCCCCTGTGCGCGCAGATTTATCGTACATTGTATAATTTCGCGATCGATCGATTTCCTCGCGGACTTTATCTCTCGCGAGACACGTCAATGCCGAACTGAATTTCGCAATGTTTATTTACACTCAATCGCAAAGCCAATATGTCTCAATTAATCTTTTTCTCTGAATCTCGTTTCTTTTATGTACATTTATCCGATCTGTCGACACAGCGGCGACGACGATGAATCCACAGATTCGCAAACAGAGATTACTTAAATCCCGTCCACCCACCCGAACGGAAAAACAGAAAAAAATAAAAATTGTTAATTTCAAAGACTTTGTTCCCACGGATTACAATCATCGTTTGTTTTGTCGTTAATTAAACCCGATGAGATGACAATACCGATGATTTTTTTTTACGACAAAACTTCGAGTTTATTTTGTCGGTAAACACAAAAATTTCCCTCGGGTCGTGTAAACTTTTTTTATTGCGAAGAAAATTGCTTAAAATAGAGAAACAACGAAATCGAATAATGCGAAAGAAAAGTTGATTGTTTCTCGTGTTATCAATGCTCCATATCTCTCGGGGATGTTTTTTTCTTTTTCATTCTTTCTATCGAATTTCTTCGTTACGCGCGAAACTCTTGGGTGCAAAGTTTCGCTGCGATATGGGAGCCGTTGGAAAATTAAAGAAAAAAAAAAGAAAATCAGGTCGCGAGTTCTCGACTTGGGGTTTCACCGCGGCATACCAAGGGATGCCGAGTATATGTAGAACCGTTGATGTCAATCCGACAATCCCTTCGGATTAATGAAAAGCTCGAACGATAAATGCGAAAAAAAAAAGAGAAAAACGCAGGAAGAGAACAGAATGTCGACGGTTTAGCGAGAGAATCTCATAAGTTTCAGCAGTGCAATATGCCTCGTTATTCAGCCACAGAGTGACAGCGGAAGAACGTATGGGGTATGAGAGGCAAACAGAATTAGCTGTGAATCTACCGTAATTGGTTGACGCTTAATCCTGTTAATGGGACGAGCATTAGACATTATACATTCGCGTATTATATCAGGACTACGACAGGAACGAGGATGGTGGGATCTCTGACCCAATTAGGTTTATAACGTTGGATACCCCGACCCCGGAGGGTCAAAAAAATGTATATCTGTAACTATTATCCCAGATATGCTGCTATCTCCGTTCAACCGAAAATAATAAAAATATAAAAAAAGCGAAAAATTGAAATGATGGATATTATTATTATTATTATTATTATTAGTCGGGAAATTCTCATATAAATCTTATACGATGTAACAGGTAGCGAACTAATCATTACGAGGAAAATCCATTTTTTTATAAATCATTAAATGGGTAAAAACGCCGTTTTTGATACGAGAAACTGAATTTTGATAGTAATTTGAAAGAAAAATTAAATGGTTTTCTCGATCGGTTAGTTGAAAATTGTATGCATCGAAGGCTCGATATCCTCGGCGCATATATATAGACGGAATCTTTTGATAAACAGATGAGACAAAATCTTTTATATAAACCAAATCGATAATTAAATTCACGTCTGGCGACTATGTTCACTGAAAGTAATCGATTGAAGCTAAAAATACCGAACGTTTTTTATGGCATTCTATTGAACGTAAGAAAAATGTTGAGAGATATATCCCGAAATGTTGCGTTTCAGCCCCATAGCAACCTTTTCGTGAACAGATTGAAACCGCCGCATCCCCAAGGAGCTTACAGCTCTCTTACACGTGCCGAAAATCTGTCTGTCATATGCGTGACCCTACTTCATCAAAATTATTCGCGTGACGCATGGATAAC